>CAMTDV010000022.1:3449295-4649295 GCA_947069175.1 Scalesia atractyloides
GTTCAAAAGGAAAAGAACCGGCAGACGACGAAGATTGTTATAACCCTTATTTCGATAACGAAGAAGAGGATGATGAAGATTAGGATGATTTCGAAGTATGGGTAGTTATTTTTAACGTTTTTACGCATGTAGGATGATAATGTAGGACGTAACTGTTGTTTGAAACTGTATTATGTTTTGTATATGGTTTTGGTGTTTAATAAATTTGAATGTAGCTGTATTCAGGTTGCGTTTTGAAATAGGTTGCGTTTTTTTGACCCGAAACAGGTTCGGTAGCTGTATATAGCTGTTGTATTAAAAAAATGATTTTTAGCGGCGACACATGTCGCCGCTATTGATTGTCCGCCAAAACCACTAAAGACAAAATAGGGCAATAGCGGCGACGGTAACCTTTAGCGGCGACACGAAGAGCAATAGCGTCCCAGCAATAGCGGCGACGCTTTAGCGGCCACGTGTCGCCGCTAAAGGTCAATAGCGGCGACAAAAGGGACTAATAGCGGCGACAAAGGTCGCCACTAAAAATAGCGATTTCTTGTAGTGCCAGCTTATATAACTTGAGAATCTATAAAAACTTATGCATTTTATAAAAATAAAGCAAATAGACGTTCATACAAGTTTCGGGTTTAATAAAAGTTCATAAATGTTTAAAACACTTTAACAATTTGGCATATTAATACGTCATTAAAATATAAAACACTTATAAGGTTCATAAGTGTTTTGGTTTGTAAATAACAAAACTAAGCGGAAACTCAATCTTTGATTGTATTCGGTTCTTCGCTATGCTTAATCATCATCCAAAAAGTCTTAGTTATCAACTATACACCAATAACAACTCATATATGTTAGTTATATGGTGCTTAGACTAGGATTTATAACCCAAAACCACAAACAAACAATCAAAATTCATTTTTGGAGAAACCCGTCATAGGCTACGGTTGGTGTAGCGTAGCTTACGACACGCATAAAAACCTGGGCAGTAACTTGATACGATAGCCTACGGTTGGCAACGGTAGGTTACGGTTCGGCCAGTCTACAACTTTTCCAAACTTGCAGTTTTTGAAAAATTGCATAACTTTTGAAATACTTATTCGGTTTACACGAAACTTGTTTCTACATGTTCGTAAAACATTTTCCCACATCTCTAACTTGTAAACTCATGATCCGGATTTACAAAATTTCGTTTTCGCTATTGGTTCCAGTTTACATATTTAAAATAATTGACATGTTTGCTTATTTAAGCAGACGATCTCACAGAAGTTATATCTCCTCGCAACAGCATTATTTTTACAACTGTAACCCATAACCCGGGATATAATTCTTGCGTTTTAATGTGACCGCTATCTGGTTCGCGGTTATGCTAATTGACCCATTCGACCTTTCAAAGGCTGAACTTTGATCTAATCAGAATTCTTTTTAAGAATTCCAAACCTTTCAATCGTGATTCATTAACCTAGACTGTTTATATATAATTCACGTTCCAACTTGTGATTTTCATTTATATATCATCACAACTTCAAATGCGATGGATCGTAAATGGGAAAAATCATTTTATTCCCATTCTACCCCCAAGTTAGACATTTTACAAAAATGGCCCATTATGTAATTTTAAACCAAAATGGTTTAAGCTTTCAATTTTATACTATCGTAAGGATTGACCGAATTATAAAATTTATATTTAAACTTCCTTTAAGGGTCATTTTCCCGGTTATCATTCGATGGTGTTTTGATCAACTTTATTCCTTTAATCACTAAGGACATTTTGAAAGCATGTTTTGACTAAGAATACTATTTTAACCCGTATTCCAATTTAATTTCATTACATCCGTAAAAACATCATATCTAATTTCAATTCGCTTGATATACCTCACTTTAGGTAATCCAAAGCCCAACCATAACTCGATTAACTCTCGTCGTAGCTTAAGTCCTCATTGAGGGTTTGACCCATTACACATATCTCGCTCGGGTCATAGCATTGACCCGTTTTAATACCTTGCAATATAAATTGCTAACTAAAAGCAATGCAAATCATACACTATTCTCCCTGCGAGCACAAAACTCGACAAGCAACCATTAGTCATTATTATCAAATGGTAAAAACATCGTCATTTGACCCAAGTGGCCTAAGTGACCATTTTATCATTATGAGATAGTATTTATTTGCCATCTCATCCATGTAACCCGTTTCGGTTTACACCATACGATCATATTAATAAAAAAAATCATCTCTTAATTTGTTTGACCCACCATGGCTTACGCCATAGGGTGCCTTTTTCAAACTTTTTATTTATCCGTCAACTCGTGACCAAATTACCATTTTAGTTGTTCCGACCCATATCCATTCGTATCGAAACGTCATATTTCAAGGACTTATTTTAATACTAAGTCACCTTGTTCTTAACCAAATATATGAATAAATATTTTTATTTAAAAGATGTAAGCTTTACTTACTTTGAATCTAATTATGCTTTTCCCGCTTACTTGATTCGTTTGACCCGCTTCCTTCCCAAACTTTCACCTAACTTGTCAAGCGTCTAACTATCATTCATCTTTCGCAACATGATTAGATTAGTCATCATTTATCATGACTATTCCACCTTACGATTTCTTATCAAAATTAATATTCGACCTTATTATACGTCAGTTTGACTTTTAAAAGTCAACTGCCTATTTACACATACAAACCCATAAATAAGTTCAACAACTCATTTAGGCATTTCGTTAGTTACTCGGTAAACACTATTCTTAGGCCACCATTATAGTTATGTTCCCCAACCAAGTTCACGTAATTGTTAATATCAAGTTAACATAGTTTCTACCATAATATGCTAATCTATCAATCATTACACAAGAACTTGGAATTATTTCATTATCACAAAACAACCCATTTCATCATATGTATGAAATCTATCCGAACATTAATTTTTGCCAAAGACTTTAAACATCCTCATATACATGATGATTTCTAGTCTAATAACATAAGTATTTCATCAACTCAATCATATCATCAAAACTTGCTTCATAGTCTACTTATTAATCATTTACAAGTAACCTTATATCACATTTCATAATTTCCTTATGTTTAACTAGATTTAGCATACATCTACGTCTAGTGTCATCTTTGGATCATCATCCAACAGTCTAATTGCAAGTAATCTTCTTGTCTCAAATTACAACTTTCACCAATCTAGGTTTAAAACACAGTTTCCTTTTTGGCATCTTTGGTCCCTCAAGTTTAATTTTGATTAGATGAGGCTACAACTCATTGTTTTTTTACTAATCAATATGTTATTAACTAGGTAAATTTGTTCCTAGTTGTTTTGTTTACGAGTTAACTTTTACCAGTAATGGTATTTTTGCCCACTCATCCTCGGTTAATGCGGTTTAAATTAATAAACCCGTTTTTGGGGTGTTACAAGTCTATCCCCCTTAAAAAGGTATCGTCCCCGAAATCTTTCTTACGTAGTTCATTGAGTTCTACCTAATGAACTTTCGGTGATCATTTGAGCATTGCTCACATTTTAACAATTTATTAGTATTATCAGGAAGGTATGGTAATGTCTTTGGCTCCAATGTGCATGTGCCTCTCATATGTAAGGCCTCATGGGCCGAGTCACAACTACTATCTTTAGTAGCAATCACCACATTTTTTTGTATGTTGCCTAAAACACCCTTTCTCATACACGAACGAGACACCGTCTTATGGCATCCGCGTGCGCCCGCACGATCATAGTCCATAACTAGATCGTTTTTCGTTCGGACACTTTTTCTCGCTTCTATAACTTCGTACGTCATTTATGCATCGGTTAGTATCACGCTTCTTGTTATCTGTCTTACATTTATATTGATCTCCAATTACGTCCCATTACCCGGGCTCATTATTCTAATGTATCACGCTTCCGTTACCCGGTTTGCGCTTACATTCTTGCTACAACCCATCACCTGAGTCATTTATTCAAATGTTTTAACGCTCCCGTTACCCGGTTTGCGTTTTCATTCAAATTGATCTATGTCCCATTACCCGGGCTCATTATTCTAATGTATCGCACTTCCGTTACCCGGCTTGCGTTTACATTTAATATCAAACATTATACTTTATTTGACCTGTTTAACCTTGTTCATGTGAACCCCATCACTTATGAACAATCAAACCTTATTCTTTATTTGACCCGTTTGACTTGCTCGTGTGAAATCCATCACTTATGAACAATCAAACTTTATTCTTTATTTGACTTGCTCGTGTGAAATCCATCACTTATGAACAATCAAACATTATTCTTTATTTGACCCGTTTAGGCTCCTTTTTAATCCGTCCTATTAGCCTCGTTTGTACTACATCAGACGTAAATGCGCTCATTATAAAAATTTTAGGATATCATGTTTTTTCTACTTACTTTGCCTAACACCCCGAAAACGGGTTTATTAATTTAAGCCGAATTAACCAAGGATGAGCGGGTAAAAATACCGGTGGTGGTAAAAGTTAACTCGGAAACAAAATAACTAGGAACAAATTTACCTAGTTAATAACGTGTAAACTAGTAATAAAACAATGAGTTGTAGCCTAATCTAATCAAAACTAAACTTGAGGGACCAAAGCTACCAAAAAAGAAATTGTGTTTTAAAACACAAGAACTAAAACATAACACACATAGTGTGCGTTTGTGTGTTGGTCGATTGATGCGTGGTCGAAACCAGTGTTCTCTTATGTTTAAGTTGATGTTTTTACGTAACTTTTAGTTTCAAATAGCCTACTTTTGATTGGAGTTGGGTTTTGCATGTCGAACGGAGTTTAAGGAGCTATTCAGGAGCTTAACGGTGCATCGGGACGGAAATCAGGTCAATCACCGAGTCACAACTACTATCTTTAGTAGCAATCACCACATTTTTTTGTATGTTGCCTAAAACACCCTTTCTCATACACGAACGAGACACCGTCTGATGGTATCCACGCGCGCCCGCACGATCATAGTCCATAACTAGATCGTTTTTCGTTAGAATGGCATAACAGAAAAACAGGAGTTGGAGGCACCGTCGCCGACGCCTTCTTGGGCCGTCCGTGACGCTCCGTAGTTATGCCTTCAGAAGAAAAGGTCCGTAGATAGTAGATTTGACCGTTGGAAGAGATCAGGGAACCTAAGGGTCGTCGCCGACGCCCCCTCTGGCCGTTGACGACCCCTCTGGCTGTCGACGACGACCTTTTCTGCACCAGAATGTGAATTTTTATTTCTAAGGTTAGGGGACGGGTATAACACATTGTTTTGACCATTTTTCAAGGGAGTTACATATTTTTGAGTTTTGAACTTCATCTTTGAGCCAAGAACCCTGCCACAATCATCCTCAATCACTTCCAATCCATCCAATCATCCAAATCACAACCTTCGATCCTAACCCTAGCCTACCATCATCTCCTCCAGCATTCATTCATACACACCATCCATTCCAAACCCTAACCATCATCTCCATCATTCTCAGAGCTTCAAGATGTTCGTGCTAAAGTCTCAATCATCCGGCGATCGTGTTCTGTTAACCATGAGCGGCTAGTCTCTTTGGGTTTCACCCCAGTGTAGTTTTTGTAAGTTGCTAGGGTTTAACATTGTTTTGAGTTTTGATTTGTGACAAATTGTAGTTTGATTTTGAAACCTAAGATAATTGTCTTGCATTTGTACCGTATTCGTAAGTTGTCGAGTGAAGATTAAATTTGATTTTGCGAAATGTTTATGTGAAATTATGCCTTGTCTACGTTAGAGTTTACATGTTCTTGGTAACGAAGTGAATTGCGGTCTGTCTTTTACGACGTCGATAGCTCTTGGCACCTAAGCCACGTGACACTAAATTCATTGGTCAATTATACAATTGAATTGAATCTAAAACGTGTAGGAACCCTAGGACTTCAACTACCGAACCGGGCGTGAACCTTATTCTCAAATATTGTTTAAAATCATTAATTAAGTTTTCGTGCAATTATTCAAGTTTTAGTAGTTAAGTAATCAAAACAAACTTGTCAGTTTATTCTAACACTCTTTCAAACAAACAAACATTCAAATTAACAAAATAGCAAGCTTCATATAGTGTGACAATATTAAAAATCAATCACATCCATCGCAAACCACAAACTCTTCATGGTTCGACCCCTTATTACCACTAACGCATTATTAAGGGTAATTTGGAACTATAAATGTTATTTTTAACCGGGGCGCGACACTCCGATCATCGATCCTCAGGAGAAAGAACAAGGGCAAAACCTTTGTTCAAGCTTAATCAACCAAATTGAAGATCAATTCGAGACCCAAATCAATGCATGAACGCATTTAACTATCACCTAGACAAGGGGATCATAAGGTATGTCTTAAAACCAAGATTGGTGAAAGTTGTAATTTGAGACAAGTAGATTACTTGCAATTAGATTATTGGATGATGATCCAAAGATGAAATTAGACGTAGATGTATGCTAAATTTCGTTAAGCATAAGGAAATTATGAAATGTGATATAAGGTTACTTGTAAGTGACTAACAAGTAGACTATGAAGCGGGTTTTGATGATATAATTAAGTTGATGAAATACTCATGTTATTAGATGCTAGAAATCATCATGTGTATGAGAATGTTTAAAGTCTTTGGAAAAAAATGATGTTCGGATAGATTTCATACAGATGATGAAATGGGTTGTTTTGTGATAATGAAACAATTCCAAGTTCTTGTGTAAGGATTGATAGATTAGCATATGATGGTAGAAACTATGTTAACTTGATATTAACAATTGCATGAACTTGGTTGGGGAACGTAGCTATAATGGTGGCTTAAGAATAGTGCTTACCAGGTAATTAACGAAATGCCTAAATGAGTTGTTGAACTTATTTGTGGGTTTATATGTGTAAATAGGCAGTTGACTTTAAAAGTCAAACTAACCTATAATAAGATTGAATATTAATTTTGATATAAAATTCGTAAGGTGGAATAGTCATGATAAATGAGGACAAATCTAATTATCTTGCGAAATAAATGATAGTTTGAAGCTTGACAAGCTAGGTGGAAGTTTGGGAAGGAAGCGGGTCAAACGGATCAAGTAAGCGGGAAAAGCATAATTAAATGCAAAGTAAAGCTTACATCTTTTAGATGGAATATTTATTCATATATTTGGTTAAGAACAAGATGACTTAGTATTAAAATAAGTCCTTGAAATATGACGTTTCGATACGAATGGATATGGGTCGGAACAATTAAAATGGTAATTTGGTCACGAGTTAACGGATAAATAAAAAGTTTGAAAAAGGCACCCTATGGCGTAAGCCATGGTGGGTCAAACAAATTAAGAGATGAGTTGTTTAGTAATATGATCGTATGGTGTAAACTGAAACGGGTTACATGGATAAGATGGCAAATAAATACTATCTCATAATGATAAAATGGTCACTTAGGCCAATCCGGTCAAATGACGATGTTTTTCACCATTTAATAATAATGACTAATGGTTGCTTATCGAGTTTTGTGCGCGCAGTGAGAATAGCGTATGATTTGCATTGCTTTTAATTAGCAATTTATATTGCAAGGTATTAAAACGGGTCAATGCTATGACCCGAGCCAGATATGTGTAATGGGTCAAACCCTCAATGAGGACTTAAGGTCCAACGAGAGTTAATCGAGTCATGGATGGGCTTTGGATTACCTAAAGTGAGGTATGTCAAGCGAATTGAAATTTAGATATGATGTTTTTACGGACATAACGAAATTAAAATGGAATACGGGTTAAAAAGGTGAGGTATATCACCTTCCACTACGGAAGGTCTAAGGAGTGATAACCAATAATTACAAAGAGGCTTTCGTCTAGCGGTATCAACGTGTTGGATAAGCCTATGACTTCTCGAGTGGTGTGGGTTCAATCCTCGTGATGAGAAAATTGGTGTTGCTAAGTAACTGAGTTATAAAGAGTTGTCGTTCTAAAAGAACTATCAGCATGGAATCTATAGACACATCCATATGAACGCATATTTTCAAACAATTAGTCATATATGAATGCCAAAACGTTGTCATTTAAAATTCATCCTCAAATAGAGGATATATATATATATATATATATATGTTTTTGCCATGTTTTAGTTTCTAGACGAAGGTAAACGAGTTGCAACTTAATTAACCAGGACGTGATTTTTGCAGTAAGAGAACATGTGGCCACAAACATTAACAAAGGGTGGCCTATCCGCCACCCTAAACCCAACATTCCTATATGAACTAAGCAATGCCATCGTGCTCAATATGCATAATCTTTCAGCTTATTTTATCTTTTCCTCCCTTCATGTAACGCCCCAAAACTCAAATATCTATATTTGCAATATGTTTCCATATGATATAACATGAAGTAATGTAACTTGATCCTTTGAGATAACTAAATTACATAAGTTGGTTAACTTAAAGAGTTCAATAACTAGGGATGAAATCTTATGGCTAAATAAAAATAATAAACAAAACTATAGGGCCCAAAAGAGGTCAAACTGAAAGTTTATTAATTAAAAGATGGAGGAAATGGAAAAGCCCATATTTGGCCAGGATCTTGTGTCGACACACACACGTAATGTGTGTGTGTGTGTTCTTGTGGGATCCAAAGGAAGAAGAAGGAGACGAGATATCTGAAATTTGCATGGATAATCTATGAATCTTGGAGTGTTCATCACCTCCTAAGCATCAAGTAAGTACCAAATTCACCCTCTAAACCTTCTTGATTGGAGTACTAGGTGGGTTTTGATGAATTACTTCTAATTCGGTAAATTTGAAGGATGGACGGTTGAAACTATACTTAGATGCTCTTATCTAACTAACATTGATGTCAACATCTTAGTTGGAGTTTTTGATTTTGCAGACCCATGTTCAAGAAATTGGGGTTTTTAGTAAATATGGATTGATTGAAAGAAATGTAGTGTTTAGCCATGTTTGATAATATGAAAAGAATGATGTGTCTTGTAGGAAAGGAAATTGATGATGAATGCTATGAACTTGGAAGATTATGCATGAATTTAGTTGTACATTGTGCTTCAGATGGTGTACGCACACCAAGTGTTTGATGAAATGCCTAGTATAGGTTAGAATGTGAAAATACATGCTAAACTATGAATGAATATTTGTAGAATGTGAGAATGACATGTTTGAAGATAGTTAAACTTAAAAAAATGCATTATAAAAGGATTTCATGAGAAGGTGTAGTTAATGGTATGACTTGTGTAGAAATATGCTTTAGGAACTTGTACACAATGTTGGAGGGTATGATGTTTACTACATGTTCGCATAATTACTTAATCAAAACTGATAAGTAAAAGTACGCTAAATGTGAAGCATAAGAGATCATTAGAAGGGATGAAGTTGGAACGATGTTGGGTTGCTACGCATGGGTCATGATCTTAGTCGTAGACTTATGAGAATTACTAGTATGGACGGAAATGAATATGTTCGGTGTGTGCATATAACTAGGTGACCATATGGTTGAATGTGTATTGTATCATGAATGTGAAATCTATATAATGTCATTTGTATGGTCTACTATGATGACACGGGTGTATGAAGTTAAGTCGAAAGTTCGTATGATAAATCGTTGACATTCTGAAAGTCAACTATGCATAAGTAGCTAGGTTAGACTTTTTGTCACAATTGTAATGTTATATAAAATCATATGGTACATATTAGATCAATGTGTGTTATATGTGATGACGTGATGAATTATATGAGTTGAAAAGATATGATTGTGGGAATATGCCTTATGCTTGTTAGAATTGACTATTGAAAGTCAAATATGAGATGCATTTGATATGACCGTGAACATGTACAATCATGTATACTAACAAGAATGTGAATGCTATGACATGAAAGTGTAGGAATCATGTCAAGGTGGATGGAAGCATGGAAGGCTAACGGGTCAAAAGGAGGCAAGGTAACGGATGCAAATACGGACGCTAAGGTAAGTGAATTCCTAAACTCACTTCGTATTTAAGTACATGAAGATGTTTATATGTTCGAATAATCGAAACCAAGGTGGAGCGTATAAATAAATAAGAAATGTTATAATAAGATTTCTTGAAAGGGAGTGGTATGTTTTAAACCGTAAAACGTCAATATAGGGGTAAACGGGTCGTGAATTTCGTAGAAAGATCATTAGATGGAAAGAGTGGGGATGGGATATAGTAATTGGAAAGTTCTAGAAGGAAGGTAAAATAGTTAAGTAATTGGAAACGGTGTGTTTGGAAGTCTCGGGGCTGGCCTAAACGAACAAGAAAATAGAATCGGGTCAAACAAGTTGCGGATTAGCAGCAACAGAAGATGGCGTAAGCTACGATACCCAACCGTAGCTTACGGCAGGGAGCTTCTGTTTTGCAGGAAGTCCCTACCGTAAGCTACGGTGAGTGGACCGTAGCTTACGGCAGGAATGGGCAGCAAATGTGAATTTTGATTGCTGTGTATATTTTGCGTCTCGGACTTCCGTATCCCTTAAGGCTTATGCAAAGGCCTCGGTAAACTTTCGGAAGACAGTATAACCTATGAAAAGATCGTAAAAGTTTAATTATGTGGTACGAATACAAATAGTGACATTCGGGCTCAAAAAGGATATATATATATGTGTGTGTGTGTGTGTGTTTGAGATTCGAAACTTGTGGGAATGAATGTGTTAGAATGTAATACATGGATGGGAAGATGAAACTTGTTCATAAGTGTGCTTATAGGTGAATTATTAGGCATGATTAGGGTTCAACGATTGAATACGGATAAGTGAATATGACTTGAACGCACATATAAAGGTATATAGTTGCAGAGTGAAAGAGTTAGGTGTCGATGTTATTGTGAGATGTATGTATGGAATATGTATGTAAGTATGTGTATATATGACAATGTTTATACGTAACGTAGTCCAATGAATGTAGTTCGATGTTATGTGCTTATGTGAAGATGTGAGTCTTCAATATGTTAGAGGATATGTGTTGCTAATTGTTTATTGTTGAGGATGAATTTAGGAATGCAGGTAAGTAAGGGTTGGGCTCTCGAAGGTTCGAGGCTCGGCATAAGGAATAAATTCGATGAATATCCTATTAGAGTTTTTATACAATGATTGATGGCTATATGGACAATTCATTTTCATGTTTTAATTAAAACTGTTTGATGTCACCATTTACTAACACGTTGGTTATATATGGTGACCGCAGAGAGTCGGATTATCATGATGGACAAACCAACGAGGATCGAGTCGAAGATCAAGGATTGTACGGGGAAATGGTCACATAATTGCAAATCATATGTAACATAGTTACCTTGGTTAGGAACGAATGATGTGAAAGATTTAAAAGATATCGATTTAAATGGTTTAAAGTACGTTAGAATAATTATAAGGAAGAAATTTTATGGTTCATATTTCCGCTGCGTCGTTTTGGGTCAAAACGCGTTTAGAGCATTACACTTCAGCTTTTACCTAAGCATTGTTGTGAATATAGTGTGTTTAGTTGATTCCCTTCTATGCCTAAGAATGATAAAATTAGCCAAAATATTATACATCTCGAACACGATGATGTTTTGCCTGATTCTTATACGGATGTAAGGGACAGTTACCAGTTTATAAGACAAAATCGATTTTGTGGAATGTCACAACATCCGCACGGAGAGGGAAGAGATGTGGGTTATCAAGAGATTGAGGGTGGTCTTATATTACTATCAAAAATATAATTACATAATATTTTTATTTTTGAACTCGTATACTATAATTGCATCTACCATTAAAACTAACATATACTCTCAACTAGAATTTTGCCAAGTTAACTAACAACCCATCTATTTCTACATCCACACCGAACAATTTACTTTTTTCAAAAGTTGACTTTAGGACTGGAGGTCATACGTTTTTTTACCTCTAGTTATCATCTAATTAACATGTAGTCATAGAGATTCGAACCCACATCACTCTTACAGGATTCATTCCAAGGCCGCTAGACGATAAAGGCCGGGGCTCTTAAACTTTTTGAGTACCATTCGTCCGGCCATAATAAAACACTAGTTGAAGACAAGAGATAGATATGTTATCATCTCCATCAATTCGAGCCACACAAATTGTTTTCTCTTTCTCTCCAAAATATAGTGAAAGGGATTTAAAGGATCTCATTGATGAATGCCTTTTATTCTTTGAGTTCTGATGTAGCGATCTGTTAATCAAGATCGAAACGTCCCTTGATCCAAATCTCATTTGAGAACAAACTTACTATTCTTATTGAAACAGTGACTAAAGTTCTGGATTTTAAAAGTTGTACGTTTATAAACCATGTGCGTGGATATGTTCAAGAAACATAAAAAGATTTGATGGCAAGACAAATTTCACCAAGGCAAAGTACAGTTCCTTTTGATATTTTGGTTGGCACTCCCTTTTAAACAATACCCCATGGTTAAAACCCTAATCAAAATCACATGTGGATTTCACTTTTTACAACTTCAAAAATATGAAATCATATTACCCAATTTGCATAATATATTTTACCTTTATATTTTCCAGAACACCAAGTAAAAACAGGCAAAGATAGTGTATAATTTGGGTGTATAATATTTCAACCCAACTGATATTAGAAACCACTTTCAAAAAAAAAGGTCTTAATTGTTAACAACTAAATGGGAAAAAAGTATCCTAATTAGGCTGTATAGATCAGTACAATAATTCCATTAATATTTAAGAAATAAATAACAATATGTATATAGTTTTCTTTGTATACCACCGAATTCACATGATATATGCCAAGTGAATGATGGTTAATAAGAAAAAGGGAAAACACATCCATGTGGACTAATCTATTTACTGTTAAATTCATTTATGGAATATTTAAAACATGCATTAGAATATAACAGATGAATTTAACTTTGAATTAAATAATATATATGCATGCTCGTGAGTGAGTGAAGTTTACATATTTTTTTATTTAGAATTATATATTTCCTTAACAATTATCTATTAAATAAATTTTAGAACGAGTATTAGATAATATTATTTATATTTTATATGTTGTGAAGTATATGTATAAAACCATATAAAAAGTATAATGTTATCATAAATAATTTATTTATGATAAAATTTATATCTATGTAATGTATCATATTTTAATTTATAAAATTTGTTATATATATATATAGAGAGAGAGAGTAAAATATAATAGTACTTATCCTGCAAAGCATGCACGAACAGGAGATTGAGACGTGTGTAATTCCTTATTTTTTTATAATGTGTGTGATTATATATTTAACATGCGTAATTAGGTTTTGGAACAACCCATGCGTAATTTTCATGTTTGGTGGCATGCAGGTTTTGATTTTTTTATAACATGTGTAATTATGCATTATAACGTGCGTAATTATGCAAATAACGTGCATGATTAGGGTTTAACCCAACCCATGCGTAATTATGCAATAATGTGCGATTATGCCAAGTTAATTACTATTATGTCATCGCGTTCAATTAAAGGCTCAGATGTACGGTTGAGGTGCCCGCATACGCATCGCACGATAAGCACTATTGTATGTCAACCGACCTTTATATATATATATATATATATATATATATATATATATATATATATATATATTACATCAACGGATATGCCCAGCGTGTCGCCGGTAAAGTTCTTTGTCGCCGCTATTGCCCTTTAGCCGGAGTTTTGCGTGAAAAGAGTTTGTTTTAGTGCTCCAATGTGCCAAACTGTTGGCAATATCAACTGCCTCTGTTCATCAAATATATGTAATCAATCACAAAAAAATACACTCAAGCTGATCATATATATAACATATGTTACAAAAGGATTTTTTACATAAAACTACAAATCTCATATATTTAATCCATTCAAATCTCCGGTGATGATGAAGATGCTCCGGTGAAGATGAAGGTCCTCCGGTGAAGATGCAGGTGCTCCGGTGACGAATGAGGATGCTCCGGGGGACAGTGGTAGTTGATGAAGAAGGTGCTCCGGTGACGGATTATCGTCGTTATTTGTGACGGCCGGGAAGAAGCATGATTTGTGTTTGTTTTGAAGAGAAGAAAGATGAAATTATTTGAAGTGTGAGAAGATGGGTTGTTCTTGAAGATAATAAGAAGATGTGCGTTTGTTTCAGGAGAAGAAGATGAGCCTCAGATCATTGTTTAATCAACGGTCAGGAGCAGGTCTTGGAGTAGCACACGGCTCGGAATCAATAGCGGAGACACCATGACGCCAGTGTTTCTTTTTGTCGCCTCTATTGCTATACGTCGCCGGTATTGATCATTGTGGCCGGTATTTCCGGCGTCGCTAATACTATACGTTTCTTGTAGTGTTACCTCTAGTTATCATCTAATTAACCTGTAGTCATAGAGATTCGAACCCACATCACTCTTACAGGATTCATTCCAATGCCGCTATACGAAAAAGGCCGGGGCTCTTAAACTTTTTGAGTACCATTCGTCCGGCCATAATAAAACACTAGTTGAAGACAAGAGATAGATATGTTATCATCTCCATCAATTCGAGCCACACAAATTGTTTTCTCTTTCTCTCCAAAATATAGTGAAGGGGATTTAAAGGATCTCATTGATGAATGCCTTTCATTCTTTTGAGTTCTGATGTAGCGATCTGTTAATCAAGACCGAATCGTCCCTTGATCCAAATCTCATTTGAGAACAAACTTACTATTCTTATTGAAACAGTGACTAAAGTTCTGGATTTTAAAAGTTGTACGTTTATAAACCATGTGCGTGGATATGTTCAAGAAACATAAAAAGATTTGATGGCAAGACAAATTTCACCAAGGCAAAGTACAGTTCCTTTTGATATTTTGGTTGGCACTCCCTTTTAAACAATACCCCATGGTTAAAACCCTAATCAAAATCACATGTGGATTTCACTTTTTACAACTTCAAAAATATGAAATCATATTACCCAATTTGCATAATATATTTTACCTTTATATTTTCCAGAACACCAAGTAAAAACAGGCAAAGATAGTGTATAATTTGGGTGTATAATATTTCAACCCAACTGATATTAGAAACCACTTTCAAAAAAAAAGGTCTTAATTGTTAACAACTAAATGGGAAAAAAGTATCCTAATTAGGCTGTATAGATCAGTACAATAATTCCATTAATATTTAAGAAATAAATAACAATATGTATATAGTTTTCTTTGTATACCACCGAATTCACATGATATATGCCAAGTGAATGATGGTTAATAAGAAAAAGGGAAAACACATCCATGTGGACTGATCTATTTACTGTTAAATTCATTTATGGAATATTTAATATTTAATATTTAATAATATTTAATTGTTAACATGCATTAGAATATAACAGATGAATTTAACTTTGAATTAAATAATATATATGCATGCTCGTGAGTGAGTGAAGTTTACATATTTTTTTATTTAGAATTATATATTTCTTTAACAATTATCTATTAAATAAATTTTAGAACGAGTATTAGATAATATTATTTATATTTTGTATGTTGTGAAGTATATGTATAAAACAATATAAAAAGTATAATGTTATCATAAATAATTTTTTTAAGATAAAATTTATATCTATGTAATGTATCATATTTTAATTTATAAAATTTGTTATATATATATATATATATATAGAGAGAGAGAGAGAGAGAGAGTGTGTAAAATATAATAGTGCTTATCGTGCAAAGCATGCACGAACAGGAGATTAAGACGTGTGTAATTCCTTATTTTTTTATAATGTGTGTGATTATATATATAACATGCGTAATTAGGTTTTGGAACAACCCATGCGTAATTTTCATGTTTGGTGGCATGCAGGTTTTGATTTTTTTTATAACATGTGTAATTATGCATTATAACGTGCATAATTATGCAAATAACGTGCATGATTAGGGTTTAACCCAACCCATGCGTAATTATGCAATAACGTGCGATTATGCCAAGTTAATTACTATTATGTCATCGCATTCAATTAAAGGCTCAGATGTACGGTTGAGGTGCTCGCATACGCATCGCACGATAAGCACTATTGTATGTCATCCGACCTTTATATATATATATATATATATATATATATATATTATATATATATATTTTATATATATATATATATATATATATATATATATATATATATATATTACATCAATGGATATACCCAATACCCTTAGATATGCCTAAAACCGGACAAGTACTGTGTTATATATAATACACGATTTTATAACCAGATATAGATATAAGATCATCAATACCCGACCCATTATCCATCCCTACTCCAACTTAGCAAGACACTAAACCAAGCCAAACTAGATACAGCCGAAAAAACTCAAAAGAAACACTCAAACACCCATAAAAACAAAGGCTCAGACCCTACTAAATCACACCATAGATTAAATCGAATTTAATTAATTAAACAATTACAACATGTTCACATATAAAAATGCACCACCTTGGAAAAAATTTAAAAAAAATAAAAGAATTATAGTTTTGGTTGATTGAAGAAAAAAAATACAAATGGTATATAAGTTTTCCACCAAACATTGAATTAAAAAAATGAAAAGACATTAAATTGACAGAAATGTGATTTATCACTAGCTACTCGGTTTGGCTGATTGGCCTCTTTGGAGGACGACCTTCCACATCAGCGTCACGTCAGAGTTCTTAGAGAACGCCTCTTCAAGGCTGGAACCAAGGAAATGGGTGACGACCCTACTCCACCTAGTTAATTTATTTTTTTTTTAATTTTGAAAATATATTTATAAAACTAAAATTAAATATTAATTCAAACATCACATTAAAAAACCAACCTAATATTAAAAAAACTACTAGTCTTCATCCGGCATGTCGTCGTTGGGTTCGTTCTGTGTGTTGTTCCAAATGTAGTCCACCAAGTCCGCTTGTAGGTTGTGATGTATGTACTCGTTACATAGAGAGAATCCGTTTAAATCTTGTTGTTCTGCACTCACTGGAACAGAATTCCCGTTAGACGCGTTTTCGTCGTAGTCACAGATCGTTCTACCCTCGTCTTTGATGATCATGTTATACAGCAAGATACAAGCATACCTAATGTATCGCAACCTCTATGGTGTAAAAGAACGTGCTGGATATTCAATGATATGCCACTTTTTTGTAGAATCCCAAAACATCGTTCAATATCTTTTCTCGCCCCCTCTTGAAAGTTGGCAAATTTCTTTCTTTTATCGCCTGTCGGGTGCGGAATAGTTTTAACGATTGTAGAGTACGTTGGGTATATTTCATCTGCAAGGTAGTAATCGCGCATGTATTCCACCCCCGAAATCATAAAACTTGTGTCTGGACCTGTTCCTTCGATTACATTGTCAAATATCTATGACTGGTAGATGATGTTAAGGTCATTAAGTGAACCATGCAGACCAAAAAAGGCATGCCAAATCCAAAGATCATGTGATGCAACAGCCTCTAATACTATAGTTGAGTGACCATAATCGCCCCGAGTATTTTGACCTTACCAGGCAGTAGGGTAGTTCTGCCAAGGCCGGTGTATGCAATCAATGCTTCCGAACTTTCCTGGAAAACCATGTCTTTCTTCGTGCGCTTGATATAATTTTTGGACGTCGTTTGCGTTTGGTTTCCGCATATATTTCTTGCTATATAACTTCATGATCCATTTGCAAAACTTGTGCAAACATTCACATGAAGTTCTTTCGGACATCCTTAAATACTCGTCCAACGAATCAGGTGCAGTCCCGTATGCGAGTAGGCGAATGGCCGCAGTATATTTATGTAAAGTGGTGAATCCCCTACGGGCCCTGGCGTCGTATCGAAGTGTGAAAAACAGATCAGACTGCGCCAGGTCGTCTGCTATACGTAAGAATAGTCGACGACTCATTCAGAACCGACGTCTTAACATCTCGTCCTTGTACACAGGTTCATCGGCAAAGTAATCGGCCACTAAACTATCATGCCCAGCTAAATATTAACAACAAATTATATAAATTAGGAAAATAAACCAAAATAAAGATACACTAAAAATTAAATACATTATTTTATTAAAATAAGATACACTTCAAAAATTAAATACCTTCTCGGTGTCGATTTAAGGCGGTCGCCCTAGTTTACGGTTGTGACGACGTTTCTTCCTCTTCCTCCTCCTCCATGATCATATGTGTTGCGTGTGTAATGAAGTTCGCAAAAATAATTCGCCCTCATCTGAAGATGATGAACACCACGATGAAGAAGAAGAAGACATGCCTATATTTTTAAAAATAATATGATTGTGTATGAAAAATTGAGAGAGATTGAAAACATTTGGGTTAAAGTGGTATTTATAAAGTGGGGGAATAAAAGATTTTAAAAAAATTGAATTTTTTTATATAACGGCTACTAGCCTAGCGGCTAGTTTTGTCTTCATCCGCCCGTCCTCAACGTCTCCTGGGTGACTTACACGACGCCGTCGGCCCATCCGGGATGGTGTTGGGGGCGTCGCCGGGCCATGCCGGGATTGGACGACCCCCCACACCAAGCGGCCTTTGATCCTGGATAAACGAACATTCTTGGAACTCGGGACGCGCAAATTGTACTTTCGACTGGATCTCTGATCTCATGGATTCCTCGAATGTTTATGGATTTCTCCAAAATGTTGGAATTAATATCTTACAAGATATTTATTTATGGATTTCTCCAAAATGTTGGAAATAATAATATGTTACAAGATATATATTCAAATATTTATACACCAAACAATTTAAAATAGATCAGACGTCAACAACAATTTTGTATAGAACTCAAAATATAACTTGTATAAAGTCAATAGACGATGAAAAATTGATGTAGAAATTTTGAAAAGCGGAAAATCAACTAAGCTTACCCATTTTCTTATCCGTTTGAAACCACGTCCACAAATACATCCATCAAAAGGTCTGGTTTCAAGATGGAGGGGATGTTATATTTGATGTCCATTTATGTATTAACTTGATGTATATGTTTTACATTATTTTAAGAATTGAATCATATAATACTATGTAGAATAATGAAGAGACAAAGTGAGACATAAAAGTTAAATAATAATAAAATAATATATGTATAATCATTAAATAACTAAGAACCAAATAATATATTTTGTGGGGTATTTCTTTAGATGTTATCTCAAACATATTATTAATTCCATTTAGTGCCGATAACATGAAATATTTTCAGGGGTACAAACGAAGGATTTAACCAAATCTTTTAAGAGACGCGATCAGCATCCGCCTACTCAGACCTCTACCTAGGTCCGTCCCTGATTCCATTATACATAATAATAATAATAATAATAATAATAATAATAATAATAATAATAATAATAATATAATAATAATAATAATGTATGGTGAACTTCATCACAGAAACCCGTTTAGCAAATTAAATAACCCAAAGTTTAATTTTTTCATTAATGGCCCATATTTTTTTAAAACTTTATATTAGATAAATGTGTATACTGTGCACATTAAAATATCATCAAATTAACATATGCGTAGATTATATGTTTAACTTTTTTTTCCTGAATTTCAGAATATGGATATTACATTTCAATCTATAGCTTTCTTATCCGTCTCTCTCTATCTCTCCCATATATATATATAAATATATATATAATATTATATCATTTTCAAAACACGATTTGCATTTTCACAAATGATGCTAGAATAAAACACATAGAGCCAAAGAGATACAATTTTCAACAAATGATTATTTGATATATGATATCTTTTATCCACCTCATACAAATCCGAAATAAACAACAAAAACACAAAGAAGTTCACGAAATTGAGAGATTCCAGATAGAAAAATGAAGAACCCTAAAGATTGAAATAAACCCGGTCCATCATATAGAGGTAAGATAGAATAATACTATAACTTGCTTAGAAGCCATCTGGTTTGGAAGCAATGAAACTGATACATTGGACTTGACGAACGTTGTCGAATCCGATGATACGGATCCACGCCTGAGGGTACTCCTTCTTGCATTCGCCAAGCTCCTTCATTACTTGGGCTGAGTCGGTACACCCGAACATAGGCAACTTCCACATTGTCCAGTATCTTCCGTCATAGTATCCAGGAGATCCTGCGTTCTCACGGTAGACAAAACCGTGCTACAGCTACCCCCCAACACAAAAGAAAATCATATCAAGATTTTGTTAATCTACATTTAGAATGTGTTGCTAGCAAAAATGAAGTACTTAATTGGTATTTAATATAAAATTTTCAGAAGCTTGCATGCATTGTATAACATTTAAAGCATAGGATAAGGTATAAATCAACTATTTTTTGCAATTATTATCATTTAAGTATAAGATAAGGTATAAATCAAATCAACTAGATTACTTTTAAATGGGTTAAAACTAACTTCCTTGTATAATGTATCTTTTATATGATATAGTGAAATGATTAAAAAAGAAATAGAATTATGTAAAAGATACCTCCAACTCGAATTCCAAACAACGAACCCATTTGTTGCGAAGCAAGTAGTCGACTTCCTTAGCCAACTAAGCTTCAGTTAGTGTTGGCAGGTATGAGAGAGTCTCGTACTTCTTCAATCCAAGTGGTGGCCACACCTAAACAAGAAACCACACTTTTAGTTTCTTAGAAATATATTTGTATTGTTATGTCTTGATATAAAAAAACATAATTCTATCTAATATTAACCTTCATGCATTGAACTCTTCCACCGTTGCTGGGAAGGGTGGAGAAGTCGTTAGCCTTCTTGGTAACGGGAAGGCAGCGTTGGACTTGAGGCCGGTGAACGGGGCCACCATGTTGGCTTGAGCAGGGGCTGTCCGGCTAACTGTGGCCACGGAGGAGGAGATCGAAGCCATTATGCTAATCTTGCTTGAAAGGATGCCCTTTCGATCACCTTTTCAAATCCAATGAGTAAATCTAGTTTTCATAGTTCATTATATAATGGTTATATGATCTATAGTTTTGCTGCTTGCCATACGTTTGCATGCCTTATCATTCAACCATAAGAAATGGAGAGCCACTTGTCAAACGCTCATTGCTCAAAACATCTCCTAAAGGAGAGGTAGACATGGAAAGAGGGTGAGTGTAGTATTTTTTTTGTTTGTGTCACGGTTTGAATTTTGAAACCCTACAAAAAAATTCTTCTATACTATAACCGGTTTATTTTTCAGTTTACTTGGAAACAATATTCAAGTTCTTTAGCATAATAAATAATAATAATAATAATAATAATAATAATTATTATTATTATTATTATTATTATTATTATTATTATTATTATTATTATTATTATTATTATTATTATTATTATTATTATTATTATTATTATTATTATTACAACAATGCTCAATAAAGAGAGTTTAAAAACCTCAACAGAAATTTAGTTATCAAAATGGCGTTCAATAGACAATATATCAAACTTTATTTGAGCTAAACCAAATATGATTAACACATACATTGGGTTGACAAAAATCTCTACAAATTTGCACTCTATCTCATATGCGTTTCATCATCTTTTTTATATTGGAATTGTAATATGATAAAAACTCGAATCATTTAAAATCCCGCTCACGCTTTTTAAATAGAACTATAGACAATTGCTTGCAAATTATATGTGTGAAAGCCACTTTTAAAATTACAATTATTTCTATAGACAATTGCTTGTAAATTATAGGTGTAAATTATATTTGTTTTACGATTTTTCAAAATATAATAGTTATTCCGGGATTGGACCGATTTAACGAAATGGCTTTTTTTCATTGAAATATATTAACCATTCAGATGTGGGAGGCGAGAGAAAGAGAGTGTGAAGGACAATGGTATTGTTTTGTTTCTAAGGTTATCTTACGATACAATGGAATGTGAAAGAAAAGTGTTGTTACGTCGTTGTTACATAAACATAAATGATTTTATCTTTAACACTCACTAATTATGTTAAAAGAAAAGTATTACGTCGTTACATAAACATAAGTAATTTTATCTTTAACACCAGCTAAGATGTTATGAAAAAAATAAGGTTATAATCAACTATTGTCACTATTAATAGAATATTTATTCAATACTTTAATTTAAAATAAAATACTATATATAAATATTAGAACGGATAATAGTCACATGTACATCGCCTCGGAATATGATTCACCAAATTCGAGTGAGGATTGTTATGAATTTCTCTATTGTGTATTGCTATACAATTTGCTAGTTTCTTTGTGGCACTAGTCACAACAGAAATCGGCTGGACATCACCTTTATACTTTTGGCAAATTGTTTTTCCTTTCTTTTTGACATTGGTGAACGTGGTTATAATTTTTGTTATATTTTAAACACTTTTTACTCGTGTATCAAGCTTTAAATTTATAAAATATGATATAATACTATCACTCAACACACATTAGAGCAAGTGCACCCATCATAGACGTAGTATAGTGATGGTAAGATAACGAGGTCGTTCAAGGACACAAGAGCTTTTAATACCGGCTTATCGTTAACGTCTAATCTAACCAAATTAAGTTTTGAAAGTTTTAAAAGATAAACTAAATGTAAAAACGTAAAGAAATGAATAAAGACAAATAGACAAAAAAGAATCACTTGGTTCCAACTCCTCTTTTTACATATCATTTGATGATTTTCGCACTTTAGGCTTTTTAAAAGATTATCTTAGTTATAGTGGTAGGCCCCTCTTGTGAAGGCGACGTTACCCTCGGCCATATTGGTTTAAGTCAGCAGGGATACAGTCCCGCAAGGCTGGATAAAGTTTTAATAGTAGTTTATTTATAAGGGGTTCAAGCCGTTCTTATTTCCCCCAATTTGATGCTATCTGCCTCAAGGGAAGTCCTGATAAGCTTGACCAAGTCCTCGCAGGATCTATATATTGAGCGAGGCAAGAACTTTACCCAAACACCCTTTTAACCCCCTTCCAGGTAGTTAACGCACTTTATATAGCCGTTAAAACACGAATTAGTGAATCAACGAAACATGAAGAAATGTTTAACCAAATTTAACTTTCAATATAAAAACTAGTTATTAAAGTCATTAATATATACCCAATTAAAAAGTTGTCAAAGATTGGGAATCAAAAGTAATACATAAAAGATTTGCCTTCACCAAGTGATGTAAGAGGTTTAGCCATATCACACCCCGACCCAAAGCGGAATAAAAGTCGGGGCATGATTGGGTTATCACCAAAGCTCATTATATTTACTAAGAAGTTTCATATTTATTAAATTCAAATTAAAATTTAAATATCCAACAAAATTTCATACAAACACAAATAAAAATCTAAATGCTTGTTCCAACGAAATAACTTGTTTATTCTTCTAGGTCATCCTAAGTGTTTCTTTCCTCAACTTGATCACCTGTATCATGCGTAAAACAGAGGAAATTTTGGGTCAACAAAAGTTGGCGAGTGAACTTTGATAAAACATTTAAATAATTGATTTTTATGTTTATTTAAATAAAATTGGGCATAAATCACATGTGAGAAAATATATATGTGTAACTAATCACAAACCACATTGAATGAATATATGACATGAATGATGATGTATCTGAGATCAAGGATCAATCAAACGGAGCCGATCTAATGAGGCACCTGATGCTCAACCCGTATCCCACGAGGAACTGATGGGCCTAATGAAATGAGTGCACTGAAATGATAAAATATATCCACATATAAACCACACTACAAGCAATACACATTTGATCACTGTCACACCCCGACCCGCAGCGGAATAAGAGTCGGGGCATAATTGGGTTATCACCAAAGCTCATGACATTTACTAATATGTTTCATATTTAATAAAGTCAAAGTTACATTTCCAAAAATCCAAACATGTTCATTCAATACAAAGAAAATAAACCAAACATAACAATCCCAACTCTAAATCGTTTTATTCTTCTAGTCCAAGTCCTAAGTGTTCCTAGCTGCTGCTGGTTCACCTGTATCATGTGTAAAATGGGTGTTTTTGGGTCAACATAAGTTGGCGAGTGAACCTTATCAGATAAACATTTATTAATGAATTACTTGTTAGTTTATCAATGAAAAATTGTGCATAATCATAGATGAGCAAATGTAAATAATCAAGCAATGACAAAATAGCAGTCACAACTATAACATACAATAACACATGACAGCATACATGAACATATCAACATCATACTGTAAATAACATAAATGAAACTGTGCGATCAAGGCTCAATCAAACGGAGCCGATCGTATTGCATGTACTGAAAATGAAAATGTCTGTGCGATCAAGGCTCAATCAAACGGAGCCGATCGTATGTGGGCACGCCAGGTTCAACCTCATAATGAAATGGGGAACATGCTCAACGCTCATAATGTAATGGGGAGCGGCGGCCTATGAAATTGCATGTACTGAAAATAATAAACTTGCATCCAACAATAACTACACAACAGAAACAAACTGAATACACTAGTTCATGATATGATGCATGCACAATGGTTTAAGTATAATATATATATCACAAGACACATGATACACCCCAAAACGTGATTAAACGGGGAATTTGTAAAGATTCACTCACATTGGGTGCGTTGGATTGGAGATGGTGATATGCGCACGAATTAGATGAGCAGAACAACGAGGATTACTAACCTAAATAATAACGGAAAAATATATTAAATGAGTGGATTTTATTAAGGATTTTAATGAAATTTTTAGATATATTTTTGTGAGTTTAAGGCTATTTTCTATCTTTAAAAATGTTATTTTTAAGTATTTTTAATTGATTTTTAAATTAAATTAAATAAATAAAAATATAAAAAAAATTGTTTATTTTGCGTTGACCGTTGACCTGTTGACTTGTTGACCGGTTCGGTCAGGACATAGTTTGCGCTGGGTGAGGCTCGAACCCGAGACCTCCCGTACGCGTGCACGCAGCTCTACCAACTGAGCTACGTGTCTAACCCGAATAATCTTGTTTTTAATTATATTTATACACTTATTCTTTTTAACCGAAATTCTTTTTAATTTCAAAAAACATTTTAATTCAACGGACCGGCGCAAGTGACGGGTTTCGAACGCGCGACGTATGGTTTATGTTGCACACAGTCCACTGCTGGACTGTGTGTCTAACCTGGTTATTATCTCGGTTTTTATTATACTTAACAACTAACTGAGTTAGCCCGGTTTAGTTTTTAAACAAAAAGGCATTTTATTATATGAGAAGTGCGTATAGCAGGAATCGAACTCGGGACGTGCGTGTGTATTTTGCACACAGTCCACCGCTGGACTGTGTGTCTAACCCGTTTAAAATACCAATTTTAATTAATCTTATGTTATATTGCGTCTTCATCTTCTTCGTTGATTTTACCCAGAAAAACATATTCCGACTGTTATGACCGATTCATGACATATACGCTTTTCAGACATTACAAGTAATTTAAAAGTAAAGAATGGAGAGAGTTTGAGGAAAAAGATCTACCGATTGATGTTGTTCACAGAATTCCGGCAGAGGTTCGTCGGTTCTGAAGGTGAACTCCGGCTGTTGAAACCAATTGACAGCTTTGTTCGATTATTTAAGAAGTTGAGGCACTTAAACAAGGTTTAACAGAAGTTTGGAAGATCATACCAGTTCACGGTGTGTTTCCGGAAGTTTCAGGAGTTTTCCGGCGAAGGTAAGATTTTCGAGAAACGTTGACTAGGATCGATTCTGATGGTGGAGTTGTGTTAGTGACCGATTAATCACATGATTGAAACAGAAAAAGTCGGAGGAAATACCGTGTGGATGTGAGTCCCGGTTTTTCGGCGACTTGCAGATTTTTTTCCGGCGAGATGATTTAAGCTTCTCCGGTGGACTGTAAGGTTGCGGAAATGAAATTGAAAGTCTTGCAGAGTGTTTTGAGTCGCAGGAAGGGTCTAGGATTGAAGTAATCCGAGAATTGAAAACTTTCGGTTATTAAACCGATCCACTTCCGAATTCAAGTTACATTCACGGCAGCATTGCTGGAATCGTCAGTTTATCGGTTATACTCGCTGAATCGCGAGTATCCAGATCGACTTTGGGCGTTTGATAACCGATTTCAGTTACAATTGGTAAAATCGATTGATTTACCTTAGTCCATAAAACCTATTTGTTTCCTAAAGATGACAGAAAACAAACAAGTGGCGGAGTGGTGATGTGTGTGTGCGTTAAGTCTTTGATGTTGTAACCGGCTGACCCGGGTTCGAGTCTCGGCAGCATCATAATTTTTTTATTTATTTTGTTTTAACTTTTTATCAAATATAATTTTTATAGTTTAGTTTATTTATTAATTATGTATCGTTTTAACTCAAAATAATCATAAATATTCAATGTAACTTTTATAACTTGATACTCGATTACAAAACGGAGCGGGTTTTGAAAACACGATTTTTTTACAAATGTTACAATCACGAAATAATATAGGCACAAGTGTTAAATAAAATAAAGAAATGATACGACACATGATACACCCCAAAACGTGATTAAAACGGGGAATTTGTAGAGATGCACTCACATTGGGTGCGTTTCTTGATTAAGGATGAGAGCGCACGAGTTGAACAACGAATACTTAACCAAAAAATAATAAATACGATATCAAAAAAAACATATTTGTTTTTGGTCTTGCTACTTTTTATTAGTTTATTAGGTTATTTTGATTGAATATAAGGATAACTTAATGGGATAAGTATTTAAATAAATAGATAGAGGAATAGAATGAAATAGAATAATGATTAAATAATAAAGAAAATAAAATAAATAAAATAAACGGTTTGTCAGATCTGACCGGTTTTTAATGGGATTGAATTGCGTGTGACCAGAGTTGAACTCAAGACCTCGAGGTTGCGTGCACGCAGCTCTTCCAACTGATCTACGTGTCTAACCCGAAGGAATGTTGATTTTAATTATATTTATACACACTTTAAGCTATTTCAGAAATTTATTTAAATTAAAAAGTTTAAACATGATCGAACCGGCGCGCCTTATGAGTCTCGAACCCATGATCTCGGCCGTCAATTGCACCCAGCCCGACCAACTGGGCTGGGTGTTTAACCCGGTTATACTTGTAATTTAATTATATTTATACACTAATTAGGTTTATACAGAATTGATGGATTTTAAAAAGGTTGCAAAGTGATCAGGCCGGGTGATGGATTTTAAATAGGTTTATACAGATTTGATGTTCAGCTTTCACTTTGGAACATGTAAGGCACTTGGAAACAAAAACGGCGATATCCTTTTTCATGCCAGGCCACCAGTAGGTGTATCGTAGGTCTTGATACATCTTATCGGCTCCTGGGTGTACAAAGTATCGTGTTTTGTATACCTCATTCATGAGGAAATCACGAAGGTTGTCGCGATCGGGAATCCATATGCGGTTTAAATAATATAGAATACCGTCGGATTTGGTTTCGATTTTTAGTTCAGCTCCACATGACAGCTCATCGCGTACGTCATTTTCCGTTACAGAGATATGTTGAGCTTCCCGTATTCGATCTTTAATTTCGGTTACAATTTGCGAACATAGAAGATGAATAGAGATCGCATAACCCTTACGACTGAGCGCATCAGCCACCACGTTTTCCTTTCCAGGATGATACCGAATCTCACAGTCGTAATCGTTGAGCAGTTCGACCCATCTTCGTTGCCTCATATTCAACTCTTTTTGATTGAAGATATGTTGGAGACTCTTGTGGTCAGTGTATATTTCACACTTGGTACCGTAAAGATAATGTCTCCATATCTTGAGAGCGAACACAACGGCTCCAAGTTCCAGGTCGTGGGTGGTGTAATTTTTCTCATGGACTTTGAGTTGCCTAGAGGCATAGGCTATCACCTTTCCTCTTTGCATCAATACACAGCCTAGACCTTGCCCTGATGCGTCGCAATAAACCACAAAGTCATCGCAACCCTCAGGGAGTGTAAGGATAGGTGCGTCACAAAGCTTTTGCTTTAAAGTTTGGAAGGCCTCCTCTTGCTTAGGTCCCCAAATGAAGGGTTTTCCCTTGTGAGTCAAGGCCGTGAGCGGAACGACGATACGGGAAAAATTGGCAATGAAGCGACGGTAATAACCAGCCATGCCAAGAAACGACCTAACTTCGGTAGGGGTACGTGGCGCTTGCCATTCTTGTACTGCCTTGATTTTCAAAGGATCGACATGAATCCCTTTGTCATTGACGACATGACCAAGGAATTGTACCTCTCTTAACCAGAATTCGCATTTTGAGAACTTAGCGTAAAGCTTTTCAGTCCTTAAGAGTGTAAGAATGAGTCGAAGGTGTCGCTCATGATCGGATTTTGACTTGGAGTAGATAAGAATGTCGTCGATGAAGACTATGACGAAACGGTCGAGATAGAGTTTGCATACCCTATTCATCAAATCCATGAAGACAGCGGGGGCGTTGGTTATACCGAAGGGCATAACCATGAACTCATAATGACCATAACGAGTTCGGAAGGCAGATTTTGGAATATCTTCTTCGCGCACTCTAAGCTCATGATAACCAGAACGAAGGTCGATTTGGAAAAACAGGTGGCGCCTTAAAGTTGGTCTAGAAAGTCATCAATACGAGGCACTGGATAGCGATTCTTAACCATCAACATGTTGAGTTCTCTATAATCAATGCACATGCGAAACGTTCCATCTTTCTTCCTCACAAAAAGAACGGGCGCACCCCAAGGCGATGAACTAGGATGTATGAATCCTTTGTCAGTCAGCTCTTGCAGTGACTGGCCAACTCTTGCATCTCGGATAGGGCTAACCTATAGGGAGATTTTGCGACCGGTGTAGCGCCAGGCACAAGATCGATTCGAAATTCGACTTCTCGCACAGGAGGAAGTCCTGCAACGTTGTCGGGAAAAACTTGTGGGAATTCTTTCACAATTGGAATATCTTCGAGCTTCCTCTCCTTGCCTTTCTTCTTGACGACGTGAGCTAGAAATGCGACGTAATTTTTGCGAAGATAACTTCGGGCTTGAAGGCAGGACATCAATTTGAGCCCTTTCGAAGGAGTTTCCCCAAAGAAACGTAGTGTCTGACCGTCGCCGAGAGGAATACGAATGAACTTTTCATGGCACACCACTTCAGTGTGATGCTGGCTGAGCCAGTCCATGCCGATGATAATATCGAAACTTCCCAATTTCATAGGAATGAGATCAATTGAAAAATCGTGATCATTTAGGGTGAGAGTACAATCGCGTATAATAGAATTTAATGAAGTGGGTTTTCCGTCAGCAACTTCCACCGTCAGAGATTCAACGAGATTATCACGAGGTAGGTCGAGAATAGATTCGAATTCTAAAGACACAAAGCTCTTATCCGCACCAGTATTGAATAATATGGATGCATAACTACCATTTACGAGAAACGTACCTTTGACCACATTGTTGTCAGCCCTGGCTTGGTTAGCGTTGATATTGAAAGCTCTTCCTCTAGCAGGTGGAGGAGCTTGGTTAGTTTGGTTTACCGGGTTTGCTTGAGCTTGGGCATGGATGATGTTCACCAGGTGTGGGCAAGTATTCCTGAAATGGTTTGGGTCCCCACAATTGAAACAGGCTCGCATGGATTGCATCATGGGGTAGTTGGGTTGGTAGTAAGGTTGGGCTGCGAGTTGTGCAGGTGGTAGAAGTAAGGGTTGTTGGGCTTGGCCCACCATTTGATTTTGGGTTTGGGTTGGAGGTTGACTGCGGTTCGATCGCTGAAGGGTACGACAGGTTTGGATAGTGTGACCCGCACGGCCACAACTTGTGCAATGTTGGCAAGGGTTTTCAGGAGGGTGATGGTATTGGCAACGGTTACACTTTGGGTGTGGGTCTGTGTATGGCCTTTTGAATGGTGCGGCTGGAGGGGCAACTTGGGTGATTGGAGCAGCAGTGATGGGAGGGTTGGTTTGGGTGACAGCAAAGTTCTTGCCATTTCGCTTCCTCTTACCAACAAACTTCGAGGATGAACCTGAGTGGTTTGGAATTGGGGTCTCAATGGGTGTTTTGTTCTTCTCATCTTTAAATTTGTCATTTCGAATGCGATTTTCAGTGAGTTCCGTAGCTAACTCTATTGCGGCTTCGAGTGTTGCAGGCGAAGTGCTTAAAACCGAATCTAGGATTTTCGAGGGGAGGCCTCGAATGTAGTGTTCAATTAGGCGGTATAATGGGGTGAACAGATTGGGAACCATTTGGTTCAACTCAAGAAACCTCTTGTTGTAGGAGGTGTGATCTCCTTCCTTTTGCTTTAGAGAATGGAATTCATCTTCAAGCTTCTTGATCTCGCTTCTAGGGCAGAAGCGTCTTGCATGATCTCTCTTAATTCCTCCCATGATAAGGCCATGGCATCGTCTACACCTCGCTTTCCTTTTTCCGTGTTCCACCAGGTAAGGGCTGCCCCAAACAATCTTCCAGTCGCGTAACGTACCTTACGGTCCTCGGGATAGTCGCAATTAAGAAACGTGTTTTCCATCTCCTCAAACCAGTGAAGGAGAGCGGTGACACCTTCAGTCCCTTCATATTTTGGGGGATCGCAGGACTTGAAGTGTTTGTAGGTGCATTTGGGGGTTTTGGGAGGAGGGTTGGCAACGGTTTGGTCTTCTTGGTTGGGAGAGTTGATGGGATTAGCGGTGAGAGCTTGCTGAACTTGTAGTACGATGTTAAGAAGCACTGCGGCCATTTGTTTAGCAATTTGCATGGCCAAGCGTTCGTTTGACTTTCCTGACCTTCTACCTCCACGTAATTGCCTAGCAGACATCTAAAGGAATATATGTAGGGAGATTGTGAGTTCAAGAATTTCCTATGTGTCATGTGTCGTAAAAAAAATGAAAACAACATAACTGAAAATAATTTAACTACATCCATAGGATGTCTTGGGTTTGCTCATGTTTGGGCCTCCAAATGTCCCCCATACCGTTGCCTGTGTAGTCATGTGGGCCCCCATGACTATTGGGCTTGGTAGGATTCACATTGGTCTTGGCGGGTTAACACTCGCACGACCCGAATGAAAATTGTAAAACATGATTGCGAGATGTATGGTCGGAGGGTGCCCAGGTGTGGACACAATGACAGCTCAAAGTGGGGTTAGTTCACACGACGTTTGGTATAGCATGCTTTGGCCTAATAGGTCCTTCGTACTCTCATCGTTAGTCCCCAGGTAGGCAAACTGGCCCTTTATTTTGGATTTATACGAATGCCAAGCCTAGATAGGACGTTCCGACTACCGGTACTCGTACCCTTCCAGTTACTACATGCTCGTCGTGAAAACTCACTTCGATGTGATTTGAAAAATATGAAAACATTGTAAAAATCTTCGAAAAGAAATAACGGAAATTGTGAAATTGTGAAGTGTGTGCTTTCATAGATATGATATGATTTGAGGGTATGATCTATGATGAGCATTGCATATTAACATGTACTTGTGAGAATGTTTGCATAATGTTGTGTGTGAATATAAACATGAAACATATAAACATCATGAATTTGCATGTAACACATAAACAATTTAGATCTAGTCAACTATAGTATAGGCTCTAAAGGTCTAATAACCTATCCTATATCCCTATAGTCACAAGCTCTGATACCAATCTGTCACACCCTGACCCGAAGCGGAATAAAAGTCGGGGCATGATTGGGTTATCACCAAAGCTCATGATATTTACTAAGAAGTTTCATATTTATTAAATTCAAATTAAAATTTAAATATCCAACAAAATTTCATACAAACACAAATAAAAATCTAAATGCTTGTTCCAACGAAATAACTTTTTTATTCTTCTAGGCCATCCTAAGTGTTTCTTTCCTCAACTTGATCACCTGTATCATGTGTAAAACAGAGGAAATTTTGGGTCAACAAAAGTTGGCGAGTAAACCTTGATAAAACATTAAATAATTGATTTTTATGTTTATTTAAATAAAATTGTGCATAAATCACATGTGAGCAAATGTATATATGTAACCAATCACAAACCACATTGAATGAATATATGACATGAATGATGATGTATCTGAGATCAAGGCTCAATCAAACGGAGCCGATCTAATGAGGCACCTGATGCTCAACCCGTATCCCACGAGGAACTGATGGGCCTAATGAAATGAGTGCACTGAAATGATAAAATGTATCCACATATAAATCACACTACAAGCAATACACATTTGATCATGAAATGATATAGGCACAAGTGTTAAATAAAATAAAGAAATGATACGACACATGATACACCCCAAAACGTGATTAAAAGAGGGAATTTGTAGAGATTCACTCACATTGGGTGTGTTTCTTGATTGAGGATGAGAGCGCACGAGTTGAACAACGAATACTTAACCTAAAATTAATAAATACGATATCAAAAAAAACATATTTGTTTTTGGTCTTGCTACTTTTTATTAGTTTAGTAGGTTATTTTGATTGAATATAAGGATAACTTAATGGGATAAGTATTTAAATAAATAGATAGAGGAATAGAATGAAATAGAATAATGATTAAATAATAAAGAAAATAAAATAAATAAAAAAACGGTTTGTCAGATCTTACCGGTTTTTAATGGGATTGAATTGCGTGTGACCAGAGTTGAACTCGAGACCTCGCGGTTGAGTGTACGCAGCTCTTCCAACTGAGCTACGTGTCTAACCCGAATGAATGTTGATTTTAATTATATTTATACACACTTTAAGCTATTTCAGAAATTTATTTAAATTAAAAGGTTTAAATATGATCGAACCGGCGCGCCTTATGAGTCTCGAACCCATGATCTCGGCCGTCAATTGCACCCAGCCCGACCAACTGGGCTGGGTGTTTAATCCGGTTATACTTGTGATTTAATTATATTTATACACTAATTAAGTTTATACAGAATTGATGGATTTTAAAAAGGTTGCAAAGTGATCAGGCCGGGTGAAGGTTCGGAGTCGAACCGGCGACGTGTGAGTGCGTTTGCACACAGTCCACCACTGGACTATGTGTCTAACCCATTTGAAAATTAGAAATTAATTACACAAAAAACACTTCACTCACTTTGTCTTCTTCATTTTGAATTAACCCAGAACCCGGTTCCTTGATTTCATAATTCAATTACTTAGATCATCATACTAAAAGATATCGAAATAGCATACAAACTGAATTAGAAAGTAAAGGGGTGTTACCGGTAGGCAGTGGGCTGTTTTTTTTCTTTTTCCGGCGAGTTAAGTCCGGCGACTGCGATTTGATGAAATAGCGAAAATTGCTTTGAGCAGAGAAGAACTAGTGATAAGAGGAGAAAGAATTGCGCGATTTGGGAGTGGGATCTCGTTTGGTATTTATAGGTTGAAACAGGGGTGGGTTTGGTTTCGGTTTTGGAAACCATAATCTGTGATTGTCAATTGTCGTGGAGGTGATAGCCAATTGATTTGAAATTTGCCAATAATAGACACCGAGACAACTGTCGGAAGTTTTGAAAGAAGGAAAAGGCGCGTGAAGGGTGCTGCGGTGATTCCGGGTTGTTGCAGGTTTTCTTTGAACTTAAATAAGAGAAATAAGTTTCCAAAGATAGCATGACTAATGTGTGCAGCGTAGTGGTGTTCGGTGTGTGTGTTGACCCGGGGAACCCGGGTTCGATCCCGGTTCACTTCTTTTTTTGATTTTTTATTTATTTTGCCTATTTTAAATTAAATCACTTATTGGATATAAATATTTAATATTTAACTGATTAATTATTACATTATTTCATTAAACTTTAATTATTATTTTGTTTTTAAACATTGATTTTTTTATTATATGTATATAAAATATTGAAATATTGTAAACAATAAAAGAATAACCGAACGTTGCAAAAGAATATACTTTGATTGATAAATTGGGGCGGGTTTTCGAAACCCGATTTACAAAAATGTTACAAGCCAAGCATGACCTTTGTTTGACAAGAATTCTTACAATCAATCTTGGATCCCGAGACTACTACACACTCTAAAAGATGAAATGTAGATGATGGTGGTGGGTGTTGGTGTTGTGGTAGTGGTAAACTGATGGCAAGTGTGAAAGAAGTGGTTTGCCAAGGGCTGCCTTTCTCATGAGCCAAGCACATCTATTTGTAGCTGGAAACAGAGGGCAGACACGGCCCCGTGCCCACCTGGCACAGCCCCGTGGTCATCTTTTGCTCTCCTTTCATTAACTGCAGATGTCAGGTCTTGTACTAACACGCCCCGTGGTGTCATAACATGGCCCCGTGGTCAGTGTACTTGTTGTACTATCGCAGATTCTACGAATCTTATAGTTGACCACGGCCCGTGTTGGGTTAGCACGACCCCGTGTTGGTTTGTCTTTTATTGTTGTATTTTTCTCCAGAGAATCTTAACTGAGCACGGCCCCATTCCTGGTGAACACGGCCCCGTGCCTAAGCTTCTGTTCTTGTTATTTTTGTTGTTTTGGATGTGGATGGGGTTCGGCAGGTCGTGTCAATCCTTATTCTTTATATTTGTGTTGGTTTCTGCTGTTAATTTGTTCCTTTTATTCGTTTAAGCTCTTTTGATCCTGTAATTTAAAAGTAAAAAAAGAAACATGTTTTTTCCAACATTAATACCGAAAAAATGTTGCTTTTATGCTTTGTTTGATGTAATTTATATGTTACATTTTGCACACATCAGTCCTCCAAGATCGTATTACGTAAAATCACACAAGCGCACATTACATTCCTTGTCTCTTTTTCTTTTGCCCAAATTTGTGTCGGGTTGGCCATGGTTGCCCGTCGCTTCTTCGGAACTCTAAATGCCCCATTCAATATCCTTTCTTTCTTTTTATTGCTTTTATTTTGTCCTCGTGAGGGCATGTAAACGCTTTGACGAATATGGTGTACTCTGAATAAATACCGTCGATAAGATAATACTCATACTGGTACACTATGTCATTAACAAACAATGAAGACCCAATTGTAATTATGTCTATGGTGTCATCAAAGATAGGCAATTGATCTAAAACATTGATATGAGTGTTGAATGTAGCAATACCAAAGAACTCATGTCAAAATTCAAAGATCATATGATGTCACAACTTCAAGCATGGGTGTGGATGGTCACCCTGCTAATGTCCACCTTGTTAACTAGGGGAGCAATTTGACCTTAGCCAATGTGTGCAATTGAAGCTATCAAGCATCGTAGGAAAGCCATGTAAGACTTCATGCACCTGATATATTTGTCAAATGTCACTCCACGTCAGTCTCCTCGGATATCCCTTCCTTCCTGTAGGATTCAATCTCATCTTTAAATAATAATAATAATAATAATAACAACAACAACAACAACAAACAACAACAACAACAACAACAATAATAATCGGGGAAGTCGTTTGTGTGTCCCACAATGTTCCTTACAGGATGCCAATAATTTAGAGAGTCATCAAGAGAAATTAGCGGGTCATTTTGGTCGAGACAAGACTCAAAAGTTGGTGCAAGAAACCTTGTGTTGTACATGCCATATTGCAAAATCTCAACATTCAAATGCAAAATATACATATATTTTTAATTTATCCTTTACACCAATAATTTTAAAATACTCCTCTTGCCTAGGTTTGAATCTAGGACCTCCTCTTTAAAAGACAAATGTTCTACCAAGTGAGTTATCCCACATTGACAATATTTAAATTTAAATTTTAGATTATTATTTTTAATTTCATTTTTATGACATCCCTAAGACCGTCACTATGGTGTCAGACCCCAATGATGTGGCAAGTGAACCGACATGACGGGGCTTTAAACACCGTGAGACAGACGGGACTTTAATGGGGTTTTGTGTGAGGAACGCCATGGCGTGAGAGAGGGGGTTGCGTGGTGGGCCATACTTCTTCAACCAATCAAATAAAAAAAATTCATTTTTAACTTATTTAAAATAATATTATCTTAATGGGTAGTAGGTAGTGAAAAACAGTAAAACCATAGAGATGGTTAGTGAAATAAAATGAAAGAAAGTGATGTGGTGAGTTGGCAGTGACGTAGAGTAAAAAAATATGAAACGATAGTGAATAAGCTAAACGGTCACAAAGTTTGTGACCACTATCTAAACTTTAATTTTAATAATTATTTATATTTCATTTTTGCAACGACCCTAAATGGTCGCAAATTTTGCGTTATCTAAATTAAAATTTTATATAAGTTTTGTTTTTTTTTTTTTTTTTTTTGCATTTTTGCATGTTTGCAACCAACCTAAAGAGTCCGAGGTTTTGCAACAAATTTATGACCGCTTTCTTTTTTTCTTTTTTGTTTTTATATATTTTTTCATATTTGTGATTGTTTTGTGACCGTTATTTATAACTTAATTTTGATTATTTAGTTTAAATGATTTTAGTGATGATTATGATTCCGATTGCAAAATTTGCCAACGTTTTTCACGCGCAATCTTCGGTTTCCTGCTAGTGAAAGTTTTGTCAAACAAAGGTTTAATTTTGCATTCTCAAAGGAGGAATGAAGATCATCTTTAAATGAACCGTATAAATATTGCAAATTGATATTTTGCAAAAATATGTACCACTTGGGAGTTGGGATTCAAAAAGATTTGAAAAGCCTGTCATTGAACAAATGTTGATAGAGCACAATACCTTTTTATATACAATCAGACAAGAAAAATCTACCAAATGGATCTGATAAGCAGCCACAAAACAAACCAGCCAGCAACTTGCATGTGTTAATCTTGCCAACTAAAGTTCAGATGTAAAATAAGTTTTATAATTTCTAAAAAACAAGAAAAAGAATGCTCATCAAAGGCGAACCAGAAAAAATTTTATTGGAGGGCGGAAATTTGTTAGGGTTGTTTGTCTGTCATTATATAATAATTTTTTTCAGTCTACTTCGAGTCAGATTGTCTCATATCATATAAAAAAAGATACGTAAACTAAATTTTATATAATTAACAAAGTACGTCAAACGTCATGTTGATCAGGTAATAAAAATACGAAACAATAATTAAAAAAAAACAGCATCATTAGAGTTTAAAGAAACATAATATAAATATGAGTCTTTATGAATTCACTGGCCAAAAAAGCAATGACTCGAAAAACCAGTACATGTTGATGGAATCTGATTATTCACATATTTTTTTATTTTCCATTTACAATCGTATATTACTGTATTAGTTACTTCTTTTACCAATCGATTAACTATAATAGTAAAGAATGATTATCAACTAGTAATAATAATTTATTTAGTAATAATAACTTAGACAAATAAAGATTGATTATAACGGTTTTCTACCGGTATAGCTCTAAAAATACATTTTCATTATAACGCCTTAGGGTATATTTTAACTGTTTTTAACTCCGCATTCTCATTTGACTTCACCTTATTTCAAGGAAATAGTTTAATCATGTTAACTTCACCAACACTATTTTTAATAGTTTATGGTTTAAAGAGGAAATAAAAAACTAATTCAAGCTCTTAACACCATGTTAACAAGTAACAGCTTTAACACCAATACAAGGAGGGAGTGTTGTACAATGCAAATATAACATGCCACTTCACCTTTAACGCCCTAGATGTTAGGCCACTCGGTGTGGGGGCCGTCCCAGCCGCGTCACGCGGCGACGACGCCCCCAACACCACGCCGGGTGGCCCGTCACCGTCGAGGAAGGCTTCACGCGGACGTTGGGGACGAGGCGATAATTTATTATATTTTAATATCTCCGCCGCGTTCATCATCCTCGCCCTCATCGGCGCCGCCCTCTTCATCTTCACCTTCATCGGAAACACCACCACCACCACCAACCTCGTCTGCACCGGTTCCTTCAACAACTTCCATTCCACACAATACCCAATCCAAGCTTCCATTCCATACAAAATCACTCCTGTCCTGACCCGTTAACCCGGATATGACGGTGACCCGCAGGTTGGTGAATCCGTATCGCAAGAAAAACCCTCTGAGAACTGCGGCCAGAGTGAGTGGCAGCCACACAAGAGTGAAACCCAACAGGAGATTTGCTACGAGGTCTCCTTGGTGTGCTCCGCCGTCGAAGAATATGGTTTCCTGGGTGGGTTTGGTGGCGGAGATGGGGTTGTTGGTGGGGGAAGAAACGTGGAGTTTGGTGATGGTGGCTAGTCTGATGCTTTTGATTTTGTAGAATATTTTGACAAAATTAAAAAGAAAAATAAAAAAACTAGGTGGGGTTGGGTCGTCACCCATTTCCAAACTTCCATCCCTAGAGGGGCGTCCTCCAAGGTCTCTGACGCGTTTGCTGACGTGGCGGGTCGTCCTGGAGAGAGGCCCGTCACCCACACCGAGTAGCTTTAGAGTACACCCCAAGGCGTAAGAAATATTGTCTAATCATCTCCCCTTACTATAAAAGAAAAGATGAGCATGACATTACCATGTTGATGTGGCAATCACATAGGCTGTCCAACAATGCGTTTCTTATCTCATTATTGCATCATAAATATTAGTTTAAAATCTTTTAAAATCTATTTAAAATACATTTTTATCTATACTAAATTCAACCCTCTGCCCACCATTCAAAATTCAAAGCCTCTAGCCACATTCAAAATTTAAAATTTTGGCTCCAGATTCAAAATTCAAACCATATACATATATATCATACATGGTTATTCGCAACCTCTTCTTCAATCAATTACTCTCTCTCTCTCTCTCTCTCTCTCTCTCTTACACACACATACAATTCAAGATTTTAGGGTTTCAGTAAGCTCAAATTCTCTAAATTGAAGCGTGTAATATACGTTTCAACAGCTTAATTTCTCGATTTTGATCGATTTTGATCTCCATCACCGACGCCACAGAGTCTTCGGTCGTCGCTGTGAACTCCAATCCACCTCCGACGTGCTGGTGTAGTACGTAGTTCTCCGATGAGATCTGATTGAACGTTGCCGTTAGGTAGAGTTATTACTCAAGGTTGTCATGCCTCCGTTGCTGCCATCTGGTCACACAAAGATGATCCTTACACTGCTCCAGGTTTGCTTTCTAATATTGTGGAAGATGAAGAATGATGTACAAGTTGCTTTGCCTTTGGATGTTTGAAATACAAGATGTAGCAAGAAATGGTAAAAAGGTATTATCTTTTAAATTTTTATGGACTTGAATCTTGATGTTGGTTTGTGATTTTACTATAATTTAGTTGAATGTTAGGTTGATTGGGTTTGTTTGATCGTATCGTTTTTAATAGTTGAACTGTTATTGTTTATTATGATTTTTTTACTTTGTAGATTGTTCATGATCCTATGTATGTGTTTCTTTTCACCTAGTTGTTGTGAGTTTGGGTGGTGACTACCATAACTTTAGCAGTGAAGTTATATTCCGGTGTCGGTTTTTAAAGTGTTGTTACATTGAATCAAGACCAGCTACGGAAAAGGAAATAGAGGCTAACGTCAAAGGTAAGATATGAAAGAAATGACGGAACACTTTTTAACACTAATAAGTTAATTGGTTATTTTATGATCTATACACATAGTGATTAGTGAATATAATATTGTTAATACTTTATGCTTTTGTATATTATATATTATATTGTGTTATAATATTACTGTTTGATCTTTGATTAGGTTACTGTGTTGGTTGCTAATTTTGGTTAATTATTAGTATATAAATATATAAAACTGTGAAACTAATTCTTTTTTATATATTTTTAAGCAGGTAAAAAAACATAGCTAGAAGAGTGAAATTGAATTGCATAAAATGAAAGCTCTGTATCAACACCAATCACAGGTAACGATTTACTTTTAAATACCCTTCACAAATGAAGCTGTAAATGATGGTTAATTCAGATCAACTGTGATTTGTCAAAGGAAAGCAGAAGAGGCTGCAAGAGCTACCAAAAAAGCTAAAAGAGTTGATGGAATCACGCAAGGTTGTCGCACGACATAAAACTGTTGGTACATGATAAGATTGTAAACTTGTGTAACTGATATTTTGATTGATTGTATGCAACATAATTTGTCTTCGCCTGTAAAGACAGATTATTCATTTTGGACTATCGATACGATGTTTTCATTTTAGTATGTTTAAATTTTGACATGTAGATTGAATTTATGAAGTCATCTATGTAGTTAATGCGGTAAAATATCAGATATATGCTATCTCAGTAAGATATAGGTAATTTGAATATAATGCTGAATTTATATATTATAACAATTTAACACTAATAATTCAATGATATATCAGTTATATCGGTGATGTATCGGTTATACGGTCAATAGCGGATAATATCGGTACCGATATATTATCGATATTAACTACATAGGAAGCGTGTTATGTAATAAATTGGCTTGTGTTTCTTCTTTTGCTATGTTTTTTCAAGTTGTTTATTAAAGTTTAAAGTAGATGTGTGAACTTATGATATTGTAATGTTTGAGATGTGATAGAGGATGATATATATAACAATTTAACACTAATAATTCAATGATATATCAGTATTATTGTTTGATTTGTGATTAGGTTACTGTGTGGGTTGCTAATTTTGGTTAATTATTAGAATATAAATATATAAAACTGTGAAACTAATTCTTTTTTATATTTTTTTAAGCAGGTAAAGAAAGATAGCAAGAAGAGTGAAACTGAATTGCAGAAATTGAAAGTTCTGTAACAACGCCTAACACATGTAACGATTTTACTTTTAAACGTGCTTTCACAAATGAAGCTGTAAATGATGGTTAATTCGGAGCAACTGTAGGTTTGTTAAAGGAAAGCAAAAGAGGCTGCAAGAGCTACCAAAAAGCTAAAAGAGTTGATGGAATCACGCAAGGTTGTCGCATGACATGAAACTGTTGGTAAATGATAAGATTGTAAACTTGTGTAACTAATATTTTGATTGATCATATGCAAAATGATTTGTCTTTACCTGTAAAGACGGATTCTTCATTTTGGACTATCGATATGATGTTTTCGTTTTAGTTTGTTTAAATTTTAACATTTGATAGATGGAATGTTTTAAATCAATACGTTATTTGCGTGTGTCATACTTTGTTTGCTAATTGACCACTGATAAGTTATATTAGGAATTTAAGGGTAAAGTCCGAATATTCTTAATTCAATATTAAATAGTATTACAAAATTCTGAGTTGAAAAATATTAAAAATCACACGCTACAATTAACACTTCCTATGATATCTATGACTCTCATCTTCTTCCAAGCAATTTTATTTTTTCTTTTTATTTGCATATCAGCTAGAATATCATAAGTCTACTGATCCTGTTTTAGTAGCTATGTGATAAACTCTTCTCCTTTATCTTTGAACTCTGATGAAGGAGAATGGACAACTTTATCTAGCAGTGCAATGATACTCCATGTTTGCTTATAATAATTGTCACTCACCATAGCAACTTTTTGGTTGAGTTCTTCATCTGTCATCTGTTCTTGGAGTGATCATCTTGAAAATTCCATTTTAACAGCGTTAGTATCTACCAAGTGGTAGAAGGATATGTTTGTCATTTAGAAATAGTGTGAGTATTTTTGGATGGTTTTTTTTGGATGAACATATTTCTAAAAGTGATTTTTTGATGTTTACAACTAAGCTAATCATGAGCCTTTTATAGTGTTTAAAATGTTTGATGTGTTAAACGAAGAGATTACTCCTAATGATGATAATCTGTTTTTGAAGGTTTAAATTTTGTCCTTTGGGTTTCTAAATATTTCATTTTACTTGTTTTCCTTGAAACTCATTTTTGAAAGGTTTTGCATTAAATGCACAAGATTTTTGAATATAAATGTACATGTTTATATTAAATGTACGCGTTTTTCTCTCTTAAGTTATTAAATGTACATGGTTTTTAAATATAAATTTTTTAATGCTTGCATCTAAATCTGACCTTTGGCTGGTAGATATTTCACTATATAATACCATTGGCAATTCAAATGTTTTTTCATTATACACCAATTCATTCGGTGAAATAGAAGAGCAACTGTTATTGTTTTACATCAGATCTTATAAATACATTAAAATGGCATCATATACTTCTGCACGATCTGACGAATTAAAAACGCTTTATTAAACAAATCGAAGACCAAGTTTATGATGATAGGTCTACTCTTCAAGAGCTGAAGAGGTGTTTTAACGAACCGCAACTTGGTCTGCTGACGAGAGACTAGGTTTCTAGAGACCTGAGGGCGATGCCGATGACTTCCGTTCGTGACCCGTGTGTTGCGAGTAATATAGAGTGCGGAGATAGAGATCTGGAGTTCATGACAAAGATCAAGGACATACATCGAGAGGTTCAGTGCCTGATGGAGTTGAAGTTAAAGTTTCTTGAATCTTGCTATTAGAGTTTATATGTTTGAGTAGTTTTCTTTTCCATTTGTAATTGTTAGTATTTTAAAACTTATTTTTTATAAGTTTAAAGATTTACACTTTCAAATTATTATTTGTTTTATGCTCTATAGATCGATTGCAAATAGTAATACATATGTGTGCATGACAGACCAAAATCTAAGTCATATGATCCTAATTGTTGAATAAATATTTTTGACTGCTTAGGTTTTATTATAGACATTCATTTCATTTTTAGATTTTAATTTTATTTTTGTGAATCAGGTTATCAAATACAAAGGATCTATTGGTTATGGTTAGTTGTTGTTTAATCTGTTTCTTAAACTTTATTGAATAAGATTTAACATACTCTATGTTGCAGGAAAGATTTACTTGTGAGCAGACCATACAAACAATTTGCAGATAGGTTGACATATTTCAAATTCAGTTGAAGTTCAGGTGTGTATGTGTATATATATGTATATTCTGATACGTTATAATTGCTTAATGAAGAGGTGTTATGCAGATTTATTATTAGTTAACGGGTCATATATGTTTTGATGAATTATTGTTGTTTAATTATTGCGTTCATCTACTATCTGTTTAACACGTATGTTAAAGATAAGTTGAAGCATATCATAACCAGTTTCATCTTATTCCTTGTGTAGGATCATGTGGTGAAGTTTGTATTTTAAGAAATGAAGATGAAAGATTTATGAAACGCTATACCGCAACAATGAAGGATCTTGCATCAAGATATGTTTCAAGATTTATGATCATGCAATCTAAAATAATGTGTGCTTGATTGTCATTTATTTGTTATTTAAAAGATGTTCCTTTTTATTTGTTATTTTAAGGATATTCCTTTTTGGTATAATCTATTTTTAATTAAACCTTAAAAGATGTATAAGCATTCGTTGTTTACTAAAATGTGGTATGTATGATTTTCTAAACACCACCCGTGTATTATAGCTGGAAAAATCGTTCTTTAATAAAATGTATTATGTAAAATTTCTATAAACCACCAGTGTTTGGACGCGTGTTTGTGACTACTGTCAATACATATGTTCAATCTTAAAAATTGTATAAAATATGGTATACATGCTTTTCTAAACACCACCCGTGTTTGCACACGGGTTTACTACTAGTATATATTTATAACTAGGTTATAATCTCGTCTATTACACATGTAATAAATGTGATGTTATGTACTTGGTAATAAAATAATTATGTGATGTTATATGCTTGGTAATAAAATAATTATAGCTAATTACACAGATAGTCCATGTGGTTTATGGATAATTTCGCTTTTGAGTACTAACTTTTTTTAACATGTTCAATCTCTATTGTCTAAGTTTTATAACATATCCAGGTTGTAAGCCTAACGGCTATTAAAAACAAACGGAAAAGACCCTCATGTGCACACCACATGAGGGCATTTATGTCATTTTAGAAGAACTAATTTTGTAATCATATAAATTTTATTGCATGGGGTTTTTATGTAGTTTATTCAAATTACACCACCATTAACTTCGAACACCACCCAAGCACCACCAGGCATCACCCTTCCACCACCGCATGTACTACACCGTTAATGTTTATCACACCTTCACCCAGCTAACAATGTCACCTCCACCCAGCTAACACAGTCACCTGCACTGGTGGATTCTGATCTCCGTGATTCAGTTTTGTGATCAATATGTGTGTATCTAAAGAATGCTGGAAGTTTTTCGTGGGTTTTAATTTCATTTATATGTTGAATTTTGGAAATTATTTGAATGATTTAACCATCATTGATGTCTAGGTTTTTTGATTCTAATTTATCAATCCGATTCTCTGTCGGAGGGGTTTTAGAAGAAAAAATGGTCATTTATCCTTTTAGGGGAAGGTTCATTTGAGAATAAATTTAATATAAGAAGAAAAAGAAGAAATGACATAATGGTAAAACATTAAATAGTTTATAACTCCTTTTATTAATTATGTTATCTTTAATTAAAAAAGCAAAAACATTTTATTCTACACATTTCAAAATTTATCTTACATATGTCTTGCACTTACTGAAATTTACCCTATACACATGTAAATTTACCATACACATTTCAAAATTTATCCTACACATACTAAAATTTATCCTACACATGTCGAAAATTGTCTTTCACCATAAATTATTTTATCTTAAAATAGTATATTAAAAAAATGAGTTACAAGTTTAATTAATTAGCTAATTAATCACAATTATAGATTTACCTATATACCCTTTTTCATAACATTAAATGCACACATTAAATAAAGTAAATGAAGAATTTCTATTGGTTGAAAAGTTATTCTTTTTATTTTTACAAAATTTTTCTTCTCATTTAAACTCTCCACTATCCTTTTATTATTTACATAAATAAACCATGTCATTAAAATAGAATTAATTAAAAAAAATACATAAATGCCCTCATGTGGTGTATACATGAGGGTCTTTTCTGTTTGTTTTTAACAGCCGTTAGGCTTGGAACCTATATATGTTATAAAACCTATATCATATAACCTGAACATGTTAAGAAAAAGTTAGTACCTAAAGGCGAAACTAGTTATAAACCATAGAGACTATCTGTGTAATTAACTCCACTAATTATGTCTTTAATTGTATTTTGATTTTTTTACGTATGCACAAACTTATGATGTATATATATTAGCCATTTCCGTTGTTTATATTTGTGATGTTTATTACATTGTTTTGAATGGTTGGTTGGTTACAGACAATGTATAATACAATACGACACGATATAATATAATACGATACAATACAAGATGTATAAAATGTTTAAAATTAATTTTTAAAAATATACGGTATGACACAAAATGATACAATACAATACGACATGATGCGATTCAAAATAAGATGCATAAAATGTTTAAAATTAGTATTGAAAATATATGACAGGGTATGATACAATAAGGCACAATATGATACAATAAAAAATGTATAAAATGTCTAAAACTAATATTGAAAAAGAATATGATACGATACAATACAAATTATATAAATTAATATTTAAAAAAATAAATTTAACACCTAAGCCTGTCAAGTTTTGAAGGAAACAGTTCATCTGCCTCGTATACGCCTCGTATAGTTCTATACGAGCTGCCGAACTAAAACTACCATTGTCAATTCTGGTGTTTAAGGTTAACCCTACACAAATCGTATACGAGACGACTAGGTGTTGAATTAGACACTTGTGTGAATGGATGGAACTTTTTACAAACACTTTTCAGAAGAAAAAAAAAGTTTATATTCAAAAACCTAAATGGAAAAGACATTGAGTTGACAGAAATGGGAATTAATCAGTTAGCCTTGTCGACTCAGTGTCTCAGTACCTGCAAATAGTGTCAACTGAATATCATGGATCCCTTGAAAAGTCGGCATTATTCATTTATTTGTGAATTTCTACAAAGTGTTCGAGTTAATATGTTACAAGACATTTATTCAAATATTTATGCATTAAACAATTTAAAATATATCAGACGTCTATAAGTCAATAATGACATATAATTTCTTTTTCAAATTAATAATACTTAAAACATTAGTTGTTTTATAAATGATAGACAATGAAAAATTGATGTAGAAATTTTGAAAAGCGTAAAATCAACTAAGCTTACCCATTATCTTATCCTTTCGAAACCAAATCCACATATAATCCATCAAAAGGTCTGGTTCAAAAAGAGTATGTAGATGTCATATATAATGTCCGTTTGTGTATCAACTTTGTTGTATATGCTATACATTATTTCTACAATAAAATCATATAATACTATGTAGAATAATGGAGACACAAAGTGAGACATAAAATGATAAAAATAAGAATACATATATGAACTTGGTTCAGAGAGTTTAGACTAGTAATGGGTCGCGTTTCTTTTCCTTTCAGAATTAGCGTTTAAGGACTACGAGATTATATAAAATACTTACACTAAGTGAATCAATATTTAATAAGAGAGAGAAAGCTAGCGGGGTAGACGGTTAGATAACATACTTATGTATTACACTTAAAGTAAAAGATACAAATACATTATATAGTTTTTAAAGTTCTCAACTTAATATTGGTTTTAAATAAAATATCCTGATATTTTTTGCATAAAAGGTGTAAAAATTAGCACATGATGTCTTCAATTTTAACACATTGTGCCTTAATTGTTTTAAGCATGATGTTATACACTGGAAACATGTAAAGAAAAAAAATTGGCACCACGTTCGAAAAAAAAAAAGAAAAGCTAACACAAAACCTAAAAATTTAAGACACTGTTTACCTTTTTACATTTTTTAAACAAAATCTCTTTTATAGCATAACTCATATATATAAATAAAAAACCTAAATTATTCAGTCTTTTTGTCATTGGTTCATATGTATTTAAATTTATACTTTTTAAACAAAATGTGTATGTTATTGCATAAAAATGTCAAATTAATTTTTATCATATTCTTTTCATAAACTTTAACAGATTAGCTATAAACTTTATATAACCTATACATAACTTATACATGTGCATGAAATTTGTTTATTTTTTAAAATTTAGAAGATATGAATAAATATTGCGTTTTAATATTGCTTTATAACTTTTTTTTAATTCTCACACACAATGAATGATGTATTCCATTCTAAAATGATGCTAGAATGGAACACAAATAGCCAAAGAGATACAATTTTCGACAAATAATTATTTGATATAAGATAACTTTTATCCACCTCATACAAATCCAAAATAAACAACAAAACACATAAAAATTCACGAAATTGAGAAAAACCAAATTTTGAAAAGAAACTGATGAGGAACCCAAAAGATTGAAATAAACCCGTCCTATCATATAGAGGTAAGCTCATATAATATTCGAACTTGCTTAGAAGCCATCTGGTTTGGAAGCGATGAAACTGATACATTGGACTTGACGAACGTTGTCAAATCCGATGATACGGATCCATGCCTGAGGGTACTCCTTCTTGCATTCGCCAAGCTCCTTCATCACTTGGGCAGAGTCAGTGCACCCAAACATAGGCAACTTCCACATTGTCCAGTATCTTCCGTCATAGTATCCGGGGGATCTTGCGTTCTCACGGTAGACGAAACCGTGCTACATTCACCCCAAAACAAGAGGAAACCATATCAAGAGTTGGACAATCTACATTTACACTGTGTTGCTAGCAAAATAGACAGGTCCAAGACTAAAGTGATATTTAATATATAAATAAGTAATCGGTGAAATAAGAGTTTTATAAAATGTATACTATTCTAACAAAACAATCATTTATGTTAATAAAAAACCAGAAAACATCTCAAGCAAATTCTAACCCATTAGTCATTTCCATTTCAATTATTTTTAAAATTCTAACCGGTTAATCCGTTTAAAGAATTTAAAATTAAATCAATCAAATTACCTCTAAATGGGTTAAAACTATATTCCTTGTATAATTTATCTTTTATACTAGATAGTGAAATGATGAGAAAACAAAAATTATAATTATATAAACATGTACCTCCAACTCAAATTCCAAACAAGGAACCCATTTGTTGCGGAGCAAGTAGTCAACTTCCTTAGCCAACTGAGCTTCAGTTAGTGTTGGTAGGTATGAAAGAGTCTCGTACTTCTTCAATCCAAGTGGTGGCCACACCTAAACAACAAACCAAACTTTTAACTATTTAAAACAATGTTGTTTTATTGTTATATATGCATGGAACCATTATGCATGAAAATGTATATATACCTTCATGCATTGAACTCTTCCACCGTTGCTGGGAAGGGTGGAGAAGTCGTTAGCCTTCTTGGTAACGGGGAAGGCGGCGTTGGATTTAAGGCCGGTGAATGGAGCCACCATGTTGGCCTGAGCAGGGGCGGTCCGGCTAACAGTCACGACTGAGGAGGAGATCGAAGTCATTTTGGTAATCTTGCTTGAAATCCAATGAGTGAATATAGTTTTCTTAGCTCTATATATAATGGTTTTATGTGAGCAATCACTTTGCTGCTTGCCATACGTTTGCATGCCTTGTCATTCAACCATAAGAAATGGATAGCCACGTGTCAAATGCTCATTGCTCAAACTATCTTATCTCGTCTCCTAAAGGAGAGGTAGGCATGGAATAAGGTTGAGTGTGGTAAATTAGTATGTTTATTCATGTCACGATTTGAAATTTGAAACCTAAAAAATCTTCTATATTATATTATTTTTCAATTTACTTGGAAATAATATTCAAGTACCATTTATAGCATTAATAATAAAAAGAATTATTGAAGGGTATGGTTTATGCACGAATAAGCGTAACAACCAACCTGCTCCATGTGTAGAGGACCATACCCAAAGCAAACAAACATAACACTTAGGCAATTGCAAGAGGTCCGCGCAACCCTAAGCGGTGCAAGAGCAAACATGCCAGTAAAGCACAGTACAACTAGTACAAGTGGCAAAGCATGTAGCCAATAGACGCACGCCAGGCTGTGTCCGGTGGTGCCTCACGATGAGCAATCGTGTAGGAGACAAAAAGTACAAAAGGACAGTGATGTGTCACCAATCACTGCGCGCCATTCACTGCTCCATCATCTTCATTAACAGCTGACGATAGACCCGACAACAAGGACAACTGTCGGGCCACGTGGCTCCAACCACTGTGTGCTACCTCCCCATTCTCCTGCAACCACTAACAGTTGTGTCAGGGGAGACAAATGGGATATTCCTTGATGTCAACGTCTGGCCCAAGACCCATTAGCCCATCTCCGTCTTTACTCTCTTCAGCTATAAATAGAGGACTTCACCTCCAAATTTAGGGATCGCTCTCTTACTCTATCACTTAATACACACATTGTTATCCTCAAAGTGATTACTTATTCTCACGCAGGATGGTGGTTACAGGGAGAAACCCCCCCCCCATCCCCTGTCTCTCCTCCTTGTAGCGAGCTTCACGGTGTTGTTTCGTTTTGCAAGATCATCACATAATCATCGAGCTATTAGTCGTGGGAAAAAAGAAGATTAACCTATTTGTGAACGAGACTAATCCCACAAATAAACCTATTGAGTCTGCTTGGTGTTTCTTCATATCAATTACAACAATGCTCAATGAAGAGAGTTTGAAAACCTCAACAAACTTGATCAAAATGGCGTTCAATTGACAATATATCAAACTTTATTTGTGCTAAACCAAAAAATGATTGACACATTCGTATATAGACAATATATCAAACTTTTTTTAAGCTAACCAAAATTGTAAAAATCAGTCAGTTTAGATTCATGTAAGTCAAAATCGACAAATTAGATATAATTAGTTAGAGCATCCTCTATAATGTGGTGCTTTCACCCGTCTGATCCACGTTGGACTCTAACGGACCTCCATGCCTCGTCTAGTCACATTGTGGCACTCGTCTGGTCCGTCTCAAGTCTGGAGGTCCGGACCTCCAGCAGAATTCTTTGGTGGGCCCTTTAATTTTCTTCGTTGTTGTAGTTTGTTTCTTGGTGAGAAATTTCTAAGGTTTCTTGCTTGGTTTCTTGGTATGAAATTTTGATTGTTTCTTGATATTTCGCCATTGCCGATCTTCGGATCTTAGTAAGGCTATCCTTGTCTTGTTGATCTTCAGTTCTTGGTGAGATCCCATTCCATGTGTGTCGATCTTCAGATCTTGGCTGCCACGTGTGGAATCGGACGAGCACAAAGTGTCACTATGTTGTTTGATCTCCGGATTTGTGAATGTTGTTTGAAATCAGATTTGGTTATGGATATGTGGTTGTTTCAACACCACATTGTGGATGATTTCTGATTTTGGATATGTGATTGTTTGATCTTCGGGTTTGAGTTGTTTGATCTTCGAATCTTGGCGAGATTTGAGACGAACTGTTGGTTTGATGATTTGCAAATCTGTTGTTGTCATGGCGGTAATTATTTTGACCAAAATCGGACCAGATATTTCAATCGGTATGATGATTTTGAAAAAAAAAAATCTGATCTTGTAGACTCATGTATCTTGGCGGGGCAATCCGGATGGCAATTATCGTTTGTAATTGTGAATGCAGCTATGGCAGATTGGGCATCATAATACGACCAAAAATCCAAGCCTCTTATTATTTGATTTATTTGTTTGATAGTTATATTTTTTTTGTTGATATCATTTTTTATCAATTCTATGTTAATTAGGTTTGAGATATATAAAATATAATAAAGGTATGTGATGATGTAGATGATTAGGTAGACTTTGTAGAAATATGTACATTGTGTGAAAATAGGAGTTTTTTTAGAGATATTCTAGAATCTGATATGATGTTGAAGTAACATTTTGTCGGGGTTTATGGGGTTTGCACATTGTGGGTGCTCTTAGAATTAGAAGTTAATCATATTAGATTGTAATATAACACACAGTTTTAAATATATATTAATCAATCAACAAAGGTAAATTGGTTTAGTTATATATTAATGGATTACCTTTTAAGTATTACATAACCTTGCACTTGTAAGGCTATGTGATATACCCATGGAAGAAGAGCGGGGAGGTGACGTGGAAGGAGCATGGAGCATCATGCCACCCATGGTTCCGTTGATTTCTGCCCCTGTGATTTGCGTCCTGAGATTGTTTCTAGCTCTCTTTCTCTTGGTCTCTCTTTTTTATTCCCTCTCTGCAGTTATTTTTTTTAATATAAAAAGGGGCAAATAGTGTGAGATGGGTATAACATAGGATGGGAGATGAGTGGAGATAGTGATTATGTTGAACAGGGTCAGCCCTAAGAATTCATGTATCATGTTCAAGCTTGAAAAAACGTGCTCTTAAGCCTTAACGAAATTGGGTATTGAGCACAGTAAAGGTCTAAACATAATGTCAATGGGCTAATAACTAATCTAAACCATAATAATAGTTTTGTAAGTGGGCCTATGCTGATGTTTGTATGGATATACCTTATTAAAAATAATATTTTACATAAACATGTTAGGTTTTTTCATAAAATAAAATGCCCTTCGAAATATCGGGGCCCGGCCGGTGGTCCTCCCCGCCCACCTCTTGGGCCGCCCATGACGTTGAGGTTGCAATGAGATGTTACTGGGTATAACACATAGCCTAAGAATTAAAACACACATTATTTTTATAGAAAACAAACACCATACCATTACACAATCATACCATGGGTTAATGGGGCTATAAATGCTTAATGATAAATATTAATAACTAGTTGGGTCATGTGTCAAATTTTTGTAAACCCTAATATACTTTTTTCCGCTTCTATTATTTCACCATTCGTATTCTATTTCTTCATTAAAAAAAACTAGTTAAAAATAAAAGCAATACAGAGAAAACATTATTTATTTCTTAAGATACTTAAACAGAATTTTATTCATATCTTATCTCAAAATATTATTTGATAATTTTTAAATCTTCATACTACCTATTAAATATGCATTTTGTTCGGCTCATGTAATACACGGATTCTAATATAATTTTGTGATAAAAACATAAAATGGATTTGTCATGGACGTTCGTTTAAAATCAAATAGATACGAGGCTAACTTAACCTTAGAATAGGAGTAAATCTTGGCCATTAATTAGAAAAGGTGTGATCATATATGGGGCACTCTTTTGTTAGATAACCACCACACAACTCACACTTCACATTCTGATCAAATAAACAGATAAGTTTATAAAATACAGATATAACGTTTCAAACTCTATGGTTAAGATCATAATTAAGTAGTTAAATCAAGAATTTGGTTATTTGTGTAACTAGATTTTGACCAAAATTGTTAGATGTATTTTGACCATCACTAACTAATGATATTAGTTATAATCACTATAAGAAAAGTTTTGTATCAAAAGCAAAGGCTGAAGTGCAAATTTGGTTTTTTGGTGAAAACTATGAATTGAATTGACATAAACAGCTAAAGATTATTTCAAATAATCAGTGTACCTTCATAAGTGCGTTGTGACACTTAAATGCATATGGTAAGTGAGCGAACTCTAGTTAGAACGCTTGAACAATATCGGTCGGGTCCTAATCAAGTAAGACCCACATCCAGTCAAATTAAGTCGATGAAACTCAAAAAACTACACAAAATGGATAGAAGCCCCACAGTCGATCATCGACCGTCGAGGTTTTGTCCACAACTATTGAACAGTTATTTAAGAAAACATTTCAGTCGATGCCACAACTGAGCCTTGCATGAAACGTCTATGTGTTACTAAAAAATTACTGGATCTGCTTATAAAACAGCAAGACCACGGTCGATGGCACAACAAATCAACTATAACATTCCCCGCATGCAATCCTCATCAAAGCCTGAATTAAAAAAAAAAAAAAAAAAAAAAAAAAAAAAAACCATGGTTAAACTAAGCCAGTTTCTTTTCGTTGCCAATGGGTGAATTCCTAGAGAAAATCCACTGTTTCCAGTTTGTGTAAACAGCAACCAAAACAAACTGAGAGAAGCACAAAAGCATGATGATAGCTTCAAAGAGGAATGGGTATTTCTTTGGGGGGTCTATGGTGAGATAAATAACATGGAGAACAAAAGATAAGAAAAGAAGAAAAACAACATAAAACGATGTCCGGCGAGACCAAGAACGAGGTTTTGGTGTGTCGGGTTTTCCATTTGGGGCGTAGTAAAGGAAGATAAAGATACCATAGAGCGCGATGTATGGAAGGAGTAAGTTGTCACGACATAATAGCGGAAACATTGAGAGAATGGCGAAGTGTGTAAACCATTGAAATATGAATGGTTCTTCTATGGCTAAAATGCTTGCTGGCAAGAGTGGCAGAAGAATAGACTTCTCGTGTACTGTAAATTTAAAAAATAAACGACATCAGAATTAAAACAATTAGAAAGATTATACTGCTAAGTGCTAACAGGCATCATTAAGTCTGCTAACATTACTATATATATTAAAAGGCATGGTCGGTGGTTCCAGCCATGCCTTTTCCGCTTGACCCCAACTTTATAGATTTTACACTTTCAACCCCCATCTTTTGGTAAATGACATATTGACCCTTAACTTTTGATAAATGTCAATTTTGTCCCCCATTTTTTCCTACTTAATAACTTTACACCTTATCTTCTCCAACAATTCAATTCTTTTGTTGAAATTTATTTTTAGGACTTTACATCGCAACGTGCGCGACATTATACTCTTCCTTATCTATGCCTAACCATGATAATGTCACAAACGTAACGTGTGTGACAAAGTCAAAAATAAGTCATGTCACATGCGGGCATCACACGTTAATGTCATCATCGTAACGCGTCTAACAAAGTCGCAAACGCGACGTTACCGACGCAACGGGCAGCACGGGTAAAAATCTAGTTATATGTGTGTGTGCCGCATATCATTGATAATAAAACAAATCCCTCGTAACAAAGAGAAAAAAAGACTTGGCTTACCTTGAAATGAGAACAAATAAAATGAGAAAGCACTATTAAGCAACCCATAGAGGAATGTTCGGGTACTTGGAGCGCGTATCTGAAGAAACATTGAAGGCAGACATGAACAAACGGTCATGAATAGACATAAGAGTTTTGGCGACTGTGTGGTGAACAATCGCTTCCACTTTATGAGAACTGAAGTTGTGCACCAAAAATTAGCCACATAATCCTCGTATAATCCCCTCTCAAATGGAGCTAGGCGAGATAAAACCTGAAAAATGTCAAAATAACGATCTATTAAATTTTAACCTCATGATGGTATGCATAGCATAAAGCATATATCCAATTAAAGAGTAAAATGTCATTCGTCCCTGAGGTTTGGCCAGTTTTGCGACTTCTGTTCAAAGGTTTGTTTTTTCTCATCTGGATCCAAAAGGTTTGAAATCTTGTCATTCTCATCCGACTCGTTAACTTCATCCATTTTTTAACGATAAGTCAGGGTATTTTCGTCATTTTAGACATTTTTTTAATTAAAATAAACCTTCTTTATTTGGAAATACCTGTGACTTAACATTAAAAAATGGATGGAGTTAACGACTTAGATGAAATGGCAAGATTTCAAACATTTTGGATCCAGATGTGAAAAAACAAACCTTTGGACGAAAGTCGCAAAAGTGGCCAAACATCAGGATGAAAATGGCATTTTACTCTCCAATTAAATGATGTTTCAACTAAAAAAGATGAAAGATTTAATCTAGCCTATGTGGTGAGCAGTAGAAGTCGGTTGTACATACCTCCAAAACCGCAACTCTAGAGTGAAGATATGGCCACCAAACAAGAGCAAATGTTCCTATAACAATCATACCCAACTTTGATACCTCCAGAAGTGGATTTCGACGTTTTAGACATTTACCCAATAGATAGCTGAAAAATGCAGGGGCATAGTAAGCACTCATCTGCACAATTATATTTAATGCCTTTAGCATATTGCAATGTTATCTTGTTATATATATTCTACGCTTAATGATTTGATTAAAAGAACCTGTTTGTGGTTAAGGGCAAGACTGAACAAGAACGAAGCAACAAGATCTTTGTCACAAAGTACGGCAGCAATAGCTCCAACAGTAAGTCCTAAGCTTATGCAGTTATACTGTAATAACAATTTACAAAAGGTTAAATAAGATACTGTTTTAAAATGTGAAATGAGAATATAACTCTAGAAACTTTATGCATGCCTGAAAATGACCATGATCAATGAGGATGAGGCATGGGTTAAGTAAAATCATTGCAACACGCCATGCCATTTTACTTTTATCCCCTCTTGATTGGTCTGGGAAGGCTCCTATAAGCCACAGAACTGCGGGAAAGAATATGAGGAGATCAGAGGATAAAACCGTCCACCTCATTAGCAGCTTTCTGCAGGAAAAAATATATGAGAAGTCGAAAACTTATAGTAAAATGCCATTTTCATCCCCGAGGTTTGGCCAGTTTGCGACTTTCATCCAAAGGTTTGTTTTTCCGCATTTGGATCCAAAAGGCTTGAAATCTTCCCGTTTTCATCCAACTCGTTAACTCCATCCATTTTTCTCCATTAAATGAGGGGCATTTCCGTCTTTTTAGACATTTTTTATTGAAATAAAAACACTATAAGAAATAAAGATCCACTTCGATTGACTTTCTCCCCACCCAAACCCTTTAACCATCAAAAAAATGTCTAAAAAGATGAAAATACCCCTGAATTAACGTTGAAAAATGGATATAGTTAACGAGTTGGACGAAAATGGTAAGATTTCAAACCTTTTGGATCCAGATGCGGAAAAACAAACCTTTAGACAAAAGTCGCAAAAGTGGCCAAACTTCAGGGACGAAAATGGCAATTTACTCAAAATATTATTAACTTATTAAGAATGAATAACAACCTACCCGAAATAGGATTCATGGCCACGCGAAGTATAAAGCGAAACCGATTCGGGATGGAAGAATCTCAAAACAAGACCGTGAACGTAACTCTGATAAGCAGTAAGTGGTGGGTAGTCAAGTCCCCAGTAACGAAGATCGTTTTTAGTGGTGTTTTGATACCATTCGTTGACGGGAAGATTGGTTGTGATCTCCATCCAATGTCTTTGTGCTTCGAAATTTCCGTATTTAGGTGGGTCACCTGCTCCGGAATATGGGAGCAGAGATATGGCAATGCGCACGAGGATTACAAATTGACTTACACATATGAATGGAGCTGAAATACTCGTGTGAGTCAACCACCACCGAGCGTTATTGTTGTTGATCTCTACTTTGACTACCTTTGTTACCCTTGACTTTTTCATCTCCTTTGAATCTGATACAATAGTGAATTGTCTTAGTGTTAATAAGCTAATCAACAAGCTAAAGTATTACATGTTTTGAAATATAATATATACTTGTTGCAAGGATTCAGGATCAGATGGTGAACAAGATTCTATGTCATGATAACCTATATCCCAAATATCGGTCCTTGACCGATATCCGATTTTTTACCGCATTAACTGCATAGATGCCAATGATATTAAGGCACCAGATTTAGAAGTTTCAAGTTAAACAGATAAATCGATGTATCTTATTCTTATTGTACACGATAATCAACCAATAAACCCAAAAGGCATCGCCACTAACTGAAATGAAAAGAAAACTACCTAAAAACGATGATGAATGAGACGATCAGAAAAAAAATGAAGGAAAGTCAAGGAAGCTGTTCAGTAGTTCATTGCGAAGAGAATGTAAAGTTTAGGTTTCAGAGGAGAAATTTTTAAGTCTGGCCTCTGCAGGGGAAATTTTAGTAACTGATAACATTGTCTGGGAGTATTAAAAGCCTACTACACAAAGATAAAATAAAATCGAACAAAAAAATCAGGTATGGTTCAGATAAACAGGTATGTGTATCACCAACACGGCAACACCCTACCCAAGTGAAATGTTTATTAATTAATCCCATGTTGAACAAAGATGTTTTGAGGTTATATTTCCCAAGAACAACGATTATTTAGCTCTTCCTGAATTAACTTTCCATGTTGAACTTCAACTTTTAAGGTCACGTTTGACAAGAACAACGATTATTTATATCACTTCCATCGACACTTACTGTCTATTAGGTTTTCACTTCTATACAAACTCTTGATCCGCCAAGTATAAAGCCACAAGGGAGGGGACAGGGGACCCTGAATAAACGAGCAAGGGGCAAACCTAGCTCAATTTTCTCTAATACTTGCAAATTCTTCCTGCAATATTAAATTATACTAAAACGAAACCCTCTTTACCATTTTCCAATCAGATCAGTCAATATGATCATCCAAAAAGTCAAAGGCAAACATGTAAACCCTAAAAGCATGTCCAGTACCAGAACTCTAAACATACACCCACACAAAGAGCTACAATCTCTAACTAAAAACGTGAAATCGGATACTTTTATACAACCGATCTACGCAAAATATGTATGCATACAAATGTGCTTCATCTTATAAAGATACAACAAATCAACCAAGAGAATATACCTGCTGTGACTGGCATAAGCTGCTCTAACCGCAGGAACCGGAAGCAAGGAGTATCACGGATCCAGGAATTTGTTACAAAATTACTACCCAAAGAAATAAATATAAAAAGGCTTGTGTTTGACACAACTCTCTTAGAAAGATTCGTCGTCTATTCCTAGGGTAAGTCGGTCCTAAGCAGCAACAATGCACTGCCGGACTTGAACACTTGCCTGAAAAAACAACCGTTTGATGTGTCTCAACTGAACAGCCTTGGTCTGTATAATAACGAATGATCATCAAAACTGCTTCGAAATTGAAAAGACTGACTTAATGATCATCAATAACGAATCAACAAATCAGTTTTTTTAAAAACTCATTCAACAGACGGGTTCTCGGAACCACATTCGTGTCCGCAGGATGTGCTGACGTACACTAGTTTTTGTGCTAAAAAGGTCCATGATATTAACGAGTATGTATTAAATAAAATTTATGTATGATAGTTTCTCATAAGGTTTTTGACTTTTTTGTAATGAGAAGTGATTGTTTCAAAGAAAAAATGTGTGTGGTACCATTTTTTCCTTATAAGAGGTAGATTTCAAATAAATAGAAGAGTAAAGTAGGGTTGTATAATAACAGTTGTCACTCCACGAAATTTTGGTTTCTTCGATATGTGGCAAAATCGGGGAACGGTATTCCCATGTTCCCCGTAGGGCTCCCGTTCACCCCTTTTCCTTCGATTTGTGGCAAAACCAGGGGAACTGTGATTTTTAGGGAAATTGCTAACTAAGGTGCAGTTTGTTTTTTAAGAGGTAAAATGCATGCAGTTTGTGGACCACATCTGCAAACATCTGTAGAAGAAGAAACGGATCAAACCTCTGCAGTCTGCAAGAAGAAGGTTGTTGATTTTTTAACGTATGTAGACTTCTAAAACAAACCGATGGTGGTGGGTGGTGGTGCTGGACGTGGACGGTGGATGGTGGTGGTGGGTGGTGGACCTGGACGGTGGGTGGTGGGCGTGGACGGTGATGGTAGACGGTGAGGGTGGTGGACGATGGTGGTGTTTACCCCTCTGCAGACCTTAGAAGATCTTAAAAGTGGTTTGGCTAAGTTTGCACCAAGAAGAGCTCGCGCAGACCTTTTCTATAAAACGTCTTAAGAAAAACAAATAGTCTCAGATGGCAGTGTCTACGCGAGGTATGTGCGACGCAAACAGGAGAGCCTCGCGCAGATCTTTTTTTAGAAAAACAAACACCACCTAAGTAAATTGGGTGCCCCCGGCCTAAAACCCGAGTCCAAAACAATCTCGTTTGAATGGAGATTGAGTACCGGGGAGATGTTTCAAAGGCTTGAAGTCCCGTGAGCCCGCTGGTTAAAAACCCGGTTTTAAACAATTTGCACATCAAACAAACAAAGATCAATCATTGAACTATCAACCTTAATTGGCGTAAAGAAACTGTAACCAAGGTAACGACTGAACAAATCACATTAACCACAGGCATTCTAAAGAAACAGATTGGCCCAAAATTAAATTGATATTAAACATGGAAACTGAAATCTAGGATTAAAGTAGAACTGAAAGTAAGACAAAAGATGATCATCAGAGGCAATAAAGAGTTACTAAGCTCAATGCACCAGATAGAGATCGAGAGTGAAGCCTTCAAGCCGCCGCACACCAAACCCTGCGGCCACTGTTTTAGAACTGAAAGTAAGACAAAAGATGATCATCTTAATTTGCACTTTAATCCATTATCTTAATCAAATTTTGGTTAATTAATTATTAGTTACACTTTATCCTGGATAAAAACTAACTACTCAATGATTTTTAAATAACCATAACTTTTTTCGTATGTATGTGTGTGTCGATATATATAATATATTAAAGTTGCACCACTAAAACAAACATTTTATTGTCTTTAATTTGAGTATGGTACTGCTATAATTTTTTTTAATTAGAAAAAGTTGATATGTTACGTGATTAACAGCGTAAAGGGGTGAAAAATAATTGAATCGTTAACCGAAACTTAACTAAAGTCCAATGAAACCAAACAGAAATATGCCAGAATTAACCAAAAAACCGGTTATTGGGTTTTTTTTGTACCCTCGTTTAATCAGAATTTAACCGAAACCGAATTGTTCACATTTTCATAAATTTTTAGCTTTTATACATCTGGTTCATGTATTCCATATACTTATACCTCTATTTCATGTAATTATACTTCCATTTCATGTATTTATACCCAATTTCATGTATTTATAAACAAAATTTTAGGCTAAGTTTGGTTTTGACTATTAACCGAAATTAAACAAACCGAACCAAAAACCATTAATCTAACTGAATAAATCGAACTGCTTAATCAAAAACTGAATGGTTAATAAAATAGACTAACAAATGACTTTGGTTTTAGCTTGAGTTAAGAACAATAACTTAACCGACTAGATTAATTGTTGGAATTCCATGGTGTGGTTGGAAACTGGCTAATTTACAGGTTTTGGCCGGAATATATAGGTTTTTTGTCGGAATATGGTCGGAGTCGCCGATTTTTGGTTGGCCGACTAGGTCCAACCAGGCCCGACTAGAGCCAACTAGAAATTAAGGGACTGATTAGCGAAAAATTACTATGTAACTGGCCGACTAGCGATTAATCACCGACTAGTCGCGATTTTTACAACACTGATTATAGTAAAGAGATCTACTAGTCGCGACTTTTACATCACTCAGGGAGCGTTTGGCATGGGGTAATGAAGAAGGGAATGGAATAGCCCATTCAAAGGTAATGAAAAAAGGAAGTGTTTGGCTGACATAAGGAATGAAATCAGGTATTCCACAAAGATGCATTTCCCTCTAAACACGTCTAAAGCTTTTTATATCTTTTTTAATTATTCTGTTCGTAGGTTAGTTTATGTATAAGGCATTGATGCAAACAGTTTATATATGAATTTTTATATAACAAGGGATGAAACATTTTGTTGATGTGATTCATACGAAATAACTTTTAAATTTCAGTTTTAATGAAAATGATTTACGCCGATAACGTTTGTGAAAATTGATTTCTGTTATCTTATTTTGAGGTAGGGGTGTTTTTATCAATTTAATGAATTGTATTTTGAGGTACGGGTGTTTTTGTCAATTTAATCATTCATTTCTTTCTCCCGTCCATTCCATTACCTCAAACCAAACACGAGATCTTATGATTGAAAAGCTGAAATCAGAAAACGGCGTCGTATAGCTTATTCTAAGAAATGTCGAGTAAACTTAAAAGCCCTAAAAAAACCAACATTCGTCCATCGAGTCTCACGTCACTTCGAAGAAAGATCCAGTTTGTTTGCTTTTAGCTAATCAGGTTAGCTTCTGGATCCGTTACAGTTTTCACTATAAAAATTGTGATTTTGTTCTTTCAAATTTCAGGATCGAAGATGTCTGTACGGGTTCTGAACCCTAATGCCGAAGTGCTTAACAAATCGGCTGCACTTCACATGAATATCAATGCCGCCAAGGGTTTACAAGATGTTCTCAAAAGCAACCTTGGCCCTAAAGGCACCATTAAGATGTTAGGTTTTTTTTTTTTTTTTTTTTAATTTCTCCGTTTGTTTTTGTATATCTGCTTCTAAGTGTTAGTTTTTTCACAGGCTTGTTGGAGGAGCTGGAGATATTAAATTAACCAAAGATGGCAACACTTTACTGAAAGAAATGGTCAGCTTGTTTTATTTACATCACATTTATTGTATAAGTATTTTGTCAGAATGATGTTAATTATTGGCACATTTATATTGTCATTTTTGGGACAACATAAGCTTTTCATAGATAATACTTGCATAGAAGATGATAATAAGACAAATTGGTAGTTATAAGTTGTAACCTTGCAAGGGTAGCCATGTACTTGAAACACAAAGTAGTTAAGTACATATGACAAGTTAGAAGTACATATATCTTGCCATTCTTTTGTTTTGATGTATTTTGGTTAATATTAGACTCTTAACTAGGTTGTTTATAAACACATAAGCATTGAGTTGTAACGGACCGATCCGGAGTAAGTCATCTGGATTGGCCAGTTGAGATTTATTATTTATTTGGTTTGATTTTGTTGGTTTAACGGTTTGGTTGGTGGTTTCGAACTGGCACCGTTCATCCTTTTTTGTTTATATATATATATATATATATATATATATATATATATATTTTGGATCTTTTTGTAATGTATATGTATCATATTCATGAATCATTTTTTTTATATCAAGTTAAAAGTTTTATAATACAAACTAACCATTTTGAAAAAAAAAGTTTTGATTATGTTGAAACTGCCAAACTGGCGAAACCTAATTGCCAAACCACTAGGACTGGTGGTTTGCCAAAAAACTCATAACCAAGACGTCTTGGTCTGTGGTTTCCCGAAACCATAGTTAGCGTAGCAGCTAAACGCAAAACGTTTTGTTATAACCGGCCGAATCGGACTGTGAACATTCCTACTTTGAACATGAGATCAGGTTTTTAGGAGATTGATATTTGCACTCCTGTTTCTTATACTTGCTGCAATTTCGTTTTCCGAGAAAACTGCTGTCTTTACTTTTTGCTTCAAGAATATTTAAGAGCTTAGCAACCTACAGATACATATCGTTTTTCAACTCACCGCACAAATAGGTCATAAAGTTATGGGAGGTGATTTGAAGTTCGAACATCACTAAAAGTCCAAAATTACTATATACTTCATCACTCATGCTAATACGCTACGTAATATCTTATACAGTTGTACCTGTACAGTATGCAGTTTATGTTGTAAATGGTTGTTTGTTTACTGTATAGTAATGTTGCTGATGTACGAATCATGGTTTTAGAAGTTATAGTCTGTTAGCTCTAAAAGAGATTCATACAATTCGGATCTTTAATACAAGTGTTCAGGTTCCACCATTGTATAAGTTATTCATCAATCTTCAATTCTAAGTTTTACTTGCTTACAATGCACATCAGATTTTCTAAGTTGTTATTGTACCAATTTATTTTGCATTATTTTTGTTTTACTACACCAGTCATGCTTATTTATTAGTGATTGATTTTTGTTTTATGGTTTCAGCAAATTCAAAATCCTACTGCCATTATGATCGCAAGAACAGCTGTGGCGCAGGATGATACTAGTGGTGATGGAACTTCTTCTACGGTCATTTTTATTGGCGAGCTGATGAAACGGGCTGAGCGTTGTATTGATGAAGGTTACTTATTTTTCTACTTATTATTGTGCTGCTAGTTAACTCAGGTTTTCTATGATTATTTACAAGGACTTGAGCTCATGTAAGTAAGGCTGAAAACGAACTGAACGAACATGAACAAGACCTTGTTTGTGTTTGTTTGTTAAGAAATATATGTGTTCATGAACACTTACCGAACGAGATTTTATGTTCGCTGTTGTTTGTTAAGGAAATGAACGTGTTCGTGTTCGTTTGTTAATTTTAGGCAACGAGCGAAAACAAACGTTGATGAACACAAATAAACACAAACTATAAACTAATGTTCATGAACACAAATAGAAAGAAACGAACACGAACAAGCGTTCATGAACAGAACATATAATACACTGACCCTTATTAAATAATTTATTTGGCGGAATTTTGAAGTATTAAAACAAAAGATAATAACTAAAAACACTAATGAAGTATCGAACATAAACGAGCACGTTACCGAACGTTCATAAACATAAATGAACGAACGCGGCCTCTGTTCATGTTTTTCATTTAACTAAACGAACGAAATTTATTGTTCGTGTTCGTTTGTTTATAAACGGACGAACACAAATGAACTTCCCGCCGAGCTTTTCATGAATTGTTCGCTTAACGTTTGGTTTGTTTGCGGCCCTACATATAAGGGAACATCCTTTATTATCCATGTGTTGTTCTCTATTTATTAACCAATCTTACTCCCAGTAATCTTGTATTTATTCTTCAAAATTGTAATTTTATTAAATTTTAGATGTTAAGTGAGTCATTTTAGCTGCCATCATCATTTGAGCACTATGGTAACTGAAAAATATGTTTATATTTATTGCTGTTTATGCAGGGATGCATCCACGGGTTGTGGTTGATGGTTTCGACATTGCCAAGAAGGCTGTACTGGAATTTCTCGAAAAGTTTAAGACCCCTGTAGTGATGGGTGATGGTCCTGATAGAGAGGTGCTAAAGATGGTAGCAAGAACTACACTAAGAACTAAGGTCTTTATAAATTTTAATTTACACACTATTTTATTTCTTTTGGTTAAGTTCTTGGTTGGTTGATAATTGATTATATATCTGGTGTGTGATATTTTCATTTTATATTGTTACGCAGTTGTATGAAGCTTTAGCAGATCAATTGACCGACATAGTCGTGAATGCGGTGAGAATTCTACATTTTTTAAATTTAAATTCACCACATAGTAAATCATAAATATTCTAGTTTTTGTGTAGGTTGTAGCTAAAAAGTATTTTATATTGTAGGTTCTTTGTGTCCGCAAGCCTGAAGAAGCTATTGATCTTTTCATGGTTGAGATTATGCACATGCGCCACAAGTTTGATGTAGACACGCGTTTGGTACACTATATGTGATCACCTCATCAACATTGACATTATCATTTCGTTTATTATTTTCTGATTATTTTCTTAAACAGGTTGAGGGTCTTGTTCTTGATCACGGGTCCCGACATCCCGACATGAAGAGGCGTGCAGAGAACTGTCACATTTTGACCTGTAATGTATCTTTGGAGTATGAAAAAAGGTAAAATTATAAGTTGACTTATCACTGGTTTTTTCTACTATTTTTTGCAATTTGAGAAATATGAAACTCTAGTCCTTGGTATCTTACAATTTCATAGTTCTTATAGGGTTTCATATTTCTCAAATTGCAAAAAATAGGGTGCAAATGAGCCGAACTACTTGCAAGCTACTCGAGCTCGTCTCAAAAAAAGGCTCGAATGAGCCGAGCTTAAACGCGCTCGAGCCCGAGCCTAAAATCAAGTCCGTTTAGCAAACGAGCCCGAGCCGGCTCGCGAGCCTAAATGAGCGTATTGTTTATACAATTTAGAATAAATTACACGGTTTGTCCTTTAACTTTACACCAACTTGCATCGTATGTCCTTTTGTCTTTAGAAATTACAACGAGTGTCCTTTATTTGAAACTTTTGCACACCACAAGTCCTTTATACTAACCTTCATCCATTTTCTTGATTAAGACCAATCATGTGCCCCTCACGTGAGGGGCAAAACTGTTATTTTATTATTTTTATGTAAATTTCATGTATTGTCCTTTAAAAAAAAATCTCAGGTTTATATATATATATTGTGTGTGTGTAGCGTCATTCATCAAATTAGGGTGTTTATGCAATTGTGTTTATTCGTAATGCTTTTGTATGAAGATGTGTATGGAATTGTGCTTAATTGCTGCACTGCATGTGTTGTATATGTATGCATTTTTTGCTGCAATTGGTAAAACCTACTATCAATAGCCACATGATGTAAAAACCTGTTGTATGCAATTTATTTGTTAAAAAATGTTGTCAATAGCCCACATAGTTTAAAAACCTCTCTCCACCTATCCAATTTGTAAAGTGTATACCTCTCTCCATGATCTGGAGGATTATCCATGGTGAGAAGATGAGAAGACGATTAAATGGGCTGCATATATTAACTTACGATGTTTTTTAAGGACAATACATGTAATTTGAATAAAAATAATAAAATGACAATTTTGCCCCTCACATAAAGAGCACATGATTGGTCTTAACCAAGAAAAATGAAAGTTAGTGTAAAGGACATGTGTGTGCAAAAGTTCAAATAAAGGACACTCGGTGCAACTTCTAAAGGTAAAAGACATACGGTGCAAGTTTGTGTAAAGTTAAAGGACAAACCGTGTAATTTACTCTATATTTTATTTATTGACATATTTAACATATATCGAAATTTTAGTAATTATTATTTAGAAAATTTTGAAAAAATAACTAAACAATATATTAAAATATTTGTATTTGATATACATTAAAAATAAACGAGCCGAACTCGAACTTGAAAAAGTACCAACGAGTGGAGCTCGAGATTTAAAAACAAAGCTCTAATCGAGCCGAGCTCGAGCTTTCATAAGTTAAATGAGCTCATGGGCTCGGCTTGGCTCGTTTGCACCCCTACGTAAAAATGTACCAGCTCAGAGAATTTTATTTTTTGGAATTATGATCTATATAAGTACTAAGTTAGCTTGTTATTAATTTTGCAGTGAAATAAATGCTGGATTTTTCTACTCAAATGCTGAGCAGAGAGAAGCAATGGTTGCTGCAGAGAGACGTTCTGTTGATGAGAGAGTGAAAAGAATCATTGCCCTGAAAGAAAAGGTATAAATATTATTCGCATGAAAAGAAGTTTTTTTGCTGGAAGTTCGAGTACTAATAGATCTCGTGGTGTGCAGGTGTGTAAGGGTACTGAAGACAACTTTGTGGTTATCAATCAGAAAGGGATCGATCCTCCATCGTTGGATCTTCTTGCTAGGGCAGGGGTAAGTCGATCATAGATTGATATTTTGGTTTTAAAAGGCGTACTTGAGGTGTGAGGAAATCGTGTCAGTTCTTTAAGGCGGCACCTCATGTGTTTCTGGGGCAAAGTTGGTCTAATTCAATTGTAGGTGTCTTATATGTAAAATCAACCAAAGGGATGAAGAAATTATGAAAGGTTTACTTGATAAAGAGGTTTATATGTAAAACCGATGAAACAAACACAACTTCTTGTTGTAAATAAAGCTTTACATGGTTGTAGGGCCGCAAACGAATTGATTTGTGTCGTTTGCTAAGGAATTATATGTGTGTTCACGATCTGTTCATGAACACTTACCGAACGAGATTTTATGTACATGTTCGTTCGTTAAGGAAATGAACATGTTCGTGTTTGTTTGTTAATTTTAGGCACCAGACATTCATGAACACAAATTAATGTTCATGAACACAAATGGAAACAAACGAACACAAACAAGCGTTCATGAACAAATATATAATACACTGACGCTTATTAAATATTTTATTTGTCGGAATCTTGAAGTATTTAAATAAAATATTAACTAAAAACACTATTGAACTATAGAACACAAACGGACAAAAACAAGCACATTACCGAACGTTCACGAACATAAATGAACGGCCTCTATTCATGTTTGTTCGTTTATTAAACGAAGGAACACAAATAAATTTCCCGCCCAAACGGTTTTGCGAACTGTTTGCTAAATGTTCGGTTCGTTTGCAGCCCTAGATGGTTGTACTTGTACGTTGAGCAGTGCCACACGTCTCGGAACATCTCGTGCTTTTTTAAACCAAGATTAATGTTAAGATCCAGTTTCTATGAACTCGGTTTATACTTCTTGCATTGTTCACATTGGTAAATTTACAGATAGTTGCTCTTCGAAGAGCCAAAAGGAGAAATATGGAACGATTGGTTTTAGCATGTGGCGGCGAAGCGGTGAACTCGGTGGACGATCTAACCCCCGATTGTCTTGGATGGGCGGGACTGGTCTACGAGCATGTTCTAGGTGAAGAGAAGTATACGTTTGTTGAAAACGTAAAGCATCCAAACTCGTGTACGATTTTAATTAAAGGTAAAGTTACGCTACGGTTTTCTATGCTACCAGATGAGCTTTAATATCAGTTTTATATATTGGTTTTTTTTTATTATATGAAATATATATTTTTGTAGGACCAAATGACCACACGATTGCACAAATCAAGGATGCTATTAGAGATGGCTTGCGAGCAGTAAAAAATACCATTGAAGACAAGGCGGTTGTTAGAGTGAGTTTTTTTAACGTTACAAAGAGTTTGATTATTTTGTTTTGATGGTTTACAACGCGAGCTTTCATCAACTTTATTAAGATTGAACTTCTAAACGTTAAGTTGTATTTTTTATGTGTATCAGGGTGCAGGTGCTTTTGAGGTTGCAGCTAGACAACATTTGGTTAATAATGTGAAAAAAACTGTTAAAGGGGTAAGTTAAACTTTTTCCATACATCACATATATTAGGGGTCACGGTTCGGCTTGGTCAATTCGGACAATTTTTGTGCCAAACCACAGACTACGGTTTCAAAAAACGACAAACTAAACCAGTCGGCTTTAGAGTTTTGACAGTTCAAATCGATTTTTTAGTTTATTTTTTTCAAAATTAGTAGTTCGTAATTAAAAAGTAATAATGATAAAGATGGTTGGTATACAACACATATACTGATATTCACTATTGAATATTTCAAAAATGAAAAAATTGGCTAAACGATTCCAACCCGATTAAGCATTTTTTACATATTCCTGATGCTTATCTCTGCTACCAGCGTGCTCAAGTTGGTGTTCAAGCTTTTGCGGATGCTCTCCTTATTGTGCCAAAGACGCTGGCCGAAAATTCTGGACTCGACACTCAAGACGTTATAATTTCTTTGACTGTAATTCTTCTATTCCTTTTTTCTCTTCAACTTTGTTTATTGGTTTTCATATAACTAGGATTTCTCCGCTGTGCCGGTGGGGAATCCGCGTACGAACCAAACGGTAAACACCAGTATGAAGCTTCAAAATATAAATGTGTAAGACAACCAAAAATGAAAAAAAATTGTAACAAATAGAAAAAAAAATGGAAACGTATTCAGTTTTTGTAAAAAAAATTAATAAACTTTTTCGGTGGGTACTGTCTCGGTCCGTTTTCAAATATTAAAAAAAGCCAAAGAAAGAAAGTTATAAGAGGAAAATAAAACTATTGGGTTAAAGGCGTATATTATTCATAGTGTAAGGAGTTAATTTGAAACCGTAAAAACCACTGTAGTGGCTACAGTGATTTTGTGATGTGTTTTAATATTAACTTATATTATTATCAGAATGAGCATGACAACGGGAACGTTGTTGGACTAAGTCAACACACGGGGGATGCTATCGACCCGGAAATGGAGGGAATCTTTGATAATTACGCTGTGAAGCGGCAGATCATCAACTCAGGGTATGCAAATAGCTAAAGAGCTTTTTGGGACGTTTTAGATTTATATTCAATGAATTTTGTGGGTTTTTTTTGCAGGCCTGTAATCGCGTCACAGCTGCTACTTGTGGATGAAGTGATTCGTGCTGGCCGGAACATGAGAAAGCCGACTTAGGTGGTTGGTTATTTGATTTAGTCTATGATTGTTTCAGGTGGGTATCAAGGTTTGTTCTTTGGTGTTTGAATGGATCCAACAGGTTTTGTTTTTTTTAATTTTGACCAACCTAAGCTGTGTGCTATATTCTTTTGGCTCAACTGTAGAGTCTTGCGTTTGTGCTATTTTTGAGGTGTTACATTTTAGTTTGCAACTAGTATTAAGCACCCGCGTTGCGGCAAGGCGAACAACAATGCTAAACTACTGTCAGCAGCGACCATCAACACAGAAGTTGCGGCGTGTTAATACGAAAAAACTAAACCATAAACATATTAAAGAATAACTAAGTCGGTTTAGGACTCACGCGCTACATTGGGTCTCACGCACGCACATTGCGGCGTGTTAACTCGCAAAATTTTGAACGGAACATAAAACAAAAATTTAATAAAAAGTATAGAGGAACAAAGTTGAAAGTAAAAAAGTTGATGATAAATTGCAAAAGATGAAAAGTTTTGGGGTTAAAAGTAAAGAATTAAATAGTTTTGGGTTAAAGTAAAAAAATTCATTTTTTTAAAACACATAAAACATAAGTTATAACACCTTTAACATGAAATTATAATATTGAGTAATGGAGATGATGTTGTGCAGTGAGAACACTTCTTTCTTTTTACATTTACTTTTTAGTGTTATTTAGTATTTATGGCTCTACTGGTTTATATATAAGAGCATTACATTGAGGCCTATATATCCAACTAAGAGTAAAAAGTAGAGGAAACAATTTAAACATCACTAAATTGGATTTTTTTTAATATAGAACAAATTATAGAAAGTAAAGTATATCTTTATATTTAGTGATTTTTATTTAACTCCCTATTTTATTGAAAGTGTACAAAAATAAATAATAAAAATAACAAAGAAGTGTGTGAGTAAGATAGAGATGAAAATTATGTGAGAGGTTTTTAAAAAAAAAACAAATTTAACAAAATAAGATACGTTACAACCGATAAGAGGGTAAAAAATGCATTTATGAACGTAGTTACGGGATGCGAACATGTGATACGTGACATACATAAGGTGATACGTGACAACCGACAAGAGTGTAAAAAATGCATTTAAGAACGCAATTATAGGATGCGAACATGTGATATGCGACATATATACCACAAGGACAAGAAAATCATTTAAGAGTATAGTAACATGATGTGAACATGTGATATGCAAGACATGTTGCATGTCATCATCCTAACAATGATTTTCATACGTCATTACTAAATGAGTGAAATATTTCAAACAATACTTGCTTTGTGATTTTTCCAAAAATGTTATTTTTTTATAGTTGTTATTTATTAAGTATGTAAATAGTTTTGAGTTAATTTATTATATCACAAAAATCACATTCAGACATTTAATTTTAATCCAACATAGACTTTAATTTGTTTTCATTATTTAATATTTATTATTACCAATGGGACGGTGATTCATTAACAAAAACAAAGTTTTTAAATACCTAGGTTTGGAAGGAAAAGGTCTTGAATGTAAGTCTCACAGACGGCAATTATTAAAAAGAATTGTTGTTCAAAAAATTATATTTATTAATGGGTTACCCTGGAACTAGAAGGTTAGATAAACCAGTCTGATGGTTGACTCTCCCCTCTTCGATATACAAAATGTGAAAGCTATTATCTTTAAAATATGAGTCTTCTAATTTTACTTGATTTGTATGTTTTTCTAGATTTTAGTTTTACTTTTTATACTTAAATAATATTGTTTTTAATCTGAACTTAATTTCTCTCTTACAACTTTTGTTCGTCAGGTTAAAAAAACTATATAAACAATTGTATTTATTTTTTCTTGACATTTCAATATAAATTTTATTAAAAACGGAGTTGTATTCGAAATGGTGTTACGATGACAAACCGAGTCAGTACCAACTAAACAACATCAGCACCAGCAAACATCGGTACCAACATCGATATTATTAGAACCAATATAGGTATTATTTTTATGATATTCCACCGAACCAAACACCACTTTATGTTTTGGGTCAAAGCATAGACCTATTTTGAAATAAAATCACTCTAAATAAGTAAATTTTTAGTCATCAAATCGCAACAAGTTCACCAGTAGTATCAAAGAAATCTTCACATTTTTTTTCTTTGAACGACCAACTAAATCAATCGAGTAAATTTATACCCGAGTCATCAAGCCACCGGTTCCGGGGAAACTCGTTCGCCCAAAGGCTTACTGCGGTAAAACCTGATTCGGCTTGTTTTTGAACTGATAACCTCTAGAGATGCCTAGTACTAAATTTCATTACCACCATCAATAATGCTGGTGAAAGTTGAACTCGGAGCGTTAAGGTGAAATCTCCACTTTTTAACCACGAAAATTAATTTTGAAATTTGAACTTTTTGACGGTCAACGTGAGGCAAAAGGTGGGGAGAAACTCGTGTGCATCACTTAACCTACGTGTATCCAACTCCACCCTAGCAGTACACCTGTCACATTCTCATTGGCCATTTCTTCATATCTTTCACGCGGTTTCTATTTATAAAAACCCTAGAATCCGCTTCTTTTTCCTTCTCCTCCGATCATTCAAAATCCGCCCTATCAGTCCAGGTATTTTTCCATCTCATTCTTTATTTTATACAATTTTTAGCTCTAGTTTTGATATACTCGTATCATTGATTGTTGATTCTGTATCAGTAAGCTGCTATGTTTGAATCTGTGTGTTTCGATTATGTTAATCACCTAATCGTGTTTATATTTGAATCTGTTAGTTCCTGATTGATGTAAACTGATTTCAACAATGATTTCGGTATCGGAAGCTGTTACGATCTCTAAATCTCGTGTTTCCGGATCTGTAACTGTTGCGATGAGCTATAGACTGCGTATATATCTGGATTATCTTACGATTTGAAATAAATTGTGATAAGAGTGTGGATATAAACTGTGGATTGATAAGTGTTTAGGTCAGAAATTTGTCAACTGTGCATCAGTTAATTGATGATGCGTAATTTTTAGGTCTAATGTAGATGTTGATTCTATATCAGTAAGTTGCTATGTGTGTGTTTCGATTCTGTTAATCACCTAATCGTGTTTATATTGAATCTGTTAGTTCCTGATTGATTTAAACTGATTTCAACAATGATTTCGGTATCGTAAGCTGTTACGATCTGTAAATCTCGTGTTTCCGGATCTGTAACTGTTGCAATGAGCTATAGACTGCGTATGTATCTGGATTATCTTATGATTTGATATAAAGTGTGATAAGAGTATGGATATAAACTGTGGATCAATAAGTTGGTTAGGTCAGAAATTTGTCAACTGTGCATTTGTACTGTACAAGTCATGATGCGTGTTGTGTGTAAAAATTGGGGAAATTATCTAGTCTTGTTCATAATGTATGGATCTTATTTGCATATAGCACTTTGTTAAAGCATCCAGTTGTTTTTTTACCAGTTTATGGAATTAGCTTAAGTTGACTTAGGAAGAAAACATATGTTCTCTTGGTTGATGACTTGATGGTTGAGGTAAATTGATTTGAACAATGATTTGGTATCGTAAGCTGTTAAGATGTGCTTGTGGATCTGTAACTGTTGCGATGAGTTAAAGGCTGTCTAGTTATCTGGTTTATGTTATGATTTGATTGCAAATGTGATAAGAGAGTATGCTGATATGTGTATGAGCCAAAAATGGATGTAAACTGTGGGTTGATAAATTGTTTGTCCGAATTTTGTCAACTGTGCATCAGCTACTTGTTCTGTACAAGTCATGATGTCTAATGTGTCAATGTTTAGAGAAATCATCTAGGCTTGTTCATCATGTAGGGATCTTATTTGCATATAGTGTTAGACTCAAGCATCCAGTTGTTTTTGTTTTAATGACCTAGGAAGAAGTAAGAACACATGTTTCTTCTTATACTTGTTCATCTAGATCTGGCCTTGTGTGTCTTATCTATTTGCTTGATTTCCTACATTGACAAATTTTGTATTTTTTTGGGTGAATTTAGGCATTTATTAAGTAACAGAAATGGCATCAACTGAAGCTTCACGTGAGGACAATGTGTACATGGCCAAGCTGGCTGAGCAGGCCGAACGATACGAAGAAATGGTCGAGTTTATGGAAAAGGTTGTGAAGATCGTCGACTCCAAGGAGTTGACCGTGGAGGAACGGAATCTTCTTTCTGTGGCTTACAAGAACGTGATCGGAGCCAGGCGGGCATCGTGGAGGATCATATCTTCTATCGAGCAGAAGGAAGAGAGCCGTGGGAATGAAGATCATGTCAAACTAATTAAGGATTATAGGGCGACAATCGAGACTGAACTAAGCAAAATTTGTGACGGTATTTTGGGTCTTCTGGACTCACATTTGGTTCCATCTGCATCATCTGCAGAGTCAAAGATCTTTTACTTGAAGATGAAGGGTGATTACTTTAGATACTTGGCTGAGTTTAAGACTGGAGCTGATAGGAAGGAAGCTGCTGAGAGCACTTTATTAGCTTACAAATCTGCTCAGGTGGGTGATACTTATTCACTTCCGGGCACTGATCTTGTTATATCTTGAGTTAATATCCTACATTGACTTCTAACCATGATATTGTGTTGTAGGATATTGCTCTATCTGACTTGGCTCCTACTCACCCTATACGGCTTGGGCTTGCACTTAACTTCTCAGTGTTTTATTATGAGATCCTCAATTCACCTGACCGTGCTTGCATTCTTGCCAAACAGGTATTTTTGTTTACTGTTAAGCACTGAAATTCGTTGACGTCATGGCCTTAAATTCTGTTATGTGGTGGTTACTATTTCTAACAATCTTTCAGCAGTTGATTTGAGTAATGAGTATATCATGAAAGCATGTCACTTACCTTTAGGTGGTATTGTTCACCAACAAAATTTGATCGCATACCAAAAAGTACAACTTTTTAAGCAAATGATATCCCGCCTTAAAGCATCTTATGCATACATGCATTTGTAATGCATTTAAGCGTGTCATTTATCTTTAGGAGGTGATTTGTATACCAGCATAATTAGGAGGTGATTTGTATACCAACATAATTGCCTTCTAGACCAAAAGGTACAACTTATTAAGCAAATGATACAACACCTTAAAGCATATTTGTACTGTGTATTGTATAAATCGTCTATTGTGTTTGCATACATGCATTTGTAATGCATCTAGCTGTGCATTAGATACATACATTCTATATTTTTATGTCTTTCCAATGTAAATGGTTACTTTTAATCACACTTACGGTAATGCCTTATGCTTAAACTTTGTGTTCTATCGCAGGCATTTGATGAAGCTATTGCTGAGTTGGATACATTAGGTGAGGATTCATACAAGGACAGCACATTGATCATGCAACTACTCCGTGACAACCTCACTTTGTGGACATCTGATATTGCGGTTGGTCTCTTCTCTTTTGTTCTTGAATATTTTATCTACACTTTCACATTTGTCAAAGCTTAACTGAACCGTTTACTGGCGAAATGTCTAAAAGTACCCTTGGTTAAAAATTTTATCGGGGCCGTGTGGTTAATGTCTCTGCTTTGTGTTTACAGGATGAGACTGGTGACGAGATCAAGGAATCTGCAAAAGCAGAGGAAACACAATGATTGGTCTACATGAGTTTTGTAGGAAGCAATTGTGTGTACTTTATTATTATAGCTCTTCTGTTCTGAATGAGGACGGAATGATTTGCTCAATCGTCAAGTTTCCAAGTAGTTGTTGCTTCCTGATTGTTATCTGCGTAAAACTTTGAATTGGTTTTTTTCAATTAATCACATTCTGGATCATTGTGTTCTAGAGCTGTTTGGTGGCTTCTTTCTTTTTAAATTTTTGTACGCAATAAATAACTGGTCATTTGAATTTCCTGTTACTAATTATCCGGACATTGTTATAAACAATTAAAATCGTTTTTTATTTTTATTTTCAAACAGTGTTGTACTTCCTTAAAATAAAATTGTAGGGTCGTGTATGTGTCAGTTTTACCTTAAAAGTTAATCATAACCGAATGTGCCGGCTGGGGAGAACTTCCAACTAATCGTTGGTTATAATCAATGTAGGCCTTTGGTGGCAAGGTCAGCTCGATATAGTGTGGGTCGGTGTGGTGGTCTTGGTCGTTAGTTTGGTTAGGGCAGAGTTGACAGTGGTTTGGGGGGACAATGATGGCCGGGGAGATAGATTCTAATTTCTTCACCAACTAAACACATTAACAATGAAGTTCAGAATCCAAGTTCTTTGATCTTTACGCAAACACGTTAAGGATAAGGTTGAGAATCCAGTTTCTTTGAAAAAGTCCAATTTTGTTTAATCTTTACGCAAATACATAATTTAGCAATAGTGATCTAATTTCTAAACCTACATTAAAATATCTACGAGACTTCAATTTCATAACTCTTGCTAGATAACATAGTTCCGTTACTTTTTTTTAATCTAATATCTAAAAGAAAATAACAAGTATCTAATATTTTCCTTGCCGGGTCTAGATATTTAAAGTAGAGTAAACTTCTTTTTGAGTATCTTTGTTTTGACAATTTTAACTATTGAAGCCTAATTTTTAAATTTTTAACAACTTAAGTACCTGATTTTCTAATTGTAACTATTTGAATTCAATTGACTAATTCTGATTTTTCTAATTGCAATTATTTAATACGTTGACTAACTCTGATAGATTTTCTCAGTTAACTTTGTGAAATGACTATAATACTCTTACTTAAACACTTATTACTACCCTTGTTTCCAAACACCCCTACTTCCCTCCTTTGACTAATCTTGTATGCATTCCCACACACACACTTTATATTTAGAGAGAGAGAGATGTATATAACTTTGTGAGACCACCCGGTGTGGTTTCGCACCCCTACCACCTCACCATGTACAAAGAGAAAACAAAAGAGATAAGAGAGGTGAATAAAGAGAATCAGAGGGAAAGAGAGAAGAGAATCAGTCAGCCATGTTGGAACAACGTTCTTTTCTCCTCATAGACGCAAATGGTGCTAGTACGGTGGTGATGAGTAGTCGTACAGTGGTGGTAGTGTCTTGGGTTGGGGTGGTGCAGTGGTGGTGGTGAGGTGGAGGTTGCATCGACTTTTTCTTTGGCCAAATGCAGTTGGTGGTAGTATCGCGGTGAGATGTGGGCGGTGCAATGTTGGCGGTGGTGATGTAGAGGTTGAAACAACGTTGTTTTTGCCAGCTAGGTTGCAATGATGTTTTCTCCGGCCAGGTAACAACGACGTTGAAGATGGAGGTGATGCAGTGGTGTGGTGGGGATCGAATATGGGGTATTTTAATCATTTCATATATTTTAACTAAGAAATATAACAGAGTTAGTTAATTGAACTCCGATTGTTAATTGTTAGTATATTGAACTCAAATGCTTGTAAACTAGAAAAGGAACTCTTTTGTATATTGACCTTTGTCCGTGTGAGGCCTTTTGATGCATTTCATATCAGCCTTATGAAATTACTAACCTTTTGTATCCTATGTATATATAGGATCACTATTATGTTCAAGATCAAGGCACATCTGAGATGTAGTGTTTTATTTCTTAATCTATGATTTGAATTTGAGAAAGTTGCACATGTTGTGATTGAAATTCACAAGGAATCTAAGTTTATATATATATATATAGTAACTTTAAATTTATTATTACACGTTAACATATACTTTAGGAGTTCAGGGTATATATTTTACAAGCAAATTTAAATACCAGACGTGTTATTAAATAGGTGTTAGCCACATGTGGGAAGAAGAAAAAAACCACGATTTAAAGGTTGTAATGGAGTCACATGAAAATGTTAAAGAACCGTGTTTGTCGATTCTGTTAGAACGCAAATAGAAAATTTATAGGAAGCGGAATTAGCCTGTGAACTTTTAGGTTGTTTTTTTTGTTTGCAACTTCTATTTTTTATTTTTGATGTTTTTAAATTTAATGAAAATGTGTTTTTTACTTTATTTGACTTTCATATTTAATTTTATGTATTTAAATAATGTTGTTTTTAATTTTATTTTAAATTTTAATTAAAAAAACCTCAAGTGATATAAATGGTTTAAGTGATGGGTGCTACAAGTGATTTAGTAATAATGTGACAAAATTTGGTGAAATGAGATGACATCTTGTGATTGATTGTTTTTTAGTAATGTTTTGATGGGTGCCCCTTCCACGTCACAACGACTTGAAGGATATGTGCTGGTCCTTTCTAGTCCTCACGAGTATGTGAACCTCTCCAGGCCGTTAGGCAATTTGATCAACCTCAGTGCATGCAGTCTATGCTCCCAATCATGCTGGGTGAACCGTGTTGTACATCATATATACGTTGTAGATCTTTCCATGTAGAAATTCTTAAATACCGTTTCCGGTATAGCTCAATGAGACCTTGAAAGTATAAGTGTTAATGTATTTTAATACTTTAAAAAAATCATGTTTCAAACAATACAAGTTATAAAAAAAATACAAATACCTTTAGCAATATGTGCTACAACGTCTCTTGTTGTTTTATCTGCCATTTTTAGGTACTCGTCCAATGTGTTGCTTGCGGTATCATATGCTAGAACACGTATTGCAGATGTATGTGAATCTCGTATTTCCTCTTGCGTCAGGTCTTTGTATGAGGTGATTATACTTTCCTTCCAAATCGTTGGTAATACATAAAATTATCGTTTATGTCACACCCTCAAAATCCACATGCAGAGTTTTACCGCGAGGCGTGCGACTGATCAGGATCTAGCCACTAATCATGTTGAACCAACCATTCAAATTATGAAAGCATCACTATCATCATTATTAGCGATAAAGTTTAAATGTCCAAAACACAGTTTATGTTGCAGCGGAAAAAAAATAAAGCAAAACCCATCGAAACTTAAAACCACAAGTTTAATAAATGATCGAAACATAAAGCGTTAACAAACCACACACTCCAGCCGATTGCAACGCCCCCCATAGCTGTACCTAACGACCTGCAAAGCATGTAATAGTATGTCAACATAAAGTTGGCGAGTTCACGGTTTTTTTTTCATTATTGTTTTCAAAAGAACTTAGGTTGTTAAATTACTTAATTCATAAAACATGTCACGGGGAGCTACCCATCTTTAAGCTACTAAACTGTGTGGTACCGAAACTTTGACTGTTTAAGTTGTTTGTGCCCCAGGTCAATGTCTATCATCATTGACCAGTTGCCAAGGCATAAAAGTTCACGCCCGTCTTCCCAGGTACGGTGTGAGGTTTGTCGAACCTAATAGCGCTATCAACTAATATCCCGTTCGCCAGGCCCCGGCGATTAATCGGTATAATGTGTGGGGACTTTCAAATAGAGTTCGTTTAGTCCGCTAAAGACATGAAATATAAATATCATTTAACAGTATTCTATCCCCAGGAATACTAGGCAATCCCCTAACCAGGGAAAGTGAAGTTAACAGTATCCCATACCAGGAATACTAAGGCAATCCCATACACGGGAAAGTGACGTTCCCAACCACCGGGAATACATGCTTTTAGTAAAGGTGTGAACTCACATTTGTTTTGCTCGGTAAGAAATAAAGTGCAAATAGTAGCGAAGATGATCAACCGCGTCCTAAGATGGTTACAAAGAACATTAGGGGTCGTTTATGTAATTCACGCAAGCCTTACATGCATCTAACAATTATCATGCAAACAAATTGTCACAACGTAATACCGAGTAGCTTTCAAGCGTAGATTCATAATATAAACTATTGCCATTCATCAATTATACAATTATCATGCACGCGCGAACACGAAAAGTAGTAAATTCATCACTTAACAACTTAAAGCCATGCATAGGTAAAATCACTGAAAATAGACTGTTTTGGGAAACTCGTTTTACATACTTACGATGCTGAAAAAATTATAATATTTTTATATGAGTGTCCCTCAGAAGCTTTGGACTTGCGTTAAAATTTTAGAGTCTAACTCCTAACCAAAAATTTAATAAAAATCATTTACTAAGCAGCAATCAGACTCGTCACTTTCTGACTGCAGCTTACCGAAAAATTCATTTAAAAATCATCGGTTATCCGATTGACGTAATTCCAGTTGGAGATTTTTGTGACCTCCTAGAACTACCTACAATAAAAATTAGAGATCGTAACTTAATTCCTACATTTAGTTATGACATTCGTAATGGGCTGCAAATTCTGCCAGAAAACGCAGCCTGAACCTTCGATACGGAAAAATTCATAAAACATTCAATTTTATCGAAAAAATGCAATTCCGGTGGGATTCGAAAGATATTTCCTGGAAGTACATCATGGACTCAAGCAACAACACTTTTTGTTAACTTTTGACCCGGTTACAGCCGATTAAATGTGGCTGTAACGTTCTGGACAGATTCTGTTTCATCACCCAAACCCCACAAACGATTATCTAATGCACCCAACGACCTAAAATCTTTAATCATAGCAGATTATCCATTCTAAATTAAATCATATAACAATTAGTTCATCACAACCACAAGATCCAACCCATAATCAAAACCCTAGCGGCTTAACCGAATACATAAACAATCTCATTATCGATTAACATGATTTCTGGCAAACCCTAACACATAGCATCCATGTTATCATGCATCAATAATCACAACAAGATCAAGAATTCATGTAGAATCAAGAAACGCAGCCATGAATAACAAGTTATGAGTGCATGTTAGAGGGATTACCTGGAACGATAGAGATGAAGATCAAGAACCCGAAAAAGATGAGTTTTCCTAGCTTCTTCTTGAGTTTTCTAGAGAGAGAGTAGAGAGAGAGGGGGAGAGGTCGACGTCTGGGGAATGGGGGTGATCTAGGGTTGGGTTTGGTTTTATTATATATATTTTTTAAATAAAACTTTAGCAAATGCACAAAAGGTCCTCCAAGTTTTCCAATTCTCAAACTTGGACAAAAAGTTATCAACATAACTTTATAGAATAAGACACAAGTCCCTTGTTTTACAAAGTTAATCAAATTAACTCCGTTTGTTTATTCGCATGTTACTAACTTGTGCGTTTAAAAATTGTAATTAATAGAAAAGGGTTAACGACGTTAACCCTAAAGTACGGGATGTCACAGTTTACTTATCCTAAAACGATGTCCAAATTCGCAAGGACCGTAGACAGATTGATCGCAAAAATAATCACGCATTAACAACGCGTTGGCAGCCTCACGGTCTCATTCCATTTGTTTTTTTCTAAGGATCAGATACGGAGGTTGACTAACGTGTTGCATAAACTCTACCATGGGTTGTATCGCACTTGTAATGACGTCTCCGATTTTTATGAATCCGAAGAAGTGCCATCTTCACTACTAGAAGATGATCCATAATTTTTATGTTTTGAGATATTATAGGGAATGAGAATTATGGAACGAGTATGAGAAATATACGGCTAGAATTTGTATTGGTTACCTCCCATTTCTCGCGTGACCCACACCCCGAAGGATTCGCATGCTAGGGTGGCGGTATAGTGGATGTGAACCGACGTGACTGATTTTGGGGTTCCACGCCTCACTACGCATGGTTTTACGGATTTTCATTTCATGAAATTTGATTCCAAGTCCTCTCCTATGTTATAGCTTATTAAGTCTACTAGTCTAACATTATGTGTCTACTTTGATGGTGAGTGGTACATATCTTCAATTCTTGCCAAGTTACCAACTTCAACTGTAGATCAAGTCTTTTGAGTTTTAACTGTGGTACTTTGGTGTGGTGTTAACTTCACACAAGAGGAAAACATATTATTTATAACGCCCACACATTGTTAAATTGTTAAATAAGATAATTAGACATTAAAGTATAAAATAATTCATGTGACACCACCACATTGCTAAATAATATATTTAGACATAAAAGTATAAAATAATTCAACCTAAGACAAACAAATGTTATATTTATTTGACCTGATCTTAATAAGTAAGCCTTCACGTTTTAGATGCTCCAACTAAATATTCTTAAATCTCTAGCCTAGCATTAGAAACACATATACATTACTAATGCTTTGATAAAACGATGAAGGTAATATGAGCAATTATGATTCAATCGCAACGTAAAGAATCCTAATAGATTTAGAACATGTATACCACTAAGGTGCGCAAGGGCCATACGCATACTTAGCTATCAGAACTGCCTGCTGGTTTCAAGTTTCCTTCGCGGGATCCATCCGTATACGTGCAACCTTAACGGCTCATGGAAATACATCTGCACAAATGACAGCGGCCTACAATCAATCAGAGCACGTCAGGCTTTGCCTAACCAATTTCCTCGATGTACCATCGTGCATCATTCATTGGCCTATTATCTCTACTCACCAGCTGAAGACAAGCGTAGGCAACAAATCTCCCGCACCCCGGTGACAGGTAAGCCTATAACTAATAATCTTCATTTCTGAGCACTTCTAATAAGTCCAGGGCTCCACCCAGCGCTTGCACGCGGTAGCAAGACTAGACCGGTGGACTTTATGAGATATGGTATTTGACCCGACATAAATGGTCTGACATTACTTTTCGTATTCTATTATGATATTTATTGTTATTGCTTACTAACCTAACTGCGAGGCCTAGCACGATGTAGTTTACACTACACTGGGTAAGGGGCTTGTAGAGATAACCCTAACTGGGTCTAACTCATTGTGGTTAAGTGAAGCCTATGTCTCCTATACAAAGAGGTGTTCACCTCATTATTAGGGCAAAAATATGGAAGCGTCACACTTTTTTAGCTGAAAATAGAGGATTTTTCCTCTACCGGCCGTCACTACATCCCTACTTTTCTCCAATGCAGATCTAGGTTTAAGAGAAAGAATAAGATATAATTCTCGATGTTTTAAAGAAAGCGATTGCAATCACCCACCCTGGTATTCATCTCGTGTTTATATATCTGATCTGTTAGGCATATTATTTATCATTATGAAAAAAAAAGAAAAGCAAACACTATCATAATTTTCAATTAAAAATCGTACACCACTATCCCTGGTTGACAATAGATCTATAAATCCAACAAATATTATTATTTCCATTATTTATAACCAAAATAAGTTGTAAAGCTACTCTTACCCCTCAAAGTACAAGCCATATAGCTTAAAGTACAACTCACAAACACTGCCTACAATCAAGGTACAACTCATAAAGCCAAAGGTACAACTTATTACTCTAATCAGAATAGTTAGGCCCAGTAGCCCCAACCTCCACCGCCTTCGCAGCCGGCGAGGCCTCCACCGCCGGAGACGGCGGAACCGGAGTCACCAACAACTCCGACGGCAAATCAGCAGATAAACCCTGCAAGTAAAAAGTATAAAACAACTTAAAGGGGAACACTAGCTGCTGCAACTTGACTTGACCGTACGCTCCGGCGAAGATTCCGGTACCGCCGGTGACGGAAAGATAGGTGTCCTCCGTCGTCACGTATGCACCCTGTACCGATATTTGCCCGTAGTCTCCTAGATGAAAGCTGTAAATAGCTTCATACCGGTCGCCTTTCTTCTCCGGCATGTTCTTGATCAGAATACATATTCCGGCGGTGATCCCGAGTCTTGTTTGAAGATCTGCACTGTATACCTGCCCCGGAAAAAAATAGATGTATAAATAAATGAAAAAATATATCGAACATTTTCAATACTGGTACCAGCATTCATTTTTCTAAATAGGGATGAATATTATTTTTGTTTATGTATGGTACCGTATTGTACTAAACTGATACCGAAAGAACACGGAATACCATGAGTGCTGGTATTGTTATTCATTTTTTATGTTTTTGGTTTTGGTACCTTTGGGTTTCAAGACTTTTCGGTATTTTCAAAGACGCTGGTAACGATATTCGTTTTTTATGTTTTGGTTTCGGTACCTTTATGTTTCAAAACTTTTCAGTGTTTTCAATGATAGTGATACCGAGCTAACAAAATGATTATAGTATTCAGTTTGTACTTTATTTGTTTCAGTATTTTACTTTATGGTATGCAATGATCAAGCGAATAGATTTTTTTGTGTGTTTTAGCGTGTAAATAGAGAAGTGGTACTGATATGACAAGTTGAACGGAGAATGTAAAGTAAAATTAAAAAGAGAGTGAGAACATACTTTATTGGTAAACGGAACAAGATCACCAAGGGAATTCACGGGTTTTTGACCCAATCGAAGATACGCAGGGCTTCCACGGTCTCTTTCGTTGATCTCATACACACACAACTGATGAACTTTCGCTACAAAGTAAAAAAATCACACAACAACATCAGATAAGATTAAAAACTTAAAACCCGAAAATTTATTTCTTAAAATCTTAAAAAAAACACGAGGTTGTTACTTACAAGGTCTCGAAGACTCTGCCGGGTCGCTTTGACTCTTAACCCTAAACCCTCTTCTGCTGGTTGAAGCCTTGGAAGTGGTGGTCAGTTTCTGAGAGAAAACCAGGTTAATTGAGTTTTTGAATGACAGTCTGTTACTAGTTGCGACACTAGTGGCGCGGATGGTGCTTGATAGCTTGACAGATGATGGGATTGATTGCAAAGAAGCTGAAGCAGCAGCCATTGGAAGAAAAATAATGTGTGTTTGTTTTGGCTTGAAGCTAGTGGAATTGTGATTTAAAATGTTGGTGGCTAGTACTAAGATGTAGATGTATATATTTGTGCATGTATATATATATATATATATATAGGTGCATTTGAAGAGGGAGAACGTATGGGATGGAATGATGGATCATGTGGAAGAGCAGGTGAGTGGACGGTACGTGGGGACATTAAGAGTTCAAAAGCTGATTTTTCTTGGTCTTTTTAGTGTTTTGCTCGTTTGATGTAATGTTTGTAACACGGAATCGTTGACCCACGTGGGTTTTTGAATTTATGCTACAACCGGCCAATTAGACAAATTTATGAACATGAATTACTTATTTTTATTTGACGAGATTATTTGTTTAATAGTTTGAACTAATAGTTTAAATCGATTTAAATAATCGATAGTCTTTGGTTGGTGAAATCCTAAGAATAACCATACGAACATGTAAAAGATAAAATCATCATCTCAACGTAAAATCACAAAAACATTAAAAAGCCTAAGTTTTTTTAAATATTTTTTATTAGTGGTTCATATTTATTTTTAACTTTTGTTTTACTTCTTACAATTCAAATTATTATTATTATTATTATTATTATTATTATTATTATTATTATTATTATTATTATTATTATTATTATTATGTTATTTGATTTTAATAATCTTAATTTTTACTCACTGGTTAGCATTAATCCCAACTTAAAAAATTTATCTCAATTTGTAAGAATTTGTCCACTATTGATTCTTTTCTAACTGGGTTATAACCTAGTTAGTTTTTTGCTAACATGACACAAACCTAGTTATTAGTTGATGTGGTTGATTATGTGACACAAACCTAGTTATTGGATTTTAATAATCATAACTTTCACCACCGCTATCAACAACTGGCACCATCAGCTGCCACCACCACCACCATCAACCACCACTACCACCAACAACCACCAACATCAACCGCCACCATCATCACCATCAACCATTACCACCAGCACAATCAACAACAACCACCATCAACCGCCACTACCACCATCAGCCGCGACCACTACCATCAACAACCACCACCATAAGCTACCACCACCACCATCAGCCGCCACCACCACCATGGCAAATGGCGGCTGATGGTGGTGGTGGTTGTGGTGGTGAAAGTTAGGATTATTAAAATCTAATAACTAGGTTTGTGCCACATAAACAGCCACATCAACAAATAACTACGTTTGTGTCACGTAAGCTGGCACACTAGCAAAAAACTAATTGGGTTATAACCCAGTTAGAAAAGGAACGATATGGGCCGAATTTTTACAAGTTGGAATTGTTAGAGAGAATTTTTAAGTATGAATTAAGGCCGACCAATGAGTGAAAGTTAGGATTATTGAAATCCAATAACCCAATTATTAAACTGTTGTTAAAAAACAAAAAAAAAAGTATTTTGACACCTCATTCAAACACATTCCATCACACTATCACATTCAATTACCATTTGACACTTCATTCCATCATATTTCACACTATCACACTTGTAATGGTCATCACATTCCATCACACTTATAACACTTAATCACAACTTAAACAACTCAATATCAAAGTTGAACCAAAACACACAACACAGACCATCAAGGGTAGAGTATCCCCATCAAGGGTTAAGTCTCTTCTCATGAAGAAAAACTGATTTTTCCAAATGGAATCGTTTTGGGTGGTTTTATAGATGGAAATAGGCTGGTGAGGCTTAGATTTAAACAAGAAACGATTGGAACCATGGGTGAAAAGGGAGTACGAGTATGCAAGTTTAGAAAGCCGAAACTCGAGGTTTTCCCTATCTAGAATCTCTTCAATGGTGAAGAGTGTTCTCCACAACATCGGTATTGCTTGGCTATAGTTAATTCCGGTCAGAGTGAAGAAACGTTGGGTCAGATTAGGAAAAGGGTATGAAAGCCCTAAAAGGAATAAGAAACCAGGGAAACAAAACCAGGTCTTTGAGACCGCATCACTGTGAGTAGAAGGATCAAATGGTCTAAAGACTGTTCTCGAAGGAAAACAGGATGCAAGATCCAGAATTTCAGGATCGGTGAACTTGCAGATCTCCGATGATGGATCTTTCAGCAGGTTTTGTGATTTGAGACCATCATCCTTGCTAGGGCTCACACTGGGTGAGGACTGAGTGCTTATCTTGGCAATGATTCGAGAAAGAAAAGAAAATAAGGAAAAGAGAAGAGAGGAATACCTGAATATCAAGCGCCGAGTGTGAAGATATAATTTGATTGTGATGATCTTTAAAGAGAAGGGAGTTATCCACTTCCCTAAAAATCGGAATGATAGTTATAGCTTGCCAAGTCCCATCGAATAACTTATAACGATTAGTTAGAATTTAAGATCAATATGACAGTTGTGATCAATATAACATCCACCATATTGGGGGCAATTGTTAGGCCTAGTTTTGATTTGTTATGGATCCGATATCCTGAGGTATATTCTGGATCAAATATCCTTGATGTGTTACGGGGCCTTAGAGGATCAAGGATCCTTACTGTGTACTATGGTTTCTAATAATTGTTCTCGATATTTTATTATGTTTATGTGCAGGTAGACTTGTAGTGGACCGAGTCTAAGCTATATTTTATTGTGAAAAGCTGCACGTCTCATTCTATAACGGTCATGGGACGAGGACGCGAGCTTAGCATATTTATCGCATACTTAGTTTTTTACATTAATTTTCCTTTTATGAAGGGATCGATCAAGTTTTAACCACATACAACAACGGACCATTACACACACTACTGTCACGAGCTATGCTAAAACATTGTATCAAGCTTGATCGGTTTTCGAACTGATACTATACATTGTTGCTTAATAGTAATTAGTGGTAGATAGTTTTCACCACCCGAGGTTTTTATCCCGACGATCTATGATGTACGTGAATTGAATATATTTTATAGTTATAATTTTCTTTCACACAAATTGGGTTTTAAAAATGGTTTTCACTTAAAAACTAACTACACACACAAAAGGGCAAGTGTAGCCGTCAGGTGGTAATATAGTCGATCGGTAAGAACCGGATATCAATCTGCGGACGCGGTGTCTTAGTACTAAACCTTTGCTACTTTTAAGCCTTTTCGATAAATGAATTTTTTTTCTTTGATTTTAACTAGCATGCATAAATAACAATTAACTAACTAAATTAAGGTAGAACGATATTTAAAAGAGGTTGCTTAAACTAAGTATCCACTAATAAACATGTGACAACAATTAAGGAAGACTAATGGTTGTGCAAGTTCTAAATAAAATTAAGTCCCCAATCAAGGCTTCCTAGTTTTATAAATCTTTGGAAAATTACAATGAGACAACATTCTAATCACCTAAGATTTATTCTTTTAAGTTTACTTGCTAAGTTGATGTTAATCTTTAATAATGAGTTATTTGTTTGTCAAAACTCCTAACTCTACAAGTTAAGGAAAACTAATATGAACAACACACTAATCACCCTAACTTAGTTTCACGTAAGTGACATCTTCATCATGTTCTTGATATGAATCACAAGCATGGTCATGCTAGATAACAATCTTGGCCTAAATCATCAAACCAACATAAGCACAAACTATAGAATTCATATAAACATTCATATGATCTTTCCAAATCTAAATGCAAGAATCCATAGACATGTTCAAATCACCATTCTAATCATCTTAGCAATTACCATTCCTAGTTTCATGCTATGAATCATATCAACAAGTTAACAAGATTCAACAATCATAATCTCTACATGGGCTTTCCAACATAACATGTAAATACTTATGACCAAACATCCAAGAACAAGGACTTTAATCATGAACATGAACTCCAAGAACAAGATTAAATATCACCATGAAGATTAACAAACAACAATCACCACATCTATTTCCATGTTATCACATGCTCATTAGCTTCAACAAGGTTTAAGCAACACAAATGTTTAGCCCGTAAGGCTCATAACTACCAAATCAATTGCAAAATAACTTAAATTGTTCATAAGTAACAAGTGGCAAACCAATGTTTAAGACAAGGTTAAATGGTAAAATGAGTAGATCTTCAAGTGATTCAGCCTTCTTCAAGGCTCCTTCTTGGCTCTACAAGCTTCCAAGACCAGAATCTTGAGAGAAAAGTTCACCAAAATGCTTCCACTCCCTTTCAAATGAGCTTAACACTCGTATTTATGCTACTGGTGAGTTGGCACGACCGTGCCACCTTCTGTCACGGTCGTGCTTGGCAAGTGTCAGAAGCGCTTTTTCGTCTGTCGATCATGTTTGCTACCATTTCCGGAAAGATCTTGCTCAAACTTCCCCGAGGTGGCACGACCATGCCAAAAGGTGGCATGGTCGTGCTTATCGATGACGTATTCGGCGATGACTGTTTCGACCTCGGGAATGAACTGATCAGAAACTAAATTAGGTCGAGCACGATTGTGCTTGGGTTTGGCACGATCGTGCCAATCTTGGACTTTTAGGGTTTGCGCTGATAGTTGATAGTGCTGATGAGAGTGCCGGTCTTCGAAGGCTTGGCATGGTCGTGCTTGGGGTTGGCACGGTCGTGCGCTATCTGGCAGTTTGCTGGAAAGTTTCATTATTGCTCCATTTTGCTCCAAAAGCCCCCGTTTCATCACCGGGCCGAAGCCCGGACCTGTACTTTTACAAACAACTCAAAGGAGTATCGACATCAATGAAAATACAACGATTTCTCGCATAAACGGGGAATATTTGACGTTTAAAAGATGTATAAATTCTTATACATCAATCTACAAGTGATTGAAGGGCTTTTCCTCATATAAATCTTTGTGTTCAACTTACATTTCAAGCCTTGCAATCATTTTGTTCATTTAAGCACTATACCTCACATTACAAATTTGGTTACGTTATCTTTAAACCGATTTTTAACCAAAACAAGTACTAGTAGTAATAATAAAAATAAAAGTGTTAGGAACATATTATAACTTTTCAATAGTCGTCTTTTGCAAAGTTGAGAACATGGAGACAAAAGTGCGATTTTAGGTCTAGCATAACGACCCAAAAATATGTGATGACAACGAGTCTCTTTAGTGAAAATTAAGTAATATACCAATCTTAATAAGACTCTAGTGGCACGAAGTTGTGAATTTGTCACACCCACTAACGTCAGAGTTGGGCGTGATCTGACTGGTATCTTCATTGCACAACGGAAGTATATAACGCTAAGACTTCTAGAAAGTGAACGCTCGCTAAGTACTCGAATCCCCAAGGGTTCTCCTATTCCAACCGTGTCATAGTTTGAAATTTGTAACCTTAGAAAGAACATGCGAAAAATCAACATAAAGTTGGTGAATTCATAGTTGTTTGAAAAAGATTTAAAATAAATCTTTTTGATAACCAGTTTAGATAGTGTGAGAAATCATAGTAAAACCATTTTTCCTTGGCATGTCATTTGAAAACCTTATGTTTGTAAAACTTGTATAACTATCAACGTTCGCGTCATGTTAACATTTGAGAATTCGTATGTAATAATGTGGTATGTAAAGTGTCAATGAACTTCTGATCATTAATGTTTTGCAAGGGCATTAATATGTATGACGACAAAGGAAGCACAAACCCTAGACGATTTACTCTGGTCCACCCAGCTGGGACAACAAAAGAACTACATGTGGCCACACAAGGACCCATGAGTGGGGCTCGCTACACCCGATAGATCTACCACTCTTGTTCTGTGGTCTTATAAAAGATTAATGGCGCTTAAGAGAGACCCAATTCGCACGTGATCTAATATTTCATTCCATAGCTAAACCATACCATTGAAAATATGTATTTCCCCCCGAGTTGTAAAACCGAAAACATTTAAGAGAAAAAGGGGACGTGAACTCACGGAGTCTTTGTGCCTCGCACAAATGAGAATGAGCCTAGCCCATTTGAGTCTGTAAGCAGGACCAACTCGTCCCCTTATTTGCATGCAGGATAACCCAGTCCTGTTGTAACTAGTACAATCCTGTCACTAGTCATGAAACTCATGCACGTTTCGAAAATACGTGTGTGTTTTGTAAAACTGGTACGTTTGGTATAAACCTTTCGTAAACTATTTGAGTTTGTTGGAATTCGTTTGCAACATGGTTTAGAAATATGAATTTTTATTCATCCAAATATTTTGTACTTTTGCAAAACTTGCATGTATTTCCACCCCCGAAAACATTTATAAAGAAATGTAAAACTGTAAAAAGTGGGGGTTATGAACTCACCTTGATATCCAGTGCAAAGCTAGCATAATATGATTCCAAAATGTCGTTCCCAAACAATATCTCGCTAGCATGCAATCTAGAACATTCCTATCAAGGAATAAACTTATGAGTTTCTATTAAAATGTAGCTAAATTACGTGTCACCAAGCTCTACCGAATCGCTAACTGAATGATTCGACGAGAAAGTGTTGTTAAATTTATGGAAACGATACTCGTTTAATCCCATTTGTAGCCGGTGATAATTACTAAGTCTTGGGAACACTTGGTTTCCAAGAGGTTTAGGATATATATATATTTATATAAAAAAATAAATATATTTGTAGAATCGTTTTAGTCGCCCGAATGGTGGTTTGTGTAGGTAACGAATGTTAGTACAAAAATATTACATGTTATTGTAAGACCCTATCTTACTATATTGAATTTCCAATAAAAATTTCGCATTTAAACGAGTAAATGCGAATATACATCATTACAAATTTTCGAGTTTATTAAAACTTTATTCTATATATAACATTTTGACAAGTCGTTACTGATTAGTTCCATAGTCTTGAAACCAAATGCGGAAGCTTGGTCTTTAATCATATTCGGTTCTTCATCGGCCTTGATCGTCATCCGGAAGTGCTTGCGATTACCCTGAACTGGAAATTTGCTAAATGTTAGTATTATAGCAAATTACCGAAAAATACAACTTAACGAACTAGTAAATAAATCAAAACATGAATTTAAAATTTTAAGGTGGCGTCGGCGACAGCACTTTGCCGCGTCGGCGACGCCCCTCGGTAATTAGTGCCAGGTCAAGACTGCCGTAGACAGCAGGTTAACACGTCGGGTCAATGGTGTTGCATCGGCGATGGCCAGGAGTACCGTCGGCGACGGTGCCTTCTGCAGCAGTTTTGCTGCAGATTTTGTTAAATGGTCCGTTCGACCCGTTTCAGATTCCGAACATTTAAAACACGACTCGGGACTTAAAGTAACATGTTCGTAAAACATTATTTCCTGTTTTATTTTAACGGTTGCTAATCGTAGGCTACGGATGACCACCGTAGCTTAAAATGACCATCGTAAGAACCTTTTCGTTTTTGCCGTTTTTATTACGAAAACTCTCTTAACTTATGACATCCTTCTTCGTTTTACCCAAAACCTGTTTCTAAATATCCATTGAATATTTTCTTACATATTTAACCCGAAATCCTTGACCCGGATTCTTATTTCATATAACTTATGCATTTATCCCCGGTTTATGATCCTATTTTCTGATTTTGCCTTTTAACCCCATTTAAACCAAACTATTTATTTACGCATCCATTTCGGTATGCTTTAATACTCCATTATTACCTATATAGTTTCCTTAACAAAATACATCGCTTTATTCAACTAAACTTTATTTATTTATTATTTGACCCGTTTGGTTGTTTTAGCGTAATCCAACGCTTATTTCAACCAAACCTTCTATCTCATCATTTCTACACTAGGATATCTATCTAATTCCCACCTCAACATTATTTGTGGTGGATTTATTATCCAAAATTTATTTTATCCAATATCCACCTCTTTGGTTCGACAGGTTACGGAAAAGATCATTTAAAAGGCTTTAAACCCAAAAGGCTTATGTTTTTCTCTTTTACGTTATCTAAAGGGTCTATTATATTATAAAACTCAATTTTAAACTAATTTAGAGTCGTTTACTTACTTTCATCACTCGAGGGCAATTTGGTCAACTTAGTCTCTTTTTTTACGACGAAGGACTTAACATAACATGTTTTGACCAAATGAACATTTATCCATAATCTATATAAAATCATTATGTTCTTAAGAACATAATGTTTATGGATTAGATTATTGGATTTACCTTACCTTAGGTAATCCATTATTCATTTATGACTTATTTAAACTCTCATCAGACCTTTAAATCCTTATTGAGAGTTTTGACCCGTTACACGTACCTGGCTCAGCTCACACATTGATTCGTTCAAGTATCATGCTCTGTTCTTTCTAAGAACACAAAAATTCAACAAGCGATATTAGTTATCATTATCAAATGGTGATACTATCACCATTTGACCCATTCGGTCTAAATAACCATTTGTCATTATGAGATGACACTTATTTGTCATTTCACCTATTTTAACCCATTTCGTTTTACACTATATGATCATATTGCTTAAAAATTTTCTTTTAATTCGCTTGACCCTGGCTTTCGCCATATGGTATCCTTTTCAAAACTCCTTATTTAGTCTTCGTCACATGAATAATTTACCGTTTTACCCTTTTTACCATAAATCATGGTTTAATACCATGTTCACTTGTTCCAACCCGTATCTGTCCGTATTGGGACTTTTATATTTCGGAATCTCGTTCCGAATACCCAAAACGCTTTATTCAACTACATAAGTAATTTTTTTACTATTTTAAAGATGTAAGCCTTACTTACCTTGAAGTCCGATTATGTCTTTTTCTGCGTACTCGATCCGTTTGACTCGCTTCTATCCAAGCTTCCTCCTAGCTTGTCAAGCGTCAAACTACCTTTTATCATTTCGCAATATGGTTAGATTATCATCATTTATCAAAACCATTCCACCTTACGGACTATATATCAAAATCACCATTTGATCTTATTATAGGTCGGTTTGACTTTTGAAAGTCAACTACCTATTAACATACACGAATACGCAATTAAGTTTAACAACTCATTAACATTGACATAACATCAATTTCATAGTATCATACAAAAACTCATTTCAAGTCATGTATGATTACGTACTCGAATCTCTAATTTGTTCGAGTATCTTACTCATGCATACAAGTATGATGATTATAAACAATCCTACATTATCAATTTCATCATATAGTCAAGAACCTATTTCATTATTTACTTGTTAATCACTAACAAGAAATCTTACATCAAATTCTGCATGATTTCTTTAAGCTTAATGAAATCAATCATACATATACACTTAATTTCATCTCTGGATCGTAATCCAACTATCTAATTGCAAGTAATTAACATGTCTCAAGTTATGATTTTCACCAAATCTAAGTTTTGAGACATACCTTATGATCCCCTCGATTAGGTGATCGTTTATATGCGTTCATGCATTGATTCCGAGCTTATTTCATCCTTCAATTTGATTATTTAAGAAGAACAATCCCTTGTTCTCCAGCTGTAGAACACACACACATACACACTCACTATGTGTTTAATGTTTTAATTTTTGATATTTATAATACAAGTTCCCTTTTTGGCAGTTTTGGTCCCTCAAGTTTAGTTTTGATTATGAATGAGACTACAACTCATTGTTTGGTTACTTGTATACATGTTTTTAACTAGGTTTATTTGTTCCTAGTTACTTTGTTTACGGATTCACTTTTACCACTAACGGTCTTTTACCCGTTCTATAATATAAACGTGGTTTTATTACCAAACCCGTTTTTGGGGTGTTACAGTTATAGACTCTTATGATTTTCAAGTAGTCGTCACGTAACGCGATGCATCATTTCGCGACTCGTCGTAGTTTTCGTAAGACATACATATGTATGCAACATAAATATATGAATATATACGTATGTATATGCGCGTAAACGTCGTGTAGTCGTAATAGTATTCCCGCGTCTTGTGGATAATTTTGAAAAATAATTATATAGTTGTATGCTTGTTAAGATCGGCTTTTGTGGTTTGTTATCAAAATAAAAAAAATACACGCACACATATCTATATATGTTGCGTTTGGGGCGTTCAAAATAAATATAAATAATTATATTTATGTTACATCATCGTCGAATAATGTACGTTTAAATTGAATTTAAGAAATTATATTTTACGATATAAGTTTCCGTCGTCTAGCAACCGTGTTTGTTAAATGGTATAAACGCGTTTCCATGAGTTATAACGTGTCGCCGAAAATAAATATACATTTATATTTATTTTATAAAAATATTTGAGCCTCGATAGGTTTCGTTTTTAGAATATAAATACGTGTGGTGTTACGAATTTTTACGAAAAACGGGCAGAGTTGCATTTGTTTTTGGATGATCCAGACAATGCAAGTTGTCGATAAATTTTCAAAACGCTACAACAATTCAACAATATATATAAATCTTACGTCAAGTGTGTGAAAAAACGTAGCTAGTCACTAAATCTACTAGTTTACTCAAAATACTTATCCTTTCGTTAATCGTATCGGTTCGAGCTCGGTTCGCGTTAAATATAAAATATATAAACAATATAATAAAAATTCGTGTCGTTATGGTGTTACCGGGCCTTGTGTTGACTGAGTTGACTGCGTTGACCAACAGCTAAACGGTTGACCTGGTTTGACTGAGTTGACCCAGCGTTGACTGAGTCGACCCGTGTTGACCGAGTTTGATTTGTTGACCTGAACCCGCAACTTGACCCGAGCCATTGACTGCTTTGACCGAACCCAAATCTGACCGAGTTAACTCAGGACTGAACTGAGTTGAACCAACCTGAACCGAAGTGAACCCGAACCATAACCCGAAACAAAATCAGCCAAAGATAATCACCACCACCACTACCGCTGCCGTCGGCCGGACCCGGTGTCACCAACCCAACCCGATCCTGGAACAAACCCAAACCCGAACCACCTCCACTGCCGCGTCGCCGACCGGCCTAAAGCCGCCGGCTGCGGCGCATTCTGACGCTCCCCCGTCGCACCACCACTCTACTCCGCCGGAAACCACCCCACGACCACCATCAACGTCACCATTATCAACACCCCTAACGAAAGAGAAAGCCCATGAGGAGGGAAATCTAAACAGATCTGAGTTTAAGAGGTGAAAGAAAAGGAAAAGAAAATGAACTTACCCGAGTTAGAACTCGTGACGCACGACTGCCGATGCTCAAAACACCACTATCGTTGCTCTAATCGGAAAACTAACGCAAGAATCGTGTTCGGGAGGTTCGATTTGGGGGGTGTACGCGCCACCACGCGCTGGAAATCGGCTGCCGGAGCACCACCGCCGGAGGTGGCGCCGTTGTGCTGCCGTGGCGGCTCTGCCGTGGCCGGTCGGCTCTAGTCACCGGGAGTTCTTCTAGAGAGAGAGAGCTGGGAGAGAAAGTGAGAAAGAGAAATGTTGCAGTGTGTAAAGTTACCCTTTTATAGCTAGGGTTTTGGTGGGTTGGGCCCAAGGCCCACTAACGTGTTTCTAATAATTTGTGCGGCCCAATAGCATTTTCAAGGTTAGTTCGAACCCGAACTTCATGAAACGTCATATAATATTGTTTTAGGGTAAAAAACTTGTAAAATAGTGTCGGTATTCGATATTAGTTGCGTATGTTCGTCGGTAGCGTTAAAACGTGTAAATTGCTTCGTTTGTCGTTTCTTGATCCGATTTTGGCTACGAATATTAACATTTGATTACGAAGCTAAATATATCGTAATATTTCAGTTTTTAAGGTAATACACGAGTCCATTGTTTCCGTTTCGTTGTCGGTGCGTTCCTATGGTCTAGTTTTCGTTCACGTATGCGTTTTGTGACGTTTCGAAAGCATGATAATTCATCAAAACCAATTCATATGTTTAAAATATATATATAAGACTCGTATTTGTCGGCATTACCAGTATTTCGTCCGGTGTCAATTCGCTACCATTTAAATACACGCAAAATTCATGAAATCATCATTTGCGTATCGTACAATTCAAATAGACGGTTCTAGGCATCCCAAAGGCCTAATTAAGTTAATTTATGTCCTTAAACACTGCTTATTATTGTCTAATTGTCTGTTATGCGTGTAATTATAACCCATAATTGACGGATGTCACATAATTACTCTCGTTATGTGTAATATGGATGACATCTGAAACACACGTAGTAGCTGATTCAAATACAACAAGCCAACCACGATCAACAAATTATATTGTGATCACAAACACCTCCAAATTACTTCAGTGAAATCATATCTGATACTGATTTGGTGGTCTTTCCTCCTCTCTCCAATGAATTTAAATGGATTCGTTTTTTCTGATTCATGTTATATAGAAAATATAGGTTTTGTGATACATACCTTTTGTTTAAATATGTTTGGTATCTTGGAGGATCAGACTGTCATTATTGATACTAATATGATAGATGACAAGAGAGGTCAAGTAGATATTAAACATTTTTCTACTAACTACCATCGGAAAGACACATTCTGATGCTACGTGAAAATGAGGTACTGCATCTATGACATAACTGTACAGATTTCTACGATCATACTTGAGATTTTCAATACCCTGTGTGACTAGTAAACACCAACCTTAATTTTATAGAAACTAATATATATATATATATATATAGGCTTTAAAATTTTTAAAAGAAGGTTATTGAGTTTTAAAAGGGTTATTGTGTGCTTTTGTGACGTCGGTCACATAAACACATACATAATATAATTAGAAAACTACAAAAAATGTATAGATACATATAAGTATTAGTTTAACTGTAATATATAAAAGTTATGTATGTGATCCAACTTTTTTTAATCTCTATTATAGCTTAGTTGCATGCTTGAGTACGTATTTACGTGGTTATTATGATTTTTTAATTAATATACGGGTATATATGTTACATTAATTATTATGCACAAACACCGAACTATTCTCTATTTGCTGTCAAAGTGTACTTGACTAATTGCTGGCCACATGCATTTGATTTGCACGTTCTGAAAGTATATTTTTCACCAGGGACGGACTTACCTTATTGGTAGGGGTAGCCTCCGCTACCCTTTGCCGTTCCGACGGTAGTGTAAATTTTTGAAAAATTTGACATTTTTTTGATTTTGTTACTTTTTTTCTATAAAATGTCACCCCTACGAAGATTTTTTGGATCCGCCACTGTTTTCCACGTTGTGCAACCATTTAACTTTGGAGTAATGTAACTTGTTTTTGATCATAATGTAATATAGTATATCATGCATGTTTCACGGGGAAATTGATCATATCCTTTTTGTTAAGTACATCTAGTTATTATAATGTTTAAAAATATTCCAAGATTAATATATTTTATGTAGGTATCGGATCGTATACAAAGTGCTAGGAAGTCATAAAAATATCTGATACTTGTGCTTCAAGACAATGGTATAATCACTCATCTAATCAAGAAGTGGGAGTACGCAATCACGTAGTGTTATGTAATGGGTACATAATTACGTATGGCAGTGGCGGACCAATATTTTTTTTTCTTTTGTCGGATGGAGGGGGATATATATATTTTTATGTATAGGGTTGTCCTTTCTTATCTGAAACCCGAAAGCCGGTCTGAATTTGAAGTTATCCAAACCCGAATTAGAGATTAATAAAAAAACCCGAACCGGATTAACCCAAACCCGACCAACCTGAACCTTAAATGGGCCAGTTATTGGGTCACCTTTTCCCAACCAAAAACCTGAACAACCCGACCCAAATAACCCGAAATTTGAAACCCGTAAAAAACCCGAACATAAATTGTCTTTTTTATAGATGCGATTTGATTTTGAGTGTTCTGTATTTGAAACATTAAGTATTGAGACTTTTGAATAGCATCATACCATATTGTTAAATGATGTTTGAATTGTGATGATATTTTTTAACAAGTTGATGTATTTGATTATATTTTGTAAAAAATACATTCTTTTTTTCATTTTACTTCTAAACACGAAAACGAACAACCCGAACCGAACCGAACCCGAATAACCTGTACCCGAACAACCCGAACTTTAAATGTGTTGGTTATCGTGTCACTTTTTTCTAGCAAAAAACCCAAATAACCTAAAACCCGAAAAAATAACCCAAAAAACATAAGTATGTATGGGATAAATCAAATGTAAGGTATGTCACACCCCAACCGATGGCGGAAACATCGGAGTGAGACGAACGAGATTGCTCGAGACATCATAACACTATTTGCGACAATATTAAATTAAACCATCCATTTCATTTCATCAAAATGTCAAGTACAACACAAATTCAAATACAACGTAAATTCAAATAGGACAAGTTAACAAAACATAACAAGTAACTAGCATTATAGGTGTGTTTCTAAGCCGTTCCTATTATGTTTTCGTCATTTCCACATCCTCAACCTGCAACATGTTAAAAGTATAGTTCAATACAAAGGTATTGGTGAGTACACAAGTTTAAATCACTGTATAAGTAATAAAAATCCGTTTAAACAAATTTACATGTTAACCCTAGCATACGAGATTAATGTAAACATGGCATGCGATCTATAAGTCAATCCTCAAGTGTCACCGCAAAATAGATTAAACTTAACATGACCACAAGAATACGGGCGGTGCGTTACTCCTGTAGCGCTATACATGTTAAGGGGAGGCTCGTACAAAGTTAATGACAACTAGTATCACATAAGAATGTTCCAAGTATACAAATCGGGTATCGCATAACTATAGCATGTATGATGGATTGTTTGTGTGATTCCATAAAGATTTAGTGAGTTTTTGATAGACTAACATATTGCACCCAAAAGTGTAAAGCATAAAAGGGTGTCGAGTGTACTCACAGTTTTGCAAGGTTTAAATCTGTGAAGTGTTTGGTCGATTAGGGAACGGAACAGCCAGTTATCCTACACAAGGAAACGTAGGGGTGTGAGTATTGGAATGACAATGGAGGTTTTTAGATTAGGAGTTTAAAGTACGAAAAAGTATGTATTGTTGAAAGTATTTATCTAGACGTTAACGTTCGTTTTTGACACTATAAGCCCGTAGGGTGTTTATGGTTTCATGGGTCATGCCCAATAGAAATGTAACGAGAGGTTAAGTCCTAGATAAAATAACCTAATGTTAGGACAAGTAACCATATGATCATTGTCAAAAGTTCGGTTATATTTATTATTTACATATATATGTTACATATTATATTATCAAGTTTATCATATAAATCATAGATTTCATGGAAGTCATAGAAGTCATGCATGGAACTCGGAGGATAACCGTCCTTTAACCTCTTTCGTAAGATTCACCAATACACAAATTGTCTCAAGGACAATTCGGATGGTCATGAATGAAATAAAAGGAAAATACTTCACTAAACTATGTATCGACCAAGTAAGAAAGCTAGGTGCGTGCATCCCGAACATGGCAACGTTTGGGAACGTGTCGTAGCCTTGTTACTCAATTGAAGGTTGAACATAGATTAGTGGTCATACTTAATAATCATCGAGTGAGGTGGTGGATTGAAAGTAGGATAGCCAAGACCTCCATGTAATCACGCCTTTACCAAAACACAAGCTTTGTTAAGCTTGGATGGTTCCAACACTTGTGGGTTAAAACCCTTTTTAAAACAACAAGTGTAGAGGTATTTTACACCTCTTAATTTGTATGTAACAACCCTAGTTAGCTCACTAATCATGGGCTTGATTAGAGGCACAAGTAGCACAAAATTGTTTAGAGAAAACATGTGTAAGAAAAGTTTACATATTTATCTTTCAAAACAGAATGTTTGGCCATAAAAATGGTATTGTTCCACCTTGTTTTCCGTGGAAAACCTATGGTAATATCCCTAGAGGCTTATCAAACATTGTTAAGGAAGAAAACGTGAAGAAAACATGAAATTATTGAAGTTATAAGAAGATAAAAATGGGCAGAAAATTTATGGCACTTTGGACCTTAAAAATGGTGAGGTTTCACCTTAGTTTGCCTAAGAAAACTTGTGAAAATCTTTCTAGAGGTTATCTTAGTGTTTTAGAAGAAGAAAGAAGGAAGAATTAGTTGAAGAAGTTAGTTAGAACTCACAAAAAAGCTCAAATATGGCTGCTGCGTTTTCTGAATATGATAGGGACTTTGAGAGTATTTTTGAAGTGTTTAAAGGCTTGTAAAAGTGGGAAATGGATGGGGGAAAGGTTGTTTATATAGGGAAGGAATTAGGGTTTTAATGGGTTTGGCTTTGGACAAGATTAGTGAGTGTTTAAACTTGAAACAAGCCCAAAACATCAACATAGGGAACCCCTTTTTATTTTTATTTTTTTTGTTACTTAATATATATTATAAGTTTATTTTATATATACGTGACGTATATTAACGGGTGGCTTGATATCTTAAGCATACGGACATTATAATCTAACTTTTCATTTGTAAAAAGAACACATTTTTAAGAGTTAAATGAAACGGAGTGTATAATAAGCGTGAATCGTTTAGGCGGTACTAAATAATTATAAGTTTGATATTTGAATCACCAATTGTCTTGCTTGAATGAAGCGTTTAAGAATTATGAATACACAATAAGGATTTGCGAGTTAACTTAAGTTTATAAATCATGTAACGAATATGTGTATAAGTACATGTATAAAGGATGCGAATTTCATATAAAGATCAACTCAATTAAAATCAAAACCTCGGATTTACAACAATTCGAAATGTGATACGATTACAAGGTAAAGACTTTCCGAAAATAGAATTACGATACATTCTTTTAAAAACGGTAAGCTGCGAAAAGCGAGACGTTACAAGGTATGTATATATCTATAAATGTAAGTATGGGATAAAAATATTGGCTAGGAGAAATGGAGTGAAGATTGATATGGTGATGTACAAAAATCATATATTATTTTGTACGGATTTTTAAAAAGATTTTAAAGTGATTTTTATGGTTATTACAGTTGACGATTATGGGTTAAATAATATTTAAAATATATAGGTATCAGTTGTGTGTCATGAATATTTTTTTATCGGTAATTAAATAAGGTTGTAAGTTTATATAATTTAAAGAAGGTTTTACAATGATCTGTAAGTATTCATATCGTATATGTTATGGATCAAATACTGATGTTAACTGTTGAGTTTTTTTGCGTAAGCCGGGCCTAGTCCAGTGGGTCTAGCCCATGTTGTGTAATCTAATATCGAATGGGTCCTAAATCTGGCTACATGATTTCATAATATGTATCCCTAAATCAGGCTACCTTCAACATTCCTGCTTCACTTCAACACCACAAATCCACAATACAATCTCTCCTTTATCATTGTTATAACTTGGGCCACAAATGAACCGAACGAACACAAATCGTTCGCTAAGGAATGTGTTCACAAGCAGTTCATGAACATTTACGGATTGAGAGTTTCTGCTTGTGTTCGTCCATTAAGAAAATAAATGTGTTTGTTCGTTAATTTTAGGTACCGGACATAAACGAACGCAAACACACGTTCATGAACACAAATGAACAAAAAACATGAATGGGTATAGATGTCGTTCGGCCGGTACTGGCTCGGTTCGTCGTACACTCATTTTTCAGTTAAATTTATATCGCGATGTTGAGAAAAAAAATGAACACAACCACGTATATAGTTTTATATATAATAACAAATGGAAGTTATAAGAGAGAAATACTATTAAGTGGCATTAATCATACCAGGTACATTACTTATTAATTATTATGATCTTGTTGGTAGTGTAAAAATTAGGAACAACTACAAGAAATATGAGCACAAGAATGCAAAGATACATCATTTAGGTCTTGTTAATCAAACCAAATTTGCAAGACAGTTTATTTTATGAAAACACACCACACAACATTCTTGTATAAACTGCTATTTCTTATCAATAAAAGTTGGATGATTCAATGGGTCATTTTGCACCCTTCGTTATGCTGGCAACGGGAACAGTCACCAGTTGGCTACGAAGAACAACCGTTTCGATGGTCAAACCCGGGCCAAATCCAAACAAAACACCCCAATCTAAACCTTCACCAGTCGTCCTTTTTCCATCCTCCACAGATTTGTTTCTCATCTCATTGATGATGAACAACACACATGCACTAGTCAAGTTTCCATACTCACTTAGCACATGCCTACTAGCCTTCAACTTCTTCTTATCGAGTTTAAGCTTTAGCTCCACGTTGTCGAGTATGGCTCTACCACCTGGATGAACTATCCAAAACAGTGAGTTCCAGTCACTTAGACCAAGTGGAGAAAACGCGCGCTTTAACACGCTCTCTATATTCTCGTAGATCATCTTGGGTACATCCTTGTGCAAGTGAAAAGTGAGCCCTTCTTCCCTCAAGTGTAAGTTCATAGCCATCTCAGTGTCCGGTATGATTGTTTGATTTGCAGCCACAATCTCAAACAATGGATGTTCAGTCGATAAATCCGGATCTGAACCCACAATGATTGCAGCCGCTCCATCTCCAAAAAGAGCTTGACCGACCAAAGAATCAATGTGGTTCTCATTGGGTCCGCAGAAAATTGAAGCCATGCTATCTGAGCAGACTACAAGGACACGTGAACCCTTATTGTTTTCAGCAAGGTCCTTGGCTAGACGAAGGGCTGTGCCCCCTGCTGAACAACCCTGTTGATAGGGGTGAGAAAAAACTGAGTAACCAAACCGAAACTGAAAAATTAGTAAAAATGGAACCGAAATAACCGGCCCAAACTAATAGCCTAAGGTTTGGTTTGAAAAGCGATTCGCTTTCGCTTACACCTGCTCAAAACCGAACTGCATGGAACTTGTTTCTTGGTTGAATGTGTGTTATTGGTTTTACGTGACAAAGTTATTAACTTTTGCCATAAATTTTATGTCCACATTCATTCATTAACAGGTGGTTATCAATAGGCCAAAAATTTTATGCTCAAATCCGATATTTTGAGCCATTTTTAGGCCCATATATTACAAGCCAAAATATAAGACCGAAAACGAACCCATTTTTAGGCTCATTGAAGAAAACAAAAAGTGAAACTGAACGTTTTTTTTTTAAACTGACCCGAACCTATCCATGCACACCACTACCTGTTGGTATATCATCAGTCGATTAACTGAAGGGAAAGACCAAGTAGCTTGGTAAGTTGCAAGTCAGCACCAGGCATGTCAATTCCTGAGGTGGTGCAAAATGAGATGAGTGATGTTAGATTTTGAGACTCCCCACTCCTTGATGGCTTTGATAGCAGCTTCCTCGCCGAGCTTTGGGACCGCAGTGATCAACAAGTCTTGACGAGTATTCAAAGACGGACTCATGTACTCGCACATGTTGGGATTTTCCTTTAGAAACTCTTCCGAGAGAATCATGAATCGCTTCTTGATCATTGTCTTGTCACCTACAAGTTTGATATTAAGAGAGAAAAAAAAGAATCTTTATTTTGAATGCAACACATTAATATGAAAATGTAGATCAAAGAAAAATAGTAGAAAATGATGTACTTAGATTTTTAAAATATTACTGTACATGTTTTCAAAGTGAAACTAAATTAAATTAAATGTTAAATGAAAATTTAGAAAGCAAAAATAAAAATTCATGAAGATGCTGCCCATACCAATGGCAACCCCATTGTCATATATGTTTCACAAAACTACACCAGGTAAAGCAATGTATTTAAATCCGATTCAGTTCTTTAAAAAGTCTGTATATGAACTACAATTGCCTGATTGAAGTAAAGTATGATGCTTACATATGCGTTTAAACTTCTCCTTAAGATTAATCATATGCTCGCTATTTGTAACTCGGAAATAATAGTCGGCATAATCAGCTTGATTAACACAATTGAAAGGAGTTGCAGTGCCAATGGCAAGAATGGTGGCTAGACTCGTGCTCGTTGGGTTTCTCGGATTGATTCAATATCCACGAGCTTTTGAGACAATGCCATACTTTTCGAACTCTGATATACTGAATATAGCATATTTCAGCTTACGCCCCTTCCCTCCCTTAAAAACATCCTTACCTGAATATAGCATATTTCAACATTGGTAGTCTATAGTCTATGCATCTACATATTTGTATCCAGCATATCAAGGAATAGTGATTTTTTGCCTTTTATGGTTTTTTTCATTGTAAATTTAAAGATTTTACTTTGTAATAAAGTTTTGCTTTTGTATAATTTTGGCATTAAAGTTAAACAAGTTAGTTTTTTTTTATTATTTTATTTTACGTTTTTTCTCGGATTTGGTCATTATTCGGTTGCTAGTTAGTACGATCTTAGATGGTTATTGTTAGCTTGTCAGGTTTTTTATTATCTCATTGACTTTCTAACACATGTTGGTACAAATTCGATTTCATCTACGTTTTAAGGGGAGTTCCGAATTTGTGGGTTGGGTTTATGGGTCCGGGTTTAGGAATCCCTTCGATTCCGAGTTTCTGGAGTGGGTTAGGGTGTCCGAATTTATGTATAGACAAATGAGGGATTCAATTTAGTTAGATGTATAGGGATTGTGTCCGAGTTAGTTATTTGATTTGATTAAATACACATTAAGTCCCTCACATACTGAACCTAATAACTTGCGTAGAAAGTTAGCAGTTTAACTTTAAATGTAAATACGAAGCTAGTCCCACTAGTTTATGTTAGTCGTGTGTTATAAACCTACACATGTAATACGCATGCAAGTACGTATGTCGAATACTAATAGTTGTGTCTAGCGAGAAAAGTAGAATATTCCTTGATGTCGACGTCGAGTCCAAAGCCCATCAGCCCACTTCCTCCGTTACTCTCTTCAACTATAAATTGTGGACTTCACCTTCAGGTTGAAGGATCGCTCTCTTACTTTCTCACCTAATACACACACTTACTATCCTCAAACGAGTTCTTATTCTGACGCCGAATGGTGGTTACAAGGAGAACCCCCAATCCTTCTCCTTGTAAAGAGCTTCACGATGTTGTGTTGTTTTGCAGGATAGAGCTTCACGAAAAGCTTGCTCGTATTTATATCAATGAAATCGTCAGCCTACATGGAGTTCCATTAAGTATTATTTCTGATCGTGATGGCCGTTTCACCTCACGAACATGGCAAGCAGTACAATCCGCTATGGGCACTCGACTAGATCTCAGTACCGCCTATCATCCTCAAACTGATGGACAGTCTGAGCGCACCATTCAAACCCTTGAGGACATGCTTAGAGCATGTGTCATAGACTTCAAGGGAAATTGGGACGCCCACCTACCGTTAGTCGAATTTTCGTACAACAACAGTTATCATTCTAGCATCGGCATGGCACCTTTTGAAGCTTTATATGGTCGAAAGTGTCGATCTCCTGTTTGTTGGCACGAAATTGGGGAAGCACAAATTACTGGTCCAGAATTGATCCAAGAAACCACAGATAAGATTCATCAAATCCGAAACAATCTACTAGCGGCTCAAAGTCGTCAAAAGAGTTACGCAGATAAACGACGGAAGCCCTTGGAGTTTAGCGTTGGTGATCATGTGCTTTTAAAAGTATCACCGTGGAAGGGAGTAGTTCGTTTTGGTCAAAAGGGAAAGCTAGCACCACGTTACGTAGGACCTTTCAAAATACTCGAAAGAGTAGGTCCTGTAGCATACAAGCTTGACCTACCGGAAGAACTCGATAGGATTCATCCCACATTCCACGTGTCGAACTTGAAGAAGTGCCTCGCTGATGAGAATCTTCATATTCCACTAGAAGATATTCAGATCGATGAATCCATGCATTTTATTGAAAGACCAGTGGAGATTATGGACTATGGAGAAAAGCGTCTACGTCGAAGTCGCATTCCTATTGTTAGAGTACGCTGGGAGTTGAAACGGGGACCTGAGTTTACTTGGGAACGTGAAGACTCAATGCGTGAAAAATATCCTTATCTTTTCCCTACTACTTCAACTGTTTAAATTTCGGGACGAAATTCCTAAAAGTAGGGGATACTGTAACATTTGTATAAATCGGGTCTCCAAAACCCGCTCCGTTTTGTAATCAAATACTAAGTTATGAAATTTCATTAAGTATTTATGAGTATTTTGAGTTTAAACGTTACATAATTAATATATAAACTAAACTATAAAAATTATATTTGATAAAAAGTTAAAATAAAATAAATAAAAAACATTTGTAGCTGACCGGACTCGAACCCGGGTCAACTGCCTCCTATAACTTATCCACCGATCCGTTAACCACTCCGCCACCAATTGTTTTCTGTTAACCTTAGGAAAACAATTGAGTTTTATACGCAAACACGAATTAACGGTTAATGATATCTGATTAACGGAAATCGGTAAACCGTATCGCCAAATCAGTTTTAGTTCGTTTAGCTAACTTATAACCGATGAATATCGGTTTCTAATTAAGTTCAAATTGAATGAACTTCAAGTTTCGGGTTTTGAAACCGAAAGGCATTCAAACTCCAAATAATTCAGGTTCCAATCATTATTGCGATTCAGAACCGTCTCAAATACATTCCAATTCCTTTTCGTCGCGTTTTCAAGTCTTTTGAGCACAAAAAAACTGTTCGCCGGAATTCTCTGCAAATCCCGCCGGAAAACCGTGTTCAACACAAACCGGTAAGATTTTCATCTTTTGCGGTTTCAATCTATTGTTAGGACTCTACTAACATTAATCCGTCACTCAAAATCAGTCACAGAAGACTTTGCTGGATTTTCTGGGTTCGCCGGAGAAATTCTGGATTTTGCCGGAAACTCGCTAGTTAACGGTAAACACCTTCAATCGTGCTAATAATCCATGTACTCTAGTTCAATTTCAAATCTAATTCTTTAATTCTGTTGTTAGACCCTCTCAGCCGAAGGTTCAAAAACAGAGTTGCCTGTTCTCGCCGGACTTCCTGAAGAAGACGACCTGTCCGGTATTTCCTTTCCCCAAACTGTTCGGTTTTGTTCATTCAAGCTAGTAGTCATGTTAATTAAACAGTTAAATCAAGAACCAGTCGTTTGAAGTGAAGTCGGTAATTGTAGTGAAGAAGATGAACTGGAAACCGGGATAAGATTAAATAAAATTCGGATAATAAACGGGTTAGACACACAGTCCAGCGGTGGACTGTGTGCAAAGTTAACATACACGTCCCGAGTTCGATCCTTACTGCGCACACGCTTCACGTAATAACACTCTTTTTATTCATGAATTAACCGGCTTAGAACGGGTAGTTGTTAACTATAATATAAATAAAAAATATAACCGGGTTAGACACACAGTCCAGCGGTGGACTGTGTGCAAAACAAACTTCACGTCACGCGATCGAGTCCCGTCACAAGCACCGGTTCAATGAGATTAAAACGTTTTGCAAAATAAAGGAATTTTCGGTAAATTTGAATAAGTGTATAAATATAATTAAAACTGGATTTCTAACGGGTTAGTCACGTAGCTCAGTTGGTAGAGCTACGTGCGCGTGAACGGAAGGTCACCGGTTCGAATCCCGCTTGGCGCAAGTATTTACCGCTGACCGAACCGGTCAACGGTCAACGGTCAAACAGTAAAAAAAAAAAATATTTTTTATATTTATTTGTTTATTTTAATTCAAAAAATCAATTAAAAATACTTAAAAATAACATTTTTAAAGATAGAAAATAGCCATAAACTCACAAAAATATATCTAAAAATCCCATTAAAATCTTTAATAAAATCCATTCATTTAAATATATTTTTTTCCCATTATTATTTAGGTTAGTGATTCCTCGTTGACTCGCTTCGTCTAAATCGTGCGCATATCACCATCTCAAATTCAACGCACCCAATGTGAGTGAACCTTCAAATTCCCCGTTTTAATCACGTTTTTGGGGTGTATCATGTGTCTTGTTCATTTATATATTATAACCAAGTTATTGTGCATATATCATATCATGACATGTGTATTAGTTTGTTGCTGTTAAGTAGTTATTATTGTTTGCAAATTATTATTTCAGTACATGCAATTGCCGAGGCCGTAGCTCCCCATCCATCGAGGTTGAGTTTGATCCCCATATTATTATGCGGTTGATCAGGGCGTGCCCGCACGATCGGCTCCGTTTGATTGAGCCTTGATCGGTCATTTCATTTTACATTTCAATACATGCAATACGCTCGGCTCCGTTTGATTGAGCCTTGAGTGCACAGTTCAATTTACATTTCCAGTTCATGCAATACGTTCGGCTCCGTTTGATTGAGCCTTGAGCGCACAGTCCAATTTACATTTCCAGTTCATGCAATACGATCGGCTCCGTTTGATTGAGCCTTGATCGCACAGTTCAATTATGTTAATTGTTATATGCTGTTGGTATGTTCATGTATGTTATCGATTGTTAATTGATGCTTGCCAATGTTTGATTCCATACATGTGCTCTTTTATGATTATGCACAATATTTTATTGATAAACTAACCAGACAATTATTATCAAATGTTTATCTATAAGGTTCACTCGCCAACTTATGTTGACCCAAAAACCTCCTATTTTACACATGATACAGGTGAACCAGCAGCAGCTAGGAACACGTAGGACCTGGATTAGAAGGAATAAAACGATTTAGTATTTGGATTATTTTTGGTTATTTTCCCTTGTAATGAATGGACATGTTTGGATGTTTGAGAAATGTAACTTTGACTTCATTTAATTATGAAACATAATAGTAAATGTCATGTGCTTTGGTGATAACCCAATTATGCCCCGACTCTTATTTCCGCTGCGGGTCGGGGTGTTACAGATTGGTATCAGAGCCATGACTATAGGGATATAGGATAGGTTATTAGACCCTTAGAGCCTATACTATAGTCGATTAGAAACTTATAAGAAATTTTTTTTTGTGTTATATGCCAAATTTCATGATGGTTATATCAATTAAATGATTCGTAACGCCACGTACCCCTACCGAAGTAAGATCATTTCTTGGTTTGGCTGGTTACTATCGCCGTTTCATTGCAAATTTCTCCCGTATTGCTATACCACTCACGGCTTTGACTCATAAAGGAAAACCCTTCATATGGGGACCTAAACAAGAAGAAGCCTTCCAAACCCTTAAGCAAAAACTCTGTGACGCACCTATCCTCACACTTCCTGAAGGTTGTGATGACTTCATGGTTTATTGCGACATGTCAGGGCAAGGACTAGGCTGTGTACTGATGCAAAGAGGAAAAGTGATAGCTTATGCATCTAGGCAACTCAAAGTTCATGAGAAGAACTACACCACCCACGACCTAGAACTTGGAGCCGTTGTATTCGCTCTCAAGATATGGAGACATTATCTCTACGGTACCAAGTGTGAAATATACACTGACCATAAGAGTCTCCAACATATCTTCAACAAAAGGAGTTGAATATGAGGCAACGAAGATGGGTAGAACTTCTTAACGACTACGACTGTGAAATTCGGTATCATCCTGGCAAGGCAAACGTGGTGGCCGATGCGCTCATTCGAAAAGGTTATGTGAACTCCATTCGCCTTCTATGTTCGCAAATCATAACCGACATCAAAGATCGAATCCGAGAAGCTCAACATGTTTCAGTAACAGAAAACGACGTACGCAATGAGCTGTCTTGTGGAGCTGAACTTAAGATCGAAACTAAATCCGACGGTATTCTATACTATCTAAATCGCGTATGGATTCCCGATCACTATAACCTTCGCGATTTCCTTATGAATGAGGCGCACAAAACACGGTACTCTGTACACCCAGGAGCCGACAAGATGTATCAAGACCTTCGATACACCTACTGGTGGCCTGGCATGAAAAAGGATATTGCTGTTTTTGTTTCCAAGTGCCTTACATGTTCCAAAGTAAAAGATGAACATCAAAGACCCTCAGGACTTCTAGTCCAACCCGAAATACCTGTATGGAAGTGGGAAACATAACTATGGATTTCATTACCGTGTTACCTCGCACCTCCAGTGGGTATGACACTATATAGGTAATCATTGATCGTCTTACAAAATCAGCTCACTTCATTCCGATTCGCGAGGACTTCAAGAACGAGAAGTTAGCTCGTATCTACATCAGCGAGATCGTAAGCCGTCATGGTGTACCATTAAGCATCATTTCAGACCGTGATGGTCGTTTCACTTCACGAACATGGCAAGCCGTACAAGCCGCCTTGGGTACACGATTAGACCTCAGTACCGCTTTTCATCCTCAAACTGATGGACAATCTGAACGCACCATCCAAACTCTTGAAGACATGCTTCGAGCATGTGTCATAGACTTCAAGGGAAATTGGGACTCTCATCTTCCATTAGTTGAATTTTCCTACAACAATAGTTACCACTCAAGTATCGGCATGGCTCCTTTCGAAGCATTATATGGTCGTAAGTGCCGATCTCCAGTATGTTGGCACGAAATCGGGAAGCTCAAATCACCGGTCCAGAATTGATTCAAGAAACAACAGACAAGATCCATCAAATTCGAAACAATCTTCTAGCGGCACAAAGTCGTCAAAAGAGTTATGCAGACAAACGACGAAAGCCCTTGGAGTTTAACGTTGGTGATCAAGTACTATTAAAAGTATCACCGTGGAAGGGAGTAGTTCGTTTTGGCCAGAAGGGCAAGCTAGCACCACGCTACGTAGGACCTTTCAAGATACTCGAAAGAGTAGGACCTGCAGCATACAAGCTTGACCTACCAGAAGAACTCAACAGAATTCACCCCACATTCCACGTATTAAACTTAAAGAAGTGCCTCGACGATGAAAACCTTCATATTCCCCTAGAAGATATTCAGATCGATGAATCTATGCACTTCATTGAAAGACCAGTAGAGATAATGGACTTCGGAGAAAAACGTTTAAGACGGAGTCGTATTCCAATTGTTAGGGTACGCTGGGAGTCGAAACGAGGACCTGAGTTTACTTGGGAACGTGAAGACTCAATGCGCAAAAAATACCCGCATCTTTTTCCTGTTACCACTACTACTTAAATTTCGGGACGAAATTTCTAAAAGTAGGGGATACTGTAACATCCGTCGAAAAACGGGTTTCGAAAACCCGCTTCGTTTACTAATCGAATATCAAGTTATAAAATTTCGTTGCGTATTTATGATTAATTTTGATTTTAAACAATACATAATTAATAAACATTTTAGAATTTAGAAACTATAATTGTTAAAAAGTAAAAATAAATTAAATAAAAAGGAAAAAAGGCTGCCGGGTTTCGAACCTGGGTAAGCCGGATGAAACAAGCAACACTTAACCACTCCGCCACTTGACTCGTTTGTGTAATCAATGAATCAAATAAACCTTAAGTTTCACCCGTGAATCTATCTGTTTGCGTCAAGAACTGAAACCGCTCATCGGCTTTCAAATATCCAGAGACTTTTGAGTGATCGCGAGTTACTGAATATAACCGATAAATCAATTACAACCCACGTTCTTAATCAATTCCGTCTTCAATGAACTCGATTCATATGATTTTCGAGATTGAAAACTGAAATCATATTACTCCTGATTTACACTGATAATACCATCGCCTCATATCCCGGAAACACTCGCAGCACTTTCAATTTCATTTCACTCTAACTTCTGTTCGTCGGAATCGTTATCTTCTATCGCCGGACTTTCGCCGGAAACCGAGACATACATCAAATCGGTAAATTTCTCGATTCTTTCATTTTCAATCCATTGTTAGACTTTTACTAACTCAAATCCTTCAATCAGAATCGGTCCCAGACGACGTTGTCGGATAATCTGCACTCGCCGGAAAATCTCTGAAAATTCCGAAATCACGCTGTGAATCGGTACAACATCTAAACTCTCTGATAATTCTTGTTTAGTCACTTAATTTCGCCCTAATTGATCAAAACTGTAAATTGATCCGATCAGACGGAATTCACAAAACAGAGCCGACGACCTTTGCCGGAGTTCTGAGAAAAACATCTTTTCCGGTACATTCATTTCCAAAACCTTTTTTATCCATTACATTTCAATCATTTATATGTTAGACGAACGATTTAAGCAAGAACAGTTGGACATCTTTGTCTGTGTCGTTATAAATGAAGAAGACGAAGGCAATATGTGTATAAGTTTAACTAAAACCGAATATTATACCGGGTTAGACACACAGTCCAGTGGTAGACTGTGTGCAAATTTAATATCATGGTCCCGAGTTCGAGTCCTAACACGCTGCCCGGTTCTTACAAATTTCCAACCATTTTTAATACTGATATATATTAAGGCGCAGATAGTAAATAAATGTAAATAAAATCGCATATCATTCGGGTTAGTCACACAGCCCAGTTGGTCGGGTTGTGTGCAATACAAGGCTATGGACGCGGGTTCGAGTCCAGGCCCTCACACCGGTTCAATGATTTAAAAACCTTTTTAAATTAAATAGAATTCTGAATAATCTAAATAGTATATAAGTATAATTAAAATCAGAAATATTTCGGGTTAGACACGTAGCTCAGTTGGTAGAGCTGCGTTCACGCATACGAGAGGTCTCGGTTTCGAGCCTCACCCAGCGCACACATAAGTCACAGGTCCGACCGGTCAACGTCCCGGTCAACGGTCAAAAAGTCAAAATTTTTTAATTCTTTTATTTATTTATTTAATTTAAAATCAATTAAAAATACTTAAAAATAATATTTTTAAAGTTAGAAAATGACTTTAAACTCACAAAAATAAATCTAAAAATCATATTAAAATTGTTAATAAAATCCACTTATTTACCGTACCATTTCATTATTATTTTAGGATAGTCCTTCCTCGTCGATCAAATCCCAAACCTTGTGCGCATCCAACATCATCAAACGAACGCACCCAAAGTGAGTGAATCTCTACCAATTCCCTGTTTTAATCACATTTTGGGGTGTATCATGTGTCGCTTATTATTTATTACATTTAAACACTTGTGCATCCATCATATCCATGATCAAATGTGTATCCAATGTTTGTGTGGTTAATGTTTAGATTAAATTTATCATTTTCAGTACATACATCATCATAGGCTCGTCTGTTCCCCATTACCTATGAGCGGAACTGTTCCCCATTACCAATGAGCGGAACGTGGCGTTGCCAACACACGATCGGCTCCGTTTGATTGAGCCTTGATCTCACATACATCATCATAGGCTCGTCCGTTCCCCATTACCTATGAGCAGAACGTGACGTTGCCAACATATACATTATCATTCATGTCATATACTCATGCAAGGTGGTTTGTTATTGTTTGTTTATTTACGTTTGCTCACATATGATTATTGCACAATTTTTCCATATAAATACAACAAGAAATCAATAACAAAGGTTTTTAACAAGGTTCACTCGCCAACTTTTGTTGACCCAAAATTCCCCATTTTTACACATGATACAGGTGATCCAGTTGAAGCAAGAAACATATAGGACGGCCTAGAAGAATAAATCAGTTTAGATTTTGGATTGTTTATTTAATTTTCCTTTCCTTGTGTTGTATGAATTTGGCTTGAACATTTAAGTTGTAATTTGAATTTAATAAATATGAAACATTTTAGTAAACATCATGAGCTTTGGTGATAACCCAATTATGCCCCGACTCTTATTCCGCTGCGGGTCGGGGTGTGACAACCCAAACCCCACCACTATATTTTGACCCAACCCTAAGAAATCCACTAAACTGCCCCACCCCACTGATATACGTAGATGTATGCATGTTGTATTAGAACCACAACACAAAACAACAAACCCTACTCCCTCACTTGAAGGCTGGCAACAACAAGAGAAACCCCGCACCCGGTCGCAACTCCCTCACTTGCGACTCTCTCCCTCGTGCTAGCTCTCTCTCTCTCCATCGCTCTCTTCTTACGGTTAGTATTTTGTGTTGTCTTGGCTGATAATTTTGTTGATTACATATGATTCTTGATGTTAAAGTGAATGTAAGTAAGTTAGGAATTTGCTAGAAAATGTGTTTAAATGATAGCTTGATCGTATTCGTGTTCGATGAGTTAACTAGGGTTGTTGTGGATTGCAACTTGCTGATTTGTGATAATATGTATAATGATCATGTATGTATTATTGTGAGTATCTCGGCTGTGATTATGTCTAACTTATGGTTTAAAGTGTTATGGGTTAAAGTGTAGCCTAGGGTGTGTGGAAACTAAGTAATGATGTGGATTGTTCTCAAATATGTCGTATAAGTTTACGTATATGGTTAGGGTTATATCTTTGATGCTTGAGCATGACACACTCGATACAAACAACTTATGACTTGCTTGTCACACCCTGACCCGCAGCGGATATGGTAATCGGGGCATGATTGGGTTTTCATCAAAGCTCATGACATTTACTATTATAAAAGTTTCATATTCATTAATTCAAATTAAAAAGAAATATTCCAACCAACACATAATCCATACAAACACAAAATATTCTAAACATGACATTCAAATAATGCTTTATTTGTCTTCTAAGGACCAAGTCCTACGCGTTTCTTGCTTCAACCTGATCACCTGTATCATTTGTAAAAATGGAGATTTGGGTCAACAAAAGTTAGCGAATAAATCCCGTTTAAACAAAAAAAGATTGATATGTTTATTAATTTAATAAAATGTGCATAAACCAAATATGAGCAAACATATATGTAATCTATCCAGAAACCACATAATCATCTAGCAATGTATCTAGCAATGTACATGTGAGCACGATAAGCGATGTGCTGTGAGATCAAGGCTCAATCAAACGGAGCCGATCTAATAAGGCAACGCGATGCTTTACCCGTATGAAACAGGGAACTGATGGGACTAATATGAAAGCTTGACTGGAATGAGAAAGTATAACCACAAATAACAATAAACCAAATATCATATAGCGCGTTAGTTCATGTAATGGTAGTAGCACGAGTGTTGAATAAATAAAATAAATGAAACGACACATGATAAACCCCAAAACATGAATAAAAAGGGGAAGTTTGTAGGAATTCACTCACAGTGGGTGCGTTCATGATTTGATAACGAGCGCGCACGATTTAAAGATAGTGACCGACGAGAAAAGCTAACTTAAATATTCACGTATAATTCGGTAAATATATTTCTTTTATCTAAAATTAGTATTTTTATTTAATGAATTTTATTAGACTTTTTAGATAATTTTATTGTATTTGTTACTAATTTTTATGGTTAAAAAGACTTATTTTATTAAATATTTTTATATTTTTTGGAGTAAAATAAACAAAAGGTTAATTTAAAAAAATATGCTCCTTAGCGGTCGAACCGGTTCAAATCGGATGGTTTTGGCATCGTGTGGGACTCGAACGTGTGACCTCTCGTATACGTGCACGCAGCTCTACAACTGAGCTACGTGTCTAACCCGGAATATATCCGTTTTTAATTACATATATACACATATTAAGTTAAACCATAATATTATTTTATTTAAAAAGATTGGGTAATTTCAGAAAGCGTGTAACTGACCGGACTCGAACTCGCGCCCTTGTTTCGTGTTGCACACAGCCCTACCAACTGAGCTATGTGACTAACACGGAATATTTAGGATTTTAATTATCTTTATATGCAAACTAGGTTGTTTTATATATACGTTATAAAAAGGGTTGATAATATATAGGATATCGGCAGCATAGGTGTGACTCGAACCCGGGATCCTTTGTTTAAAATGCACACAGTCCACCACTGGACTGTGTGTCTAACCCGGTATAAACACCGGTTTTTAATTATTCTTATACACTGCTTCTACTCATCTTCTTCATTTTGAAATCCCAGAACAATAATCCGATTGTTAAACCGATAAACTTGCTAGATTTCTTGATTACATTACTACTGATAATAAAAATAAGTAAAAGAAAAAGATTTAGGTGTGATTATACCGAAATTGAGTGATCTTGAATTCTCCGGTGATGTTCCGGCGACTGAAAAAAAATTCCGGCGATGTAAACTTTTGAAGACAGAGGGTGCAGAGCGTTTTGTGAGTATGAGCGAGTTCAAAAAGAAGTTTGGGATCACTATTTATAGAGAAGGGCGGTTATATGATTTAATGTTTCGGTTTTAATCAAGTTTTAATGTCCGGTGATTACATAACTGTTTCCAGTGAATTGATTGCGAATTGGATTTAATCTTATGATTAAAACGGTTTCATCCGTTAATTGAAACAGAAAACGCGTCTTTGATTGTTGAAATAAATCCCCGGATGTTACAGCTCTGTGATTTGAATTTCAAGTTCAAACGTTGTTTTAGTATATAACTTATTTGATTTAAGATTATAACAGATATGTGTGTGTGGTGTAGTGGTGTGTTTGGTGTATTGTTTGGGTGGAGACCTGGGTTCGATACCCAATTCATAACTTTAATCGGCTGTAACCAATTCATAACTTAACGAAAACCGGATTTTCTTGAGTCTATAACATGTTATTTCAAAATACGCTTCTAATGGCATTGGAATCATGATTTTTGGACGTCGGTTACTGTTTTAAACAAATTATTTCGTTTAAACAATTAAAGCTGCGTTTTTCTGCAGATTTTACGTGTTGTGTTTTGCATCATAACTGTGTAAACATTTAGAGATAGACCATGAAATTTATACTGTAGATAGCCTTAGGTGTCGGTGTGAACCTCCAACATTATGTCGATCGGATAACAGAGGATTTTTAAATGAATTTTTCCGTGAGCTGCAGTCAAAAAGCGACGAATTTGATCACTATTTGGCGCAAGATTTTTCACGAAAAAATCCGTAAGGAGTTTGGTCACTAAAATTTTACACAACAGTCGATGCACCGATTGACACGTACTGTAATTTTTCGGGAATTTTCTTCTACATGAACTATTCCTGATAACACTCCGAAAATTGTCCGAAAATCACTATATTGCTGAATCTTTATTGAAGAGTATTTTAAATCTTTTGTGACACTTGTGTTGTCGCTAAGTGATGTCGAGATAGATGAATGAATGATAATTAGTATTGTATGATAAAATGTGCTACGTGCTAGATATAATTAACTTAATAAATGAATATATAATTATATTTTCCTAACGAATTTAGTTTAATGATTACGAGTTTCACGTTTGAGTCTTGATCACGCATACATAACACGTTTGCAAGTTATCACACGTTTACGATTGAGAGTACCACGAATACGTTTACACGTTTAAAGTATGAACAAGTATAAGTGTAACATGACTATAATTAACATAACATTGTTAAAATACGAGTTTCTCATTACGATATAAGTCTCGGTTTTCCACGTTTACAACGAAAGACAAATACAAGATACAACGCTTACTAAAAATAGAAGTACGATACAGAGTTTTCAAATATAAAAAGTATAGAAACGCGGAGCGTTACACCTTAATCCGGGCAATTAAAGATGAGTTCACAACTCTTTACAGGCATGTGTCCCGGGGGGACAAACCACTATTACTTGGAGGAATACTTTTTATAAATGTTATAGTTTAATTTCGATGTTAGTTAATAAACTCAAATTCTATCATGAAAGTCCCAACTTACTACCGAACTAGTTGCCGGGAGGCAACGAGGTATTAGTTGATAGCGCTATTATGCATAACAAACCCCACCGTGCTGGGAGTCGGGCGTGAACTAAGGACCTTAAACACATGGCCAATGTTGATAGGCATTGATGAGGGCAAACAAACATAACAGTCACATCGGTATCGAGTTTATTATTCATAGCATGTCCTTAAACTAAACATTTATATGTTTTACTTTAAACAGAACTGTGAACTCGCTAGCTTTTTGCTGATACACTTGTCTGCATGCTTGCAGGGCGTTAGGTACTTCATGCATGGGAACTTGCAGTCTGAGGAGTCTCAAATGTCATGGGCGTGTTACTCGTGCATTTTGAAAATACTTTGGTTTTGGTTATGTTAAAACAATGCATTTGCTTCCACTGAACATTACTTTGTTTAAATCGTTAAATTCGAATTCCACTATTCATGTTGGGCATGACGTTGGTGTTTTATATTATTTACTTTTAGTTCAACATGATTAGTGGCTAGATCCTGCTATGTCACACGTCTCGCGGTAAAACTTCGCTGGTGGTTTTGAGGGTGTGACAGTTTTAAATATCACTTTATGTATTTTAAAAACCTTTTTTGGACGACTTTATTTTTTATTAGTCTATTATTTGGTTTTTATTATTTTCTTCTAATATTAGTATGTATTAATAACTATTAACTATAATACAGTTAGCAAAGTTTAGAATAGTGATTATTTTTTAGTGTTTTTTGAGTTCTTACTTTTTTCTATACTTTATCCTTCGATTTTTAGTATTGATAATTATAACAACCCTTAACTTTCTAAACACTTTGTAGTCGAGTTTACGTGTTTACTTTTCCCGAAAATAAGTTGCGTAAAATATAATATGTTCTTATGCTTATTATTATGTACATTTTCATTTGTTTATGTTTCAACGTAAATCTTCTTCAGGAATAGTTGGGTCAAACATAATAATCGTATCGCTTCGTGCTCGATTCACGTTAAATATAAAATATATAAACAATATAATAAAAATACTTGTCATTATGGTGTTACGGGTCTTGCGTTGACTAAGTTGACTGCGTTGACCAGCGGCTGACCGGTTGACGAGGTTTGACTGAGCTGACCCGACGTGGACTGAGTCGACCTGGTGTTGACCGAGTTTGACTTGTTGACCCGAACCCGCAATTTGACCTGAGCCGTTGACTGCTTTGACCGAACCCAGATCTGACCGAGTTGAACCAACCTGAACCGAAGTGAACGGAACCGTAACCCAAAGCAAAATCAACCAAAGATAATCATCACCACCACTACCGTTGTCGTCAGCCGGCCCCAGCGTCACCAACCCAACCCGAACCTGGAACAAACACGAACCACCTCCACTGCCGCGTCGCGGTCGGCCTAAAGCCACCAGCTGCAACGCTTTCTGCCGCTCCCCCGTCGCACCACCACTCTACTCCGCCGGCAACCACCCAAGGAGCATCATCAACGTCACGATTATCAACACCCCTAACAAGATCTGAGTTTAAGAGGTGAAAGAAAATGAAAAGAAAATGAACTTACCCGAATGAGAACTCATGACGCATGGCTGCCGACGCTCAAAACACCACCATCGTCGCTCTAATCAGAAAAAACGCCAGAATCGTGTTCGGGAGGTTCGATTTGGGGGGTGTACGCGCCACCACACATTGGAAATCAGCCGCCAGCGGTGGTGCAGCTATGCCTCCGCCGTGGCCGGTCGGCTCCGGTCACCAGGAGTTCTTCTAGAGAGAGAGAGAGAGAGCTGTTGTCACACCCCAATCGATGGTGGAAACATCAGAGTGAGACGAAATAGATTGCTCGAGATATCATAACGCTATTTGCGACAATATTAACATCAAACTCGTTTCATTTCATATTTCAAATTGTCAGTTACAACATAAATCAAAATACAACAACTTCAACAAAATTACAACACAAAACCTAACATTCTAGGTGTGTTTCTATGTCGTCTCTACTAGATTCTCATAAGCATCATCATCAACCTGTAACATGTTAAAAGCATAGTTCAACGCAAAAGCATTGGCGAGTACACAAGTTTAAGTACATAGCATAAGTATAAAAGAGTTTACTCAAATCCATATGGCAAATGTATACAAGGTAAGCTAGCATGCAATACTAATTGTCACAAGTGTCCACAAGAATTAAGTGTCCTCGTCACACAAAGTAACGAGACTAAAGTATGAATAAGAATAAGAATCAGCTTAAGCTTAACAATACCCCGACGGGTGGTGTGCTACTCCTACAACGCTATATATGTTAAGTTGGGCTAGCTAAGTTAATGACAAGAAGCATGTATGAATCTAGCATGAACCTAAGCATAACAATAAGCATGTATAACGGATCGAGTGTATAAAGCATGTAGTGTGTGTATTCGTGTATTATGTAAGTTAACATGTTACAACCCAAATTGGGTAAAAAAGGGAAATGGGTCAAGTGTACTCACGGTTTTGCAAGCTTCCACTTGGTAATTTCCATGAAGAGTTTGGAGAGTTGGAGGAACACCGAGTTATCCTACATGAAGAAAACGTAGGTTGGTAAGTATTCGGATGATAACGGAGGATTAGGGATTTAAATAAATCAAAGTACGTATACGAGAAAATAATCACCTAGACTTAATACTCGTTTTTGACACTAAAATACCCATTCGGGTTGATGTGTTTTCATGGGTTAAGATACCCATTAGAGTCATAACGAGAAGTTAAGTACTTAGATGATTTAACCTAGTACCATGACGGACAATCATTCGATTATCATCAAGGGTTCGGTTAATGTGTGTATATATGTTATATAGTATACGTAATAAATAGATCATATTTATCATGGAAGTTAATAGAAGTCATGCATGGAGGTAGGAGGATAACCTTCCTTTAGCCTCTTTCGTATTGTTCACCAATGCACAAGTTGTCACAAGGACAACAACGATGGTCATGAATAAGTTAAAATGAAAATAAAATTTATGAAATAATCAAAATCATCAAGTGAGGTGGTGGATTGAAGGTAGGATAGCCAAGGCTTCCAAGTAATCACACACTACCAACTCAAGTCTTGTTTCAAGAACAAGCTTGGAAGGATACAACACTTGTGGGTTAAAACCCTATTAAAACGGAAAGTTTCTTACACTTGGGACCTCAAATATGGTGATGTTCCATGTTGGTTTTCCATTGAAAACCTATGGAAACACTCCTAGAGGTGTTCCAAGTATTAAGAAGAAGAAGAAGAGTAAAGAAGGGAGGTAAAGGTGAGTTAGAACTCACTTGAAAGTCTTGAACTTTCTAGATTGAGAGAGAGAGAGATTTAGAGAGAGAGATGAATGTTTGAGGTGTGAAATGAGTGTGTGAGGAGGTGGGTATCTATAGTTGAGGTTAGGGGGTTGAGTTAGGTGAGCATTAAATGCAAGAAACACTTAAATAAGCATACTTTTGCCCAATCCATGAGCTAGAAACAAGAATCTGTGGATTATGCCCTTTCGTGGGCTGCGAGAGACACAAGAAAAGACGGTCGCGGGCGCGAGAAGTGATATTCCAGAAACTTCTTTGATTTTTGTCACTTTTAGTCCTTGAACTTAGTTTTTCCTTCATTTCATGCTAAAACTTGTTCGCATGTTTCCAAGTGTATAACGTATATGTAAGTATATTCTAGGTATCAAGCATGAGTGTATGAGTATTTGCACGTATAACAAGTATCGGTTTGTATATAAACATGTATCTAACAATTGAATGCATGTAAGACAAGTATGTATCAGGTATGAAATTTATCACGATCAAAATTGGGAAATGAAATACGAATACAAGTTTCTATAAATAGAAATACGATTACACTTTCTAATTAAGAAAAGTAAGAAAAAGCGAGGCGTTACAGCTGTGTGTGTGAAAATGGTGTAGTGTGTGTAAGGTTACCCTTTTATAGCTAGGGTTTTGTTGGGTTGGGCCCAAGGCCCACTAGCGTGTTTCTAAACGTTTGCGCGACCCAATAGCGTTTCCAAGTCCCGTTTTCAAACCCGAACTTCATGAAACGTCGTATAATATTGTTTTAGGGTCAAAAACATGTAAAATAGTGCCGGTATTCGATATTATTCGCGTACGTTCGTCGGTTGCGTTAAAACGCGTAAATTGCTTCGTTTGTCGTTTCTTGTCCGTTTTTTTAATCCAATTTTGGCTACGAATATTAAAATTTGATTACGAAGCTAAATATGTTGTAATATTCTATTTTTTTAAGGTAATACACATGTCCGTTGCTTCCGTTTAGTTGTCTGTGCATTCCTACGATCTCGTTTTTCGTTCACGTATGTGTTTTGTGATGTTTCGAAAGCATGATAATTCATCAAAACCAATTCATATGTTTAAAATATATATATAAAAGAATCGTATTTGTCGACGTTACCAGTATTTCATCCGGTTTCAGTGCATTACCATTTAAATGCGCGCAAAAACGAAATTACCATTCGCGAATCGTACAATTCAAATAGACGTTTATAGGAATCCTAAAGGCCTAATTAAGTGTAACACCCTGAAAACGGTTTGGTAACTAAACCAAGTTAATTGTGATGATCGGGTAAAACACCGTTATGGGTAAAAGTTAACCCGGTAAACTTTAGGGTTTAATTAAACAAATCTAATGTTAATTAAGGAGTGAACAAATACTTTTTAGTAAATAAAGTTTATAAATGGCCCGGGCTATCGGGGCTTAAGTTAAGTCCGGTTGTAAGAACCTGGAACTTAATTAATTGAATTATAATATTCTTTTGATGAATTGGGAAGGAGTATATAACTAGGATTTTTAACCTAGTTAACATGGTAGTCTACTTATAAAGACTAAGTTATAAGCAAACAAGATATCAAGACCAAACCTTAGGGGCTGAAATGGATTATGTTTGAAATCGTAAGTATAAACAAAAAAAATAAAATAAAATCAAAACACACACATAAAGTGTGTGTGTGTGTGTGGAACGTACAGGAAGGAAGAAGATATGAGAATCCTCTCTTTAGCCCTAAATCACGAAACTAATGAATTGAAGGTGAAATCCAAGTAATTTCACTTGCATGATTGATGATTCTAGCTTCTAACATCATCCTAAACTTAAGGTATGTGACGAATTTGTATATGATGTGAAGTGGGTTTTGAATTATATGATGAAATTGATGATATATAAGTGTTCATGATCATCATACTTGTATGTATGTTTAAGATACTTAAACAAATTAGAGGTTCGAATAAGTGTTCATACATGACTTGAAATGGGTTTTGTATGATATGATGATATCGATTCTAAGTCAATGTTAATAAGTGTTTGAGATCATGTTGTTTACTAGTTGTATATAGAACTTGATAATATTAGGTATTCAGATGAATGTCTAAGTAATATGATGAAATGGGTGTTTACATAAAGATGAAAACCCTTAGTCCTAGTACAATGAATGGATAAATTAGCATTAATAATCAAAAGTTAAGTTAACTTGATGATAACAAATGCTCAAACTTGTTTAAGTGAAAGAAATGACTTGAACTTGGTTGAGAAAAGTAGCTAAAACGGTAGCCTAAGAATAATGACTACCGGGTATTTGACAACTTGCTTAAATGAGTTGGTAAACTTAATTGTGCATTTGCGTATGTTAATAGGCAGTCGACTTTTAAAAGTCAAACTAACCTATAATCAGATCAAATGGTAAATTTGATGTAAAATCCGTAAGGTGGATAGTTTCGATAAACAATGACTAATCTAACCATCTTGCGAATGATAAATGATAGTTTGACGCTTGACAGGCAAGGTGGAGGCTTGAGAAGAAGTGGGTCAAACAGAACAAGTACGCGGGAAAAGCATAGTCGGATTTTAAGGTAAGTAAAGCTTACATCTTTTAAGTAGAATATATACTTCGTTAAGAATAAGGTAGATTAGCATTTGAAATATAATGTTCTGATACGAAGTGATACGGGTCGGAACAAGTGAAAATGGTAAGAAACCATAATGGATGGTAAAAAGAGTAAGACGGTAAATTAGTCATGTGATGACGAATAAATAAGGAGTTTTGAAATAATACCTTATGGTGTAAACTATAATGGGTAATAAAGGGTAAAATGGTAATCCGGTCACGAGTTGACGGATAAATAAATAGTTTTGGAAAAGACATCATATGACGTAAGTCATAATGGGTCAAGCAAATTAAGAAACGATTTTTAAGTAATATGATCACACGGTGTAAATTGAAATGGGCTAAATGGGTGAGATGGCAAATAAATGCCATCTCATAATGATAAATAGTCATTTAGGCCAAACGGGTCAAATGGTGATGTTATCACCATTTGACAATGATGACTAATAGTCGCTTGTTGAGTTTTGTGCTTATAGGAAGAATAGAGTATGACTTGCATCGTTATTAAATAGCAACTAATAGAATAAGATATTAAAACGGGTCAATGCTATGACCCGAACAAGGTATGTGTAATGGGTCAAACTCTCAATGGGGACTTTAAGTCCGATGAGAGTTAAACAAGTCATGAGTGAACATTGGATTACCTAAAGTAAGGTAAATATGATAATTTAAATTGTAGATGTTATGATCTTAGGAACATAATGATATTTAAATAGATTATGGTAAAAAGTGTCCACTTGGTCAAAATATGCTTCTAAAAGTCCTTCGTCATAAAAGGACTAAAGTTGACCAAAACGCCCTCAAATGATAAATTGACCAAACGACCCTTGAGGGTAGTTTAAAAATGAGTTTTATAAGAAAGCACACCCTTCAGTAGTGTAATAGGAAATGGCATAAGCCGTTTTGGCTTAATGCCTCATAACAGGTCTTTTTTTATAAATTGTCAAACCGAATGGTAGAATTTGAAAATATATCATTTTCTATAACAAATCCACCACAAATATAGTTGTGGTTGAAAATAAATAGATATCTTAGTGTGGAAATGAGAATAAGAAAAGAGGAAGTGAGATTTAAGCTTAAGTGCTTAAATCTCTTAACTGATTAAAATGAATATGAGCATAAACCGGAAATGGGTGCGTAATTCATAAGAATAAGAATCCGGGATTAAAGATTTTGGGTTAAATATGTAATAAAACATTTTATGGATATTTAGAAACAAGTTTAGAGGAACGGATGAAAATAGAACAAGTTATGGAAGTTTTCGTAATAAAAACGGCAAAACAGAATTACTTGCGGCACCCAACCTTAAGCTACGGTGGCCAGCCGTAGCTTACGATTGGAAACTGCTGAATGAAAACAGGACATAGTGTTTTGCGGACATGTCTCTGTAAGTCCCGAGTCGTGTTTTAAATGTTCGAGACTTGAAACGGGTCGAACAGACAAGTTAAATAATACAGCAGCAAAACTGCTGCAGTAGATACGTCGCCGACACCATGTTTGGTCGTCGCCGACGCAGCTTGGTTGTCTGACGCCTTAAGTTACTGCCTACGGCAGAAAAGCTACGACGTGACATTAGAAGAGGCGTCGCCGACGCCACCTAAATGATTAAAATTATTTTTTGATGAATTTTGTTAAATTAGTTATGTGGTGTTAACTCTTATCCGGTACATTACTAACTAATTTGTAAATTTCCAGTTTAAGGTATTTGCTAGCACTCTTGGATGACGATCAAGCTCAACGAAGAACCGAACACGATCCAAGACGAAGCTTCCGCGTTTCGTTTAAAATTGTTTATCAAATCGAACTAAGTGTATATTTTAAAATAATTGAAATAATTGTGAAGTTCAAATAAATCTAGAATTTTCGAATCATTACGTTTTTACGTTAAGCTTATATTAATGCATAACTTTTATAAAAGTTATGTTATAAGTTTAAGGGTCTTACATTAAGTTAATTTACGTCATTAAACACTGCTTATTATTGTCTAATTGGCTGTTATGCGCGTACTTATAACCCATAATTGACAGATGTCACAAAATTACTCTTGTTATGTATAATATGGATGAACATCTAAAACACACCTAGTAGCTGATTCAAGTACTACAAGCCAACCACGATCAACAAATGTATTGTGATCACAAACACCTCCAAATTACTTCAGTGAAATCATATCTGATACTGATTTGGTGGTCTTTCCTCCTCTCTCCAATGAATTTAAATGGATTCATTTTTTTCTGATTCATGTTATATAAAAAATATAGGTTTTTGTGATACATACTTTATGTTTAAATATGTTTGGTATCTCGGAGGATCAAACTGTCATTATTGATACTAATATGATAGATGAGAAGAGAGGTCAAGTAGATATTAAACATTTGTCAACTATCATCGGAAAGACATATTCTGATGTTACGTAGTGTTATGTAATGGGTGGATAATCACGTATGGTAGTGGCGGACCAATATTTTTTTCAGGATATTTTTTCTTTTCTTTTATGTATAGGGTTGTCCTTTTTATCTGAAAGTCGACTCGAAATCAAAGTTATCTGAACCCGAATTAGAGAATAATCAAAAACCCGAACCCGATTAACCCAAACCCGACCAACCTGAACCTTAAATGGGCCAGTTATTGGGTCACCTATTTCCAACCAAAACCCGAACAACCCGACCTGAATAACCCAAAACTTGAAACCCGAACATAAATTGTCTTTTTTATAGATGTGATTTGATTTGGAATGTTTTGTATTTGAAACATTAAGTATTGAGACTTTTGAATAGCATCATACCATATTGTTAAATGATGTTTGAATTGTGATGATATTTTTTAACAAGTTGATATATTTGATTATATTTTGTAAAAAGTACATTCTTTTTTCATTTTACATCTAAACACGAAAACCGAACAACCCGAACCGAACCCGAATAACCCATACCCGAACAACCCGAACTTTAAATAGGTCGGTTATCGTGTCACTTTTTTCTAGCCAAAAACCCAATAACCTGAAACCCGAAAAAATAACCCAAAGAACACAAGTATGTATTTGGATAAATCAAATGTAAGGTATGTATGTATCTATAAATGTATGTATGGGATAAAAAAATTTGCCTAGGAGAAACGGAGTGAAGATTGATATGGTAATGTACAAAAATCATGTATTATTTTGTACGGATTTTTAAAAAGATTTTTAAAGTGATTTTTATGGTTATTACAGTTGACGAGTATGGGTTAATAATATTTAAAATATATAGGTATTAGTTGAGTGTCATGAATATATTTTTATCGGTAATTAAATAAGGTTGTAAGTTCATGATTTCATAATTTGTATCCCTAAATCAGGCTACCTTCGATATTCCTGCTTCACTTCAACACCACAAATCCACTATACAATCTCTCCTTTATCATTGTTATAACTAGGGCCACATATGAACCAAACGAACATAAATCGTTCGCTAAGGAATGTGTTCACAAGCAGTTCATGAATATTTACGGATTGAGAGTTTTTGCTTGTGTTTGTCCATTAAGGAAATAAACGTGTTTGTTCCTTAATTTTAGATACCGGACACAAACGAACGCAAACATACGTTCATGAATACAAATGAACAAAAAACATGAATGGAAATGAACATAAACGAACGTTCATGATAACGGTAGTGGTATAGATGTCATTCGGCCGGTACTGACTCGGTTTGTCGTATCACTATTACATATATAACTCATTTTTCAATTAAATTTATATCGGGATGTTGAGAAAAAAAACAGACACAACCACACATATAGTTTTTATATATACTAACAAATGGAAGTTATAAGAGAGAAATACTATTAAGTGGCATTAATAATACGAGGTACATTACTTATTAATTATTATGATCTTGTTGGTAGCGTAAATAAGGAACAACTTCAAGAAAGATGAACACAAGAATGCAAAGATACATCATTTAAGTCTTGTTAATCAAACCAGATTTGCTGAAACGTCCATTTCGTCGAAAGGTTAAAACAACATATAAAATTTTGACAAAAATGCCCCTTCTATTTATACGAACCAAACACAACATTTAAACACTTAAAAGAGCATTTGCCTAAACTACCGTATCAAATTCAAACTTTAAGTTTACACACGAAGACATAAGTACTTTTAAACACCATTTACATCCCAAAAGTATTTGTTTGACCCATTAACATCAAAACTTGAGACGGAAGCGCGTAAAAGGGCGATGCGGGTGTGTTCGTTCCAAGCACGCCATTATTAAGATTGCGATTTTTGTATCATACACAACACAAATGCATTCGTTAGTATGACTCGTTAACATAAAAATTTCATCCTTCCTTTACTCCCTTAGTTGATCTGTAAACAAGTTTATGGTATTGTAACATCCTTCCTACTTACATTCCTTACTTGTAACAATTTCGCCTACAACGGAATCGTAGTTTTCATTCTTATAACACCAAATACACAATTCATCCGACTCGATCATACGGGTCCTTACAACGAACAGTTCATCCTTATTGACACGTTTACAACGAGTCATTATGCTCATAATTTTATCACCTTACTAACCATTCATTTTACCCGTTTCAATTGGGACAATGCACATGCTTTACAATATCTAACAAATTCCTTCTATGTTTATCATTTCGCATTATCATACCTTTAACTATGACTAACGAACTAGTAATAATATAAAACGAAGTTCGTATGAACTTACCTTTGCTTTGCGTTGCGAACCGGATTGACTTGTACCTTGTTCCTTCACGCCTACAATTTCACACTTAATATTCTTTCAATCTAATGCTTTTATCTCATATATTCTTTGGTAAAATACCATAAAACTTAACACACATATCAGTTACACATCCAAACAATGATCATCATGTAGAGTTAAATGTAAATTTGCAAAAATTTTAACTAAAGCATTTCATCGAACACTTGGTATACATACGATATAACTCCGTTCTCGAGTTGCCTATTTACTATCTATTTAGGCACATATAGTCCATAATTTACAAGATTAAGAATTTCAACCTCACTTTATCATCATACCTTCATGAGTTGCATTTAGCACCACTTTTATATCTAAATTGGTCCTAGTCTTCATATGTATGACAAAACCCACCTCCATAACCATGAAGGTTTTCTATTAAAACACTTAACACAATAATCGCACAAAATTGAACATTCATATACGCTTCCTAACCATACTTTTTCATTAATTTACATCATACCATCATAACAACTAAGAATTAACCATTTCCACACATACTCATCACATTCAATCTTCACCAAATCAAGAATGTTGACTTACCTCTTGTTAGATAAGCATAGATGATCACTCATTAGGGCTCATGCATAAGATTGACCAATTTCATCCTTCAATTTGTTAGAATTGCAGATTTTAGTTTTAGGTTGAACTTGTTCCTCCCTCCTTTTCTCTAAACCATGCACAGACACACACACATATCCAATCATTTTTGCATTTTTCTTTCTTAAAATCTCACTTTCCAAAGTGTCACATTCAACACTTCATGTTTTTAGAACATGTCACTTAAATACCTAACTATTATCTTGGTGACTTTTCTCTTGATTAGCTTTATTCATTTAGAGATAATTAAACTTACTAGCATAATTAACCGACTATTATTATTGAATTAGTCTAAAATCACCATCTACCCATTACAACATCGTACATATAATATAATAATAGAACATATAAAATATGAGGTGTTACATTTGTAAGACAATTTATTTTATGAAAACACACAACACAACATTCTTATGTAAACTGCTATTTCTTATCAATAAAAGTTGGATGATTCAACGGTCATTTTGCACCCTTCGTTATGCTGGCAACGGGAACAGTCACCAGTTGGCTACGAAGAACAACCGTTTCGATGGTCAAACCCGGGCCAAATCCAAACAAAACACCCCAATCTAAACCTTCACCAGTCGTCCTTTTTCCATCCTCCACAGATTTGTTTCTCATCTCATTGATGATGAACAACACACATGCACTAGTCAAGTTTCCATACTCACTTAGCACATGCCTACTAGCCTTCAACTTCTTCTTATCGAGTTTAAGCTTTAGCTCCACGTTGTCGAGTATGGCTCTACCACCTGGATGAACTATCCAAAACAGTGAGTTCCAGTCACTTAGACCAAGTGGAGAAACCGTGAGCTTTAACACGCTCTCTATATTCTCGTAGATCATCTTGGGTACATCCTTGTGCAAGTGAAAAGTGAGCCCCTCTTCCCTCAAGTGTAAGTTCATAGCCATCTCAGTGTCCGGTATGATTGTTTGATTTGCAGCCACAATCTCAAACAATGGATGTTCAGTCGATAAATCCGGGTCTGAACCCACAATGATTGCAGCCGCTCCATCTCCAAAAAGAGCTTGACCGACCAAAGAATCAATGTGGTTCTCATTGGGTCCGCAGAAAATTGAAGCCATGCTATCTGAGCAGACTAAAAGGACACGTGAACCCTTATTGTTTTCAGCAAGGTCCTTGGCTAGACGAAGGGCTGTGCCCCCTGCTGAACAACCCTGTTGATAGGGGTGAGAAAAAACTGAGTAACCAAACCGAAACTGAAAAATTAGTAAAAATGGAACCGAAATAACCGGCCCAAACTAATAGCCTACGGTTTGGTTTGAAAAGCGATTCGCTTTCGCTTACACCTGCTCAAAACCGAACTGCATGGAACTTGTTTCTTGGTTGAATGTGTGTTATTGGTTTTATGTGACAAAGTTATTAACTTTTGCGATAAGTTTTATGTCCACATTCATTCATTAACAGGTGGTTATCAATAGGCCAAAAATTTTATGCTCAAATCCGATATTTTGAGCCATTTTTAGGCCCATATATTACAAGCCAAAATATAAGACCAAAAAACGAACCCATTTTTAGGCTCATTGAAGAAAACAAAAAGTGAAACTGAACGTTTTTTTTTTAAACTGACCCGAACCTATCCATGCACACCCCTACCTGTTGGTATATCATCAGTCGATTAACTGAAGGGGAAAGACCAAGTAGCTTGGTAAGTTGCAAGTCAGCACCAGGCATGTCAATTCCTGAGGTGGTGCAAAAGATGAGATGAGTGATGTTAGATTTTGAGACTCCCCACTCCTTGATGGCTTTGATAGCAGCTTCCTCGCCGAGCTTTGGGACCGCAGTGATCAACAAGTCTTGACGAGTATTCAAAGACGGACTCATGTACTCGCACATGTTGGGATTTTCCTTTAGAAACTCTTCTGAGAGAATCATGAATCGCTTCTTGATCATTGTCTTGTCACCTACAAGTTTGATATTAAGAGAGAAAAAAAAGAATCTTTAATTTGAATGCAACACATTAATATCAAAATGTAGATCAAAGAAAAATAGTAGAAAATGATGTACTTAGATTTTTAAAATATTACTGTACATGTTTACAAAGTGAAACTAAATTAAATTAAATGTTAAATGAAAATTTAGAAAGCAAAAATAAAAATTCATGAAGATGCTGCCCATACCAATGGCAACCCCATTGTCATATATGTTTCACAAAACTACACCAGGTAAAGCATAAAGCATGTATTTAAATCCTATTCAGTTCTTTAAAAAGTCTGTATATGAACTACAATTGCCTGATTGAAGTAAAGTATGATGCTTACATATGCGTTTAAACTTCTCCTTAAGATTAATCATATGCTCGCTATTTGTAACGCGGAAATAATAGTCGGCATAATCAGCTTGATTAACACAATTGAAAGGAGTTGCAGTGCCAATGGCAAGAATGGTGGCTAGACCTCGTGCTTGTTGGGTCTCTCGGATTGTTTCAATATCCACGAGCTTTTGAAACGAGGTCATACTTTTCGAACTCTGATATACTGAAAGAAATGTTATAATTGTTATTTGAAGTAATGAGGATAGGAGACCACAAAAACATCTATAAATAGAATATAGCATTTTTCAGCTTACGCCCCTTCCCCCCCTTAAAAACATCCTTACCTGAATATAGCATATTTCAACATTGGTAGTCTATAGTCTATGCATCTACATATTTGTATCCAGCATACCAAGGAATAGTGATTTTTTGCCTTTTATGGTTTTTTTCATAGTAAATTTAAAGATTTTACTTTGTAATAAAGTTTTGCTTTTGTATAATTTTGGCATTAAAGTTAAACAAGTTAGTTTTTTTTATTATTTTATTTTACGTTTTTTCTCGGATTTGATCATTTTTTAAGAGAAAAAAAAAGAATCTTATTTGAATGCAAACATTAATATCAAATGTAGATCAAGAAAAATAGTAAATATTATATGGTTATTGTTAGCTTGTCAGGTTTTTTATTATCTCAGTGACTTTCTAACACATGTTGGTACAAGTTCGATTTCATCTACGTTTTAAGGGGAGTTCCGAATTTGTGGGTTGGGTTTATGGGTCCGGGTTTAGGAATCCCTTCGATTCCAAGTTTCTGGAGTGGGTTAGGGTGTCCGAATTTATGTATAGACAAATGAGGGATTCAATTTAGGTAGATGTATAGGGATTGTGTCCGAGTTAGTTGTTTGATTTGATTAAATACACATTAAGTTCCCTAATAACTTGCGTAGAAAGTTAGCAATTTAACTTTAAATGTAATACGAAGCTAGTCCCACTAGTTTATGTTAGTCGTGTGTTATAAACCTACACATGTAATACGCATGCAAGTACGTATGTTGAATACTAATAGTTGTGTCTAGCAAGAAAAGTAGAATATTCCTTGATGTCGACGTCGAGTCCAAAGCCCATCAGCCCACTTCCTCCGTTACTCTCTTCAACTATAAATAGTGGACTTCACCTTCAGGTTGAAGGATCGCTCTCTTACTTTCTCACCTAATATACACACTTACTATCCTCAAACGAGTTCTTACTCTGACGCCGAAGGGTGGTTACAAGGAGAACCCCCAATCCTTCTCCTTGTAAAGAGCTTCACGATGTTGTGTTGTTTTGCAGGATAGAGCAGTCATTAGGTGAGGAAGAAAGAAGATTAATCATTTTAAACAAGACTAATTCCACAAGTTAACCTTCGGATTAACTCAGTGTTTCTTCACCAACTCTAACCAACTGAAAAAATCACAATTAATTTTAGGTCCGTCACAGGACTCGAGTCATCAACATATATGTGGTTTAAGTATGTGACCATCTGACATAACACACTAAGAGTAATAGACCACAAATTCAAAATAGTCACGTTTATCTTATTTTCATAGTTTAAATATCAATTACACCAAATTTAAAATGCCTAGTTCATTCATTTAGTTTTTGTTTGAATTGTGAATTGCAAACCACTTGACATTTGCCAGGGGCAGTCAGCGAAATAAGCCTACAGACGTAAATCCTAATTAATTTTCTAGTTGAATAGTAGATATCATCATTAAGTTATAATAAAGGAAAAGAAAAAGCTATAGGATTGGTGATTAAAGTCTACCTTTTAGATCATCTGTAAGAATTAAAGCCTAGGGGTGTGAAGGAATCCGAGTTAGGACGCTTGTGGCACCACTTTTGTGGGAAATTGGCGTGAACGTTGCGCTGTACGGAAGGCGTGGTTCGAACCATGCAAGAAGAAGCGGATGGCTTGGGACGTGGCGTGGTGGCTTCGCTTTGATGGGAGGCTTCAGACGTGGTTCCAACATGGTGCGCGGGGCACCCTTAACGGTGAATACTTTAAAATGTTATAGCGTTGATAGCTTTTTATTGTTGTTATTGTTGGGAATGTGCTAACCGACCTCTTGGCTTCAAGTTCAAGTGATCATACACTTTTTCCATATTTATTTATATTATCAAAAATGTGTTGATCACGCACTTTTTCGGAATGCTTAATCTCATCCTTTTTTTAATCAATCAACCAGGTTTCCAACCCTAGTGGCGAGTTGACACGGATCTACCACCTTTAACCCCGATTTCTCGACCATCCAAGCGACACCACATTCTCACAACTACCATCATCTATGATCTCATTGCATACGTCACCCTTTGAAGTGCACTCCGAAAGAGGTTGTTTCGCCTGCACGCATCATCATTGGCGGTAACCTCGAGGGAGGCGCTAACTATGTGTTTATGCTTATATTTTTAAATAATATGTATATCGAATCCATCGAGTTTCGAAATTTTAATGGAAAACATATATAAAAACCTGAAGTGAACCATAATTAGATTAAGAAGTGAACCGATTTCAAAATTGGTTAATTGTTGCAACGGAAAAGTGGTTTTCAAAATTTCTTTCAATTTGGGGATGATGTGGTACCTGAGGAAAATCCACAGTCATCTTAACTCGTCTTTCACTCTCCTATGTCTACTTATCAAATTTCGGGACAAAATTTCTTACAACTTGGGAATGATGTGACAACCCGTAATTTCGAGGTTAGAACCGTTTGTTTTCGTATTTATAAATCAAGTTATATGCTTATCTTATTCGACGAATTAAATTTATACCTATTTAATTTAAGCGTGTAGTCGAAACCAAATCCGTATTGTGTTGAACCGACCTGAACCGTTTCAACCAAAGCCGTGTCTCGCTTGTCGATTCAACCCACTCGCGAAACCCGAAACCTAGGAGGTCCAAACCATAGCGTGTATATTATATAATATCATCCTAATTTATTATACATATACATGAGTGTAAAAAACAATCTATGTATGAATTATAAGATTATAAGCTGCCACCCACACCTTCATTCCACAATTCAAACATGCAGCCCTTTTCCTAGCCATGTGTTCGGCCCAAGCAACCTAAACCCCACCACTATATTTTGACCCAACCCTAAGAAATCCACTAAACTGCCCCACCCACTGATATACGTAGATGTATGCATGTTGTATTAGAACTACAACACAAAACAACAAACCCTACTCCCTCACTTGAAGGCTGACGACAGCAAGAGAAACCCCGCACCCGGTCGCAACTCCCTCACTTGCGACTCTCTCCCTCGTGCTAGCTCTCTCTCTCTCCATCGCTCTCTTCTTACGGTTAGTATTTTGTGTTGTCTTGGCTGATAGTTTTGTTGATTACATGGTTGCGTTTTATTCTGGTTATGATTCTTGATATTAAAGTGAATGTAAGTAAGTTAGGAATTTGCTAGAAAATGTGTTTAAATGATAGCTTGATCGTATTCGTGTTCGATGAGTTAACTAGTGTTGTTGTGGATTGCAACTTGCTGATTTGTGATAATATGTATAATGATCATGTATGTATTATTGTGAGTATCTCGGCTGTGATTATGTCTAACTTATGGTTTGAAATGTTATGGGTTAAAGTGTAGCCTAGGGTGTGTGGAAACCAAGTAATGATGTGGATTGTTCTCGAATATGTCGTATAAGTTTACGTATATGGTTATGGTTATATCTTTGATGCTTGAGCATGACACACTCGATACAAACAACTTGTGACTTGCTTGTCACACCCTGACCCGCAGCGGATATGGTAATCGGGGCATGATTGGGTTCTCATCAAAGCTCATGACATTTACTATTATAAAAGTTTCATATTCATTAATTCAAATTAAAAAGAAATATTCCAACCAACACATAATCCATACAAACACAAAATATTCTAAACATGACATTCAAATAATGCTTTATTTGTCTTCTAAGGCCCAAGTCCTACACGTTTCTTGCTTCAACCTTATCACCTGTATCATGTGTAAAAATGAAGATTTGGGTCAACAAAAGTTAGCGAGTAAATCCCGTTTAAACAAAAAAAGATTGATATGTTTATTAATTTAATAAAATGTGCATAAACCAAATATGAGCAAACATATATGTAATCTATCCACAAACCACATAATCATCTAGCAATGTATCTAGCAATGTACATGTGAGCACGATAAGCGATGTGCTGTGAGATCAAGGCTCAATCAAACAGAGCTGATCTAATTAGGCAACGCGATGCTTTACCCGTATGAAACAGGGAACTGATGGGACTAATATGAAAGCTTGACTGGAATGAGAAAGTATAACCATAAATAACAATAAACCAAATATCACATAGCACGTTAGTTCATATAATGGTAGTAGCACGAGTGTTGAATAAATAAAATAAATGAAACGATACATGATAAACCCCAAAACATGAATAAAAAGGGGAAGTTTGTAGGAATTCACTCACAGTGGGTGCGTTCATGATTTGATAACGAGCGCGCACGATTTAAAGATAGTGACCGACGAGAAAAGCTAACTTAAATATTCACGTATAATTCGGTAAATATATTTCTTTTATTTAAATTAGTATTTTTATTTAATAAATTTTATTAGACTTTTTAGATAATTTTATTGTATTTGTTACTAATTTTTATGGTTAAAAAGGACTAATTTTATTAAATATTTTTATATTTTTTGGAGTAAAATAAACAAAAGGTTAATTTAAAAAAATATGCTCCTTAGCGGTCGAACCGGTTCAAATCGGATGGTTTTGGCATCGTGTGGGACTCGAACGTGTGACCTCTCGTATACATGCACGCAGCTCTACAACTGAGCTACGTGTCTAACCCGGAATATACCCGTTTTTAATTACATATATACACATATTAAGTTAAACCATAATATTATTTTATTTAAAAAGATTGGGTAATTTCAGAAAGCGTGTAACTGACCAGACTCGAACCCGCGCCCTTGTTTCGTGTTGCACACAGCCCTACCAACTGAGCTATGTGACTAACACGGAATATTTAGGATTTTAATTATCTTTATATGCAAACAAGGTTGTTTTATATATATGTTATAAAAAGGGTTGATAATATATAGGAAATCGGCAGCATAAATGTGACTCGAACCCGGGATCCTTTGTTTAAAATGCACACAGTCCATCACTGGACTGTGTGTCTAACCCGGTATAAACACCGGTTTTAATTATTCTTATACACTGCTTCTACTCATCTTCTTCATTTTGAAATCCCAGAACAATAATCCGACTGTTAAACCGATAAACTTGCTAGATTTCTTGATTACATTACTACTGATAATAAAAATAAGTAAAAGAAAAAGATTTAGGTGTGATTATACCGAAATTGAGTGATCTTGAATTCTCCGGTGATGTTCCGGCGACTGAAAAAAAAATTCCGACGATGTAAACTTTTGAAGACAGAGGGTGCAGAGCGTTTTGTGAGTATGAGCGAGTGTGGGAGCGAGTTCAAAAAGAAGTTTGGGATCACTATTTATAGAGAGGGGCGGTTATATGATTTAATGTTTCGGTTTTAATCAAGTTATAATGTCCGGTGATTACATAACTGTTTCCGGTGAATTGATTGCGAATTGGATTTAATCTTATGATTAAAACGGTTTCATCTGTTAATTGAAACAGAAAACACGTCTTTGATTGTTGAAATAAATCCCCGGCTGTTACAGCTCTGTGATTTGAATTTCAAGTTCAAACGTTGTTTTAGTATATAACTTATTTGATTTAAGATTATAACAGATATGTGTGTGTGGTGTAGTGGTGTGTTTGGTGTATTGTTTGGGTGGAGACCTGGGTTCGATACCTACGGTCTGCACCCTTTTGTTATTTTATTTATATTACTTATATTTTATTTATTATCATTATTATTTTAACCTTATTATTTTATTTATTATTTAATGCAAATAGTATATCAAACTTTTAAACATTTAACATAAGTACGTAACGAACATCATAACGTATACTTGTATTACAAAACGGAGCGGGTTTTAGACCTTTTTTACGACAAATGTTACATTGTTGGGGTTAATATTTAAGGGTCACGTGTTTGCTATCTAATCGTTTGCGGGGTCGGGTAATGAAAATAGTAAGCTGTCAAGCGGTTACAGCCGACTTTAATCGGTTGTAACCAATTCATAACTTAACGAAAACCGGATTTTCTTGAGTCTATAACATGATATTTCAAAATACGCTTCTAATGGCATTGGAATCATGATTTTTGGACGTCGGTTACTATTTTAAATAAATTATTTCGTTTCAGCAATTAAAGCTGCGTTTTTCCGCAGATTTTACGTGTTGTGTTTTGCATCATAACTGTGTAAACATTTAGAGATAGACCATGAAATTTATACTGTAGATAGCCTTAGGTGTCGGTGTGAACCTCCAACATTATGTCGATCGGATAACAGAGGATTTTTAAATGAATTTTTCCGTGAGCTGCAGTCAAAAAGCGACGAATCTGATCACTATTTGGCGCAAGATTTTTCACGGAAAATCCTTAAGGAGTTTGGTCACTAAATTTTTACATAACAGTCGATGCTCCGATTGACACGTACTGTAATTTTTTGGGAATTTTCTTCTACATGAACTATTCCTGATAACACTCCGAAAATTGTTCGAAAATGCACTATATTGCTGAATTTTTGTTGAAGAGTATTTTAAATCTTTTGTGACACTTGTGTTGTCGCTAAGTGATGTCGTGATAGATGCATGCATGATAATTAGTATTGTATGATAAAATGTGCTACGTGATAGATACGTGTAGGATTCATGTTTCCGTGTGAGCATACGCACTAACTCTTAAACATTAATCATGTTAGGACTTGATTGACCGGTTCCACCTTGAGCATTTTTTTCCATTCCTTAATCCGGGCAAAGGTGAGTTCACAACTCTTTTACAGGCATGTGTCCCGGGGGGACAAACCACTATTACTTGGAGGAATACTTTTTATAAATGTTATAGTTTAATTTTGATGTTAGTTAATAAACTCAAACTCTATCATGAAAGTCCCAACTTACTACCGAACTAGTTGCCGGGAGGCAACGGGGCATTAGTTGATAGCGCCATTATGGATAACAAACCTCACCGTGCTGGGAGTCGGGCGTGAACTAAGGACCTTAAACACATGGCCAATGTTGATAGGCATTGATGAGGGCAAACAAACATAACAGTCACATCGGTATCGAGTTTATTATTCATAGCATGTCCTTAAACTAAACATTTAACTGTTTTACTTTAAACAGAACTGTGAACTCGCTAGCTTTTTGCTAATACACTTGTCTGCATGCTTGCAGGGCGTTAGGTACTTCATGCATGGGAACTTGCAGTCTGAGGAGTCCAAAATGTCATGGGCGTGTTACTCGTGGCAACTATTTGATATTTTGCATTTTGAAAATACTTTGGTTTTGGTTATGTTAAAACAATGCATTTGCTTCCACTGAACATTACTTTGTTTAAATCGATAAATTCGAATTCCACTATTCATGTTGGGCATGACGTTGGTGTTTTATATTATTTACTTTTAGTTCAACATGATTAGTGGCTAGATCCTGGTATGTCACACGCCTCGCGGTAAAACTTCGCTGGTGGTTTTGAGGGTGTGACAGTTTTAAATATCACTTTATGTATTTTAAAAACCTTTTTTGGACGACTTTATTTTTTATTAGTCTATTATTTGGTTTTTATTATTTTCTTCTAATATTAGTATGTATTAATAACTATTAACTATAATACAGTTAGCAAAGTTTATGAATAGTGATTATTTTTTAGTGTTTTTTGAGTTCTTACTTTTCTATACTTTATCCTTCGATTTTTAGTATTGATAATTACAACAACCCCTTAACTTTCTAAACACTTTGTAGTCGAGTTTACGTGTTTACTTTTCCCGAAAATAAGTTGCGTAAAATATAATATGTTCGTATGCTTATTATTATGTACATTTTCAGTTGTTTATGTTTCAACGTAAATCTTCTTCAGGAATAGTTGGGTCAAGCATAATAATCGTATCGCTTCGTGCTCGATTAACATTAAATATAAAATATATAAACAATATAATAAAAATACTTGTCATTATGGTGTTACGGGTCTTGCGTTGACTAAGTTAACTGCGTTGACCAGCAGCTGACCGGTTGACGAGGTTTGACTGAGCTGACCCGACGTTGACTGAGTCGACCTGGTGTTGACCGAGTTTGACTTGTTGATCCGAACCCGCAATTTGACCCGAGCCGTTGACTGCTTTGACCGAACCCAGATCTGACCGAGTTGAACCAACCTGAACCAAAGTGAACGGAACCGTAACCCAAAGCAAAATCAACCAAAGATAATCATCACCACCACTACCGTTGTCGTCAGCCGGCCCCAGCGTCACCAACCCAACCCGAACCTGGAACAAACCCGAACCACCTCCACTGCCGCGTCGCGGTCGGCCTAAAGCCGCCAGCTGCAGCCTTTCTGCCGCTCCCCCGTCGCACCACCACTCTACTCCGCCGGCAACCACCCCAGGAGCATCATCAACGTCACCATTATCAACACCCCTAAAAAAAGAGAAAGCCCATGAGGAGGGAGATCTAAACATATCTGAGTTTAAGAGGTGAAAGAAAATGAAAAGAAAATGAACTTACCCGAATGAGAACTCATGACGCATGGCTGTCGACGCTCAAAACACCACCATCATCGCTCTAATCAGAAAAACACAAGAATCGTGTTCGGGAGGTTCGATTTGGGGGGTGTACGCGCCACCACACATCGGAAATCAGCCGCCGGCGGTGGTACAGCTATGCCTCCGCCGTGGCCGGTCGGCTCCGGTCACTAGGAGTTCTTCTAGAGAGAGAGAGAGATAGAGAGAGCTGTTGTCACACCCCAATCGATGGTGGAAACATCAGAGTGAGACGAAATAGATTGCTCGAGATATCATAACGCTATTTGCGACAATATTAACATCAAACTCGTTTCATTTCATATTTCAAATTGTCAATTACAACATAAATCAAAATAAAACAACTTCAACAAAATTACAACACAAAACCTAACATTCTAGGTGTGTTTCTATGTCGTCTCTACTAGATACGTCATAAGCATCATCATCAACCTGTAACATGTTACAAGCATAGTTCAACGCAAAAGCATTGGCGAGTACACAAATTTAAGTACATAGCATAAGTATAAAAGAGTTTACTCAAATCCATATGGCAAATGTATACAAGGTAAGATAGCATGCAATACTAATTGTCACAAGTGTCCACAAGAATTAAGTGTCCCTCGTCACACAAAGTAACGAGACTAAAGTATGAATAAGAATAAGAATCAGCTTAAGCTTAACAATACCCCGACGGGTGGTGTGCTACTCCTATAGCGCTATATATGTTAAGTTGGGGCTAGCTAAGTTAATGACAAGAAGCATGTATGAATCTAGCATGAACCTAAGCATAACAATAAGCATGTATAACGGATCGAGTGTATAAAGCATGTACTGTGTGTATTCGTGTATTTTGTAAGTTAACATGTTACAACCCAAATTGGGTAAAAAAGGGAAATGGGTCAAGTGTACTCACGGTTTTGCAAGCTTCCACTTGGTAATTTCCATGAAGAGTTTGGAGAGTTGGAGGAACACCGAGTTATCCTACATGAGAAAAACGTAGGTTGGTAAGTATTCGGATGATAATGGAGGATTAGGGATTTAAATAAATCAAAGTACGTATACAAGAAAATAATCACCTAGACTTAATACTCGTTTTTGAAACTAAAATACCCATTCGGGTTGATGTGTTTTCATGGGTTAAGATACCCATTAGAGTCATAACGAGAAGTTAAGTACTTAGATGATATAACCTAGTACCATGACGGACAATCATTCGATTATCATCAAGGGTTCGGTTAATGTGTGTGTATATATGTTATATAGTATACGTAATAAGTAGATCATATTTATCATGGAAGTTAATAGAAGTCATGCATGGAGGTAGGAGGATAACCTTCCTTTAGCCTCTTTCGTATTGTTCACCAATGCACAAGTTGTCACAAGGACAACAACGATGGTCATGAATAAGTTAAAATGAAAATAAAAGTTATAAAATAATCAAAATCATCAAGTGAGGTGGTGGATTGAAGTTAGGATAGCCAAGGCTTCCAAGTAATCACACACTACCAACTCAAGTCTTGTTTCAAGAACAAGCTTGGAAGGATACAACACTTGTGGGTTAAAACCCTATTAAACGGAAAGTTTCTTACACTTGGGACCTCAAATATGGTGATGTTCCATGTTGGTTTTCCATTGAAAACCTATGGAAACACTCCTAGAGGTGTTCCAAGTATTAAGAAGAAGAAGAAGAGTAAAGAAGGGAGGTAAAGGTGAGTTAGAACTCACTTGAAAGTCTTGAACTTTCTAGGTTGAGAGAGAGAGATTTAGAGAGAGAGAGAGAGAGAGAGAGATGAATGTTTGAGGTGTGAAATGAGTGTGTGAGGAGGAGGGTATCTATAGTTGAGCTTAGGGGGTTGAGTTAGATGAGCATTAAATGCAAGAAACACTTAAATAAGCATACTTTTGCCCAATCCATGAGCTAGAAACAAGAATCTGTGGATTATGCCCTTTCGTGGGCTGCGAGAGACACAAGAAAAGACGGTCGCGGGCGCGAGAAGTGATATTCCAGAAACTTCTTTGATTTTTGTCACTTTTAGTCCTTGAACTTAGTTTTTCCTTCATTTCATGCTAAAACTTGTTCGCATGTTTCCAAGTGTATAACGTATATGTAAGTAAATTTTAGGTATCAAGCATGAGGGTATGAGTATTTGCACGTATAACAAGTATCGGTTTGTATGTAAACATGTATCTAACAATTGAATGCATGTAAGACAAGTATGTATCCGGTATGAAATTTATCACGATCAAAATTGGGAAATGAAATACGAATACGAGTTTCTATATATAGAAATACGATTACTCTTTCTAATTAAGAAAAGTACGAAAAAGCGAGGCGTTACAGCTGTGTGTGTGAAAATGGTGTAGTGTGTGTAAGGTTGCCCTTTTATAGCTAGGGTTTTGTTGGGTTGGGCCCAAGGCCCACTAGCGTGTTTCTAATCGTTTGCGCGACCCAATAGCGTTTCCAAGTCCCGTTTTCAAACCCGAACTTCATGAAACATCTATAATATTGGGTCAAAAACATGTAAAATAGTGTCGGTATTCGATGTTATTCGCGTACGTTCGTCGATTGTGTTAAAACGCGTAAATTGCTTCGTTTATCGTTTCTTGTCCGTTTTTTTATCCAATTTTGGCTACGAATATTAAAATTTGATTACGAAGCTAAATATGTTGTAATATTCCATTTTTTTAAGGTAATACACATGTCCGTTGCTTCCGTTTAGTTGTCTGTGCATTCCTACGATCTCGTTTTTCGTTCACGTATGTGTTTTGGGATGTTTCGAAAGCATGATAATTCATTAAAACCAATTCATATGTTTAAAATATATATATAAAAGAATCGTATTTGTCGGTGTTACCAGTATTTCATCCGGTTTCAGTGCGTTACCGTTTAAATGCGCGCAAAATTCACGAAATTACCATTCGCGAATCGTACAATTCAAATAGACGTTTATAGGAATCCCAAAGGCCTAATTAAGTGTAACACCCTGAAAACGGTTTGGTAATTAAACCAAGTTAATTGTGATGAGCGGGTAAAACACCGTTATGGGTAAAAGTTAACCCGGTAAACTTTAGGGTTTAATTAAACAAATCTAATGTTAATTAAGAAGTGAACAAATACTTTTTAGTAAATAAAGTTTATAAATGGCCCGGGCTATCGGGGCTTAAGTTAAGTCGGGTTGTAAGAACCTGGAACTTAATTAATTGAATTATAATATTCTTTTGATGAATTGGGAAGGAGTATATAACTAGGATTTTTAACCTAGTTAACATGGTAGTCTACTTATAAAGACTAAGTTATAAGCAAACAAGATATCAAGACCAAACCTTAGGGGCTGAAATGGATTATGTTTGAAATTGTAAGTATAAACAAAAGTAAATTAAAATAAAAGCAAAACACACACATAAAGTGTGTGTGTGTGTGTGTGGAACGTACAGGAAGGAAGAAGATATGAGAATCCTCTCTTTCGCCCTAAATCACGAAACTAATGAATTGAAGGTGAAATCCAAGTAATTTCACTTGCATGATTGATAATTCTAGCTTCTAACATCATCCTACACTTAAGGTATGTGACGAATTTGTATATGATGAGTTTTATGTGAAGTGGGTTTTGAATTATATGATGAAATTGATGATATATAAGTGTTCATGATCATCATACTTGTATATATGTTTAAGATACTTAAACAAATTAGAGGTTCGAATAAGTGTTCATACATGACTTGAAATGGGTTTTGTATGATATGATGAAATCGATTCTAAGTCAATGTTAATAAGTGTTTGAGATCATGTTGTCTACTAGTTGTATATAGAACTTGATAATATTAGGTATTCGGATGAATGTCTAAGTAATATGATGAAATGGGTGTTTACATAAAGATGAAAACCCTTAGTCCTAGTACAATGAATGGATAAATTAGCATTAATAATCAAAAGTTAAGTTAACTTGATGATAACAAATGCTCAAACTTGTTTATGTGAAAGAAATGACTTGAACTTGGTTGAGAAAAGTAGCTAAAACGGTAGCCTAAGAATAATGACTACCGGGTATTTGACAACTTGCTTAAATGAGTTGGTAAACTTAATTGTGCATTTGCGTATGTTAATAGGCAGTCGACTTTTAAAAGTCAAACTAACCTATAATCAGATCAAATGGTAAATTTGATGTAAAATCCGTAAGGTGGGATAGTTTCGATAAACAATGACTAATCTAACCATCTTGCGAATGATAAATGATAGTTTGACGCTTGACAGGCAAGGTGGAGGCTTGAGAAGAAGTGGGTCAAACAGAACAAGTACGCGGGAAAAAGCATAGTCGGATTTTAAGGTAAGTAAAGCTTACATCTTTTAAGTAGAATATATACTTCGTTAAGAATAAGGTAGATTAGCATTTGAAATATAATGTTCTGATACGAAGTGATACGGGTCGGAACAAGTGAAAATGGTAAGAAGCCATAATGGATGGTAAAAAGAGTAAGACGGTAAATTAGTCATGTGATGACGAATAAATAAGGAGTTTTGAAATAATACCTTATGGTGTAAACTATAATGGGTAATAAAGGGTAAAATGGTAATCCGGTCACGAGTTGACGGATAAATAAATAGTTTTGGAAAAGACATCATATGACGTAAGTCATAATGGGTCAAGCAAATTAAGAAACGATTTTTAAGTAATATGATCACACAGTGTAAATTGAAATGGGCTAAATGGGTGAGATGGCAAATAAATGCCATCTCATAATGATAAATAGTCATTTAGGCCAAACGGGTCAAATGGTGATGTTATCACCATTTGACAATGATGACTAATAGTCGCTTGTTGAGTTTTGTGCTTATAGGAAGAATAGAGTATGACTTGCATCGTTATTAAATAGCAACTAATAGAATAAGATATTAAAACGGGTCAATGCTATGACCCAAACCAGGTATGTGTAATGGGTCAAACTCTCAATGGGGACTTTAAGTCCGATGAGAGTTAAACAAGTCATGAGTGAACATTGGATTACCTAAAGTAAGGTAAATATGATAATTTAAATTGTAGACATTATGATCTTAGGAACATAATGATATTTAAATAGATTTATAAAAAAAGTGCCCACTTGGTCAAAATATGCTTCTAAAAGTCCTTCGTCGTAAAAGGACTAAAGTTGACCAAAACGCCCTCAAATGATAAATTGACCAAACGACCCTTGAGAGTAGTTTAAAAATGAGTTTTATAAGAAAGTACACCCTACAGTAGTGTAATAGGAAATGGCATAAGCCGTTTTGGCTTAATGCCTCATAACAGGTCTTTTTTTGTAAATTGTCAAACCGAATGGTAGAATTTGAAAATATATCATTTTCTATAACAAATCCACCACAAATATAGTTGTGGTTGAAAATAAATAGATATCTTAGTGTGGAAATGAGAATTAAGAAAAGAGGAAGTGAGATTTAAGCTTAAGTGCTTAAATCTCTTAACTGATTAAAATGAATATGAGCATAAACCGGAAATGGGTGCGTAATTCATAAGAATAAGAATCCGGGATTAAAGATTTTGGGTTAAATATGTAATAAAACATTTTATGGATATTTAGAAACAAGTTTAGAGGAACGGATGAAAATAGAACAAGTTATGGAAGTTTTCGTAATAAAAACGGCAAAACGGAATTACTTGCGGCACCCAACCTTAAGCTACGGTGGCCAGTCGTAGCTTGCGGTTGGAAACTGCTGAATGAAAACAGGACATAGTGTTTTGCGGACGTGTCTCTGTAAGTCCCGAGTCGTGTTTTAAATGTTCGAGACTTGAAACAGGTCGAACAGACAAGTTAAATAACACAGCAGCAAAACTGCTGCAGTAGATACGTCGCCGACACCATGTTTGGTCGTCGCCGACGCAGCTTGGTTGTCTTACGCCTTAAGTTACTGCCTATGGCAGAAAAGCTATGACGTGACATTAGAAGAGGCGTCGCCGACGCCACCTAAATGATTAAAATTATTTTTTGATGAATTTTGTTAAATTAGTTATGTGGTGTTAACTCTTATCCGGTACATTACTAACTAATTTGTAAATTACCAGTTTAAGGTATTTGCTAGCACTCTTGGATGACGATCAAGCTCAATGAAGAACCGAACACGATCCAAGACGAAGCTTCCGCGTTTCGTTTAAAATTGTTTATCAAATCGAACTAAGTGTATATTTTAAAATAATTGAAATAATTGTGAAGTTCAAATAAATCTAGAATTTTCGAATCATTACGTTTTTACGTTAAACTTATATTAATGCATAACTTTTATAAAAGTTATGTTATAAGTTTAAGGGTCTTACATTAAGTTAATTTACGTCCTTAAACACTGCTTATTATTGTCTAATTGGCTGTTATGCGCGTACTTATAACCCATAATTGACGGATGTCACAAAATTACTCTTGTTATGTATAATATGGATGAACATCTAAAACACACCTAGTAGCTTATTCAAATACTACAAGCCAACCACGATCAACAAATGTATTGTGATCACAAACACCTCCAAATTACTTCAGTGAAATCATATCTGATACTGATTTGGTGGTCTTTCCTCCTCTCTCCAATGAATTTAAATGGATTCATTTTTTTCTGATTCATGTTATATAAAAAATATAGGTTTTTGTGATACATACTTTATGTTTAAATATGTTTGGTATCTCGGAGGATCAAACTGTCATTATTGATACTAATATGATAGATGAGAAGAGAGGTCAAGTAGATATTAAACATTTGTCAACTATCATCGGAAAGACATATTCTGATGTTACGTAGTGTTATGTAATGGGTGGATAATCACGTATGGTAGTGGCGGACCAATATTTTTTTTAGGATATTTTTTCTTTTCTTTTATGTATAGGGTTGTCCTTTTTATCTGAAAGTCGACTCGAAATCAAAGTTATCCGAACCCGAATTAGAGAATAATCAAAAACCCGAACCCGATTAACCCAAACCCGACCAACCTGAACCTTAAATGGGCCAGTTATTGGGTCACCTATTTCCAACCAAAACCGGAACAACCCGACCCGAATAACCCAAAACTTGAAACCCGAACATAAATTGTCTTTTTTATAGATGCGATTTGATTTGGAGTGTTTTGTATTTGAAACATTAAGTATTGAGACTTTTGAATAGCATCATACCATATTGTTAAATGATGTTTGAATTGTGATGATATTTTTTAACAAGTTGATATATTTGATTATATTTTGTAAAAAGTACATTCTTTTTTTCATTTTACATCTAAACACGAAAACCGAACAACCCGAACCGAACCCGAATAACCCATACCCGAACAACCCGAACTTTAAATAGGTCGGTTATCGTGTCACTTGTTTCTAGCCAAAAACCCAATAACCTGAAACCCGAAAAAATAACCCAAAGAACACAAGTATGTATGTGGATAAATCAAATGTAAGGTATGTATGTATCTATAAATGTATGTATGGATAAAAAAAAATTGGCTAGGAGAAACGGAGTGAAGATTGATATGGTAATGTACAAAAATCATGTATTATTTTGTACGGATTTTTAAAAAGATTTTTAAAGTGATTTTTATGGTTATTACAGTTGACGAGTATGGGTTAAATAATATTTAAAATATATAGGTATTAGTTGAGTGTCATGAATATATTTTTATCGGTAATTAAATAAGGTTGTAAGTTCATGATTTCATAATTTGTATCCCTAAATCAGGCTACCTTCGATATTCCTGCTTCACTTCAACACCACAAATCCACTATACAATCTCTCCTTTATCATTGTTATAACTAGGGCCACATATGAACCAAACGAACATAAATCCTTCGCTAAGGAATGTGTTCACAAGCAGTTCATGAATATTTACGGATTGAGAGTTTTTGCTTGTGTTTGTCCATTAAGGAAATAAACGTGTTTGTTCCTTAATTTTAGATACCGGACACAAACGAACGCAAACACACGTTCATGAATACAAATGAACAAAAAACATGAACGGAAATGAACATAAACGAACGTTCATGATACCGGTAGTGGTATAGATGTCATTCGGCCGGTACTGACTCGGTTTGTCGTACCACTATTACATATATAACTCATTTTTCAATTAAATTTATATCGGGATGTTGAGAAAAAAAATAGACACAGCCACACATATAGTTTTTATATATACTAACAAATGGAAGTTATAAGAGAGAAATACTATTAAGTGGCATTAATAATACGAGGTACGTTACTTATTAATTATTATGATCTTGTTGGTAGCGTAAATAAGGAACAACTTCAAGAAAGATGAACACAAGAATGCAAAGATACATCATTTAAGTCTTGTTAATCAAACCAGATTTGCTGAAACGTCCATTTCGTCGAAAGGTTAAAACAACATATAAAATTTTGTCAAAAATGCCCCTTCTATTTATACGAACCAAACACAACATTTAAACACTTAAAAGAGCATTTGCCTAAACTACCGTATCAAATTCAAACTTTAAGTTTACACACGAAGACATAAGTATTTTAAAACACCATTTACATCCCAAAAGTATTTGTTTGACCCATTAACATCAAACTTGAGACGGAAGCGCGTAAAAGGGCGATGCGGTGTGTTCGTTCCAAGCACGCCATTATTAAGATTGCGATTTTTGTATCATACACAACACAAATGCATTCGTTAGTATGACTCGTTAACATAAAAATTTCATCCTTCCTTTACTCCCTTAGTTGATCCGTAAACAAGTTTATGGTATTGTAACATCCTTCTTACTTACATTCCTTACTTGTAACAATTTCGTCTACAACGGAATCGTAGTTTTCATTCTTATAACACCAAATACACAATTCATCCGACTCGATCATACGTGTCACACCCCGACCCGCAACGGAATAAGAGTCGGGGCATAATTGGGTTATCACCAAAGCTCATGATGTTTACTAATATGTTTCATATTTATTAAATTCAAATTACATTCAAATGTTCAAGTCAAATTCATACAATACAAGGAAAGGAAAAATTAACTAAAACAATTCAAAATCTAAACTGGTTTATTCTTCTAGGCCGCCCTATATGTTTCTTGCTTCAACTTGATCACCTGTATCATGTGTAAAAATGGGGGATTTTGGGTCAACAAAAGTTGGCGAGTGAACCTTGTTAGAAAACATTTATTACAGATTTCTTGTTGTATTTGATATGGAAAAACTGTGCAATATTCATATGTGAGCAAATGTAAATAAGCATACATTACAAACAATAACAAACAATAACATGAATGATAATGTATATGTGGGCAACATCACATTCACGCTCATAGGTAATGGGGAACGGACGACCTATGATGATGTATGTGCGATCAAGGCTCAATCAAACGGAGCCGATCGTATGTTGGCAACGCCTCGTTCACGCTCATAGGTAATGGGGAACGGCTCACGCTCATAGGTAATGGGGAGCGGCGGCCTATGATGATGTATGTATTGAAAATGATAAATTTAATCTAAACATTAACCACACAAACAATTGATACATGTTGGATACACATTTGATCATAGATATGATGAATGCACAAGTGTTTGTAATAAATAATAAGCGACACATGATACACCCCAAAATGTGATTAAAACGGGGAATTGGTAGAGATTCACTCACAATGGGTGCGTTCTCTTGATGATGTTGGATGCGCACGAGTTTAGAGAGTTGATCGACGAGGAATAACTAACCTAGATAATAACGAAAAGGTACGGTAAATAAGTGGATTTTATTAACAATTTTAATTGGATTTTCAGGTTTATTTTTGTGAGTTTAAGGTCTCTTTCTAACTTTAAAAATGTTATTTTTAAGTATTTTAATTGATTTTTAAATAAAACAAATAAATAAAAATATAAAAAAAATGTTGACTTTTTGGGTTGACCGTTGACCGTTGACTTTGACTGTTGACCGGTTCGGTCTTGTGTAAGTATGCGCTGGGTGAGACTCGAACCCGTGACCTCCCGTACGCGTGCACGCAGCTCTACCAACTGAGCTACGTGTCTAACCCGAAATATTTCTGTTTTTAATTATATTTATACACTATTTAGTTTAATCAGAATTTATTCATTTTAAAAAGGTTTTAACTGTATCGAACCGGTGCATATAACAGGTCTCGAACCCAGGACCTGTGATTCAACGTTGCACACAGTCCACCGCTGGACTGTGTGTCTAACCTGGTTAATATTCTGGTTCTTATTACACTTAACATCTTTCAGTGAGTTAACCCGGTTCGGTTTTAAAAATAGCATTTTTATTTCAGAGAGTGAGGTTGGGTCAGGGATCGAACTCGAGACGTGTGATAGTTGTTTGCACACAGTCCACCGCTGGACTGTGTGTCTAACCCGGTTATATATCTTGTTTTAATTATACTTATACATTAGTTCGACTTCATCTTCTTCGTTCAAAAACACAGACAACGATTATTCAACTGTTCTTGTTATATTCGATTAACGAACTTATAAGTGATTGAAATGTGATGAAATAGAGAGAGTTTTGGAAATGAATGTACCGAACAGATGTCTTTCTCAGAACTCCGGCTAGGATCGTCGGCTCTGTTTCGTGAACTCCGTCTGATCGGATAAATTAACAGTTTTGATCGGTTAGTTGTGAAATTGAATTACTAAACAATGATTATCAGAAGGTTTAGATGATTATACCGATTCACAGCGTGATTTTGGAAATTCTCGAGATTTTCCGGCGAGTACAGAATATCCGGCAACGTCGTCTGGGATTGATTCTGGGTGATGGATTGATGTTAGTAATAGCCTAACAATGGATTGAAATCGAAAGAGTCGAGATATTTACCGTTTTGATGTGAGTCTCGGTTTTCCGATGAAAGTCCGGTGATTGCAGATTATCTCCGGCGAGTGAAATTGATTCGAGAAATGGTACGATTTTGAGCGAAATGATTACCAGAGGCTTGGGTGTGCATTTATAGGGAAGAATCAAGTTGAATTGGGTCTGATTTTAGTCTCGATTCATTGGTCAGATTTTCTCCGGCAGTTATGACTGATGTCGCGGGATTAGACATCGGTTATAACCGACGTTGAAGTTAAAGCATCTGTTAAGTCAAAAGAAACCGACGATGATTGACGAAATCGTCGGAATTTCCGGCGACTGCGAAATGGGCGCGCTGTTGACTGATTTGATTTCGAGTTTCATTATATGTATTAATTGTTTCGATATATCAACAAATAACACAAGTGGCGGAGTGGTGGGATATGCGTGAGTTAAGACTTTGAGGCTCACCCGGCTGACCCGGGTTCGAAACCCGGCAGCCTTCTTTCTTTTTTATTTATTTTATTTTCACTTTTTATCAATTGTAGTTTTTAAATTCTAATTTGTTTATTAATTACGTATCGTTTAAAATTAAAATAATCATAAATACGCAACGAAATTTTTATAACTTGATATTCGATTTACAAACGAAGCGGATTTGGAAACCCGTTTTTCGACGAATGTTACAGTATCCCCTACTTTTAGAAATTTCGTCCCGAAATTTAAGTAGTAGTGGTAACAGGAAAAAGATGTGGATATTTATCGCTCATTGAGTCTTCACGTTCCCAAGTAAACTCAGGTCCTCGTTTTGACTCCCAGCGTACCCTGACGATTGGAATACGACTTCGTCTTAAACGTTTCTCTCCGAAGTCCATAATTTCTACTGGTCTTTCCATGAAATGCATAGATTCATCGACTTGAATGTCTTCTAGAGGAATATGGAGATTTTCATCGGCGAGGCACTTCTTCAAGTTCGATACGTGGAATGTGGGATGAATTCTGTTGAGTTCTTCTGGTAGGTCAAGCTTGTATGCTACAGGTCCTACTCTTTCGAGTACCTTGAAAGGTCCTACGTAGCGTGGTGCTAGCTTGCCTTTTTGGCCCAAACGAACCACACCCTTCCACGGTGATACTTTTAGAAGTACTTGATCACCAACGTTAAACTCCAAGGGCTTTCGTCGTTTGTCTGCATAACTCTGTTGACGACTTTGTGCTGCTAGAAGATTGTTTCGAATTTGATGGATCTTGTATGTTGTTTCTTGGATTAATTCTGGACCGGTGATTTGAGCTTCTCCAATTTCGCGCCAACATACTGGGGATCGGCACTTGCGACCATATAACGCTTCGAAAGGTGCCATGCCGATACTTGAATGATAGCTGTTGTTGTACGAAAATTCAACTAATGGTAGATGAGCGTCCCAATTCCCTTTGAAGTCTATGACACATGCTCGAAGCATGTCTTCAAGAGTTTGAATGGTGTGTTCAGATTGTCCATCAGTTTGAGGATGATAAGCGGTACTGAGGTCTAATCGTGTACCCAAAGCGGCTTGTACGGCTTGCCATGTTCGTGAAGTGAAACGACCATCACGATCTGAAATAATGCTTAACGGTACACCATGACGGCTTACGATTTCGCTGATGTAGATACGAGCTAACTTCTCATTCTTGAAGTCCTCGCGAATCGGAATGAAGTGAGCTGATTTTGTAAGATGATCAATGATTACCCATATAGTGTCATACCCACCAGAAGTGCGAAGTAACCCGGTAATGAAGTCCATGGTTATGTTTTCCCACTTCCATACAGGTATTTCAGGTTGGACTAGAAGTCCTAAGGGTCTTTGATGTTCAGCTTTTACTTTAGAACAGGTAAGGCACTTGGATACAAAAACAGCAATATCCTTTTTCATGCCAGGCCACCAATAGGTGTATCGAAGGTCTTGATACATATTGTCGGCACCTGGGTGTACAGAGTATCGTGTTTTGTGCGCCTCATTCATAAGGAAATCACGAAGTTTATTGTGATCGGGAATCCATATGCGATCTAGATAATACAGAATACCGTCGGATTTTGTTTCGAGTTTAAGTTCTGCTCCACAAGATAGCTCATTGCGTATGTCGTTTTCTGTTATAGAAACATGTTGAGCTTCTCGGATTTGATCTTTGATGTCGGTTATGATTTGTGAACATAGAAGACGAATGGAGTTCGCATAACCCTTTCGACTGAGTGCATCGGCCACCACATTTGCCTTGCCAGGATGATACCAAATTTCACAGTCGTAGTCATTAAGAAGTTCGACCCATCTTCGTTGCCTCATATTCAACTCCTTTTGGTTAAAGATATGTTGGAGGCTCTTGTGGTCAGCGTATATTTCACACTTGGTACCGTAGAGGTAATGTCTCCGTATCTTAAGAGCGAATACAACGGCTCCAAGTTCCAGGTCGTGGGTAGTGTAGTTCTTCTCATGAACTTTGAGTTGTCTAGACGCATAGGCTATCACTTTTCCCCTTTGCATTAATACACAGCCTAGTCCTTGCCCTGACGCGTCGCAATAAACCACGAAGTCATCACAACCTTCAGGAAGAGTGAGGATAGGTGCGTCACAGAGTTTTTGTTTAAGGGTTTGGAAGGCTTCTTCTTGTTTGGGTCCCCATATGAAGGGTTTTCCTTTATGTGTTAAAGCCGTGAGTGGTACAGCGATGCGGGAGAAATTTGAAATGAAACGGCGATAATAACCAGCCAAACCAAGGAATGATCTTACTTAGGTTGGTATACGTGGCACTTGCCATTCTTGTACTGCTTTGATCTTTGAGGGGTCGACATGTATTCCCTTGTCATTGACGACATGTCCAAGGAATTGTACCTCTTTTAACCAGAATTCGCATTTGGAGAATTTGGCATGGAGCTTTTCATTCCCTAAAAGTGTGAGGATGAGTCGAAGGTGTCGCTCATGATCAGACTTATACTTTGAGTAAATGAGAATGTCGTCGATGAAGACTATAACAAAGCGATCGAGATAGGGTTTGCAGACTCTGTTCATTAGATCCATGAAGACAGCTGGAACGTTGGTTAGACCAAATGGCATGACCATGAATTCATAATGACCATAACGAGTTCGGAAGGCGGTCTTTGGGACTTCTTCTTCATGTACTCTGAGTTGATGATATCCAGAACGAAGGTCTATCTTTGAAAAACATGTGGCACCCTGGAGTTGGTCTAGCAGATCATCGATGCGAGGTAAGGGATAGCGGTTCTTGACCATTAACTTGTTGAGTTCTCTGTAGTCGATACACATGCGAAACGTTCCATCCTTCTTCTTCACAAACAGAACAGGTGCACCTCAAGGCGATGAGCTAGGACGTATGAATCCTTTGTCAGTCAGTTCTTGCAGTTGACTGGCCAGCTCTTGCATTTTGGATGGGGCTAACCTATAAGGAGATTTTGCGACGGGTGTAGCGCCGGGTACAAGATCAATGCGGAATTCGACTTCTCTCATAGGAGGAAGTCCTGAGATGTCGTCGGGAAAGACTTGTGGGAATTCTTTCACTACAGGTATGTCTTCGAGTTTCTTCTCCTTGTTTCCCTTCTTGACAACGTGAGTTAAGAATGCGACATAGTTCTTGCGGAGGTACTTTCGGGCTTGAAGGCAGGACATCAATTTGAGTCCTTTCGAAGGGGTTTCTCCAAAGATTCGTAGGGTTTGACCGTCTGCGTGAGGAATGCGAATGAACTTTTCACGGCATACCACTTCCGCCTGATGTTGGCTGAGCCAGTCCATACCGATTATAATGTCGAAACTTCCCAACTTCATAGGAATGAGGTCAACTGGAAAATCGTGATCGTTTAGAGTGAGGGTACAATTCCGTATAATAGAGTTTAATGAGACCGGTTTTCCATCAGCAACTTCCACCGTTATGGATTCCATGAGTTTACCACGGGTTTGGTTGAGGATGGGTTCAAATTCTAAGGACACAAAACTCTTATCCGCGCCAGTATCAAATAACATGGATGCATAACTACCATTGATGAGAAACGTACCGTTAACCACGTTATTGTCGGCCCTAGCTTGATTGGCGTTGATGTTGAAAGCTCTTCCTCTAGCAGGTGGAGGAGCTTGGTTAGCTTGATTCACTGGATTTGCTTGAGCTTGAGCATGTATGATGTTCACCAAGCGTGGACAAGTGTTTCTAAAGTGGTTTGGGTCTCCACAGTTGTAACAAGCCCGCACGGGTTGCATCATGGGGTAGTTGGGTTGGTAGTAGGTTTGGGCCGTATGTTGTGTAGGTGGTAGTAGTAAGGGTTGTTGGGCTTGACCCATTATCTGATGGTGGGTTTGGGTTGTGGGTTGGTTGTCGTTCATTCGCTGAAGTGTGCGGCAGGTTTGGATGGTGTGACCTGCACGGCCACAGCTGGTGCAATATTGACAGGGGTGCTCGGGAGAGTGATGGTATTGGCAACGGGTGCATTTTGGATAGGGGCCGGAGTATGGCCTTTTCTATGGTGTAGATGAGGGGGCAACTTGGTTGATGGGTGCAGCAGTGATTGGGGGGTTTGATTGGGTGACAGCAAAGTTCCTGGTGTTTCGCTTCCTTTTTCCAATAAACTTCGAAGAGGAGCCAGTATAGTTTGAAGTTTGAGCCTCAATGGGGGCTTTCTTTTTCTCCTCCTTGAATTTACCGTTTCGGATGCGGTTCTCGGTAAGTTCGGTAGCTAGTTCCATTGCAGCTTCCAGTGTTGCAGGTGAAGTGCTTAGAACCGAGTCTTGAATTTACGAGGGGAGGCCTCGAATGTAGTGTTCAACCAAGCGGTATACTGGGGTGAACAAGTTAGGAACCATCTGATTCAGCTCAAGAAATCTTTTGTTGTAGGAAGTATGATCTCCTTCCTTTTGCTTTAGCGAGTGGAATTCATCTTCCAACTTCTTGATTTCGCTTCTTGGGCAGAAGCGTCTTGTCATTATTTCCCTTAACTCTTCCCACGTTAAGGCCATAGCATCTTCAACTCCTCTCTTACCCTTCTCGGTGTTCCACCAGGTCAGGGCTACCCCAAATAGTCTCCCGGTTGCGTAACGTACCTTGCGATCCTCGGGACAATCGCAATTTAGGAAGGTGTTTTCCATTTCCTCAAACCATTGGAGGAGAGCGGTGACAACTTCGGTCCCTTCATACTTTGGGGGATCGCAAGATTTGAAGTGTTTGTAGGAGCACTTCTTGGAGGGAGGGTTGTCGACGTTTTGATCCTCTTGATTGGGTTGGTTGATGGGATTCGCGGTGAGAGCTTGTTGGACTTGAATAACGATGTCAGGAAGCATCGCAGCCATTTGTTTTGCGATTTGGGTGGCCAAGCGTTCGTTTGACCTTCCTGACTTTCGACCTCCACGTAGCTGCCTAGCCGACATCTACAGGAACATACATAGGAAGATTGTGAGTTTAAGAAGTGTTTAGGTGTCATGTGTCATTAAAAGTAATAAAATAACATAATCATCAATAATGCAACTACATCCATAGGATGTCTTGGGTTTGCTCATGTTTGGGCCTCAAATGTCCCCCATACCTTCACCTGTATAGTCATGTGGGCCCCCATGACTATTGGCTTAGTAGGATTCACATTGGTGTTGGCGGTTTAACACTCGCATCACCAGAATGAAAACCATGAAATATGTTTGCGAGATGTATGGTCGGAGGGTGTCCAGGTGTAGACACAATGACAACTCAAAGTGGGGTTAGCTCACACGACGTTTGGTATAGCATGCTTTGGCCTAATAGGTCCTTCGTACTCTCATCGTTAGTCCCCAGGTAGGCAAACTGGTCCTTTATTTTGGATTTATACGAATGCCAAGCCTAGACAGGACGTTCCGACTACTGGTAAATAAGCATACATTACAAACAATAACAAACAATAACATGAATGATAATGTATATGTGGGCAACATCACGTTCACACTCATAGGTAATGGGGAACGGACGGCCTATGATGATGTATGTGCGATCAAGGCTCAATCAAACGGAGCCGATCGTATGTTGGCAACGCCTCGTTCACGCTCATAGGTAATGGGGAACGGCTCACGCTCATAGGTAATGGGGAGCGGTGGCCTATGATGATGTATGTATTGAAAATGATAAATTTAATCTAAACATTAACCACACAAACAATTGATACATGTTGGATACACATTTTGATCATGGATATGATGAATGCACAAGTGTTTAAGTGTAATAAATAATAAGCGACACATGATACACCCCAAAATGTGATTAAAACGAGGAATTGGTAGAGATTCACTCACAATGGGTGCGTTCTCTTGATGATGTTGGATGCGCACAAGTTTAGAGAGTTGATCGACGAGGAATAACTAACCTAGATAATAACGAAAAGGTACGGTAAATAAGTGGATTTTATTAACAATTTTAATTGGATTTTTAGGTTTATTTTTGTGAGTTTAAGGTCTCTTTCTAACTTTAAAAATGTTATTTTTAAGTATTTTAATTGATTTTTAAATAAAACAAATAAATAAAAATATAAAAAAAATGTTGACTTTTTGGGTTGACCGTTGACTTTGACTGTTGACCGGTTCGGTCTTGTGTAAGTATGCGCTGGGTGAGACTCGAACCCGTGACCTCCCGTACGCGTGCACGCAGTGTCACACCCCGACCCGCAACGGAATAAGAGTCGGGGCATAATTGGGTTATCACCAAAGCTCATGATATTTACTAATATGTTTCATATTTATTAAAGTCAAAATTACATTCTCAATAATCCAAACATGTCCATACAAATACAAAGAAAAATAACACCAACTAAACAATCCAAGCTCTAAACCAGTTTATTCTTCTAAGCCAATCCTATGTGTTTCTTGCTGCAGCTGGTTCACCTGTATCATGTGTAAAAATGGGGGGTTTTGGGTCAACATAAGTTGGCGAGTGAACCTTATTAGATAAACATTTATTATTGATTTTCTTGTTATTTTATCAAGGAAAAATTGTGCAATGATCATAAGTGAGCAAATGTAAATAATCAAACAGTAGCAATAACAATCACAAACTATAACATACAATAACATACAATAACAAAAATGAGGAACGGACGGCCTATGATAAATGTATGTACTGAAAATGATAAATGTTTGTGCGATCAAGGCTCAATCAAACGGAGCCGATCGTATTGCATGTACTGAAAATAATAAAAGTCTGTGCGATCAAGGCTCAATCAAACGGAGCCGATCGTATATTGGTACGCCAGGTTCACGCTCATAATGTAATGGGGAACTGCTCAACGCTCATAATGTAATGGGGAGCGGCGGCCTATGAAATTGCATGTACTGAAAATAATAAATTAAATCTACACAATAACCACACAACAGTTGATACAAGCTGAATACACATTTGTTCATGATATGATGTATGCACAATGATTTAAATATAATAAATGATATGACACATGATACACCCCAAAAACGTGAGTAAAACGGGGAATTTGTAAAGATTCACTCACATTGGGTGCCTTCGATTGGAGATGATGAGATGCGCACGAGTTGGAAGAATTTAACAACGAGGATTTACTAACCTAAATAATAACGGAAGATATAGTAAATGAGTGGATTTTATTAATAATTTTAATAGGATTTTTAGTTATATTTTTGTGAGTTTAAGGCTATTTCCTATCTTTAAAAGCATTATTTTAAGTATTTTTAATTGATTTTTAAATTAAATTAAATAAATAAAAATATAAAAATATGTTGACTTTTGCGTTGACCGTTGACCATTGACTGTTTGACCGGTTTTATTGTGTAAATGTATGCGCCGGGTGAGGCTCGAACCCCAGACCTCCCGTTCGCGTGCACGCAGCTCTACCAACTGAGCTACGTGTCTAACCCGAAATAATCTTGTTTTTAATTATATTTATATACTAATTTAGTTTATTCAAAATTCATTTATTTTTAAAAAGAATTTTAATCATCAACCCGGTGCCGTCAACAGGTCTCGAACCCGGGACCTGTGCTTTAACGTTACACACAGTCCACCGCTGGACTGTGTGTCCAACTTGGTTAATATATATATTTTTATTATACTTAACATCAAACGGCGAAAAGGATCCGGTTCAGTTAGAAAAACAAAACATTTTTATTACAGAGCATACGTGTGTCAAGGATCGAACTCGCGGCGTGTGATTTGTATGTGCACACAGTCCACCGCTGGAATGTGTGTCTAACCCGAGATAATAACCAGATTTTATTAAACTTATAATCAACCTACTTCGTCTTCTTCGTTACCGATTTACAGTTCACGATTTCTCTATTGTTCCTTGTTTAATTTGATTGGCAAACATTCAACAGACTGATATGAAATGGCAGAGACGATATTTAGAAGTAAACATACCGGAGAACGATTTATCTCAGAATTCCGGCAAGTCGTCGGCTCTGTTTTTATAAACTTCAACTGAGCGGACAAATTAACAGTTTTGATTAGCTAATTGTGGAATTGAAGTACTAATCAAGAGTTTACAGAAGGTTTGAATGTCTATACCGTTTTACAGCGGAAGATAAGATTTTTCAGAGGTTTTCCGGCGAGAGGGAATTATCGTATATCGACGTCTGAAATTGATTCCGAATGAAAGGTTTGAGTTAGCAATAGCTTAACAACTGATAGGAAAAAAAAAGAATTGAGAGACTTACTGATTGGATGGAAAACACGGTTTTCCGGCGAAGATCCGGCGAGTCCATATAGCTTCTCCGGCGAACTGAAAGTTGTGCGAAAATACAATTGAAGGTTTGTAGAATGTTTCTGAGTCGCGAGAGGGGACAATGACTGAAGTAATTCAGAAATGCAAGTTTTCGGTTATTAAAACCGATTCACTCCTGAATTCAAGTCCATTTAAAGTTCAATTGATTGGAGGCGTCGGTGTAGCGGTTATAATCGGTAAACCGCGTATAATCAAACGTTTTTGGACGTTTGGTGACCGATTTCGGTTACAGCTAGCATAATCAGGTCGCTTCATGATTGTCTATAAGATTTATTTGTTTCCTAGAGTTGACAGAAAACAACAAGTGGCGGAGTGGTTATGTGTGTGTGTGATAAGTCTTTGGAGTTCTTTTCCGGGGTTCGAGTCTCGGCAGCCTCATTTTCTTTTTAATTATTTTATTCTTACTTTTTATCAATTATAACTTTTATAGTTTAGTTTGTTTATTAATTATGCATCATTAAAAATTAAAATGGACATAAATACGCAACGAGACATTTATAACTTGATATTCGATTACAAACGGAGCGTGTTTGGAAAACCCGTTTTTGACAAATGTTACAGTATCCCCTACTTTTAGGAATTTCGTCCCGAAATTTAAGTAGTAGTAGTAGGAAAAAGATGTGGGTATTTTTCGCGCATTGAGTCTTCACGTTCCCAAGTAAACTCAGGTCCCCGTTTCGACTCCCAGCGTATCCTAACAATTGGAATGCGACTTCGTCGAAGACGTTTTTCTCCGAAGTCCATGATCTCTACAGGTCTTTCAATAAAATGCATAGATTCATCAATCTGAATATCTTCCAGTGGAATATGGAGGTTTTCATCAGCGAGGCACTTCTTCAAGTTTGATATGTGGAATGTGGGATGAATCTTGTTGAGTTCTTCTGGTAGATCAAGTTTATATGCTACAGGTCCTACTCTTTCGAGTATCTTGAAAGGTCCTACGTAGCGTGGTGCTAGCTTGCCTTTTTGACCAAAACGAACTACTCCCTTCCACGGTGATACTTTTAAAAGTACATGATCACCAATGTTAAACTCCAAAGGCTTCCGTCGTTTATCTGCATAACTCTTTTGACGACTTTGAGCCGCTAGAAGATTGTTTCGAATTTGATGGATCTTGTCTGTGGTTTTTTGAATCAATTCTGGACCAATGATTTGAGCTTCCCCAATTTCGTGCCAACATACTGGAGATTGGCACTTACGACCATATAAAGCTTCAAAAGGTGCCATGCCGATGCTTGAATGATAGCTGTTATTGTACGAAAATTCAACTAATGGTAGATGAGCGTCCCAATTTCCCTTGAAGTCTATGACACATGCTCGAAGCATATCTTCAAGAGTTTGAATGGTGCGTTCAGATTGTCCATCAGTTTGAGGATGATAGGCGGTACTGAGATCTAATCGCGTACCCAAGGCGGCTTGTACTGCTTGCCATGTTCGTGAAGTGAAACGACCATCACGATCTGAAATAATGCTTAACGGTACACCATGTCGGCTTACGATTTCGCTGATATAAATACGAGCTAGCTTTTCATTCTTGAAATCTTCGCGGATAGGAATAAAGTGAGCTGATTTTTTGTTTAAGGGTTTGGAAGGCTTCTTCTTGTTTGGGTCCCCATATAAAAGGTTTTCCCTTATGAGTTAAAGCCGTGAGTGGTACAGCAATGCGAGAGAAGTTTGAAATGAAACGACGATAATAACCAGCCAAACCAAGGAAAGATCTAACTTCAGTTGGTGTGCGTGGCGCTTGCCATTCTTGTACCGCTTTGATCTTTGAGGGGTCGACATGTATTCCCTTGTCGTTGACTACATGCCCAAGGAATTGTACCTCTTTTAACCAGAATTCGCATTTGGAGAATTTGGCGTAAAGCTTTTCATTCTCTAGGAGTGTAAGGATGAGTCAAAGATGTCGCCCATGATCAGACTTAGACTTTGAATAAATAAGGATGTCGTCGATGAAGACTATAACAAAACGATCGAGATAGGGTTTACAGACTCTGTTCATTAGATCCATGAAGACAGCTGGAGCGTTGGTTAAACCAAATGGCATGACCATGAATTCATAATGACCATAACGAGTTCGGAAAGCGGTCTTTGGGACGTCTTCTTCATGTACTCTAAGTTGATGATAACCAGATCGAAGGTCGATTTTTGAAAAGCAGTTGGCACCTTGAAGTTGGTCGAGAAGATCATCAATGCGAGGTAATGGATAGCGATTCTTGATTGTTAACTTTTTGAGTCCTCTGTAGTCGATGCACATGCGAAACGATCCATCTTTCTTCTTCACAAAAAGGACAGGTGCACCCCAAGGCGAGGTGCTAGGACGTATGAATCCTTTGTCAGTCAACTCTTGCAATTGACTGGCTAGCTCTTGCATTTCAGAGGGGGCAAACCTATAAGGAGACTTTGCAACTGGTGTAGCACCAGGTATAAGATCAATACGGAATTCGACTTCACTTACTGGAGGAAGTCCTGAAATGTCGTCAGGAAAAACTTGCGGGAAATCTTTTACTACTGGGATGTCTTCAAGTTTCTTCTCCATAGTTCCTTTTTGACGACATGGTTTAAGAATGCGACATAATTCTTGGGAAGATATTTTCGAGCTTGAAGACAGGACATTAATCTGAGCCCTTTCGATGAGGTTTCTCCAAAGATTCGTAGAGTTTGACCGTTTGGAAGAGGAATGCGTATAAACTTCTCACGGCATACAACTTCAGCCTGATGTTGGCTGAGCCAGTCCATACCAATTATAATATCAAAGCTTCCCAACTTCATAGGAATGAGGTCAACTGGAAAATCGTGGTCGTTTAAGGTGAGAGTACAGTTGCGTATAATAGAGTTTAATGAGACCGGTTTTCCGTCAGCAACTTCTACTGTTATGGATTCCATGAGCTTATCATGAATTTGGTTTAGGATGGGTTCAAACTCTAAAGACACAAAACTTTTATCCGCGCCAGTATCAAACAACATGGATGCATAACTACCATTGATAAGGAATGTACCGTTAACCACATTGCTGTCAGCTCTATCCTGATTAGCGTTGATGTTGAAAGCTCTTCCTCTTGCAGGTGGAGGAGCTTGGTTAGCTTGATTCACCGGACTGGCTTGGGCTTGAGCATGAATAATGTTCACCAACCTTGGACAAGTGTTTCTAAAGTGGCTTGGGTCTCCATAATTGTAGCAAGCCCGCATAGGTTGTACCATGGGATAGTTGGGTTGGTAGTATGATTGGGCTAAATGTTGGGTAGGTGGTAGTAGTAGGGTTGTTGGGCTTGACCCATTATTTGTTGGTGGGTTTGGGTTGAAGGCTGGTGGCGGTTCGTTCGCTGAGGTATGCGACAGGTTTGAATAGTATGACCTGCGCGACCACAGCCGGTGCAATGTTGGCAGGGATGGTCAGGAATATGGTGGTATTGGCAAGGGTTGCATTTTGGTAATGGGCCAGAGTATGGCCTTTTGTATGGTGCAGGTGAAGGGGCAACTTGGGTAATGGGTGCAGCAGGGATAGGGAAATTGGTTTGTGTAACAGCGAAGTTTCTGGTGTTACGCTTCCTCTTGTTAGCAAACTTAGAGGAGGAGGTGGAATGGTTTGATGTTTGGGCCTCAACGGGGGCTTTCTTTTTCTCTTCTTTAAACTTACCGTTGCGAATTCGATTCTCGGTCAGTTCAGTAGCTAGTTCCATAGCAGCTTCAAGTGTTACTGGCGAAGTGCTGAGAACTGAATCATGAATTTTCGAGGGAAGACCTCGAATATAATGCTCGATTAAACGGTAAAATGGGGTAAACAAGTTAGGGACCATTTGGTTCAACTCCAAGAACCTCTTGTTGTAGGAAGTATGATCTCCCTCCTTTTGCTTCAAAGAATGAAATTCGTCCTCCAACTTTTTAATTTCACTCCTAGGACAGAACCGCCTTGTCATGACTTCCCTTAACTCCTCCCACGTTAAGGCCATAGCATCTTCGATTCCCCTCTTACCCTTTTCAGTATTCCACCAGGTAAGAGCTACCCCAAATAGTCTCCCGGTTGCGTATCGTACCTTGCGATCCTCGGGACAATCGCAGTTGAGGAAGGTGTTTTCCATTTCCTCAAACCAGTGGAGGAGGGCAGTGACACCTTCGGTCCCTTCGAATTTAGGAGGATCGCAGGACTTAAAATGTTTATATGAGCACTTGCTGGTAGGAGGGTTGCCGATGTTCTGGTCATCTTGCTGGGGAGGATTAGTGGGATTTGTGGCGAGAGCTTGTTGTACTTGAACCACAACGTTAGGAAGCACTGCGGCCATTTGTTTCGCGATTTGAGTGGCCAAGCGTTCGTGAGACCTTCCTGATCTTTTACCCCCTCGTTGTTGTCTAGCCGACATCTACAGGAACATACATAAGAAGATTGTGAGTTTATGGAGTCTTTTAGGTGTCATGTGTCTTAAAGAAAATGAAAATAACATAAATATCAATAATGCAACTACATCCATAGGATGTCTTGGGTTTGCTCATGTTGGGCCTCAAATGTCCCCCATACCTTCACCTGTATAGTCATGTGGGCCCCCATGACTATTGGCTTGGTAGGATTCACATTAGTATTGGCGATTTAACACTCGCATCACCCGTATGAAAACCACAAAATATGCTTACAAGATGTATGGTCGGAACGTGTCCAGGTGTAGACACAATGACAACTCAAAGTGGGGTTAGCTCACACGACGTTTGGTATAGCATGCTTTGGCCTAATAGGTACTTCGTACTCTCATCGTTAGTCCCCAGGTAGGCAAACTGGTCCTTTATTTTGGATTTATACGAATGCCAACCTAGACAGGACGTTCCGACTACCGGTACTTGTACCCTTCCAATTACTACATGCCCGCCATGAGAACTCACTTTGATGAGATTTGAAAATACAAAAATCATTGTAAAAACAATCATGAAAATGATGTGATGTGTGCTTTCATGGATATGATATTTTATGAGAATATGATTCATGATAGGCATTATATGATAATATATACTTATGAACATGCTTGCATAACATTGAATGTAACATTTAACATAAAACATATAAACATCATGAAATTTGGCATGTAACACACAAAAATCTTAAAAATTTCTAATCAACTATAGTATAGGCTCTAAGGGTCTAATAACCTATCCTATATCCCTATAGTCATGGCTCTGATACCAATCTGTCACACCCCAACCCGCAGCGGAATAAGAGTCGGGGCATAATTGGGTTATCACCAAAGCTCATGATATTTACTAATATGTTTCATATTTATTAAAGTCAAAATTACATTCTCAATAATCCAAACATGTCCATACAAATACAAAGAAAAATAACCAACTAAACAATCCAAGCTCTAAACCAGTTTATTCTTCTAAGCCAATCCTATGTGTTTCTTGCTGCAGCTGGTTCACCTGTATCATGTGTAAAAATGGGGGGTTTTAGGTCAACATAAGTTGGCGAGTGAACCTTATTAGATAAACATTTATTATTGATTTTCTTGTTATTTTATCAAGGAAAAATTGTGCAATGATCATAAGTGAGCAAATGTAAATAATCAAACAGTAGCAATAACAATCACAAACTATAACATACAATAACATACAATAACATACAATAACAAAAATGAGGAACGGACGGCCTATGATAAATGTATGTACTGAAAATGATAAATGTCTGTGCGATCAAGGCTCAATCAAACGGAGCCGATCGTATTGCATGTACTGAAAATAATAAAAGTCTGTGCGATCAAGGCTCAATCAAACGGAGCCGATCGTATATTGGCACGCCAGGTTCACGCTCATAATGTAATGGGGAACTGCTCAACGCTCATAATGTAATGGGGAGCGGCAGCCTATGAAATTGCATGTACTGAAAATACTAAATTAAATCTACACAACAGTTGATACAAGCTGAATACACATTTGTTCATGATATGATGTATGCACAATGATTTAAATATAATAAATGATATGACACATGATACACCCCAAAAACGTGAGTAAAACGGGGAATTTGTAAAGATTCACTCACATTGGGTGCCTTCGATTGGAGATGATGAGATGCGCACGAGTTGGAAGAATTTAACAACGAGGATTTACTAACCTAAATAATAACGGAAGATATAGTAAATGAGTGGATTTTATTAATAATTTTAATAGGATTTTTAGTTATATTTTTGTGAGTTTAAGGCTATTTCCTATCTTTAAAGCATTATTTTTAAGTATTTATAATTGATTTTTAAATTAAATTAAATAAATAAAAATATAAAAATATGTTGACTTTTGCATTGACCGTTGACCATTGACTGTTTGACCGGTTTTATTGTGTAAATGTATGCGCCGGGTGAGGCTCGAACCCGAGACCTCCCGTTCGCGTGCACGCAGCTCTACCAACTGAGCTACGAGTCTAACCCGAAATAATCCTGTTTTTAATTATATTTATATACTAATTTAGTTTATTCAAAATTCATTTATTTTTAAAAAGAATTTTAATCATCAACCCGGTGCCGTCAATAGGTCTCGAATCCGGGACCTGTGCTTTAACGTTACATAATATATATATTTTTATTATACTTAACATCAAACGGCGAAAAGGATCCGGTTCAGTTAGAAAAACAAAACATTTTTATTACAGAGCATACGTGTGTCAAGAATCGAACTCGCGGCGTGTGATTTGTATGTGCACACAGTCCACCGCTGGATTGTGTGTCTAACCCGAGATAATAACCAGATTTTATTAAACTTATAATCAACCTACTTCGTCTTCTTCGTTACCGATTTACAGTTCACGATTTCTCTATTGTTCCTTGTTTAATTTGATTGGCAAACATTCAACAGACTGATATGAAATGGCAGAGACGATATTTAGAAGTAAACATACCGGAGAACGATTTATCTCAGAATTCCGGCAAGTCGTCGGCTCTGTTTTTATGAACTTCAACTGAGCGGACAAATTAACAGTTTTGATTAGCTAATTGTGGAATTGAAGTACTAAACAAGAGTTTACAGAAGGTTTGAATGTCTATACCGTTTTACAGCGGAAGATAAGATTTTTCAGAGGTTTTCCGGCGAGAGGGAATTATCTGATATCGACATCTGAAATTGATTCCGAATGAAAGGTTTGAGTTAGCAATAGCTTAACAACTGATAGGAAAAAAAAGAATTGAGAGACTTACTGATTGGATGGAAAACACGGTTTTCCGGCGAAGATCCGGCGAGTCCAAATAGCTTCTCCGGCGAACTGAAAGTTGTGCGAAAATACAATTGAAGGTTTGTAGAATGTTTCTGAGTCGCGAGAGGGGACAATGACTGAAGTAATTCAGAAATGCAAGTTTTCGGTTATTAAAACCGATTCACTCCTGAATTCAAGTCCATTTAAAGTTCAATTGATTGGAGGCGTCGGTGTAGCGGTTATAATCGGTAAACCGCGTATAATCAAACGTTTTTGGACGTTTGGTGACCGATCTCGGTTACAGCTAGCGTAATCAGGTCGCTTCATGATTGTCTATAAGATTTATTTGTTTCCTAGAGTTGACAGAAAACAACAAGTGTGGGAGTGGTTATGTGTGTGTGTGATAAGTCTTTGGAGTTCTTTTCCGGCTGACCCGGGTTTGAGTCCCGGCAGCCTCATTTTCTTTTTAATTATTATATTCTTACTTTTTATCAATTATAACTTTTATAGTTTATTTTGTTTATTAATTATGCATCATAAAAAATTAAAATGGACATAAATACGCAACGAGACATTTATAACTTGATATTCGATTACAAACGGAGCGGGTTTGGAAAACCCGTTTTTGACAAATGTTACACGCAGCTCTACCAACTGAGCTACGTGTCTAACCCGAAATATTTCTGTTTTTAATTATATTTATACACTATTTAGTTTAATCAGAATTTATTCATTTTAAAAAGGTTTTTAATTATATCGAACCGGTGCATATAACGGGTCTCGAACCCGGGACCTGTGATTCAACGTTGCACACAGTCCACCGCTGGACTGTGTGTCTAACCTGGTTAATATTCTGGTTCTTATTATACTTAACATCTTTCAGTGAGTTAACCCGGTTCGGTTTTAAAAAGAGCATTTTTATTTCAGAGAGTGAGGTTGGGTCAGGGATCGAACTCGAGACGTGTGATAGTTGTTTGCACACAGTCCACCGCTGGACTGTGTGTCTAACCCGGTTATATATCTTGCTTTAATTATACTTATACATTAGTTCGACTTCATCTTCTTCGTTCAAAAACACAGACAACGATTATTCAACTGTTCTTGTTATATTCGATAAACGAACTTATAAGTGATTGAAATGTGATGAAATAGAGAGAGTTTTGGAAATGAATGTACCGAACAGATGTCTTTCTCAGAACTCCGGCTAGGATCGTCGGCTCTGTTTCGTGAACTCCGTCTGATCGGATAAATTAACAGTTTTGATCGGTTAGTTGTGAAATTGAATTACTAAACAATGATTATCAGAAGGTTTAGATGATTATACCGATTCACAGCGTGATTTTGGAAATTCCCGAGATTTTCCGGCGAGTACAGAATATCCGGCAACGTCGTCTGGGATTGATTCTGGGTGATGGATTGATGTTAGTAATAGCCTAACAATGGATTGAAATCGAAGGAGTCGAGATATTTACCGTTTTGATGTGAGTCTCGGTTTTCCGGTGAAAGTCCGGTGATTGCAGATTTTCTCCGGCGAGTGAAATTGATTCGAGAAATGGTACGATTTTGAGCGAAATGATTACCAAAGGCTTGGGTGTGCATTTATAGGGAAGAATCAAGTTGAATTGAGTCTGATTTTAGTCTCGATTCATTGGTCAGATTTTCTCCGGCAGTTATGACTGATGTCGCGGGATTAGACATCGGTTATAACCGACGTTGAAGTTAAAGCATCCGTTAAGTCAAAAGAAACCGACGATGATTGGCGAAATCGTCGGAATTTCCGGCGACTGCGAAATGGGCGCGCTGTTGACTGATTTGATTTTGAGTTTCATTATATGTATTAATTGTTTCGATATATCAACAAATAACACAAGTGGCGGAGTGGTGGGATATGCGTGAGTTAAGACTTTGAGGCTCGAAACCCGGCAGCCTTCTTTCTTTTTTATTTATTTTATTTTCACTTTTTATTAATTGTAGTTTTTAAATTCTAATTTGTTTATTAATTATGTATCGTTTAAAATTAAAATAACCATAAATACGCAACGAAATTTTTATAACTTGATATTCGATTTACAAACGAAGCGGGTTTGGAAACCCGTTTTTCGACGAATGTTACAATACGGGTCCTTACAACGAACATTTCATCCTTATTGACACGTTTACAACAAGTCATTATGCTCATAATTTTATCACCTTACTAACCATTCATTTTACCCGTTTGCATTGGGACAATGCACATGCTTTACAATACCATTATCTAACAAATCCCTTCTATGTTTATCATTTCGCATTACCATACCTTTAACTATGACTAACGAACTAGTAATAATATAAAACGAAGTTCGTATGAACTTACCTTTGCTTTGCGTTGCGAACCGGATTGACTTGTACCTTGTTCCTTCATGCCTACAATTTCACACTTAATATTCTTTCAAGCTGATGCTTTTATCTCATATATTCTTTGGTAAGATACCATAAAACTTAACACACATATCATTTACACATCCAAACAATGATCATCATGTAGAGTTAAATGTAAATTTGCAAAAAATTTTAACTAAAGCATTTCATCGAACACTTGGTATACATACGATATAACTCCGTTCTCGAGTTGCCTATTTACTATCTATTTAGGCACATATAGTCCATAATTTACAAGATTAAGAATTTCAACCTCACTTTATCATCATACCTTCATGAGTTGCATTTAGCACCACTTTTATATCTAAATTGGCCCTAGTCTTCATATGTATGACAAAACCCACCTCCATAACCATGAAGGTTTTCTATTAAAACACTTAACACAATAATCGCACAAAATTGAACATTCATATACGCTTCCTAACCATACTTTTTCATTAATTTACATCATACCATCATAATAACTAAGAATTAACCATTTCCACACATACTCATCACATTCAATCTTCACCAAATCAAGAATGTTGACTTACCTCTTGTTAGATAAGCATAGATGATCACTCATTAGGGCTCATGCATAAGATTGACCAATTTCATCCTTCAATTTGTTAGAATGGCAGATTTTAGTTTTAGGTTGAACTTGTTCCTCCCTCCTCTTTCTCTAAACCATGCACAGACACACACACATATCCAATCATTTTTGCATTTTTCTTTCTTAAGATCTCACTTTCCAAAGTGTCACATTCAACACTTCATGTTTTTAGAACATGTCACTTAAATACCTAACTATTATCTTGGTGACTTTTCTCTTGATTATCTTTATTCATTCTAGATAATTAAACTTACTAGCATAATTAACCGACTATTATTATTGAATTAGTCGAAAATCACCATCTACCCATTACAACATCGTACATATAATATCATAATAGAACATATAAAATATGGGGTGTTACATTTGTAAGACAATTTATTTTATGAAAACACACAACATTCTTATGTAAACTGCTATTTCTTATCAGTAAAAGTTGGATGATTCAATGGTCATTTTGCACCCTTCGTTATGCTGGCAACGGGAACATTCACCAGTTGGCTACGAAGAACAACCGTTTCGATGGTCAAACCCGGGCCAAATCCAAACAAAACACCCCAATCTAAACCTTCACCAGTCGTCCTTTTTCCATCCTCCACAGATTTGTTTCTCATCTCATTGATGATGAACAACACACATGCACTATTCAAGTTTCCATACTCACTTAGCACATGCCTACTAGCCTTCAACTTCTTCTTATCTAGTTTAAGCTTTAGCTCCACGTTGTCGAGTATGGCTCTACCACCTGGATGAACTATCCAAAACAGTGAGTTCCAGTCACTTAGACCAAGTGGAGAAACCGTGCGCTTTAACACGCTCTCTATATTCTCGTAGATCATCTTGGGTACATCCTTGTGCAAGTGAAAAGTGAGCCCCTCTTCCCTCAAGTGTAAGTTCATAGCCATCTCAGTGTCCGGTATGATTGTTTGATTTGCAGCCACAGTCTCAAACAATGGATGTTCAGTCGATAAATATGGGTCTGAACCCACAATGATTGCAGCCGCTCCATCTCCAAAAAGAGCTTGACCGACCAAAGAATCAATGTGGTTCTCATTGGGTCCGCAGAAAATTGAAGCCATGCTATCTGAGCAGACTACAAGGACACGTGAACCCTTATTGTTTTCAGCAAGGTCCTTGGCTAGACGAAGGGCTGTGCCCCCTGCTAAACAACCCTGTTGATAGGGGTGAGAAAAAACTGAGTAACCAAACCGAAACTGAAAAATTAGTAAAAATGGAACCGAAATAACCGGCCCAAACTAATAGCCTACGGTTTGGTTTGAAAAGCGATTCGCTTTCGCTTACACCTGCTCAAAACCGAACTGCATGGAACTTGTTTCTTGGTTGAATGTGTGTTATTGGTTTTATGTGACAAAGTTATTAACTTTTGCCATAAGTTTTATGTCCACATTCATTCATTAACAGGTGGTTATCAATAGGCCAAAATTTTTTTGCTCAAATCCGATATTTTGAGCCATTAGGCCCATATATTACAAGCCAAAATATAAGACCGAAAACGAACCCATTTTTAGGCTCATTGAAGAAAACAAAAAGTGAAACTGAACGTTTTTTTTAAACTGACCCGAACCTATCCATGCACACCACTACCTGTTGGTATATCATCACTCGATTAACTGAAGGGGAAAGACCAAGTAGCTTGGTAAGTTGCAAGTCAGCACCAGGCATGTCAATTCCTGAGGTGGTGCAAAAGATGAGATGAGTGATGTTAGATTTTGAGACTCCCCACTCCTTGATGGCTTTGATAGCAGCTTCCTCGCCGAGCTTTGGGACCGCAGTGATCAACAAGTCTTGACGAGTATTCAAAGACGGACTCATGTACTCGCACATGTTGGGATTTTCCTTTAGAAACTCTTCCTAGAGAATCATGAATCGCTTCTTGATCATTGTCTTGTCACCTACAAGTTTGATATTAAGAGAGAAAAAAAAGAATCTTTATTTTGAATGCAACACATTAATATCAAAATGTAGATCAAAGAAAAATAGTAGAAAATGATGTACTTAGATTTTTAAAATATTACTGTACATGTTTACAAAGTGAAACTAAATTAAATTAAATGTTAAATGAAAATTTAGAAAGCAAAAATAAAAATTCATGAAGATGCTGCCCATACCAATGGCAACCCCATTGTCATATATGTTTCACAAAACTACACCAGGTAAAGCATAAAGCATGTATTTAAATCCTATTCAGTTCTTTAAAAGGTCTGTATATGAACTACAATTGCCTGATTGAAGTAAAGTATGATGTTTACATATGCGTTTAAACTTCTCCTTTAAGATTAATCATATGCTCGCTATTTGTAACGCGGAAATAATAGTCGGCATAATCAGCTTGATTAACACAATTGAAAGGAGTTGCAGTGCCAATGGCAAGAATGGTGGCTAGACCTCGTGCTTGTTGGGTCTCTCGGATCGTTTCAATATCCACGAGCTTTTGAAACGAGGTCATACTTTTCGAACTCTGATATACTGAAAGAAATGCTATTTGAAGTAATGAGGATAGGAGACCACAAAAAGATCTATAAATAGAAACTCTAGAGCATCTATAAACAGTATCTCTTTAAACCATTATTAATAAATGGTATCTATCATGATTCTTTACGTGGACCAGTCTTCATTAATGGATTCTACATATCCATGAGACCAACTGATGTGTTTTCATTACCCCCATGCACTTGTTGATCAAAACGAGAGGCAAAGAAAAACCGAGTTTATGATGAACAAATACACATACACATGACACAGGTTTTGGTTTTCCTTAGCCTGCAGGTTTTGATATGTAAAAGTTTTAAATATCACTTTATGTATTTTAAAAACCTTTTTTGGATGACTTTATTTTTTATTAGTCTATTATTTGGTTTTTATTATTTTTTTCTAATATTAGTTTATGTATTAATAACTATTAATTAATTAACTATAATACAGTTAGCAAGTTTATGAATAGTGTTTATTCTTTTTTTAGTGTTTTTTGAGTTCTTATTTTCCTATACTTTATCTCCCGATTTTCAGCATTGTCAATTACAACAACGCCTTAACTTTCTAAACACTTTGTAGTCGAGTTTTACGCGTTTACTTTATCCCGAAAATAAGTTGGGTAAAATATAATATGTTCTTTTTCTTATTATTATGTACATTTTCAGTTATTTATGTTTCGACGTAGATCTTCTTCAGAAATATGTAGGGTCAAACATAATAAATTTTCGTGCTTATTTTTAAATATGTTTTCGGTATACGTTTTGATGTAAACTACATTTAATAAGTTGTGTGAATAATGCTTTTATTCTATTGAATTTTTTGTTTCCTTCTTGAGTTATTTTTTTTTCTGGATTTTATTATTTTTACCTTTCTTTATGTTTAATGTTTTAGTTTTACATTCCTTTTTCATTAAAGTTATATGTAAGATAACGTTTAAATTTTCATTTACAATTAATATAAAATCAGCTTGTTCTGCTTTCTAATTTAAATTTATTTTTTATGTTTCAATTGATGTAAACACATGTGTTGACATTCCTTTAAGCGTATTTCTTTGGTTTCCTATATTGAACCAAACTAGATATCAAACGAAATACCGCAATATAACGCGGGTTATTTTACTAGTTTTATGTATTTGGATTAATTTTCTTTTTAATTTTTCATATTCCTTCTTTGTGATTATTTTATATTTGTTTTTGTTCTGATTATCGTATATGTACTCTTTCGTTGTATTGTCAAGGTTTTTTCCTATTTAATTATTTTTTCCTTGCGATTTTATTTCTTTTATTTTCATTTGATAATAAGGCTTTACAACTTGTATCGTTTTATCATAATTTCCTTTCATAATTTCACCTTATGCTTAAAAAGTTTTTTTTGAATGACAAAGAATCTAACATGTGAACCCATCCTGTTCGGACTACATCCAAGGTCGACTCCTCGACCGCATGAGAATGTGCCCTCCGAATAGTGGAGTTATTGATTATAGCAACGAGTGTAATTAAGCAAACAACGATTTTGTTGATTGAATCTCTCTCATAATTTCGAAATTTATGTACGGAGCTGCATAACTTTAGACTACGCGTTATCGCTTACTTGACAACCCAGATTTATCCTCTAATATTGCGACACATGGCGCTGACTAAACGCCTACTCACCACCTTGCTCACTCGCGCCTCCTCTCATTTGAGCTTGTTGTGGTTAACCTCTGCTCAAGCTACCACACCCCCAAAACACACGCTCACCCATGCTACCACGCTCACTTTGGCCACTCGCGTTGGCGCTAGCCTGACTGCATTGTGGTGCTCGCGAACGAGGTGGCGGATGACGTGCCTAGCGCCCGGTGCTCACCCCTTCCACAACATGCAACGTTAATAGTTTCATAGTACCTTTAATCTATGTCTAAAGCGCCGGTGGAACATACTCGGATATTATATTTTTCTTTTAATTTGTGGGGTTAATTTCTTTAAAATAGCTTAGCAATTTTGAATTATGATTCAGATTTGATATTCATGACGCTTTAAATGTCTATAGAAATTTCATTCAAGTGGTTACCTTTTTCATAGAAGAAAATTGGCTAATTTGGATAGGGTAACATGTTTTGAACTAGCCGCTTCATTAATCTGCAACGAATAATTTGGTTAGTGTAGAGATTTGGACCATATGGTTGATATGCCAACATATTAACGCAAAAAAAGAGAAAATCACCAGACCAGACAAGTTAATCAACAAAGTAAACAAATTAGTCATTGAGTTTTAGTCTGTGCCAACATAGAGGTATCTAAAAGGGTCAATCGGGATATATAACAAATAAGATATGCTGGCTGAGGCGACTAGGGCTTTGCCAACACCAAAACTCATGGTGAAGTACAAAGAAGTCCACATAACGGTCTTTAACGTGTAAAGCGTGCTTTAAGTTTATCCGTTGGCTGAACTTAGCCCACAATTTACACATCTATTAATCTGATTGATTATTTTTGTAGAGCTCATTGTATTTTAAGGTATTTTAAGCCAACCAGATTCTAACCGTCTTAGCTGGCAGATCCTATTTGTCGTCTTCTTCTGATTGGCTTGTTTGAAACCTCTATTTTGACATAGACCGAAAGCCAATGACTACTTTGTTAACTTTTCGGTCAACTTGTATAGTTTGATGATTTTCCCTGAGAAAGAGGTAATATTTTTCAAGAAACCAATATCTCACTAAATTTAAGACATGGGGAGCAGCTGCAGGATATATGTTGTTATATGTGATTCCTTTATTTCTTCATATTGATAATTTGTTGGAAAAGATTTTTCATGAGATATAGAGCAAAAAAAAAAGCTGCCTTGTGGGGCATTTTTTAATATGGATGAATATTTAATTAATATACGAGGAGAGTGTAAATTTGGATGGTTCTTTTTGTTGAATCTGTAAAAGTAAATGAAAATACAAAAAAATAATAATGAAGAATTGATGGTTCCATATTTGGGAAGAGTGAAGTATGGTTTTTACCAAGGATTGCTCAAGTGGTTGAGGTTAAACCATGAAGAGGCAAACATGAATATTGCAATGGTATTGATGGTTTAGTCAATACTTTCTTGCTATTACAAGTTAACCATGAATGTACCGCCCGTCTCGCTAAATATACTAAGATGTAAAAAGTTAATCCAAATGAAAAAAATGAAGCAATTCTAGTACATATATTTATGGTGGTGTACCCAAACCAGATGTCCAGATCTTATTACCCAATGAACACTATAAACTGTGAAGATTACAAGACCTACAACTCTAAACATCAACAAGAGATTATCAATATGATAATCTCTTCACGAAACAAGGATCTAATCTAACTTGATGACTTAGAGTCAAGACGAATCAGCCACAAGATCAGAAACCCTAGATCATGATGAAGATTAGAGAGAAATGTGTGAACAACTATGTGTGAAATATTTGAGTGATATCTCCTGCTTAAATACGCAAGCAATGTAAGCTAGAGTTTCTATGAGATTCATCTCTAGAAACAATGCCTAAGTGCTTCTTTAGCAAAAGGGGACACTTTAATGCCACAAACAGCAACCCAACAACTTTAAGTCCATGCACCACCTCCACTTGGCCCAGATACTTGATAATTGTCCTCACATCATATAATTAAAACGTTACAAAGAGATGGGGTATGAACCGTGCATACTAATATTGACGCTCTGCCTGACTCACCCAAGAACACCATCAAGGAGGAAACCCACCCTTGTGGAAAAAAAAAAACCCTTGAATAAGGTTTAAACTTGAGACCTTAGAGATCCCAAGCTCTTACCATAACCACCATAATTGGACTAGAAGACCAATTGCTGCGGTAGTTGTTTTGTTTTTGGTATTTTTTTTAAATTGTTGACGCATTAGAATCCCACCAAATTTTCAGGTTTGAATTGCACATAACATCCCATCATCTCTGCTATTTATGTGTTTGGGAGAAAGTGATGGGTTCGGTGGTGGGAGAATCAGAAGATACACCAAGGAGAACATAGTCTAGGAATACTTTAAGCTGGCCTGTGTGGCCACGAGATCGAGTGACCAAAGGGTGAGGAGGAGATGGTGGTGGCTTAAGGATGGTAGAAGTGGATGGTGCGGTAGTGTGATAAAAGATATAACCAAGAGAAGCCACTAAATTCGCCGTTGGACGTTACAAAATATTTATAACTGGAACGAGAGATGACGAGAGAAGGTCCTCAAATATCACAATGAATAATATGTACATAACAGAACAATGCTGCAAGATGATGATAATGAAAAAGATAATTGTTTAGCAAAGTCATAGAACAAACACTGATGAATTGTGTTGTATCAGTGTTTGAAACTGAGTTTTCAGTTGTATTTTCTTGGCGATACATGTTGGAAGTACGTCTCTTCGACGACTTTCCATTGATGAAGGATTGCGTTGATGCAAGCCGAAACTAACCATCCATTTGATCCAAGTTGTCGTCTGGTTACTATTGTACTTGAGTATGCCCATGGTCTTTAGGATGGTTAGCATTTGTTGTTTCCAACTAAGACACTAAAGCGTTCGTTTCACATAATGGAATCTTGATGGAACTAGGATCTTGATTTCACTACTTAGTATGTTGGTTTCAACAAGAAAATGAATTGGAATTGAACAACAACATAAGGAAGAGAATCTATATCCCAATTCCATCCAGATTCCATTCTATTTTGCGAAACAAACACGCCTAGATTACAAATCAAATTTCAACATTTGCCCCGAATTCCCATACCAATTCCATTACAATCCATGAAAAATAAGTTTTCATTATTAAGTTTCACATAGATAAAACTAGAAATACTGGTAATATGGGTTGTTTATGAGGTTGATAGTGTTTATGAAGAAAAAAAGTATCTTTATGAGTTGGAACTCATTGAAGGTGAGACAAAAATAAGCAGAAGGTGTGTTTTTAATTGTTGAATTAATTATCACGAGCAGATCTGTTTAATTCAGCTTTTTATATTGATTCATGAGTTATCATCTCAACAAATACAGAGATGTTGGTGTTACCGGAATATTTGAAGCATAAATAAATGATAAATTACTTCTAATATATATGAGTGAGAATAATTAAATAATGCTAATGTTCATCTATTCTCAGCTGGCTGTGGGACCATATGCTGAACCTTCATGTAATACGGCCAGTTAGATAAAACCACAACCAATTCGAAACCATTGATTGGAAATCAAGTTATGTTTCAACTGAGCCGTGAGCGCGTGGTGATCATCTTCGTTTGCCTGCCCACATAACTTCATTCTCGACTTCTCTCGAGTTCTGACCAGTGACCATTTAAGCTAAGTTTACATTTCTCTGGTACGACATTTTCATGACTAAGATAACACTCGATCCTCCCTTTCGTCTTTACCACGTACGAATAGACACAATATTATAGTTGTGTCTTGAGTTAAGTTATTTTGGTTTTTATAACCACTTGAAAATCTTGTGTTTGTTTGTAAAATATTTATTAATGATATCTTCCTGGTAACAAGTACAAGAAATATAAACACAAGAATACAAAGATTTGCTTTAGTTGCAAATCCCATAACAAACCAGACAGTTTATATATAATTTAGTTATTTAATGAAGTCATTATTTTGAAACATTTGTGATCAACTTTTGGTGCCAACAGGAGTAGTCACAGGATGGCTGCGAAGAACAACCGATTCGATTGTCAAACCCGGGCCAAACCCAAACAGAACGCCCCAATCAAAACCCTCACCGGTCGTACTTTTTCCATCCTCCATAGATTTGTTTCTCATCTCATTGATGATGAACAACACACAAGCACCCGTCAAGTTTCGATATTCACTTAGCACGTGCCTGAGAGCCCTCAACATCTCCATATTGAGGTTAAGCTTTAGCTCCACGTTGTCGAGTATGGCTCTACCACCAGGATGAACTATCCAAAACAGTGAGTTCCAGTCACTTAGACCTAGTGGAGACAACGCGCGCTTTAGCGCGCTCTCTATTTCTCAGAGATCATCTTGGGCACATCCTTGTGCAAGTAAGATTCAAGTCCTCCCTCCCTCAAGTGTAAGGTCATTGCGGTCTCAGTGTCCGGTATGATTGTTTGATTTGCAGAAACAATTTCAAACAACGGGTTTTCAGTAGATAAATCCGGATCTGAACCCACTATGATTGCAGCAGCTGCGTCTCCAAAAAGAGCTTGGCCGACTATTGAATCAACATGGATCCCACTAGGTCCATGGAAAAAAGAAGCCATGCTATCTGAGCAGACAACAAGGACACGTGAACCCTTATTGTTTTCAGCAAGGTCCTTGGCTAGACGAAGGGCCATGCCCCCTGCCGAACAGCCCTGCGGTAAGGGTGAGCAAAAATACGATTAATCGACCCAACTATTAACTGATGGTTTAGTTGTCACACCCGACCCGCAGCGGAAAAAGGTGATCGGGGCATGATTGGGTTTTCATTAAAGCTCATGACATTTATTATAATGTTTCATATTTATTATTTCTTTTTAAAGGAGAATCATTACAATCAATAATACAAGTACAACATGTTCTATACATCTTTCAAGACTTCATTATTTTTCTTCTAAGGCAATTTCCTATGTGTTTCTTGCTTCAACCTGTCCACCTGTATCATGGGTAAAAATGGTTTTTGGGTCAACAAAAGTTGGCGAGTGAATCCTATGAAAACATTTAAACGTGTTTATTGTATCGATTATAAAATAAAGTGCATAACCACATATGAGTAAACGTAAATGTAAATTAAATCACAAATCAGATAATATTAATTAATACACACGCACACACCAAATGTTTGTTTTTGAGGCACGCGTTGTTCAACTCGTCTCTCACGAGGAACTGATGGGCCTAATGAATGATTTTGAGGCACGCGTTGTTCAACAAACTGATGGGCCTAATGAATGTTTTTGAGGTACGCGTTGTTCAACTCGTCTCCCACGAGGAACTGATGGGCCTAATGAATAATTTGCACACAACTTGACAATATGTAATACATCACAACAAACAATATTCACATTCTAAGTTTAGATCATATAATGGTATAGCATGAGTTTGAATAAGCGAATTAATTTAAGCGACACATGATACACCCCAAAACATGAATAAAAAGGGGAATTTGTAAGAATTCACTCACAGTGGGTGCGTTTCTTGGATTGATGATGAATGCACGAATTTGGATTTAACCACGAGATAAACTAACCTAAATAATAACATAATAATTCGATAAATAAATAAACTTTTATTTGAGATTAATATTTTTAATTAGTGTTCTTAATGGGATTGTTAGATTTATTTTTGTGAGTTCAAGGAAATTTTCTAACTTCAAAAATATTATTTTTAAGTGTTTTTAATTGATTTTTAAATAAAATAAATAAATAAAAAGAAAATAAAAATTTTGACTTTTTGACCGTTGACCGTTGACCATTGACCGTTGACCGGTCGGACCGTGTGTTTGTATGCGCTGAGTGAGGTTCGAACTCGTGACCTCCCGTACGCGTGCACGCAGCTCTACCAACTGAGCTACGTGTCTAACCCGAAATATATTGAAATTTAATTATACATATACAAATACTAGAGCTAACATATTTTTATTTAATTTAAAAAGGTTTGGAAAATTTAAGGGGCGGTGTAACTAACCGGATTCGAACTCGAGACCTTGGCTTCGTGTTGCACACAACCCGACCAATTAGGCTGTGTGACTAACCCGAAGGATATAAGATTTTTATATAATTTATATGTTTACTAGATTATTTCGTTAACTGGTTTTAAAAAGGTTGTGTATAATTGGCGAACCGGAAAGCATGTACAGACTCGAACTCGGTATCTTTATGTTTCAAATGCACACAATCCACCACTGGACTGTGTGTCTAACCCGATACAAATCCCATTTTTAATTGTACTTATAAGCTACTCGCTGTTCATCTTCTTCGTTTTTATGAAAACCGGGAATCAACCCGACTGTTTAATCAATCATTCTTATTGATTTGGTTGATTGATCAATACTGTTAACGAAATAATTTAAACAGAAAGAATTAAAGGTGCTGTACCGAACAGTTGTGATCTCCGATGAAGTTCCGGCGGCTGAGGTCAACTCCGACGAAGTTTATCTTGCGACAGAGGCTCTATCAGAAGTTTGAGGTGAGTGTGGTGCTTTCTGTCTGAGCTCTAGCAGTCTTATTTTAGAGTAAGGCAAAGAAATGAAATGGGTTCGGTTTTCCGGTGACCAATTCCGGCGAAATTGGAAATCTCCGGCGACGAGTTTCTGAGCACTTCAACTACGAAAAGGTGTGCGGTTTTGAACGAAAAGATTCCGGGAAGGTTGAGGGGGGTATATATAGGGTAGAACAGGATGTATTGGGTCGGAATTTTGTCTTGATTCACGGTCAAAACTTTTTCCGGCGGTTACGACTGGAATTGGGGGTTAGACATCGGTTATAACCGATGTCGAATTTAGTTCACGCGTTTTAGTCAAAAGAAACGGTCGTGATTCGCGAAATCTTCGTTTTTTCCGGCGTCTACGGATTTGGGCGCGCTGATTCCTGATTTTGAGTTTCGGGTTTACTTAAATGTTATTTGTTTCTGTATTTGTTACAAATGGAATGTGTGGCGGAGTGGTGTGTTGGTTGTTTGTTGAACCGGCTGACCCGGGTTCGAAACCCGGCAGCCTCATTTATTTTTTTATTCTCTTATTTTTATAAATTTTCAATTATAGATTTTAAATTCTAATATATTTATTAATTATGTATTGTTTAAAATTTATTTGAGCATTAAATAAGCAACGAAAATTTTAACTGATTATTCGATTAATAAACAAATCGGGTTTGGAAAACCCGTTTTTCGACGGATGTTACAGTATCCCCTACTTTTAGAAATTTCGTCCCGAAATTTAAGTAGTAGTGGTATATTTGACTTGTAGGGAGGGTGGTTTTGACAATTTCATAATTAGAAGGGGGTGAGAGTTTGAATTTTTGTTTGAGGCGGTAACGTTCCTAGTAAGGGTTGAATACCCTGCTACAGGAATCGCTTTTTGATGCCTAAGATAAGGAATATTGATAAACAGAGTTGATTGACTAGGTATGATCTCATGCACAAGAGTTTTGAGAGAATCGATACGTTTGGAAAGATAAGGTTATATCCTAAAACAAAACTTCTACCACTAAAACCTACATGGAACCTCTCATAACTGCCTGACAATGCCTCTGATCCTTTAGCAAGAATACTTATATATAGGAAGTACCAGCGGCGTATCCACCATATTCTTGTCAAATTTTCATTGGCTTTATCAGTAAGTTATGACTAGTTCTATGTGACTCTAGAATATAAACAAACACAACAACCAAAGCTTGAGTCTTAATTCTGAAAGTATACATGTTTGAATGATGACAGTACCTCTCTCGTTTGTTATTATGAAGAGGTTAGTCTATGTAGAAGTGAGACACAACCCAACTTCTTTGAATGATGAGATTGAGATACTTTGAGATGTATGATGATATGAATGCTAAATCAGTGAGTATAAAACAAACTTCAACCATGACATTACTAAATCCTACATGGAACTTCTCATAACCGCCTGACAATACCTCTGATCCTTTGGCAAGAATACTTATATATAGGAAGTACCAGCGACGTATCCACCATATTCTTGTCAAATTTTCATTGGCTTTATCAGTAAATTATGATTAGTTCTATGTGACTCTAAAACATAAACAAACACAACAATCAAAACTTGAGTCTCAAATCTGAAGGTATACATGATTGAATGATGACAGTACCTCTCTCGTTTATGATGAAAGGGTTGGTCTAGGTAAAAGTGAGACACAACCCAACTTCTTTAAATGATGAGATTGAGATACGTCGAGATGTATGATGATATGAATGTTAAATCAATGAGTATAAAACAACACTGAAATAGTAATTAGCATTAAGATTCTTGGATAAATTTCCAATTTATAATTGAGATACGTGAAGATTGAGATAACATAAAGAAAACATAAAAACTAAGCGGTTGGAGTTGAATCTTGATTTTTGGTGAAGAAAACTAGTTGGGTGGTTCGTTTTGGCCGTTATTCTCTTCAACAGGATTGGCGTTGATGTTGTAAGCTCTTCCTCTTGCTGGTGGCCTAGTGGTTAGGTTTTCTTGATTTGCTTGGTTAACTAGGTTTGCTTGAGCTTGGGCGCTTACAATGTTAACCAATCGAGGGCATGTGTTTCTAAAGTGGGTAGGGTCGCCACAATTAAAACAAGCTCGAACATATGGAAACATGGGGTATTGGGGTTGTTGATATGTTTGGATCATGTTTTGAGTAGTGGGTGAAACTTGGTTTTGAGAGACGCGACAAGTCTTGCTCAAATGACCATAACGCCCACAATTTGCACATAGTCGACAAGGTAAGGTAGATGGATGGTGATAAAAACAGGTGCTGCATTGAGGGTGAGGTCCAATGTAAGGTTTCTTATTTGGGTAAGTAGAGTTGGGTGCTACTTGAGTGATTGGGATAGCTTGGAGGGGTATGGCTTGTGAAGCTGGTTGATTGCCTTGGGTGATGGTGAAAATTTGTCCATCTCGTTTTCTCTTAGCAGTGGGTTGAGAAGAGGATTCGGTTTGGGTGACATTTGAGGTTTCGGTTGATGCTTTATCCTTCTTCTTTTCCTCTGTGAAGTCTTTATTCCGTATGCGGTTTTCGGTGAGCTCTGTAGCTAACTCCATTGCTGCTTCCAATGTTGCAGGTGTGGTACTTATTACAGGGTCTTGAATTTTTAAAGGAAGACCTCATATGTAATGCTCGATCAAACGGTAGAGGGGAGTGAACAAGTTGGGGACCATCTGGTTTAACTCAAGGAATCTCTTATTGTATTTGGTGTGGTCGCCTTCCTTTTGTTTCAAAGAATAGAACTCATCCTCTAATTTCTTCGCTTCTTGGACAGAAACGTCTTGTCATGATCTCTTTCAGCTCTTCCCAATTCAAAGTCATAACATTCTCAGCACCTCGCTTGGCCTTCTCTGTATTCCACCATGTAAGTGCTACTCCGAACAAACGACCGGTAGCATATCGCACCTTGCGATCATCGGGACAGTCGCAATTGAGGAAAGTGTTTTCCATCTCCTCAAACCAATGGAGGAGAGCGGTGACACCTTCAGTCCCTTCGTATTTTGGAGGATCGCAAGATTTGAAATGCTTGAAGGTGCATTTAGTGGCTTTTGGGGGAGGATTGACAGCGTTCTGATCTTCTTGATTGATTGGGTTGACGGGATTAGCGGTAAGGGCTTGTTGAACTTGAACTACGATGTTGGGTATTACGGAAGCCATTTGTTGAGCGATTTGGGCAGCCATGCGCTCGCGGGATTTTCCTGATCTCATTTTTCTACGAGCGAGACTAGAAGACATCTACAAGGAATAACGTATCAAGAGTATGAGTTTTTAAGGGTCATTTGTCGTATTTAGGAATGAACATTCATAAATAAATGATGAATAATAAATTTACTACATCCATAGGATGTCTTGGGCTTTGCTCGTAATTGGGCCTTGCATGCCGCCATACTTCACCTTCGTAATCATGTGGGCCCCCATGATTACCGGGTCTTTCATATGGTTCGCATGTGTTAGCCTGGTAACGTACACTAAAACCCGGAGAAAATCGAGAAATATGTATGTAACGTATGATATTCGGAGTGCATCCAGGTGTGGACACGGTGACACCTCAAAGTGGGGTTAGTTCGAACTACGTTTGGTGTAGCATGCTTTGGCCTAATAGGTCCTTCGTACTCTAATCGTTAGTCCCCAGGTAGGCAAACTGGTCCGTTATATTGGATTTATATGAATGCCAACCTAGACAGGACGCTCCGACTACCGGTACTTGTACCCTTACAGTTACTACATGCCCGTCGTAGAACTCACTTTGATGAGATTGAAAAACGAAAAATGCGACAAAATCTTGAATAAAGGAATATGAGGATGACTTGAATATATGAACATTGAAATATGCGTGATGAATGTATATGTAAGCATGTTATGTTTGACAATAAGTATAACTTATTAAATATCACACAATATGATAGTGGAAGTGTTTGCATGAATTTGTGTATGTAATAATTATGAAACAAATAAACATCATGAGTTTTCATGTAACCACATAAACAACTAAAATCTAATCAACTATAGTATAGGCTCTAAGGGTCTAATAACCTATCCTATATCCTTATAGTCATGGCTCTTATACCAATCTGTCACACCCCGACCCGCAGCGAAAAAAGGTGATCGGGGCATGATTGGGTTTTCATCAAAGCTCATGACATTTATTATAATGTTTCATATTTATTATTTCTTTTTAAAGGAGAATCATTACAATCAATAATACAAGTACAACATGTTCTATACATCTTTCAAGACTTCATTATTTTTCTTCTAAGGCAATTTCCTATGTGTTCCTTGCTTCAACCTGTCCACCTGTATCATGTGTAAAAATGGTTTTTGGGTCAACAAAAGTTGGCGAGTGAATCCTATGAAAACATTTAAACGTGTTTATTGTATCGATTATAAAATAAAGTGCATAACCACATATGAGTAAAAGTAAATGTAAATTAAATCACAAATCAGATAATATTAATTAATACACACGCACACACCAAATGTTTGTTTTTGAGGCACGCGTTGTTCCACTCGTCTCTCACGAGGAACTGATGGGCCTAATGAATGATTTTGAGGCACGCGTTGTTCAACGAACTGATGGACCTAATGAATGTTTTTGAGGTACGCGTTGTTCAACTCGTCTCCCACGAGGAACTGATGGGCCTAATGAATAATTTGCACACAACTTGACAATATGTAATACATCACAACAAACAATATTCACATTCTAAGTTTAGATCATATAATGGTATAGCATGAGTTTGAATAAGCGAATTAATTTAAGCGACACATGATACACCCCAAAACATGAATAAAAAGGGGAATTTGTAAGAATTCACTCACAGTGGGTGCGTTTCTTGGATTGATGATGAATGCACGAATTTGGATTTAACCACGAGATAAACTAACCTAAATAATAACATACTAATTCGATAAATAAATAAACTTTTATTTGAGATTAATATTTTTAATTAGTGTTCTTAATGGGATTGTTAGATTTATTTTTGTGAGTTCAAGGAAATTTTCTAACTTCAAAAATATTATTTTTAAGTGTTTTTAATTGATTTTTAAATAAAATAAATAAATAAAAATTTTGACTTTTTGACCGTTGACCGTTGACCGTTGACCGGTCGGACCGTGTGTTTGTATGCGCTGAGTGAGGTTCGAACTCGTGACCTCCCGTACGCGTGCACGCAGCTCTACCAACTGAGCTACGTGTCTAACCCGAAATATATTGAAATTTAATTATACATATACACATACTAGAGCTAACATATTTTTATTTAATTTAAAAAGGTTTGGAAAATTTAAGGGGCGGTGTAACTAACCGGATTCGAACTCGAGACCTTGGTTTCGTGTTGCACACAGCCCGACCAATTAGGCTGTGTGACTAACCCGAAGGATATAAGATTTTTATTAAATTTATATGTTTACTAGATTATTTCGTTAACTGGTTTTAAAAAGGTTGTGTATAATTGGCGAACCGGAAAGCATGTACAGACTCGAACTCAGTATCTTTATGTTTCAAATGCACACAGTCCACCACTGGACTGTGTGTCTAACCCGATACAAATCCCATTTTTAATTGTACTTATAAGCTACTCGCTGTTCATCTTCTTCGTTTTTATGAAACCCGGGAATCAACCCGACTGTTTAATCAATCATTCTTATTGATTTGGTTGATTGATCAATACTGTTAACGAAATAATTTAAACAGAAAGAATTAAAGGTGCTTTACCGAACAGTTGTGATCTCCGATGAAGTTCCGGCGGCTGAGGTTAACTCCGGCGAAGTTTATCTTGCGACAGAGGCTCTATCAGAAGTTTGAGGTGAGTGTGGTGCTTTTTGTCTGAGCTCTAGCAGTCTTATTTTAGAGTAAGGCAAAGAAATGAAATGGGTTCGGTTTTCCGGTGACCAATTCCGGCGAAATTGGAAATCTCCGGCGACGAGTTTTCTGAGCACTTCAACTACGAAAAGGTGTGCGGTTTTGAACGAAAAGATTCCCCGTAAGGTTGAGGGGGGTATATATAGGGTAGAACAGGATGTATTGGGTCGGAATTTTGTCTTGATTCACGGTCAAAACTTTTTCCGGCGGTTACGACTGGAATTGGGGGTTAGACATCGGTTATAACCGATTTCGAATTTAGTTCACGCGTTTTAGTAAAAAGAAACGGTCGTGATTCGCAAAATCTTCGTTTTTTTCCGGCGTCTGCGGATTTGGGCGCGCTGATTCCTGATTTTGAGTTTCGGGTTTACTTAAATGTTATTTGTTTCTGTATTTGTTACAAATGGAATGTGTGGCGGAGTGGTGTGTTGGTTGTTTGTTGAACCGGCTGACCCGGGTTCGAAACCCGGCAGCCTCATTTATTTTTTTATTCTCTTATTTTTATAAATTTTCAATTATAGATTTTAAATTCTAATATATATATTAATTATGTATTGTTTAAAATTTATTTGAGCATTAAATAAGCAACGAAAATTTTTAACTGGTTATTCGATTAATAAACGAAGCGGGTTTGGAAAACCCGTTTTTCGACGGATGTTACAGTATCCCCTACTTTTAGAAATTTCGTCCCGAAATTTAAGTAGTAGTGGTATATTTGACTTGTAGGGAGGGTGGTTTTGACAATTTCATAATTAGAAGGGGGTGAGAGTTTGAATTTTTGTTTGAGGCGGTAACGTTCCTAGTAAGGGTTGAATACCCTGCTACAGGAATCGCTTTTTGATGCCTAAGATAAGGAATATTGATAAACAGAGTTGATTGACTAGGTATGATCTCATGCACAAGAGTTTTGAGAGAATCGATACGTTTGGAAAGATAAGGTTATATCCTAAAACAAAACTTCTACCACTAAAACCTACATGGAACCTCTCATAACTGCCTGACAATGCCTCTGATCCTTTAGCAAGAATACTTATATATAGGAAGTACCAGCGGCGTATCCACCATATTCTTGTCAAATTTTCATTGGCTTTATCAGTAAGTTATGACTAGTTCTATGTGACTCTAGAATATAAACAAACACAACAACCAAAGCTTGAGTCTTAATTCTGAAAGTATACATGTTTGAATGATGACAGTACCTCTCTCGTTTGTTATTATGAAGAGGTTAGTCTATGTAGAAGTGAGACACAACCCAACTTCTTTGAATGATGAGATTGAGATACTTTGAGATGTATGATGATATGAATGCTAAATCAGTGAGTATAAAACAAACTTCAACCATGACATTACTAAATCCTACATGGAACTTCTCATAACCGCCTGACAATACCTCTGATCCTTTGGCAAGAATACTTATATATAGGAAGTACCAGCGACGTATCCACCATATTCTTGTCAAATTTTCATTGGCTTTATCAGTAAATTATGATTAGTTCTATGTGACTCTAAAACATAAACAAACACAACAATCAAAACTTGAGTCTCAAATCTGAAGGTATACATGATTGAATGATGACAGTACCTCTCTCGTTTATGATGAAAGGGTTGGTCTAGGTAAAAGTGAGACACAACCCAACTTCTTTAAATGATGAGATTGAGATACGTCGAGATGTATGATGATATGAATGTTAAATCAATGAGTATAAAACAACACTGAAATAGTAATTAGCATTAAGATTCTTGGATAAATTTCCAATTTATAATTGAGATACGTGAAGATTGAGATAACATAAAGAAAACATAAAAACTAAGCGGTTGGAGTTGAATCTTGATTTTTGGTGAAGAAAACTAGTTGGGTGGTTCGTTTTGGCCGTTATTCTCTTCAACAGGATTGGCGTTGATGTTGTAAGCTCTTCCTCTTGCTGGTGGCCTAGTGGTTAGGTTTTCTTGATTTGCTTGGTTAACTAGGTTTGCTTGAGCTTGGGCGCTTACAATGTTAACCAATCGAGGGCATGTGTTTCTAAAGTGGGTAGGGTCGCCACAATTAAAACAAGCTCGAACATATGGAAACATGGGGTATTGGGGTTGTTGATATGTTTGGATCATGTTTTGAGTAGTGGGTGAAACTTGGTTTTGAGAGACGCGACAAGTCTTGCTCAAATGACCATAACGCCCACAATTTGCACATAGTCGACAAGGTAAGGTAGATGGATGGTGATAAAAACAGGTGCTGCATTGAGGGTGAGGTCCAATGTAAGGTTTCTTATTTGGGTAAGTAGAGTTGGGTGCTACTTGAGTGATTGGGATAGCTTGGAGGGGTATGGCTTGTGAAGCTGGTTGATTGCCTTGGGTGATGGTGAAAATTTGTCCATCTCGTTTTCTCTTAGCAGTGGGTTGAGAAGAGGATTCGGTTTGGGTGACATTTGAGGTTTCGGTTGATGCTTTATCCTTCTTCTTTTCCTCTGTGAAGTCTTTATTCCGTATGCGGTTTTCGGTGAGCTCTGTAGCTAACTCCATTGCTGCTTCCAATGTTGCAGGTGTGGTACTTATTACAGGGTCTTGAATTTTTAAAGGAAGACCTCATATGTAATGCTCGATCAAACGGTAGAGGGGAGTGAACAAGTTGGGGACCATCTGGTTTAACTCAAGGAATCTCTTATTGTATTTGGTGTGGTCGCCTTCCTTTTGTTTCAAAGAATAGAACTCATCCTCTAATTTCTTCGCTTCTTGGACAGAAACGTCTTGTCATGATCTCTTTCAGCTCTTCCCAATTCAAAGTCATAACATTCTCAGCACCTCGCTTGGCCTTCTCTGTATTCCACCATGTAAGTGCTACTCCGAACAAACGACCGGTAGCATATCGCACCTTGCGATCATCGGGACAGTCGCAATTGAGGAAAGTGTTTTCCATCTCCTCAAACCAATGGAGGAGAGCGGTGACACCTTCAGTCCCTTCGTATTTTGGAGGATCGCAAGATTTGAAATGCTTGAAGGTGCATTTAGTGGCTTTTGGGGGAGGATTGACAGCGTTCTGATCTTCTTGATTGATTGGGTTGACGGGATTAGCGGTAAGGGCTTGTTGAACTTGAACTACGATGTTGGGTATTACGGAAGCCATTTGTTGAGCGATTTGGGCAGCCATGCGCTCGCGGGATTTTCCTGATCTCATTTTTCTACGAGCGAGACTAGAAGACATCTACAAGGAATAACGTATCAAGAGTATGAGTTTTTAAGGGTCATTTGTCGTATTTAGGAATGAACATTCATAAATAAATGATGAATAATAAATTTACTACATCCATAGGATGTCTTGGGCTTTGCTCGTAATTGGGCCTTGCATGCCGCCATACTTCACCTTCGTAATCATGTGGGCCCCCATGATTACCGGGTCTTTCATATGGTTCGCATGTGTTAGCCTGGTAACGTACACTAAAACCCGGAGAAAATCGAGAAATATGTATGTAACGTATGATATTCGGAGTGCATCCAGGTGTGGACACGGTGACACCTCAAAGTGGGGTTAGTTCGAACTACGTTTGGTGTAGCATGCTTTGGCCTAATAGGTCCTTCGTACTCTAATCGTTAGTCCCCAGGTAGGCAAACTGGTCCGTTATATTGGATTTATATGAATGCCAACCTAGACAGGACGCTCCGACTACCGGTACTTGTACCCTTACAGTTACTACATGCCCGTCGTAGAACTCACTTTGATGAGATTGAAAAACGAAAAATGCGACAAAATCTTGAATAAAGGAATATGAGGATGACTTGAATATATGAACATTGAAATATGCGTGATGAATGTATATGTAAGCATGTTATGTTTGACAATAAGTATAACTTATTAAATATCACACAATATGATAGTGGAAGTGTTTGCATGAATTTGTGTATGTAATAATTATGAAACAAATAAACATCATGAGTTTTCATGTAACCACATAAACAACTAAAATCTAATCAACTATAGTATAGGCTCTAAGGGTCTAATAACCTATCCTATATCCTTATAGTCATGGCTCTTATACCAATCTGTCACACCCCGACCCGCAGCGAAAAAAGGTGATCGGGGCATGATTGGGTTTTCATCAAAGCTCATGACATTTATTATAATGTTTCATATTTATTATTTCTTTTTAAAGGAGAATCATTACAATCAATAATACAAGTACAACATGTTCTATACATCTTTCAAGACTTCATTATTTTTCTTCTAAGGCAATTTCCTATGTGTTCCTTGCTTCAACCTGTCCACCTGTATCATGTGTAAAAATGGTTTTTGGGTCAACAAAAGTTGGCGAGTGAATCCTATGAAAACATTTAAACGTGTTTATTGTATCGATTATAAAATAAAGTGCATAACCACATATGAGTAAAAGTAAATGTAAATTAAATCACAAATCAGATAAATTAATTAATACACACGCACACACCAAATGTTTGTTTTTGAGGCACGCGTTGTTCCACTCGTCTCTCACGAGGAACTGATGGGCCTAATGAATGATTTTGAGGCACGCGTTGTTCAACGAACTGATGGACCTAATGAATGTTTTTGAGGTACGCGTTGTTCAACTCGTCTCCCACGAGGAACTGATGGGCCTAATGAATAATTTGCACACAACTTGACAATATGTAATACATCACAACAAACAATATTCACATTCTAAGTTTAGATCATATAATGGTATAGCATGAGTTTGAATAAGCGAATTAATTTAAGCGACACATGATACACCCCAAAACATGAATAAAAAGGGGAATTTGTAAGAATTCACTCACAGTGGGTGCGTTTCTTGGATTGATGATGAATGCACGAATTTGGATTTAACCACGAGATAAACTAACCTAAATAATAACATACTAATTCGATAAATAAATAAACTTTTATTTGAGATTAATATTTTTAATTAGTGTTCTTAATGGGATTGTTAGATTTATTTTTGTGAGTTCAAGGAAATTTTCTAACTTCAAAAATATTATTTTTAAGTGTTTTTAATTGATTTTTAAATAAAATAAATAAATAAAAATTTTGACTTTTTGACCGTTGACCGTTGACCGTTGACCGGTCGGACCGTGTGTTTGTATGCGCTGAGTGAGGTTCGAACTCGTGACCTCCCGTACGCGTGCACGCAGCTCTACCAACTGAGCTACGTGTCTAACCCGAAATATATTGAAATTTAATTATACATATACACATACTAGAGCTAACATATTTTTATTTAATTTAAAAAGGTTTGGAAAATTTAAGGGGCGGTGTAACTAACCGGATTCGAACTCGAGACCTTGGTTTCGTGTTGCACACAGCCCGACCAATTAGGCTGTGTGACTAACCCGAAGGATATAAGATTTTTATTAAATTTATATGTTTACTAGATTATTTCGTTAACTGGTTTTAAAAAGGTTGTGTATAATTGGCGAACCGGAAAGCATGTACAGACTCGAACTCAGTATCTTTATGTTTCAAATGCACACAGTCCACCACTGGACTGTGTGTCTAACCCGATACAAATCCCATTTTTAATTGTACTTATAAGCTACTCGCTGTTCATCTTCTTCGTTTTTATGAAACCCGGGAATCAACCCGACTGTTTAATCAATCATTCTTATTGATTTGGTTGATTGATCAATACTGTTAACGAAATAATTTAAACAGAAAGAATTAAAGGTGCTTTACCGAACAGTTGTGATCTCCGATGAAGTTCCGGCGGCTGAGGTTAACTCCGGCGAAGTTTATCTTGCGACAGAGGCTCTATCAGAAGTTTGAGGTGAGTGTGGTGCTTTTTGTCTGAGCTCTAGCAGTCTTATTTTAGAGTAAGGCAAAGAAATGAAATGGGTTCGGTTTTCCGGTGACCAATTCCGGCGAAATTGGAAATCTCCGGCGACGAGTTTCTGAGCACTTCAACTACGAAAAGGTGTGCGGTTTTGAACGAAAAGATTCCCGTAAGGTTGAGGGGGGTATATATAGGGTAGAACAGGATGTATTGGGTCGGAATTTTGTCTTGATTCACGGTCAAAACTTTTTCCGGCGGTTACGACTGGAATTGGGGGTTAGACATCGGTTATAACCGATTTCGAATTTAGTTCACGCGTTTTAGTAAAAAGAAACGGTCGTGATTCGCAAAATCTTCGTTTTTTCCGGCGTCTGCGGATTTGGGCGCGCTGATTCCTGATTTTGAGTTTCGGGTTTACTTAAATGTTATTTGTTTCTGTATTTGTTACAAATGGAATGTGTGGCGGAGTGGTGTGTTGGTTGTTTGTTGAACCGGCTGACCCGGGTTCGAAACCTGGCAGCCTCATTTATTTTTTTATTCTCTTATTTTTTATAAATTTTCAATTATAGATTTTAAATTCTAATATATATATTAATTATGTATTGTTTAAAATTTATTTGAGCATTAAATAAGCAACGAAAATTTTTAACTGGTTATTCGATTAATAAACGAAGCGGGTTTGGAAAACCCGTTTTTCGACGGATGTTACATTAGTTTTGTTATCTTTTCTTTTTGAACAATAATTCCTATATTTTCTAGGATAAATACACCAGCCAAGATTTGAACTCCCAATCTTTTAGTTTTGTTTTCTTTGATAACCAAAACTTACACTTAGGTTTCGGTTATACGTTGTTCCAAAACCAAACCAAAACGAACTTGTTTGAGTGTTTGTTATTGGATTTGTTGGACAAAAGTTTATGTCCAACTTCATTAATTGGTTGGTTAACAAATTAAAAACTTAGGCCACAAGTTTTACGCATAATTTTGTTATTTTGGGCCATTTTTTAGGTCCAAACATTTCAAGCCCATATGTAAATCCTATACCCTGAATAGAAGCCATACGAAAAAACAAATTCGAACCAAAGGGTTTTCTAAAACACGAAACCAAACTTTGGTTTCGGTCTGGTTAGAGCACAAAACGGACCCAAACCAATCCATGCACATACGCCGTACCTGTTGGTATACCATGAGCCGTTTGATCAGAGGGGAGAGACTAAGTAGCTTGGTGAGTTGAAAGTCAGCACCAGGCATGTCGATTCCTGAGGTGGTGCAAAAGACGAGATGGGTTATCTTAGATTTCATGAGTCCCCACTCTTCAATGGATTTAATAGCGGCTTCCTTGCCGAGCTTAGGGACTGCAGTAATCAACAAATCTTGGCGAGTGTTCAAAGATGGACTCATATACTCGCACATGTTGGGATTTTCTTTTAGAAACTCTTCGATGAGCAGCATGAATCGCTTCTTGATCATTGTCTTGTCACCTATATGATTTTTATATCGTTTTAAACTAACAATTTTACATGTTCAAAAATAATTTTATTTTTTCAGTTGTTATCATAAATATTTTAGATGTTATTTTGGGATGAACTTACATATGCGTTTAAAATCTTCTCTTTAAGATCAATCATATACTCGCTGTTTGTAACGCGGAAATAATAGTCTGCGTAATCATCTTGATTAATATAATTGAGAAGAGTTGCAGTGCCAATGGCAAGAATGGTGGCTAGACCTCGTGCTCCTTGTGTCTCTCGGATTGTTTCAACATCTATAATCGTTTGAAACGATGTCATATTTTCAAACTTTGATCTGTATATCGAAACAAATGTTATAACTGTTCTTTATAGTAGTGACAACGAGACCGATTGGTGTCTACAAAAAAAAAGATTTCTAAATTGGAACTGTAGGAGCATCAATAAATAGCAACTCTACATATTTCAAGTTTCAACATTGGTGGTATACATATATATTTTTATTTTTATTATTATTATTATTATTATTATTATTATTATTATTATTATTATTATTATTAATATTATTATTTTAGAACGGCGAGTTTCCTTTAAAACCAACTAGCAAGAAGCTAGAAAACATAATGTCAAATTACAACTGAAACGAGCACCAATCTTTCCAAGAAAGATTGTTATTTGAAGAGCGATTTTTTATCTATATATACTCCAAAGACTTAATATCTTCCATAACTTTAGCTATATATACGCCAAAGACTTAATATCTTCCATCACTTTAGCTATACGCGTCTTGTTGTCCGAGAAGATAACTTCATTTCGCGCCTTTCATATGCTCCAATATGTCGTACGAATGATCGCATTAATCACCTTGTCTTTGAATTCAAACGCGAAATTGTTCGGTATGCTACACCAACTACTTATCCCTTGCCAAATTCAAATCCGAGAAGCAAAAAAACAAGAAGTGAGGAGATCATCAACATTTTCGTCATACTCTCCACATAGTTTACACGTAACCGATTCCACTTGCACATTTCTTCGTCTCAGCGCTACTAATGTTGGTAATTTCTTCAACATGTATATTTTTATGTCTACATCATTTTAAAAATATCTTAAAGTTGTATGCTAAACAGTTAAAAAGTATAAGAACAAAATTAAGAGCTTATGCTAAACAGTTGAAATGTATAAGAAAAAATTAAGAGTAATACTGTTGCGATCTTTTTAATGTTTAAAGTTTAAACAACCAAATTTTGGTTGATTTGTTTTACTCAAATTTAATAACCCAAAACCACACCTCCTAGAGTCCTACTTCCTAACGCAAACCGGGTTGCATTAACTTACAGGTCTTTGTCCTTTTTCTTGACTTGGACCGAGTTGCTTACTACGATTCTTTTCGTGCTGAGATATGGTGTTGCATCGTGCACCATAAGTATATCAAATATCATGTGAGTCGTGGCCCCGGGATCGAGGATCCACCATAATCTATTGGACAAGGATCCGGGTAGAGGTGCAAAAAGAAAACCGTACCCGGCACGGGACCTGATAAAAACCCGAAAGGTTATTTTTGTACCGTGGTATTTTATACCCAAAACCAAACCCGACGCTACCCGTAGGGTATTGATGGGGTACATTTTAAGATCAATACTCATACTCAAAATCGTACCCGATGTATACCCAAAAATACCTGGAACCGGTCATATGCTATACCCGAACCCGGTTATACCCTATACACGATACAAGTTCTTTTACCCTAATTTTTAAATTATATTTTTATGTTTATTTTACAACTTTTATATTTAACTTTTTAAAAATCCATATTATAAAGAAAATAATTTTTGCTAGAGTGAATCTATGGTATTCTAATTTATTTTAATTATTTTTACAAATTAAAAACCAAACTTAGTATTTAAACGAGTTTATTTTTTTAAATACTTTAAAAAAACTTATTTTTTAAATTGGGTATTAATACCCGAATCTGTACCCGTTTCTAATACACGAATCCAACCATAACCTACACGGGTATATAGGGTATAGTTTTTCACCTAAATACCCGTACTAGAACCCTACCTTGTTTCTCTCAACACCCAATTTTTCAATACTCGATTATACCTGTAACCGGTTCCATACCCAGAATTTGTGCACCTCTAGATCCGGGGAAGAAATATATTGGGCCATCAATCTAAAATATGAACAACTAGTAATAAGACTCGCGCGCGTTGTGGCGCGGGTATATCGAAAATGTCGAAAATAATAGTATGAGCATTATGTCCGAGTTTTTGTTTGAATAACCATATGAAAACGTTTCAATTGAACTCAATGTTACCTATATAGTATTATGGTTAGATCAAAACGTAAAGGAAATCTTACCGTATAATGATAGCGTCTTATATGCGACCAGACTAACTCAAATTTATACTGTCAAGTCATGCAACACGATTCATATGTAGAAAATATACAAAATAAAGCACAAAAGCGTACATCAAATTCACGTCAAAACGTAGACAAACTCGGATTTATTAAAAAAAAGTACACCAAGACAATCGAATGACCAACTATGCGGCCTGATTATGTATGACTTATTATCGACCATTTACGTTAAAAAATAGACCAACTCGACTTTTTGACTCGACTCGTTTTTAAACAAAAATTTACGCCGAAACGTACATAAAAAGAAAGTATGAAAAATATTATAATGAAAACAAACTTTACGTCGAAACGTATATAAAAGGTAAGCAGGAAATCATATTATATTTGACCCAACTCTTTTTCAAATAAAATTTATGTAAAAATGTAGATCAACTCAAATTTATACCAACACGTACATAAAAAACACGCAACAAATTAAAGTTTTTTAGGTTAATGAATGAAACTATTATGAAAAAAAAATCAGATTGTATATACTCTCAAAGGGATCAAAGTTATATTTTTTTCAAACAAAAAAATGTAAGTGTTAAAAATTATATCTCTAAACTTAATGTCCAAGAATGAGTGAAATAAGATTTAACAAAGAAAACTAACAAAGTCAAAAGGTTTTTAATAAAGTTGAGATAAAGAGGAAAGCTATCAAATTCAATGGTCTAAATTTGAAATTTTTGAAAGTATAGGGGGAAGACAAAGTCGGTGAGAAAGCTCACCAACTTTGTCTTTTAAGATTGTATGAGTATGTACAAGTTTTAAATATCAGGTCGTTTAATCTTTTTAGGACAACTTTATTTTTTTATTTATATTTGTGTTTTGTTTCTTATTCGATTTATTCACTTTTTTAACATTTTTTATTATCTATTTTTGGGTTTTTTTATTAACTTCTTTTAGTTTTACTTTACGTACATAAATACATGTGTATTATAGGGATTGAATAACAAATAGTATGTAAATTATAAATTTATATTTAGTGTTCATTAGTTATATAACGTATTACATATAATTGAAAATACAAAATGAAAATTTACATTTTCAGCTATTTAAATATATTTTTCTAAGTTTTTTCTCTCTCTTGAGTCAATATAAGTGTTGAATATATATATATATATATATATATATATATATATATATATATATAACACATGTTAGAACATGTATAGGTAATCACTATAAAATTTAAATGTAGATGAATAAATATGTTTGATTGTTTTTTTATGCATATAACACACATGCACAAAAAAAAATTTAAATACCATTTATTAAAAACTAAATATTTTAATTTTAAATTTGTTTTTTAATAATTTAGTGTATCTATACTGGTGGTGAGGTATGTGTATAATTGATTAATTCATATAGTTGTGGTGGTGTGTTTGTATAATTAATTAATTCGTTAGTTTTTATGTCAATATCAATATCTTAATTTTCATTTATGAATTGCCAACCACTTTTACTTTTGGCAATCAACTAATAAACGATACAACTACAAGGCATCTCTTTATCATGTTTATTGATTTATAGTTTCAGTATCAACAAGGTGGGGTATGGGAAAAGGAGACACAGGATTCTATATTTGTTATTTTTTTAACTAAAATGATAAATGACGTATTTCGTAAAACTTAACGTGTTTTTTAGCGTTCTCTCTTTTACAGGGGTCTAACACCGAATAGTGGAGTTATTGATTATAGCAACGTGTGTAATTAAGCAAAGAACGATTTCGCCGGTTGAATCTCTCTCATGATTTCGAAATTTATGTACGGAGCTGCATAACTTTAGATTATGCGTTGTCGCTCACTTGACAACGCAGATTTATCTTCTGATATTGCTACACATGGCGCTAATTAGACGCCTACACATCACCTTGCTCGTTCGTGCCTCCCCTCATTTAAGCTTGTTGTGGTTAACCTCTACTCGCCCAAGCTACCACACCCCCAAAACACACGCTCACCCAGGCTACCACGCTCACTTTGGCCACTGGTGTTGGCGCTAGTCTAACTCAATTGTGGTGCTCGCGAGCGAGGTGGCGAATGACGTGCCTAGCGCCGGATGCTTACCCCTTCCGCAACATGAAGCATTAATAGTTTTCATCGTACCTTTAATCTCCGTCTATAGTGCCGGTGGAACAGACTTGGATGTTATATTTTTTTTTATTTTGTGGGGTTAATTTCTTTAAAACTAGCTTAGCAATTTTGAATTATGATTCAGATTTGATATTCATGATAAGTCAAACAGTGGCGGATCTAGAAAATCTTCAAAGGGGTAATGTTTTACAAAAAGAGGTAACGAAATCGAAAAAATGTAAAAAACGTCAAATTTTTCCAAAATTTACACTACCGCCGAAGCGCAAAGGGGTAGCGGAGGTTACCCCTTCTCCTAAGGTCGGTCCGCCCCTAACGTCAAATGTCTATAGAAATTTCATTCAAGTGGTTACCTATTTTATAGAAGAAAAATGGCTAATTTGGTTAGGGTAACATGTTTTGAACTAGCCGCTTCATTAATCTACAACGAATGATTACAAGCAAAACATTTTTGAAACCGTGTAGAGAGTTGGACCATTTGGTTGATGTGCCAACATATTAATGCAAAAAAAGGGAAAATCACCAGACTAGACAAGTTTACCCATAGAGTTAACAAAAGAGTCATTGAGTTTTAGCATGTGCCAACATAGAGGTATCTAAAAGGGTCAATCGGGATATGACAAATAGGATATGCTGGCTGAGGCGACTAGGGCTTTGCCGACACCAAAACTCATGATGAAGTACAAAGAAGTCCACATAACGGTCTTTAACATTGGAATACGTGTAAAGCGTGCTTTAAATTTATCCGTCGGCTGAACTTAGCCCATAATTTACACATCTATTAATCTGATTGATTATTTTTGTAGAGCTCATTGTATTTTAAGGTATTTTAAGCCAACCAGATTCTAACCGTCTTAGTTGGCAGATCCTATATGTCGTCTTCTTCTGATTGGCTTGTTTGAAACCTCTAGTTTGACATAGACCGAAAGTCAATGACTACTTTGTTAACTTTTCGGTCAACTTGTATAGTTTGATGATTTTCCCTGAGAAGAGGTAATATTTTTCAAGAAACCAATATCTCACTAAATTTAAGACATGGGGAGCAGCTGCAGGATATATGTTTTTATATGTGATTCCTTTATTTCTTCATATTGATATTTTGTTGGAAAAGATTTTTCATGAGATATAGAGCAAAAAAAAAAAGCTGCCTTGTGGGGCATTTTTTTAATATGGATGAATATTTAATTAATATACGAGGAGAGTGTAAATTTGGATGGTTCTTTTTGTTGAATCTGTAAAAGTAAATGAAAATACAAAAAAATAATAATGAAGAATTGATGGTTCCATATTTGGGAAGAATGAAGTATGATTTTTACCAAGGATTGCTCAAGTGGTTAAGGTTAAACCATGAAGAGGCAAACATGAATATTGCAACGATATTGATGGTTTAGTCAATACTTTCTTGCTATTACAAGTTAGCCCGTCTCACTAAATATACTAAGATGTAATAAGTTAATCCAAATGAAAAAAATGAAGCAATTCTAGTACATATATTTATGGTGGTGTACCCAAACCAGATGTCCAGATCTTATTACCCAATGAACACTATAAACTGTGAAGATTACAAGACCTACAACTCTAAACATCAACAAGAACAAGAGATTATCAATATGATAATCTCTTCACGAAACAAGGATCTAATCTAACTTGATGACTTAGAGTCAAGACGAATCAGCCACAAGATCAGAAACCCTAGATCATGATGAAGATTAGAGAGAAATGTGTGAACAACTATGTGTGAAATATTTGAGATAGTGGCTGATATCTCCTGCTTAAATATGCAAGCAATGTAAGCCAGAGTTTCTATGAGATTCATCTCTAGAAACAATGCCAAGTGCTTCTTTAGCAAAAGGGGACACTTTAATGCCACAAACAGCAACCTAACAACTTTAAGTCCATGCACCACCTACACTTGGCCCATATACTTGATAATTGTCCTCACATCATATAATTAAAACATTACAATGAGACGGGTATGAACCGTGCATACTAATATTGACGCTCTGCCTGACTCACTCAAGATCACCATCAAGGAGGAAACCCACCCTTGTGAAAAAAAAAAGATTTAACAAAAGTCAAAAGGTTTTTAATAAAGTTGAGATAAAAAAGAAAGCTATCAAAGTAAAGGGTCTAAATTTGAAAATTTTGAAAGTATTGGGGGAAGACAAAGCCAGTAAGAAAGCTCACCGACTTTGTATTTTAAGATTGTATGAATATATATAAGTTTTAAATATCAGGTCTTTTAATCGTTTTAGGACAACTTTATTTTTTATTTATATTGTCTTTTTGTTTCTTATTCGATTTATTCACTTTTTTTACATTCTTTTAATCTATTTTTCGGTGTTTTTATTAACTTCTTTTAATTTTACTTTACGAACATACAAACACGTGTGTACACGGATTGAATACCAAATAAAATGTAAATTATAAATTTATATATAATCTTCATCAGTTATATGACGTATTACATAAAATTGAAAAAACAAAACGAAAAGTTACATTTTCAGCTATTCAAATATATTTTTCTAAGTTTTGTCTCTCTCTTGAGTCAATATAAGTGTTGAATATATATATATACTTTATATATATATATATATATAAAGTATTATTTTGGGATAGATATTTAATTTCAAAAAATTTTAATATGCCAATTACAAGTGTTGAAGCATAGAGTGCAAGTGTTCTATGCAATACTTTCTCTTGCCCCAATTTAAGAGTACAATAAATATCTTGGTATTAAGCGTAAAAGTTATTAAATATGAAAGTATAAATTTAATGATACTAGTTGTAGAAACAAACACTCACCGCTAGAGTGATTTGAACTGATTTTTCTAAGATACCGAGAACCACACCTTGTTCTTCTAGTCGAACTTATATCTGCAAAGAAGAAAAGAGAGAATTGGAGATGTAGAGAGGGCCGGTAGAGGAAGAATCCTCTTTTTCCAGCTACAAAAAGTGTGTTTGCCCTATCTCCCCCTCAATAAAGAGGTGAAGACTTCCTTATATAGGAGATATGGACAACCCTAACCTCAATGGGCCAGACCCAATTACGGGTTGTCTCTACAAGCCCACAGACTAGTGTAGTGTTAACTACATTGCGTTGGGCTTCGCGAGTTATGATACAATAATAAATAACATAATAAAATATGATAATGGTACTGACCGATCGTTTGGGTCGGGTCTAATACCATACATCTACACTAGTAATGCTAATTATTGTGAACTTCACCGGGTAGAATAAATATTACACTGTCAAATAAAAAACCATAAGTAGTATAATTTATAAATTTTGACCATTTAAATTTATTAAACTGATAACTATTTTGACTTTGAATATGATTTATAATCGTTTACTTAATTTGTGTTAAATTTAAACTAGCAATTTGTGCACCTCTAGATCCGGGGAAGAAATATATTGGGCCGTCAACCTAAAATATGAAAACTAGTAACAAGACTCACGCGCGTTATGGCATCAGTATATTGCAAATGTCGAGCATATTATTCTGAGCGTTATGTCCGAGTTTTTGTTTGAATAACCATATGAAAACGTTTTAATTGAACTCAATGTTAACGTAAAGTAAATCTTATACCGTACAATGATAACGTATTATATGCGACCCGAGTAACTCAAATTTATACCGTCAAGTCAAAATTTATTATATGCAACACGATTCATACTTAGGAAATGTACAAAATAAAGCACAAAATCGTACATCAAATTCACGTCAAAACGTAGACAAACTCGAATTTATAAAAAAAAAAGTACACCATGACAATCGAATATTGTACCAACTATGCGGCCTGATTATGTATCGACCATTTACATTAAAAAATAGACCAACTCGACTTTTTGACCCGACTCGTTTTCAAACAAATTTTTACGCCGAAACGTACATAAAAAGAAAGCATGAAAAAGTATTATAAATGAAAACAAACTTTACATCAAAACTTATACAAAAGGTAAGCATGAAATCATATTATATTTGACCCAACTCGTTTTCAAATAAAATTTATGTAAAAACGTAGATCAACTCAAGTTTATGCTAACACGTACATAAAAAACACACAACAAATTAAAGTTTTTTAAGTTAATGAACCAAACTATCATGAAAAAAAATCAGAATATATATACTCTCGAGGGGGTCAAAGTTATATTTTTTCAATCATAAAAAATGTAAGGGTTAAAAATTATATCTCCTAAACTTAATGGCCAAGAGTGGGCGAAAATAAGATTTAACAAAGAAAACCATCAAAGTCAAAAGGTTTTTAATAAAGTTGAGGTAAAGAAGAAAGCTATCAAAGTTAAGGGTCTAAATTTGAAATTTTTAAAAGTATAGGGGGAAGACAAAGCCGTGAGAAAGCCCAACGACTTTATCTTTTAAGATTGTATGAATATGTACAAGTTTTAAATATCAGGTGAACACTTCTTTTAATCTTTTTAGGACAACTTTATTTTTTATCTATATTTGTTTTTTTGTTTCTTATTCGATTTATTCACTTTTTTTACATTCTTTTTATCTATTTTTGGGTTTTTATTAACTTCTTTTAATTTTACTTTACGAGCATACAAATATGTGTATTACACGAAAACCGAACAACCCGAACCGAACCCGAATAACCCATACCCGAACAACCCGAACTTTAAATAGGTCGGTTATCGTGTCACTTGTTTCTAGCCAAAAACCCAATAACCTGAAACCCGAAAAAATAACCCAAAGAACACAAGTATGTATGTGGATAAATCAAATGTAAGGTATGTATGTATCTATAAATGTATGTATGGATAAAAAAAAATTGGCTAGGAGAAACGGAGTGAAGATTGATATGGTAATGTACAAAAATCATGTATTATTTTGTACGGATTTTTAAAAAGATTTTTAAAGTGATTTTTATGGTTATTACAGTTGACGAGTATGGGTTAAATAATATTTAAAATATATAGGTATTAGTTGAGTGTCATGAATATATTTTTATCGGTAATTAAATAAGGTTGTAAGTTCATGATTTCATAATTTGTATCCCTAAATCAGGCTACCTTCGATATTCCTGCTTCACTTCAACACCACAAATCCACTATACAATCTCTCCTTTATCATTGTTATAACTAGGGCCACATATGAACCAAACGAACATAAATCGTTCGCTAAGGAATGTGTTCACAAGCAGTTCATGAATATTTACGGTTTGAGAGTTTTTGCTTGTGTTCGTCCATTAAGGAAATAAACGTGTTTGTTCCTTAATTTTAGATACCGGACACAAACGAACGCAAACACACGTTCATGAATACAAATGAACAAAAAACATGAATGGAAATGAACATAAACGAACGTTCATGATACCGGTAGTGGTATAGATGTCATTCGGCCGGTACTGACTCGGTTTGTCGTACCACTATTACATATATAACTCATTTTCAACTAAATTATATCGGGATGTTGAGAAAAAAAATAGACACAGCCACACATATAGTTTTTATATATACTAACAAATGGAAGTTATAAGAGAGAAATACTATTAAGTGGCATTAATAATACGAGGTACATTACGTATTAATTATTATGATCTTGTTGGTAGCATAAATAAGGAACAACTTCAAGAAAGATGAACACAAGAATGCAAAGATACATCATTTAAGTCTTGTTAATCAAACCAGATTTGCTGAAACGTCCATTTCGTCGAAAGGTTAAAACAACATATAAAATTTTGACAAAAATGCCCCTTCTATTTATACGAACCAAACACAACATTTAAACACTTAAAAGAGCATTTGCCTAAACTACCGTATCAAATTCAAACTTTAAGTTTACACACGAAGACATAAGTATTTTAAAACACCATTTACATCCCAAAAGTATTTGTTTGACCCATTAACATCAAAACTTGAGACGGAAGCGCGTAAAAGGGCGATGCGGTGTGTTCGTTCCAAGCACGCCATTATTAAGATTGCAATTTTTGTATCATTCACAACACAAATGCATTCGTTAGTATGACTCTTTAACATAAAAATTTCATCCTTCTTTACTCCCTTGGTTGATCCGTAAACAAGTTTATGGTATTGTAACATCCTTCTTACTTACATTCCTTACTTGTAACAATTTCGCCTACAACGGAATCGTAGTTTTCATTCTTATAACACCAAATACACAATTCATCCGACTCGATCATACGGGTCCTTACAACGAACATTTCATCCTTATTGACACGTTTACAACGAGTCATTATGCTCATAATTTTATCACCTTACTAACCATTCATTTTACCCGTTTGCATTGGGACAATGCACATGCTTTACAATACCATTATCTAACAAATTCCTTCTATGTTTATCATTTCGCATTACCATACCTTTAACTATGACTAACGAACTAGTAATAATATAAAACGAAGTTCGTATGAACTTACCTTTGCTTTGCGTTGCGAACCGGATTGACTTGTACCTTGTTCCTTCACGCCTACAATTTCACACTTAATATTCTTTCAATCTGATGCTTTTATCTCATATATTCTTTGGTAAGATACCATAAAACTTAACACACATATCATTTACACATCCAAACAATGATCATCATGTAGAGTTAAATGTAAATTTGCAAAAAATTTTAACTAAAGCATTTCATCGAACACTTGGTATACATACGATATAACTCCGTTCTCGAGTTGCCTATTTACTATCTATTTAGGCACATATAGTCCATAATTTACAAGATTAAGAATTTCAACGGCACTTTATCATCATACCTTCATGAGTTGCATTTAGCACCACTTTTATATCTAAATTGGCCCTAGTCTCCATGTGTATGACAAAACCCACCTCCATAACCATGAAGGTTTTCTATTAAAACACTTAACATATACGCTTTCTAACCATACTTTTTCATTAATTTACATCATACCATCATAACAACTAAGAATTAACCATTCCACACATACTCATCACATTCAATCTTCACCAAATCAAGAATGTTGACTTGCCTCTTGTTAGATAAGCATAGATGATCACTCATTAGGGCTCATGCATAAGATTGACCAATTTCATCCTTCAGTTTGTTAGAATTGCAGATTTTAGTTTTAGGTTGAACTTGTTCCTCCCTCCTCTTTCTCCAAACCATGCACAGACACACACACATATCTAATCATTTTTGCATTTTTCTTTTTTAAAATATCACTTTCCAAAGTGTCACATTCAACACTTCATGTTTTTAGAACATGTCACTTAAATACCTAACTATTATCTTGGTGACTTTTCTCTTGATTAGCTTTATTCATTTTAGATAATTAAACTTACTAGCATAATTAACCGACTATTATTATTGAATTAGTCTAAAATCACCATCTACCCATTACAACATCATACATATAATATCATAATAGAACATATAAAATATGGGGTGTTACATTTGTAAGACAATTTATTTTATGAAAACACACAACACAACATTCTTATGTAAACTGCTATTTCTTATCAATAAAAGTTGGATGATTCAATGGTCATTTTGCACCCTTCGTTATGCTGGCAACGGGAACAGTCACCAGTTGGCTACGAAGAACAACCGTTTCGATGGTCAAACCCGGGCCAAATCCAAACAAAACACCCCAATCTAAACCTTCACCAGTCGTCCTTTTTCCATCCTCCACAGATTTGTTTCTCATCTCATTGATGATGAACAACACACATGCACTAATCAAGTTTCCATACTCACTTAGCACATGCCTACTAGCCTTCAACTTCTTCTTATCGAGTTTAAGCTTTAGCTCCACGTTGTCGAGTATGGCTCTACCACCTGGATGAACTATCCAAAACAGTGAGTTCCAGTCACTTAGACCAAGTGGAGAAACCGCGCGCTTTAACACGCTCTCTATATTCTCGTAGATCATCTTGGGTACATCCTTGTGCAAGTGAAAAGTGAGCCCTTCTTCCCTCAAGTGTAAGTTCATAGCCATCTCAGTGTCCGGTATGATTGTTTGATTTGCAGCCACAATCTCAAACAATGGATGTTCAGTCGATAAATCCGGGTCTGAACCCACAATGATTGCAGCCGCTCCATCTCCAAAAAGAGCTTGACCGACCAAAGAATCAATGTGGTTCTCATTGGGTCCGCAGAAAATTGAAGCCATGCTATCTGAGCAGACTACAAGGACACGTGAACCCTTATTGTTTTCAGCAAGGTCCTTGGCTAGACGAAGGGCTGTGCCCCCTGCTGAACAACCCTGTTGATAGGGGTGAGAAAAAACTGAGTAACCAAACCGAAACTGAAAAATTAGTAAAAATGGAACCGAAATAACCGGCCCAAACTAATAGCCTAAGGTTTGGTTTGAAAAGCGATTCGCTTTCGCTTACACCTGCTCAAAACCGAACTGCATGGAACTTGTTTCTTGGTTGAATGTGTGTTATTGGTTTTACGTGACAAAGTTATTAACTTTTGCCATAAGTTTTATGTCCACATTCATTCATTAACAGGTGGTTATCAATAGGCCAAAAATTTTATGCTCAAATCCGATATTTTGAGCCATTTTTAGGCCCATATATTACAAGCCAAAATATAAGACCGAAAACGAACCCATTTTTAGGCTCATTGAAGAAAACAAGAAGTGAAACTGAACGTTTTTTTTTAAACTGACCCGAACCTATCCATGCACACCACTACCTGTTGGTATATCATCAGTCGATTAACTGAAGGGGAAAGACCAAGTAGCTTGGTAAGTTGCAAGTCAGCACCAGGCATGTCAATTCCTGAGGTGGTGCAAAAGATGAGATGAGTGATGTTAGATTTTGAGACTCCCCACTCCTTGATGGCTTTGATAGCAGCTTCCTCGCCGAGCTTTGGGACCGCAGTGATCAACAAGTCTTGACGAGTATTCAAAGACGGACTCATGTACTCGCACATGTTGGGATTTTCCTTTAGAAACTCTTCCGAGAGAATCATGAATCGCTTCTTGATCATTGTCTTGTCACCTACAAGTTTGATATTAAGAGAGAAAAAAAAGAATCTTTATTTTGAATGCAACACATTAATATGAAAATGTAGATCAAAGAAAAATAGTAGAAAATGATGTACTTAGATTTTTAAAATATTACTGTACATGTTTACAAAGTGAAACTAAATTAAATTAAATGTTAAATGAAAATTTAGAAAGCAAAAATAAAAATTCATGAAGATGCTGCCCATACCAATGGCAACCCCATTGTCATATATGTTTCACAAAACTACACCAGGTAAAGCATAAAGCATGTATTTAAATCCTATTCAGTTCTTTAAAAAGTCTGTATATGAACTACAATTGCCTGATTGAAGTAAAGTATGATGCTTACATATGCGTTTAAACTTCTCCTTAAGATTAATCATATGCTCGCTATTTGTAACTCGGAAATAATAGTCGGCATAATCAGCTTGATTAACACAATTGAAAGGAGTTGCAGTGCCAATGGCAAGAATGGTGGCTAGACCTCGTGCTCGTTGGGTTTCTCGGATTGATTCAATATCCACGAGCTTTTGAGACAATGTCATACTTTTCGAACTCTGATATACTGAAAGAAATGTTATAATTGTTATTTGAAGTAATGAGGATAGGAGACCACAAAAACATCTATAAATAGAAACTCTAGAGCATCTATAAACAGTATCTCTTTAAACCATTATTAATAAATGGTATCTATCATGATTCTTTACGTGGACCAGTCTTCATTAATGGATTCTACATATCCATGAGACCAACTGATGTGTTTTCATTACCTCCATGCACTTGTTGATCAAAACGAGAGGCAAAGAAAAACCGAGTTTATGATGAACAAATACACATACACATGACACAGGTTTTGGTTTTCTTTAGCCTGCAGGTTTTGATATGTAAAAGTTTTAAATATCACTTTATGTATTTTAAAAACCTTTTTTTGGATGAATTTATTTTTTATTAGTCTATTAATTGGTTTTTATTATTTTTTTCTAATATTAGTTTATGTATTAATAACTATTAATTAACTATAATACACTTAGCAAGTTTATGAATAGTGTTTATTCTTTTTTTTAGTGTTTTTTGAGTTCTTATTTTCCTATGCTTTATCTCCCGATTTTCAGCATTGTCAATTACAACAACCCCTTAACTTTCTAAACACTTTGTAGTCGAGTTTTACGTGTTTACTTTTTCCCGAAAATAAGTTGGGTAAAATATAATATGTTCTTTTTCTTATTATTATGTACATTTTCAGTTGTTTATGTTTCGACGTAAATCTTCTTCGGAAATATGTAGGTCAAACATAATAAGTTTTCGTGCTTATTTTTAAATATGTTTTCGGTATAACGTTTTGATGTAAACTACATTTAATAAGTTGTGTGAATAATGCTTTTATTCTATTGGCTTTTTTGTTTCCTTCTTGAGTTAATTTTTTTTTCCGGATTTTATTATTTTTACCTTTCTTTATGTTTAATGTTTTAGTTTTACATTCCTTTTTCATTAAAGTTATATGTAAGATAACGTTTAAATTTTCATTTACAATTAATATAAAATCAGCTTGTATAGCTTTCTAATTTAAATTTATTTTTTATGGTTTTCAATTGATGTAAACACATGTGTTGACATTCCTTTAAGCGTATTTCTTTGGTTTCCTATATTGAACCAAACTAGATATCAAACGAAATACCGCAACATAACGCGGGTTATTTACTAGTTTTATGTATTTGGATTAATTTTCTTTTTAATTTTTCATATTCCTTCTTTGTGATTTTTTTATATCTGTTTTTGTTCTGATTATCGTATATGTACTCTTTCGTTGTATTGTCAAGGTTTTTTCCTATTTATTATTTTTTCCTTGCGATTTTATTTCTTTTATTTTCATTTTGATAATAAGGCTTTACAACTTGTATCGTTTTATCATAAATTCCTTTCATAATTTCACCTTATACTTAAAAAGTTGTTTTTGAAGGACAAAGAATCTAACGTGTGAACCCATCCTGTTCGGACTATATCCAAGGTCAACTCCTCGACCGCATGAGAATGTGCCCACCGAATAGTGGAGTTATTGATTATAGCAACGAGTGTAATTAAGCAAACAACGATTTTGTCGATTGAATCTCTCTCATAATTTCGAAATTTATGTACGGAGCTGCATAACTTTAGACTACGCGTTATCGCTCACTTGACAACCCAGATTTATCCTCTAATATTGCGACACATGGCGCTGACTAAACGCCTACTCACCACCTTGCTCACTCGCGCCTCCTCTCATTTGAGCTTGTTGTGGTTAACCTCTGCTCAAGCTACCACCCCCCCAAAACACACGCTCACCCATGCTACCACGCTCACTTTGGCCACTCGCGTTGGCGCTAGCCTGACTGCATTGTGGTGCTCGCGAACGAGGTGGCGGATGACGTGCCTAGCGCCCGGTGCTCACCCCTTCCACAACATGCAACGTTAATAGTTTCATAGTACCTTTAATCTATGTCTAAAGCGCCGGTGGAACATACTTGGATATTATATTTTTCTTTTAATTTGTGGGGTTAATTTCTTTAAAATAGCTTAGCAATTTTGAATTATGATTCAGATTTGATATTCATGACGCTTTAAATGTCTATAGAAATTTCATTCAAGTGGTTACCTATTTCATAGAAGAAAATTGGCTAATTTGGTTAGGGTAACATGTTTTGAACTAGCCGCTTCATTAATCTGCAGCGAGTAATTCGGTTAGTGTAGAGATTTGGACCATATGGTTGATATGCCAACATATTAACGCAAAAAAAGAGAAAATCACCAGACCAGACAAGTTAATCAACAAAGTAAACAAATTAGTCATTGAGTTTTAGCCTGTGCCAACATAGAGGTATCTAAAAGGGTCAATCGGGATATATAACAAATAAGATATGCTGGCTGAGGCGACTAGGGCTTTGCCAACACCAAAACTCATGGTGAAGTACAAAGAAGTCCACATAACGGTCTTTAACGTGTAAAACGTGCTTTAAGTTTATCCGTCGGCTGAACTTAGCCCACAATTTACACATCTATTAATCTGATTGATTATTTTTGTAGAGCTCATTGTATTTTAAGGTATTTTAAGCCAACCAGATTCTAACCGTCTTAGCTGGCAGATCCTATTTGTCGTCTTCTTCTGATTGGCTTGTTTGAAACCTCTATTTTGACATAGACCGAAAGCCAATGACTACTTTGTTAACTTTTCGGTCAACTTGTATAGTTTGATGATTTTCCCTGAGAAAGAGGTAATATTTTTCAAGAAACCAATATCTCACTAAATTTAAGACATGGGGAGCAGCTGCAGGATATATGTTTTTATATGTGATTCCTTTATTTCTTCATATTGATAATTTGTTGGAAAAAATTTTTCATGAGATATAGAGCAAAAAAAAAAAGCTGCCTTGTGGGGCATTTTTTTAATATGGATGAATATTTAATTAATATACGAGGAGAGTGTAAATTTGGATGGTTCTTTTTGTTGAATCTGTAAAAGTAAATGAAAATACAAAAAAATAATAATGAAGAATTGATGGTTCCATATTTGGGAAGAGTGAAGTATGATTTTTACCAAGGATTGCTCAAGTGGTTGAGGTTAAACCATGAAGAGGCAAACATGAATATTGCAATGGTATTGATGGTTTAGTCAATACTTTCTTGCTATTACAAGTTAACCATCAATGTACCGCCCGTCTCCCTAAATATACTAAGATGTAATAAGTTAATCCAAATGAAAAAAATGAAGCAATTCTAGTACATATATTTATGGTGGTGTACCCAAACCAGATGTCCAGATCTTATTACCCAATGAACACTATAAACTGTGAAGATTACAAGACCTACAACTCTAAACATCAACAAGAACAAGAGATTATCAATATGATAATCTCTTCACGAAACAAGGATCTAATCTAACTTGATGACTTAGAGTCAAGACGAATCAGCCACAAGATCAGAAACCCTAGATCATGATGAAGATTAGAGAGAAATGTGTGAACAACTATGTGTGAAATATTTGAGATTGTGGCTGATATCTCCTGCTTAAATATGCAAGCAATGTAAGCCAGAGTTTCTATGAGATTCATCTCTAGAAACAATGCCAAGTGCTTGTTTAGCAAAAGGGGACACTTTAATGCCACAAACAGCAACCCAACAACTTTAAGTCCATGCACCACCTACACTTGGCCCATATACTTGATAATTGTCCTCACATCATATAATTAAAACATTACAATGAGACGGGTATGAACCGTGCATACTAATATTGACGCTCTGCCTGACTCACTCAAGATCACCATCAAGGAGGAAACCCACCCTTGTGAAAAAAAAAATTTAACAAAAGTCAAAAGGTTTTTAATAAAGTTGAGATAAAAAAGAAAGCTATCAAAGTCAAGGGTCTAAATTTGAAAATTTTGAAAGTATTGGGGGAAGACAAAGCCGGTAAGAAAGCTCACCGACTTTGTATTTTAAGATTGTTTGAATATATATAAGTTTTAAATATCAGGTCTTTTAATCGCTTTAGGACAACTTTATTTTTTATTTATATTGTCTTTTTGTTTCTTATTCGATTTATTCACTTTTTTTACATTCTTTTAATCTATTTTTCGGTGTTTTTATTAACTTCTTTTAATTTTACTTTACGAACATACAAACATGTGTGTACACGGATTGAATACCAAATAAAATGTAAATTATAAATTTATATATAATCTTCATCAGTTATATGACGTATTACATAAAATTGAAAAAACAAAACGAAAAGTTACATTTTCAGCTATTCAAATATATTTTTCTAAGTTTTGTCTCTCTCTTGAGTCAATATAAGTGTTGAATATATATATATATATATATATATATATAAGGTATTATTTTGGGATAGATATTTAATTTCAAAAAATTTTAATATGCCAATTACAAGTGTTGAAGCATAGAGTGGAAGTGTTCTATGCAATACTTTCTCTTGCCCCAATTTAAGAGACTACAATAAATATCTTGGTATTAAGCGTAAAAGTTATTAAATATGAAAGTATAAATTTAATGATACTAGTTGTAGAAACAAACACTCACCGCTAGAGTGATTTGAACTGATTTTTCTAAGATACCGAGAACCACAGCTTGTTCTTCTAGTCGAATTTATATCTGCAAAGAAGAAAAGAGAGAATTGGAGATGTAGAGAGGGCCGGTAGAGGAAGAATCCTCTTTTTCCAGCTACAAAAAGTGTGTTTGCCCTATCTTCCCCTCAATAAAGAGGTGAAGACCTCCTTATATAGGAGATATGGACAACCCTAACCTCAATGGGCCAGACCCAATTACGGGTTGTCTCTACAAGCCCGCAGCCTAGTATAGTGTTAACTACATTGCGTTGGGCTTCGCGAGTTATGATACAATAATAAATAACATAATAAAATATGATAACGGTACTGACCGATCATTTGGGTCAGGTCTAATACCATACATCTACACTAGTAATGCTAATTATTGTGAACTTCACCGGGTAGAATAAATATTACAGTGTCAAATAAAAAACCATAAGTAGTATAATTTATAAATTTTGACCATTTAAATTTATTAACTGATAATTATTTTGACTTTGAATATGATATATATGATTTATAATCGTTTTCTTAATTTGTGTTAAATTTAAACTAGCAATTTGTGCACCTCTAGATCCGGGGAAGAAATATATTGGGCCGTCAATCTAAAATATGAAAACTAGCAACAAGACTCACGCGCGTTATGGCATCAGTATATTGCAAATGTCGAGCATATTATTCTGAGCGTTATGTCCGAGTTTTTGTTTGAATAACCATATGAAAACGTTTTAATTGAACTCAATGTTAACGTAAAGTAAATCTTATACCGTACAATGATAACTTATTATATGCGACCCGACTAACTCAAATTTATACGGTCAAGTCAAAATGTATTATATGCAACACGATTCATACGTAGGAAATGTACAAAATAAAGCACAAAATCGTACATCAAATTCACGTCAAAACGTAGACAAACTCGAATTTATAAAAAAAAAGTACACCAAGACAATCGAATATTGTACCAACTATGCGGCCTGATTATGTATCGACCATTTACATTAAAAAATAGACCAACTCGACTTTTTGACCCGACTCGTTTTCAAACAAATTTTTACGCCAAAACGTACATAAAAAGAAAGCATGAAAAAGTATTATAAATGAAAACAAACTTTACATCAAAACTTATATAAAAGGTAAGCATGGAATCATATTATATTTGACCCAACTCGTTTTCAAATAAAATTTATGTAAAAACGTAGATCAACTCAAGTTTATGCTAACACGTACATAAAAAACACACAACAAATTAAAGTTTTTTAAGTTAATGAACGAAACTATCATGAAAAAAAATCAGAATATATATACTCTCGAGGGGTCAAAGTTATATTTTTTCAATCATAAAATATGTAAGGGTTAAAAATTATATCTCCTAAACTTAATGGCCAAGAGTGGGCGAAAATAAGATTTAACAAAGAAAACCATCAAAGTCAAAAGGTTTTTAATAAAGTTGAGGTAAAGAAGAAAGCTATCAAAGTTAAGGATCTAAATTTGAAATTTTTGAAAGTATAGGGGGAAGACAAAGCCGTGAGAAAGCCCAGCGACTTTATCTTTTAAGATTGTATGAATACGTACAAGTTTTAAATATCAAGGTAAACACTTCTTTTAATCTTTTTAGGACAACTTTATTTTTTATTTATATTTGTTTTTTTTTTGTTTCTTATTCGATTTATTCACTTTTTTTACATTCGTTTTATCTATTTTTGGGTTTTTATTAACTTCTTTTAATTTTACTTTACGAGCATACAAATATGTGTATTACACGAATTGAATACCAAATAAAATGTAATTATAAGTTTATATATAATCTTCATCAATTATATGACGTATTACATTAAATTGGAAAAACAAAATGAAAAGTTACATTTTCAGCTATTCAAATATATTTTTCTAAGTTTTGTCTCTCTCTTGAGTCAATATAAGTGTTGAATATATATATATATATATATATATATATGTGTGTGTGTGTGTATGTATAAAGTAATTTTTTGGGATAGATATTTAATTTAATGATACTAGTTGTAGAAACACGGACTCGCCGCTAGAGTGATTTGAACCGATTTCTCTAAGATACCGAGAACCACACCCTCTTCTTCTAGTTGAATTCATATCTGCAAAGAAGAAAAGAGAGGAGTGGAGATGTAGAGACGATCGGTAGAGGAAGAATCTTCTTTTTCCCGCTACAAAAAGTGTGTTTGCCCTATCTCCCCCTCAATAAAGAGGTGAAGACCTCCTTATATAGGAGATATGGACAACCCTAACCTCAATGGGCCAGGCCCAATTACGGGTTGTCTCTACAAGCCCACAGCCTAGTATAGTGTTAACTACATTGCGTTGGGCTTCGCGAGTTATGATACAATAATAAATAACATAATAAAATATGATAACATAATAAAATATGATAACGGTACTGAACGATCGTTTGGATCGGGTCTAATACCATACATCTACACTAGTAATGCTAATTATTGTGAACTTCACCGGGTAGAATAAATATTACACTGTCAAATATAAAAACATAAGTAGTATAATTTATAAATTTTGACCATTTAAATTTATTAACTGATAATTATTTTGACTTTGAATATGATATATAATCGTTTTCTTAATTTGTTTTAAATAACTAGGAAATAAAAAGGAATAGACTGAATTACGGCAAATAAGGATTGAACTTGTGTTTGAAAGTTAGATTAACATTTTTTAATTAATATTTGTAAATAAGGTAAATCAGTTATGAATGCAAAAGAAAGGTATAATAATAATAATAATTCTCAAAAGCATATGGTCACTCCCTGCTACCGTTACATAGAGGAGTGACGGACATTGCAATGTTGAAAAAGAATACAGAATGCAAGTTATAATAAAAATATCAAATTTAATAGAGTAAATTGCACAAAAACGTGCTTTAAGTTTCACCAATCTTGCTGGTTTCATCCTTAATCTATAAAAGTTGTCAAAACCAGCCTTTAAGATTAATTTTGTTGCATGTTTAATCCTTTATCACTAACCCAGTTACTAATCCACATTAAATGGCCTCACATGCATAGCATGTGAGGGTAAAACCGTCTTTTCATCTCTCTCTCTCCACTTTCAAATGTCCATGAGTTATCGGCAGATAATTCCCAACCCTAGCCACCGATGCCTCTCCCATCGGCTGCTGAATAAACCTCCCTTGTGCCGTCATCACATTCGACGGAGACACCACGGTCTCCGGCGCCGCCGCAAAGCTCCACACCTGTCCAAAATCAGGTCTCCCTGGCAGCGCCCAAAATCCCCCCCCCCCCCCCCCGCCGCCGCTAACAGATATGTTATGACTGTTATCCTCTTTTCCTCCGCCGTCAAGTCCGTCGTCTTCCGGCCGGAGGCGTTTCCCGAGGATAAACGGCGTCGGAGAGATTAGATGTTGGTGGTGCTGCGACGGCGATTTTTGATCAAGCGCAACGGAGAGAGACGAATTAGCGTTTGAATTCCGAACCGCAACGGAAAGGGTGGAGAAGCTAGCCGGAGTGGTTCCGGTGCCGGTGGCGGCGATAATCGACGGCTCGGCTTGACGAAGGAGCCACTCGATTGTTTGACCGTCGGACTTGTGGCCGAGCTCACGAGTGAGCTGGAAAACCCTAGCAGCGCAGATGATCGGCATACGGATGCGACGGCCGCGGCCGTCTACTTTGCTGTGGCGGTCTTTTGCGGGAGGTTTTTTGACGGATAAAACGCCGTTACCTGCAGGCTGTTGCTGCTGCTGTGGGCGTTGATTGTCGATGATGGAGGCGTTAGTGGCGGCTTCTGATGATGACATGGTGTGAGGAGAGTGGAGGAGATACGGGTTTTAGGGTATGAAATGTGGATGTGAAGGAGGAAGAATAGAGCTCTAATCATTGAGAGGCAGGAGCTGGTGGAAACAGGATGGCACATGGGTAGGTGGGCCATACCTGATGTATTATAAACTGAAATAATTAACTGGGTTAGTGATAAAGGATTAAACATACAACAAAATTAATCTTAAAGGCTGGTTTTGGCAACTTTTAAATATTAAGGCTGAAACCAGCAAGATTGGTGAAACATAAAGGACGTTTTGTGCAATTTACTCAATTTAATAATAATAAAGTATTAGTAATTAGTAAATAAAATAATACTTAACTGTAAAAATTACAATACATCGTCGATTTCAGTATGGTATAATAATGACACAGTATACATTTTTAATAATATTTATATTACAATGTTAAAAAATATATATATTATTAAAAGAAATTAAATTAAATATTAATACAAAACATATAAAAATCGAATCAGAATGACTTTTAACCTTTTTACGTGTATAATTTAATATTCTATAATTGTGGGGAGGCATATATGTGTATATAATGGATTAATAATGGGTTGTGTATTATTGATTAATTCATTAGCTTTTATATCAACATATCAACATCATATTTTAATTTTCATTTATGAATTGCCAACCACTTTTGATGGTTAATAAACACCTATACCAATAGGATTCTTTTTATCATGTTTTGTTACATTAAAGTATCCACTATGTTGAATTTCATTCAAAATCTAGACTTGTTACATTATTTCAAACTATAACCATTTTAAATTCATTTCTTCGTTACTACTAAGCTATTTCAAATCTCCACTTGATAACTTACTTTTCCTTTTATTTAAATTATATCTAATCTATATAAGCTTTTCTAATTTATGTAATATAATAAGATTATTTATTTTCTATTAAAAATTCTGAAAAAAAATAATTAGCAACAAGATAATCCATTAAATAGAAAAACACACCTACGACAATTTAAAAAACACACTTAGAAGCTAAAAATAAAAACATACAAAAATAAAAGTAAAACAAACTTAAACCTAAAATTAAAAATACACAACAAATTAAAGGTCCCGTTTATTCTTAATTTCCTCACAATGTCTTTTGTGAATTTGACGTTGAATTGGGTCCATGATCGAACGCTCCATGAAGAGGATTGTGTAGTCTTGATTCGTAAGAAATTGATCTGAGCCAACCCTTGAGGCCATCCATCAACTCCTCTTTTTTTGTCGATGTATTGTTGCATCCGAAGGTTGACGTGGTCGTCTTTAGGAACCGACGTCTCCCTTTGTTTTGTTCCCTTCCTCGCCTTCTTTTGCTCCATTGGATAAGGCAACTCTTCAAACTCGTTCGGGTGTCATTATCATCCCCGAGATTTACATTGAAAGTCAGAATCATGGACGGGATTTCATTGTCGTCCAAGTCAACCGTATCGGAAGCAAACAACGTATACGCTCCCGACTCCGATGACTTTGACTTTTTTGACTCCCTTGGCAATGGTTCATGCCATTTCGGTTATGTGAAAAAAATGCTTGTAGTTGAAACGAACTTTTTGTATAGCTTCATACTCTGCTTTGGCCCGATTCATGAGTAGGTCATCGGAGTATGCGTTATGGCTATTTTGTATCGGTTGTAACTTCCACAAAAAGAATGATTTGTTGAAGTGGCCATATAATGCCAATTAGACTTCAAGTTATCCTTTAGTCGGTTATACTTGTCATTTATTTCTTCACAAAAATATTGGTAGACATGCTCCCTGTAATCGGTGCTCTTCACCATCTCCGTCTTTAAGGCAAAGAAAATATTGGTAGATACGCTCCCAGTTAACACATAAAGGTAAGCTTGTGTAAGAGCTTCTTCTTCTACCGTCCATAAAGGTAAGCTCGTGTAAGAGCTTCTTCTTTCGCCCTTGAACCATCAACGTTTTCCCTTTATTTCTTTGCCTTGAAGACGAAAATGGTGAAGATGTATCAACAATTGGGTGTCCGTGGCATTGAACCCGGACCCCCGTTGGAGATTGGGGTTGAAACCCATCTAGGTTTGTGGAGGTAACCCACAAAATGAGTAATAGGGTGCGAGTAGAGGAATGGCACCGGGTTAACTCATGAACCTGGATTGTTAGAACCAGGAAGGCATGGAACTAGGTTTACTAGGAAACCCATAACTTTGGAAGAGTGGGATGTTGGTAGATTGGTTCAGGTTTAAACCAGAGCCTAACATTTCTTAAAAATTTCTTTGGTCGTCCATGGAAGGAGTTGTTAAGAAAGTGAAAGGTTGAGTGTTAGAGGTTTGTGTAAAATGGAAGATTGATTGAGGGTGAAAAAGGTTAGAGTGAAAACTGAAAGTAGAAAAACAATCCTCCATTTGTTATCAGTATCTTTGAGTATAAATACAAATTACAAGGGATTGACCTATTCTATATTTGACAATATATTCCCAATAAATATAAATTTGTTTGCATATATATATCGGTTATGCTAATACACCCCCGCACTCGAAACGGGAGGGTCATGAACGTTGAGACTTGAGTGAAAGTCATCAAACAGAATCTTTGGTAACCCTTTTGTTAAAATATCTGCAATGTGATATCTGGAGGCAACATAAAGCACCCGAACTTGACCTTTAGCCACTTTTTTCCATAGGAAATGGATATCCATTTCAATGTATTTAGTTCATTGGTGTTGAACAGGATTCCCAGCAAGGTAGGTTACACTTACGTTGTCACAATAAACAAATGTAGCATGAGATGGAGGTGTATGTATCTTGAGGAGAAGATTATGAAGCCAACATACTTCAGAATCAACGTTGGCGATGCCTCTATACTCTGCTTCTGCGCTGGAACGTGAAAGAGTAGGTTGTTTTTTTAATACCAAGAAAGAATATTACCCCCACGTAGACACTCTAACTGGAGGTAGACCATCGTGTATCGGGACAACCACCTCAACCAGCATCAGTTTAGGAAACTAAGGAAGTAGTGGTGGACGTCGTTATATGTAGCCCGAAGGAGATTGTGCCTTTTACGTAGCTGTAAGACCCTTACTTAATTAACTAAAACTTATAAAAAATGCAATTATATATTCATAATGCAATTGTCAGACCATACTTCATTGTATGGTCATTAAAAATTTAAACCATTTTGTAACACCCTGTAAAATCGTGTCCAATAGTATAGTGACACGTGTTGTATTTTAAAATATAGTCTATTAAAGACCAATAAGGACTAAAGGCGTTAACATGCTCAAACTGAGCCTCTGAGTGACGATCCAATGTCAACATGCATAAATAACAGCATCTGAGTGACTGATATGTCAACATGCCCAGCCTCTGAGTGACATCGAAGTCAACATGCTTATAATAAGCCTCTGAGTGATCCTTTGCGAAGTCCTAACTCTCATATGTTCCATTTGTTGGACGAGAGTGATTAAATATGTGAAAGTTGGATAATTGAGGGATTAAAAGTGTCAACATGTTAATTTATACATCTGAGTGACCTTTTAACGAACCGAAAGCTTGACAATGTTCAGGCATAATCCCGGGTATGCCAATTATTGGCTACTTAGGGCTAAAAGTGCCAAAAAGGTGTTTTAGAAAGATATAGAGGGTTTTATAAGTTAAAGGGTTAAAAGAGTCAAAATTTGAAACTGGTTAAGTTATGATAGACCAATTGACGGGTCAAAGTTATGATATTAAAAAGTCAAACAGACCATTTTTTGGAAAAAAATCATAAATTGATCTTATATATGTTATGAAACCTGTTTTGACACTTAAACAAGTTGGTAATAATTATTAGAACATACAAGAACATGTTCGGCTCGTCAATTTCAGTTCTAAGGTCGGTTCGCAACCAAAAGTCGCAAAATTTGACTTCTGCTTTGACTTTCGATTCTGACCCGATTTAGATTAATTATCTACTGATCTAAAGTTGCATTATGATCATAATATAATGTAGCATAACCCTCTGAGGTTATATTACATGATCATAATCAGAATCTGAGTTTATGCGAAAGTTCCGTAATTATACCATTTTTGAATAAAATGCTATTTTTGCATAAATAAGGTTTTAATGATAATGAACTTGAAAATAAGTTTTCTACTGATATAATATTATAAGTAGGATTATTTGGTATATTAAACCAGGTTATTAACTGAGTTTACAAGCAGGTCCTTGAATTATGTCGATAAATGACGATTTAATCCTTATGGCTCATATAATGGTTTTCATCAAATCTTTTCAAGGTAAATCTTTTACTGATATGTTATATTAAATAACATATCTAAGACATTTTTATCTGACCTTAACATCAGTTTTTATTAAATATCGCATAAGACGACATTTTACGACATAAGCGCCGTTTCGGCGCATAGTATGGTTTAAAACCATATTAATTGACCAAGACTTGTTACCTATTGATTTTAAAACATATTTTAAACATATTTATAGTAGGTACATCATATGAACTCAAAATCCCCAATAATTTATAAACTATGTGTAAAATGACCAAAATGCCCATCCGGTGCATAGTTTGGCCATAAAAGATAAATTACACATATAATTGATATCTTACTGATATCATAAATAAATTATTTTTCCAGAAGACTTATAATTATAATATTAAATTATATTCAAGCTCCTTCTATATGGCATGAAATTACCGAAATGCCCTTATGAGGCATAGTTTCAATTTAAAACCATAACGGGCATAAAAGTTGATATCCTACTGATATTACAACTTATTTAAAATATAACGTCAGATAGAACTTGTCCATAACTTATCCGGTTATCCATTATCGCTTATAAGCGTACGGTTGATTATACGTAACTAGTTTACGGAATTCAACCAAAATGGGTTTAACCTTATCATTTTAAAACCAAAATCCAGAATGTTAAATGTTTACCCATATAATACAAGTCAAGGTACTTGTTGGGTTTAAACTACATTCTATCCAATCATCGTTTAATCAAGCGTTATACGTTTTGATCATGTACACTACTTGGTCTAAGTCTATGACTTAAATAAAGACCGTTAGTATAAGTGGTTAGCTTATGCCATAATCCAGACTAGAGCCTTACCGGTAAATGCTATCTGCACTTAGTACTTTTGTATATGGCTGAGTTATTGAAATTAAAAGAAGACTAGCTCAGGTAAATACTCTCGACTTATTTTCCCTATACGGGCTTGGGTTACGGTAAATTATTATTGCTTGGTCGGAAATGGGATCAATCGAATACTGGATTGTGGCTAGTAAATCCGCATATTCCGTTTTAATCAGTTTTGTTTGATAACTTAAACATCGGGGGGTTAGATTACCGTGTCTTGGATATCATCGGCTCATTACATTAGATAATGGCCACGACCTTAGCGCGGGGTGTAGGCATACACCTGACAGACGCTCAAATGCAAATTACCCAAGACGTTGGGGATAACTCCTCTGTGAGTTCTAAGTGGTGTGTATTTAATCATGTCTCGGTCTCTGTACTGGGCCCTGTATGTATGGACAAACATGTGAATCTGTTAACAAAGTTACAAAGTAGCTTTCCCAAGTTATAAAAGATTTTGTGCCATGTGCACTTAAAATCATTTTAAAATGTTTTCTAAATGAGTCAGTTGAGTGTATTTACCAGCGAAAGCTGACGTATTGTCCAAAGGCTAAGTTTGCAGGTACAATACAAAATAGGCCGGAAGCTGCTCGGTAGTGAAATAAGAGGATCTTGCAAATCCTTAAGATCTGCCCTAAAGTCTGTTTTATATTCTTTCTTTGTACAATTTATGATCCGTCTGTGAATCTTCGATTACGAGCCTGTATATTATTTTGTATTTCGAACATTCGGTTTGTAATAGTAATTTTACTCCAAGACTTCCGCCGTGCCTTGTTTAATTGACTATGATGTTATCAACTGACATCACGATACTCCCCACCCGATCCCACCGGTGTATGGATTTGGGTTGGAAATCGGGGTGTGACACATTTTAATAAGAATCACTACATATTAGCGATGTTCGGCTTGATAAATAATTAAACCAAAATGCGGAAACTTGAATTTTGATCATGTTCGGTTCTTCGTTAAGCTTGATCGTCATCTGGTGCCTTAAACCATTACCTATATTTCATAAATCATGAAATACGTTAGTAATAAGGAGTTTATAACGTAAAAAACTAAACGCAAAGGCCCAAAACAACAAAAAAAACATTTTGTGAGAAAACCTGTCGTAAGCTACGGCTCTATGCCGTAACTTACAACATGTAGGTTCTGTTTCCATCAGCAACTGTCTGCCGTAAGTTACAGCAGGCCACCGTAGCTTATAGTACACTGCTGCAGCATTTTCCAAGTTTGCCCTTTTTATACAAAAACCTCCGTAACTTCTTCCATACTTATCTGTTTCACTTGAAACTTGTTCCTAATTGATCGTAAAACTTTTGTATATGTAATCAACTCAAAATCCTCAACCCGGATTCAAAAATATTAAGGATTACTGTGAGTCCGAAAACAGTCTAAGATCACAGTGATGGTGATTGATACTCACCCAAACACCTATTGATTAGGTGTTTGAATGATATAAGTAAGAAAACAAGAAAAACTAATATGAAGGTGAAGAATCTTATCCAAGATGTAATCCCATAATGATAGCAACATTCATAGATCCTGGATATCGATTTAGAACATGTAAATCAGACACAAACACAAAGATAATCACAAAATAACCTTGGTCCAAGAAGCTTGGAGCCGAAGGATACTAGCATGATATATATATATATATATATATATATATATATATATATATATATATATATATATATATATAAACTGACTACCCAACGTAATTAATAATTTTTCTAGGAAGTTAAATACGCCGTCACTGATGTGACTAGTTACAAAAAGTTCACTTTTAACCCTGTAGTCTATCTAACTATTACAAAACAGCTCTAACCTATGAAACTCAAATACCAATGATCTCAAAACGTTCTAACAATTACACAACCATTACCCGGTTTATGCGCATATTTATTTTGACCCGTTATGGGATTTAAGCAGTTAAGCTTAAACTATCCACATCCCTACATAACTCTTAATCCCACTCTATGATCTTTATTCATCCATCATCACAACTTCAATTGTGATGGATTATGATAGGAAAATTCATTATATTCCCATTCTACCCTTGAGTTTAACATTTTTATGAAAATGACCCATTATGTATCATTAAGCCAAAATGGTTTAAACATTCCACTTTATATTACTGGAAGGTTGTTCAAATGATAAAACTCATATTTGAACTACCCTTAAGGGTCGTTTGCCCGGTTTGTCATTCGAGGGCGTTTGGGTCAACTTTAGTCCTTTTTTACCATGGACTTTTAAAAGCATATTTTGACCAAGTGGGCACTTTAAAACCCATGTTCTATTTAAAATCATTGTGTTACGAAGAACATAATGTCACACCCCAATCGATGGAGGAAACATCAGAGTGAGACGAACAAAATTGCTCGAGACTTCATAAAGCTAATAAGTGACAAGTATTTAAATAACAAAATTTCATTTTATTGCTAATATCAAGTACATTGTTTGAAAATGAAATTACAACAAGTTTATATAAAAATAAGATACAACAAGTATTAAAGTTTAAGATGCGTTTCTAGGCATCCTACTAGGTTCCGTGCATCATCATCGTCAAAATCTTGCAAATACGTTTTAAAGTATAGTTCAATACAAAAGTATTGGCTAGCATACAAGTTTGAGTACTAGCATATATGTAAAGAAGGTTTGAACAATCCACATTACAAAAATAGTTAACTAGATTAATGTAGCAAGGCATGCAATTATACAAGTTAACCCAAAGTTTACCACAAGCGTAATCTTATCGTTGCAACAATAAGACCATAATGAATGAATGACTTAACATGACCTCAAGAATACGGACGGTGTGTTACTCCTATAGCGCTATACATATTAAGGGGAGGCTTTAAACAAAGTTAATGACATGTAAATCACATAAGAATGTTCCAAGAATACAAATCAAGAATCACGTATTTAAGCATGTATGATTGGATTGTTTGCGTTTGCATAAAGTATAAATGATTGCGTGTGTTTAATAGTATAACGTATTGCATCCAAAAGTGTAAAAGCAAAAGGGGTCATGTACACTCACAATTTTGTAAAGCTTTCTGATTATCCATGAGTGATGAGTTCTTTGAGAATGGGGAATCGAGGGTATAAGGTCATTCGGGGTTTATGGAGTGGTTGAATTCGGAATCTATAATTTAAGTACAAAAATTATGTATACCAAAGTAATTATGTAGTCTTAAAACACTCGTTTTTTGACCCTATATATCCCGTATGGATTGTTGTGATTTCATGGGTTAAGTGCGCATTAGAATCGTAACGAGAGGCTCAAGTCTTAGATAATATAACCTATTACCATGACAAGTAACCATGTCGATTATCATCAAGGATCGGTTATGTGTGTATATATATTATATAGTTTATATAATAATTCTAAGCTAAGTCTATCAAGAATATCATAGATTGTCATATAAGTCATGCATGGAGGTAAGAGGATAACCATCCTTTAGCCTCATTGTAAGATTCACCAATACACAAATCATCACAAGGATGATTCGGATGGTCATGAATGAAAAGGAAATGTACAATAATTACTATAAATAAAATCAGAATTTTTAATCCTACTTTGGACCTCAAATGTGGTCAGGTTTCACCTTAGTTTGTCAAGACAAGCTTGTGAAAACCTTCCTAGAGGTTATCCAAGTAGAAAGAAAGAAGAAAAACATAAGAAAATAAGAAGAAAAGTGAGCTAAAACTCACTTAGAATGGTTGCAACTTTCTGCCAAATCTTGGAAATTAGAGAGTAACCAAGAAGATTTTAGAGTATTTGAGTGTTTGGAGTGTGTTTAGGAGTGTATGGACGCTTGTATTTATAAGTGGGGATTAGGGTTTGGAAATTAATGAAGGTGAAAGGTGATTGAGGAGAAAGGAGCTGGAGAAGGATGAAATATGATTGGCTTAAAAGGTGGAAGGTGATTGGAGTAGAAAGGAGGTGGAGAAGGGTGAAATATGATTGGCTTAAAAAAGGTTGAAGGTGATTGTAGGAGAAAGGGGATGGAAAATCTTTTAATTTTTTTCACTTTAAGTCCTTGCACTTTGTAACTAAGTTATTTTATGTTGTTTTCTTGCATTTTAGCTTGTTTTAGGTATCCAAAGTGTATTTTAAGTCTCGGTTTTGCGTATAAATACGTATTTAAATATTGATTGTGTATATAACACAATTATGAAATGTAGCACGTATATGTATAAAAGGAATTTCCATTATGATTAACGCCTCAAATTGTGATGACAGGCATGGAGTATGATTGTAAGGTTTCTAAAATAAGATGCGAATACGAACTTTCTAAAAATAGGAATACAGAAATACGAGGCGTTACACATAATTTATACAATTTAAACTATTAGATATACCTCACTTTAGGGAATCCAATGTTCACCCTTGACTCGTTTAACTCTCATCGGACCTTAAGTCCTCATTGAAAGTTTGACCCGTTACACATACCTGGCTTGGGTCATAGCATTAACCCATTTAATATCTTACATTATTAGTTGCTAACTAAAGCAATACAAGCCATATGCTATTCTTCATGTGAGCACAAAAACTCGACAAGCAACCATTAGTCATTACCAAATGACCGGTTTCTTTCCCATTTGTTAACTAATTCCTTTTTTCTTTGCATTTTGGATAGACTACGTATTTGTATTTTGTAAGAAGGTATTTATTTACCTTTTTGCCTATTTGACCCATTGAGGTTTACACCACGTAGTCATATTTCTTAAAAATAGTTTCTTTACTCGTTTGACCCGTTATGGCTTACACTATAGGGTGTCTTTTCAAAACTTATTGTTTATGCATCAACATGAACAAATTACCATTTTACCCATTATAGCCTACACCATAGGGTATTTTTCCAAAACTCATTGTTATCTCAAATTATGGTTTTTCACCAATTTATTTGTTCTGACCCGTATCGATTCGCGTCGGAACATCATATTTTAAAACTCCTTCCTGTGCTAGGTCTCCTTATTCATAACCAAGTACGTAAGTAGATATTCTGTTTAAAATATGTAATCTTCACTTACCTTGCATCCAATTATGCTTTTCCCCGTGTATTTGATTTGTTTGACCCGCTTCTTCCCAAGCTTCCACCTAGCTTGTCAAGCGTCAAACTACCATTTATCATTCGTAAGATGGTTAGATTAGTTATCATTTAACACTGGATCAAAATTACCATTGGATCTTATTATAGGTCAGTTTGACTTTTAAAAGTCAACTGCTCATTAACATATGCAAATGCATAATAAACTCAACGAACTCATTTGAGCATTTCATGACACTTGTTGGGTATCATTTTAATCCTCACTCAATGTGTCTAAATTCTAACAATTTACCATGTATTCACACTTCATGTTATTTAATTGTATTCAATCATCAAGATTTTATACCGTAAGTCTAATGTATACTAATTAACCTACGGGGGTTAATTTCGTGTAATCATGTCAAAACTCATTTAGTTAACTACTCAAATAATCTTCATGTATATCATGTGATAAATATTTCACATTATCAATAACTATGATAGTGAAGAATACTTCTACTATCTTTAAAGCATAAAAGTTCATCATATTCACTTAGGTATTACATCAAACACCTTGTGGGCATGAATTTTTATACTACTTCTATCAAGTCTATGATTGAATTATTAGCCATGTATATACAACTTATAACATCAAATGGTTGGAATGTTCAATTAGCACCTAAACTCAATGTGTCAAACATCCAATACACCATTTTTATCATAGAGGTTCATGTGTTCTACTTCTTTATCCAAGACCCACTTATCTATGTGTAATAGTTCATTCAAACACTCTAACCATATCAATATATTCAAAAATTTCACTTAGGGTTTGTTCCTAAGCAAGTATACATCTCTTATCTTACTTCAATTTCCGAAATTCATACATGGATTAACATCCATGGAATCTACTTACATTCGTAATATCTCCAAATTAAGACTTTTGACATACCTTATGATCCCCTAGCTTAGGTGATCATTAATATAGGCCATGCACGTATTTGGTGCCCAATTTCTCCTTCATTTTGATGATTGTAGATGAACAATGGTTTTGCTCCCTTATTCCCCTCCTGGTCGTTACACGCACACGCGCACACACACACTTAGTGTGTGTTGTGTTTTATTTTGATTAGTTAAGTTTCAGCTTTTCCCATTTTAGTCCCTCATGTTTGAGATTTTAATTATAATTGAATATCATCCAACATTTATAATTAACAATAATAATAATCAACTAGGTTAATTATTCCTAGTTATTTTTGTTTACGGGTTAACTTTTATCACTAACGGTACTTTACCCGCTCTTTAAATTAACATGGTTTGATTACGAACCCGTTTTTTAGGGTGTTACAATAGCATAAAATGCGGTTGAGATCATGCATATGAGAAGTAGTAGTGGCATGCATATGTATACAAACTTGTTGAACAGCATAGGAGACGTCAAGTCTCGAAAAATTTAGGTATTACAAGGCACCAGTAAACGTCTGTATACGGTGGAGTCTTCTAATGGTGTACCCGACATAGCACTTAACTTCTGGTTAGTGTCAATGGCCGTGGCGGCTGGAGCTCGAGGATTTCCATAGCAAATTTTTCTTGAGACAAGAATAGGGATTCGCGGGTTGTTTAACAAAGACATGTAGGAAATACTGGCCCTGGCCCAAGTCTTTCATTGCCAATTCATTAGATAAGAGAGCCATGAAGCGTTCCCAAAGCACATCCGTGGATGTAACAAAAAGAACATCATCTACATATACAATATAAATGCCATGTGTGTCACACCCTGACCCGCAACGGATATGGTAGTCGGGCATGATTGGGTTTTCATCAAAGCTCATGACATTTACTATAATAAAGTTTCATATTTGTTATTCCAATTTAAAAGGGAGAATTCCAACAAACACATAAACCATACAAGCACAAATTGTTCTAAACATGACATTCATGTAACTCTTTATTTTTCTTCTATGGCCCAATCCTATGTGTTCCTTCCTTCAACCTGTCCACCTGTATCATGTGTAAAAGTAGAGTTTTTGGTCAACAAAAGTTGGCGAGTGAATCCCGTTTAAATATTTGAAAGAAATGATATATTGATTAATTTAATAAAAATGTGCATAAACGAAATATGAGCAAACATATATGTAAAACATCAACAAACCACATACACATCTAGCAATGTACACATAAGCATGATAAATGATGAGTTGTGAGATCAAGGCTCAATCAAACGGAGCCGATCTAATTAGGCAACGCGATACTCTACCCGTATACAAGGAGGAACTAATGGGTCTAATGTGAATGCTTGACTGAAATGAGAAAATATAACCACATATAACAATAAACCAAATAATACATACACGTTAGATCATATTATGGTAGTTGCACAAGTGTTTGAATAAACGATATAAATAAACGACACATGATACACCCCAAAACATGAATAAAAAGGAGAAGTTTGTAAGAATTCGCTCACAGTGGGTGCGTTTTGATTCGATGAAGAGTGCGCACGATTTAGCGTTAGAGATACCAACCGACGAGAAAAAATAACCTAAATATTCACGTAAAAATTCGGTAAATATATATATTTTAGTTATTATTAGTATTTTTACTTGATAAATTTTATTAGACATTTTAGATAATTTTTATTGTATTTAATACTATTTTTATGTTTAAAGATGATTTATTTGATTGTATATTTTATGGTTTTTTTAAAGGGAAAATAAACAAAGGTTTAATTAAAAAAATTGTTTCTTTTTCGGGTCGGACCGGTCGGAATTAGTAGCGTGTGGGGATCAAACTCGTGACCTCTCGTTTACGTGCACGCAGCTCTACCAACTGAGCTACGTGTCTAACCCGACATATTTTGGAATTTAATTAACTATATATACTTACTGTGATGAACTTATTTTTAATTAATTAAAAAGGTTTTGTAGTTTGCAAAGTCGGTGTAACGAACCGGTCTCGAACCCGCGCCCACGCTTCATGTTGCACACCCGACCAATTGGGTTGTGTGTCCAACTCATAGAATATACGATTTTAATTAATTTTATATATTATCTGAGTTGTTATATATATATTAGATATAAAAAGGGTGGAATTATATATAGAAATCGGAAACGTGTGCGAGGCTCGAACCGGTGATCATCTGGTTTACATGCACACAGTCCACCACTGGACTGTGTGTCTAACCTGGTTTAAATATCGGTTTTAATTCCTCTTAAACACAAGTTTCCCTTCATCTCCATCATTTCAACAGAACGTTAAACTAAAAGCTTACTGATTTGCTCAATATTCTTATAAATTTTGTAATTGCTTAAACGAGCATGAATAACATAAAAGAAAAAGAACAATGGTGAAGATTTATACCGTTTGAAGCTACGGTGATATTCCGACAAGGATTCCGGCGAATCTTTGATTTCCGGCGAAGTTTAAATTTGCAAACAGAAACTCGCAGAGGGTTTGAAATGAGTGTAGGTGTGTTCTAGCGGTGTTCGGAAGACCCTATTTATAGAGTAAGACAAGGCTCGATGAAGTTTCGGTTTCAAACTTTTTGGTCAAAGATTTTAATGGCAACAATGATTTCATGACCGTTTTTTACGAATTAATTCGGTAATTAAGTTGATTCTAACGATTAGAAACGGTTACGCACTTTAATTGCAAAGGAAAAAACGGATCTGTGATGATAGCTTGATTCCAGTTCGGCTATTACAGGGTGGGTTTTTTTTTTTGCGTTTTGATTTCAAACGTAGTTTTGATATAAAACTTGTTGATCTGAATTTAAAACAGATGTATGTGTGTGGTGCAGTGGTGTAGTGGGTGTTTGATTTGGGTGGAGACCCGGGTTCGATACCCGCGGTCCACACCCTTTTTTTTCCTGTTTTATTTATTTATTTTTTATTTATAAATCAGTTATTACTATTATTATTATTTTAAACTTTATTATTTTTATTTATTAATCTAATACTAATAATATAACAAACTTTAAATGCTTAACATAAATGCGTAACGAATCATCTTAAGTATACTTGAATTACAAACGGAGCGGGTTTTTAGAACCCGTTTTTCGTCAGATGTTACAATGTGATACGCTTCTTTGAAAATAAAAAGGGAGTGGTCACACTTACTACGATGAAAACCCATGGAAGATACATAGTCCGCAAACCGTCAATACCACGCTCAAGGCACTTTTTCTAGCCCATGTAGAGACTTATTCAACAAACATACATGATTCAAATATGTAGGATCCAAAAACCCATTGGTTGATGCATGAAGATTGTTTCATCAAGATTTTTGTGAAGAAATGTGTTTTTAACATCTAGTTGATGAACGAGCCATGAACGAGATACCGCCAGGCTTAGCATAGTGCAAAAAGTAGCCGGTTTGACAACCGGACTAAATGTTTCTCCGCAATCAACACCAATTTGTTGCGAACGACAGTTGCACACAAGGCGTGCTTTATATCTTTCGAGTGAACCATCCGCATTCTTTTATGTCGAAAAACCCGCATAAGTGCTCGAAACTCATCAAGTATGGCATTTTTCGAGTCCGGTTAAAGAGGGCTTCAGATGGGGATTTGGGTAAGGGGGGGATAGATGTGGAGGTGTGAAGATAGATGTCGTTGCGGTTGGATATGGGTTGTGGGTTCGGGTAATGGACCTGTGGAGTGGGGCTGTAGGGTGCGAGTTGGGTGGTGGAGGGGCCTAATCTATTAAGGAAGGTGGCGTAGAAGCCAGTTGGGCCTGAGGAATTGAGTGGATCGGTGTAGGCGGGTGGGGTGAGTCATGAGGTGATGAGGGCAGCAGTTATGTAAGTGGGCTTGGTGAGGAGTGGATGGGTGTTATTGGTGTGCTGGAAGAATCAGAGGAGGATGACCAAAATAATGGATGTAAATTATTGGTCAAAAAATCATAATTTAGGAGAAGAGGGTTAGGTCGATGACAAAGGAACAAGTGAAAGGAATGATAAGATATGGTGCTCTGATGTCATCTAAGTAAACCATGCAAATATATTGTCTGCTTTGTACTTGATGGGTTACTCATTCAGGAACTCACGGTTTTGTTTTTACCCGACAAGTTGCTCGCTTAGAAAAACGCATCTTAGTAGAGAAGGTTTCCACCTCCTTATAAGAAAGGCTCCGTTCTCCTTCTCAACCAGGATTGTGACTTATATCTCCATCCCCTTAGGGAGCCAGTGTCCTTGCTAGCACACTAGACTGGCCCCTGGTTCCTGATACCATTCTTAAGTAAGTAAATAATCTTCCATTTGTTATTCACTCTCTCTGGGTATAAATACAAATTACAAGGGATTGACCTATTCTACATTTGACAATATATTCACAATAAATATAAATTGGTTACATATATATCGACTATACTAATAAAAGTTTGAGAGTGAAAGGTTGGTGTGAATATGATGAACGTTTAAATTAAAGGTGAAGCGGATTGGTCTTTTTTAAATTTATTATTATTATTTTTTAAGTGAGTTGGAGTGGTTTTTTAAAAAACAAATTGGTATTTTTAAATAAGTTTACATTTTAAAATCAAACGGACGGGTCCGGTGGACCAAACCGGGCCGCCCCATGTCACCTCCATCGCTCCTTCGTCTGAAATGGACTTGTCCAAAAGCTAGCACGGGGTTTCAGAACCCACGTGTTGATGTTGTTATAGTTTTAGTATTAATAAGGTGGGGCTTGGGAAAGGGGACGCATGATTTTATATTTGTTATTTTTCAACTAAAATGACGTATTTCGTAAAACTTAAAATTGCACAAAACGTCCTTTAAGTTTCACCAATCTTGCTGGTTTCAGCCTTAATCTCTAAAAGTTGCCAAAACCAGCCTTTAAGATTAAATTAGTTACGGGTTTCATCCTTTATCACTAACCCAGTTATTAAATCATGTTAAATGGCATCACATGCAAGCCATGTGAGGGTAAAACCGTCTATTTCATACTTAAAGGACGTTTTGTGCAATTTACTCATATTTTTCATCCTCTTCATCCTCCTCATCCTCGTCTCCTCCGCCACTTTGCTAACATACGCCGACCCTTCGCCTGAAACCCTAACGTAAGTCGACACACTTCTCGATTTCAAACTCAACCTCCATGATCCACTCGGTGCACTCACTAGCTGGGACCGGTCAACCTCTTCCGCTCCATGCGACTGGCGAGGCGTCGGTTGCTCCGGCGGCCACTTCACCGACCTCCGTCGGTTGCTCCGGCAGCCACATCACCGACTTCCGCTCCATGTTTGTGGATCAATTCAACCCGACCCATTTTGACCTGCAATAAAAATTGCCTGTTCTGACCCATTCTCAGATCCGCCTACGTCTCAGGTTATCGGAAACACGGGAAGTAACTCAACTCGAGAAGCAGTGCACGCAACAGAACAGGGATTCGCAGTTGGAATGCACGCAGCCCTACACATCAATCCATACTACGGTAAAACCTCACTAGAAGGCATGGTTGCACACTTCCAATGTGTGCTCCCAATGGGCCCCACAATCATCTACAACGTGCCATCCCGAACAGGCCAAGACATCCCGCCACGTGTCATCCACTCAATTGCTGGCAGCGCCAACTTTGCAGGCGTCAAGGAATGTGTGGGCCATGACCGGGTTTCAGAATACACCAAAAACGGGGTTACTGTTTGGAGCGGGAATGATGATGAGTGCCATGACTCAAATGGGACCATGGTGCTATGGGAGTTATATCGGTTACAAGCAATTTGGTTCCGGGCTTGACGCGGGAACTGTTGTCACAAGGCAAGAATCCTTCGCTTAATAAAAAGCTTCTGCCTTTGATGAAGTGGCTTTTTTGTGAGCCGAACCCGATTGGGGCGAACACTGCTTTAGCGCAGTTAGGGGTGATAAGACCTATCTTTCGGCTACCGTATGTGCCACTCCCGTTGGCCAAACGGGTGGAGTTGGTAAAAATATGTGCCACTCCCGTTGGCCAAACGGGTGGAGTTGGTAAAAATAGTGAAGGAAATTGGGCGGGAACATTTTATAGGAGAGAAAGATGTTCAGGTTCTTGAAGATGATGATTTTGTGTTGGTGGGTCGTTATTAGTAGAGTAATTTTACAGCCGTGAAGTTGCAGACGTGGCAGACCTGGCAGACGGAGGTCGGTGAAGTGGCCGCCGGAGCAACCGACGCCTCGCCAGTCGCATGGAGCGGAAGAGGTTGAGCGGTCCCAGCTAGTGAGTGCACCGAGTGGATCATGGAGGTTGAGTTTGAAATCGAGAAGTGTGTCGACTTCCGTTAGGGTTTCAGGCGAAGGGTCGGCGTATGTTAGCAAAGTGGCGGAGGAGACGAGGATGAGGAGGATGAAAAATATGAGTAAATTGCACAAAACGTCCTTTAAGTATGAAATAGACGGTTTTACCCTCACATGGCTTGCATGTGATGCCATTTAACATGATTTAATAATTGGGTTAGTGATAAAGGATGAAACCCGTAACTAATTTAATCTTAAAGGCTGGTTTTGGCAATTTTTAAAGATTAAGATTGAAACCAGCAAGATTGGTGAAACTTAAAGGACGTTTTGTGCAATTTACTCTAAAACTTAACATGGTTTTTAACGTTCACTCTGATGAAGATTCTGACGACGATGCAAAACCGAATAGTGGAGTTATTGAATATAGCAACATGTGTACTCGCGGTAATAGGACATCGTTTTGATGAATGGGACTTAAATGTCATATTTTCCTTTTATATTGTGGAATTAATTTCTTAAAAGTAGCTTAGAAATTTGAATGACGGTTCAGGTTTGATTTTTATAAAACGTAAATTGTCATGCGGTTATTTATTTCATAGAACAAAGTTGGTTAATTTTACTAGGGTTAGCATATTTTGGACTACCGAGTTCGTTATCTCCAACTAATCATTACAAACATAAAAGAGAAAAGTGTCTGTATAGTCCTTTTGGTTTGCTGTAATTCACCTTTAGTCACTACGTTTTCAAAACTACAGCTATACTCCCTAACTTTGGCAAATTAGTTCTTCAAATAGTCTTGAAACGGATAAAGGTTAGTTTTTGGTGTTAAGTAGATGTGAAATTACTAAAATACCCTTCACTATAAAACAAAATATATTAAATAATTATTAAATAAATATATATAATTATTATTTAAAGACTTATGCAGGACCCACCTCCCACTTCATCTTCCCTGCCATCACCACCACCATTTTCGCTCTAATTACAATCATGATGGTCAAACAGGCTGATGGACGTAAAGCAAGGTGTGAATAAGAACCGAAATACTGTTCTATATTTGGTGTTTGAGTACATGGAGACTGATCTGAAGAAATTCATCAGATCCTACCGCCAAACTGGCGATAACATCAGGGGCGAATGTACATAGCAATAAGGAGTAGCCTCCGCTACCTCTTGGCGCTCCGGCGGTAGTGTAAATTTTGGAAAAATTTGACGTTTTTTCGATTTCATTACCTCTTTCTTTTAAAACGTTACCCCTTGGCGCTCCAGCTAGATCTGTCACTGGATAACATTCCGCCCCAAGTCTTCAAGGTACAATTTTCTTCACAGCATAACTTTTAAATTTCATGTTAGTTTGGTAATGACATTGTTTGTTTGTACTGGTTGTAGAGCTTGATGTACCAGTTGTGCAAGGACATTGCTTTCTGCCATGCTCATGGTATATTACACAGGTATACATCATGAGAGGGTGAGAGGGGAATTAGACAGAAAAATGGTAATGGTGGTGGCGGTGAAGATGAAATGGGAGGTGGATCCTGCAGAAGTTTTTAAATATTAATTATATATGTTTATTTAATAATTATTTAATATATTTTGTTTTATAGTGAAGGGTATTTTAGTAATTTCACACCTACTTAACACCAAAAACTAATCTCCATTTGTTTCAGGGACTATCCGAGAACGAATTCGCTAAAGTTGGGACTATAGTTGTAATTTTGAAAACGTAGGGACTAAAGATGAATTCGGAGCAAAACACAGGGAATATCCGAGCACTTTTCTCAACATAAAACCTTTGAAATAGTGTATAGATCTGGATCATTTTAAAATTCAAGCCCTTCTCTTAAGTATTATCTGACATGTGATTCTTAATCAACAAAGGGGATTGAAGTTAAAAAATTGTATAGTAGTATAACATTTCTTGCGATAATTAAATATTTTTTTGAATTAAAAAATAAAATAAAACCTCTCTTCCAATAGCATCATTGGTCAAAATTTTCCTTTTCAGGTGTTTTCAAGCCCACAGGCCACAGCCAGGGATGTTCAAAACCGGATATCCGAAAATTCGGATAATTAAATTTTACTATCCGAATCCGTATCCGAATATCAGATATCCGAGACTTCGGATACGAATTCGGATAATAAAACAGATATCCGAAACTCTAAAAAAAGTTGTTACCAAATAAAAATCTGTCACAAATTCACAATCCATCTTTCTTATCCATCTAAATATCCAATCCACAATTACTGAAATGTAAAATGTTAATATGCAATTGAAAATTTCGAATACACCAAATCTTCAAATATCATTTTCCAAGCAAAACTAAACTAAAAATGTAAAATATCGCATCATCTTCTGAAGCAAAAGACCTGCAAATTAGCAAATGTAAATATAGCATTATTGAAAAATAAAACAATCCATGAATCTGTCTCCATTTTTCTATTTCTACAACTAACAAAATAAATAAAAAATAAAAAAACAATTAAACCCATGAAATCTGTCTCCATCTTTTTGTCTCTGCAACTAAGATCAAAACCAATTAAACCATGAGTGGTTCATCTTAATCTCCATACACGATTACAAACGCAGTCCCACAACCATTTTGGAACTTGAACTACTAAATCGTGGAACTTGAACGATGCCGAAACTCGAGCTCCCGACGATGATTAGTTGATAAAACACTAGATCGAACACTTGAACCATGTTCTTGGTCGCCTGTTGTCGAACCCATGAACCATGTTATATATACTTAATAATTAAATAATAATATAATTTAATATTTCGAATATCGAATATCCTAAAATTTTGAAAATCACTATCCGAATCTGAATCCGAATTTTCGAATATCCAAATTTTTCGATAATTCGGGTTCAGCATTTCGGATAATTCGGTTACGGTTTTGGATTCGAACCTTTTTGCACACCTCTAGCCACAGCAAAGCCAAAAACGGCCGGGGCAATTAAAGCCCCGCTGCAAGTGGTCTAAAGGCTTTTGCCTGGTATTTGTGAAAAAAAAAATAATAAAAAGCCTTTTGTCTGTCTAGTCATCCTATCCAGTCTCCTTTTGACAGGTGGATCCAATCATCCTTCAGTTGTCATCACTCTAACCTTACCCTACCAACTCCACCCCCAACCACCGCACCGCCATACTCTCCCGGCGGCGCAACACCCCAATTTTGTTGAAGCAACCGCGGCTCTCATAATCTTCGATGGAAACATATTTTTTTTTGGATTTAATCTCCGTTTAAAGCACCCGTCGAACAGGTCAGACTCTCTTTTACTGAATTGCTGATCCAATTATAGGTTTAGATCCCAGTGCAGTTATGAATTCGTTTTATTTGTGGAGTTAATTTTTTAAATGTAGTTATGAATTATGATTTTGACTGCCTTTGACTGATTTTGACCGCCTACCTATTTTGGGTCCGACTAGGTGAAATTTAATCAGTACACTACTGATTACTTGGTTAAAAAAAGCGTGCCTTAAGCACGCTTAAGCGCAAAGTGACCCTAGGCGCAAAGAGTTGCGCCTTGTGTGACATAAGGCGAGCTCTGTACAAAAAGCGCATAAAAAGCGACCTTTTTTTGGAAAAGAAATCCCACTGAGGCGCGCACTTCTTGTACAGAAGGTGTTTTGTGGTTTAAATTGTTATACATATAGCTAAAATGGTTGTACATTCAAGTGATTTATACATTAAATCATATATAAACCTTATTTATAACTATATTTTGGGTAATGGATGCTAAAAACCTATAGGATATATATATATATATATATATATATATATATATATATATATATATATATATATATATATATATATATAAGCACCTTGCGTCTCGCGTACGAAAAGCCCTCCGCATTTGCGACTTGCGCTTTGATTTTAGACGTTGTCGCTTTTGTGCGCTTAGCGCTTTTTCAAACCAAGTCAATTAGTCGCCAATTAATTGGCGAATAGTTCCTATTTTTACAACACTGGCAAAAAGTTTTTGAAATAGTGTAGAGATTAGAAGCATTTGGTTGATATGTGTCACACCCCGACCCGCAGCGGAAAAGGTGATCGGGGCATAATTGGGTTATCATCAAAGCTCATGACATTTATTATATGTTTCATATTCATTAATACAATTTAATGGAAATTTACAATAAATGATACAACATGTTCTAACTATCAGTCTAAGCTTCTTGTTTCTCTTCTAAGGCATATCCTATGTTTTCCTTGCTTCAACCTGTCCACCTGTATCATGTGTAAAAAGGTTTTTGGATCAACATAATGTTGGCGAGTGAATCCTATGGAAAAACATTTGAACGAGTTTATCCAATTGATTATAAATAATGTGCATACCTCATATGAGTAAATGTAGATGTAAATTTATTCACACAACACATAATATTGTATATTGAACATACAAACACCAAATGATAGTTTTGAGGCACGCGTTGTTCTCGTCTCACACGAGGAACTGATGGGCCTAATAAATGAGTTTTGAGGCACGCGTTGTTCTTACGAACTGATGGGCCTAATGTATGAGTTTTGAGGCACGCGTTGTTCTCGTCTCACACGAGGAACTGATGGGCCTAATAAATGAGTTTTGAGGCACGCGTTGTTCTTACGAACTGATGGGCCTAAATAAATGAGTTTTGAGGCACGCGTTGTTCTTACGAACTGATGGGCCTAAATAATTTGTATACAACTTTGACAATATGAAATACATCACAACCAAACAATAGTTACATTCTAATTTAGTTCATAAAATGGTATAGCACGAATTTGCATAAGAGAATTAGTTTAAGCGACACATAATACACCCCAAAACATGAATAAAAAGGGGAGTTTGTAAGAATTCACTCACATTGGGTGCGTTCGGTTGATGACGTTGAATGCACGCGAAATGGTGTTAACCACGAGTGAAATTAATCCTAGATAAATCGCATAATGGTTCGGTAAGTAAACGGGTTTTATTAATCTATTTTAATAGGATTGTTGGGTGTATTTTTGTGAGTTTGAGGCTATTTTCTAACCTTAAAAATGTTATTTTTAAGTATTTATAATTGATTTTTAATTAAAATAATTAAATAAAAATAATAAAAATATTTTTATGTTTGCTACAGTACGCATTGACCGTTGACTTTGACTATGGTTGACCGGTTTATAGGCATATTGTTGTGCGCTCGGTGAGGCTCGAACCCGAGACCTCCCGTACGCGTGCACGCAGCTCTACCAACTGAGCTACGTGTCTAACCCGTTATATATCCGATTTTAATTATATATATATATTAATTAGATTTAACAGAAATCCTTTATTATTAAAAATGAATTAAATCTTCAGAATCGGTGCGCTCCACAGGTCTCGAACCCGGGACCTGTGGGTTAGCGGACACACACTCCACCGCTGGACTGTGTGTCACACTTGGTTATAACTCGGTTATCAATATACTTAACATATACTCAAGGCGACTCCGGTTCAGTTTGCTAAAAATAGGATTTTTATCAAGGCGACGTGTGTGAACCGGAATCGAACTCGTGACCTTAGCGTTAAAAGTGCACACAGTCCACCGCTGGACTGTGTGTCTAACCCGGTAATTATTTTGATTTTAATTATACTTAACCATTACTGAACTTCGTCTTCTTCACCGGTTTTAACCGGAAAAGACGACGGACTGGTTCAGAATGTTGATTCGTGTTTCTTACGCGTTTAATGATCAATTACAAATGAGATAAAAGTAAAAAGAGGAAGGAAAATAGGCGTGAGATGTACCGACTGGTTTTACTCTGTTTTCCGTCAAAACTCCGGCGACAGAACTCTTTTTCCGGCGACAAGTATTTTGCAGCAGAAAGTCTTCCGAAGGCTTGCAAAGGTTGTGGGTGATTTCGGTAAGAGTTTAGGGGTTCAGTAAAGCTCGGAGACTAAAAACACGGTTTTCCGGCGAAGTATCAAATATTTCCGGCGAGTGAGTTTTCGCCGAGAAATGGTGCGATTTGAATGTGAAAGACTTCTGGCGAGTTGGGGTTGTATTTATAGGGTAGTATTGGGATTGAATGGGGTCTGAATTCGGTCTCAATTCGAAGTCAACTGTTCTCCGGCGATTTTGGCAAATGACGCGTTTTCAGACGTTGGCTATAGCTGGCGAGAGTTAATTGATTGATTAAATTGAGCGAAAGCGTGTTTTATGGGCGAAGTCGTCGGGATTTCCGACGACTGCTGTTTGGGCGCAAGTTGACCGAGTTTGAATTTCTCACATCATTATTTGATTTAATAAAACCATTTACTTAACAGAAAAACAAAGTGGCGGAGTGGTTTACGGTGTGTGAGTTAAGTGTTTGGTTGAACCGGTAGAGACCCGAGTTCGAAACCCGGCAAAAGTAAAACATTTTTATTTTGATATTTTTGACAGATTTTCAAAAACTAAATATATATCCCCGCATAATAATTGATTACGGATCGTTTAAAATTATTTTGGGCATTTAATTCGCAACGAAAAATTTGACTGACTGTTCGGTTGATAAACGGAGCGGGTTTGGTAAATCCGTTTTTGGACGGATGTTACAGTATCCCCTGCTTTTTAGAAATTTCGTCCCGAAATTTAATTAGGGATATAATTGACTAAAAGAATGATGGTGTTGAGTTTGCCGGTTACATTTTTAGAAGAAAATTAGGGTTTAGGTTTTTGTTTGAGGCGGTAACGTTCCTTGTAAAGGTTAAGTATCCTAATACAGGAATCGCTTTTTGTTGCCTACTGTATAAGTATTGTTAAGCAGGAATGATTCGCTAAAATGATAACATGCATAAGAGTTTGAATATGCTTAGGGTTATTTCCTAAGGCAGAAATTCTAAAATCTACACAAATAAACACAACAACTAACAATTGTATCCACATTCTGATAGCATATATGTTTGAATGGTGACAGTTCCTCTCTCGTTTGTTACGATGGAGAGGTTAGGCTATGTAGAAATGGATCACATTCCAATTTCTTTAAATAGTGAGATGATATATATATGTAACACAATTTCAACCAAGGCAATACTAAATCCTACATGGAACTTCTCATAACCGCCTGATAATGCCTCTGATCCTTTGACAAGAATACTTATATATAGGAAGTACCAGCGGCGTATCCACCGTATTCTTGTCAAATTCTCATTGGCTTCATCCGCCAGTTATGATTAGTTCTATGCGACTCTACAACAAACACCACAACCACAAGATACTGATAATGAAAATGTATGTGCGTTCAAGGCTCAATCAAACGGAGCCGAACGTATTGCATGAACTGGAAATGTAAATTGATCTGTGAGCTCAAGGCTCAATCAAACGGAGCCGAGCGTATTGAAATGTAAAATGAAATGAAATGTATTGCATGTGAGACACAACTCAACTTCTGAGATATGTCGTGAAGTATGATGATATGAATATTAAATCAATGAGTATAAAACCAACTGAACTAGTAATTTGCATTAAAATTCTTGGATAAAATTCCAATTGAGATACGTGAAAATTGAGATAACATAAAGAAAAACATCAAAACTAAGTGATTGGAGTTGAATCTTGATTCTTGGTGAGAGAAGGCTAGTTAAGTGGTTGGTTTGGTCCGTTAACATCTTCAACAGGATTGGCATTGATGTTATGAACTCTTCCCCTTGCTGGCGGTGGAGCTGGATTTGCTTGGTTTGCTTGGTTAACTGGGTTTGCCTGAGCTTGGGCATTTATGATGTTAACCAAACGAGGGCACGTGTTTCTAAAATGGGTAGGGTCGCCACAATTGAAACAAGCTCGAACATTTGGGTACATGGGGTATTGAGGTTGTTGATATGTTTGGATCATGGGTTGAGTAGGGGTTGAGGTTTGGTTTTGAGGGGTGCGGCAAACGTTGCTCAAATGACCGTAGCGTCCACAATTCGCACATAGTCGACAGGGTAAGGTAGATGGATGGTGATAGAAACAGGTGTTGCATTGAGGGTGAGGTCCAATGTAAGGTTTCTTGTTTGGGTAAGTTGAGTTGGGTGCTACTTGAGCGTTTGGGATAGTTCGAGGAGGTACAACTTGTGAAGCTGGTTGGTTACGTTGGGTGACAGCGAAGATTTGCCCATCACGTTTTCTCTTAGAAATAGGTGGTGTAGAGGATTCGGTTCGGGTGGAGTTTGAGGTTTCCGTTGATGCTTTATCCTTCTTCTTCTCCTCTTTGAAATCTTTGTTCCGGATTCGGTTCTCGGTGAGCGCGGTTGCTAGCTCCATTGCTGCTTCCAAAGTTGCAGGTGAGGTACTTATTATAGAGTCTTGAATCTTTGATGGAAGACCACGAATGTAGTGCTCGATCAAACGGTAGAGGGGAGTAAACAAGTTGGGAACCATTTGATTTAACTCAAGGAATCTCTTGTTGTATGTGGTGTGGTCGCCTTCCTTTTGTTTTAAAGCATGAAACTCATCCTCCAATTTCTTGATTTCACTTCTTGGGCAAAACCGTCTTGTCATGATTCCCTTCAACTCTTCCCAAGCCAAGGTCATAGTTTCTTCAACACCACGTTTGGTCTTTTCTGTATTCCACCATGTGAGTGCCGTTCCAAGTAAGCGACCGGTAGCATAACGCACTTTGCGATCATCGGGGCAATCGCAATTTAGAAAAGTGTTCTCCATTTCTTCGAACCAATGGAGGAGAGCGGTGACACCTTCAGTACCTTCGTATTTTGGAGGATCGCAGGATTTGAAATGTTTGTAGGTGCATTTAGTGACTGAAGGATTGATAGTGTTTTGATCTTCTTGCTGAGTTGGGTTAACGGAATTAGCGGTAAGGGCTTGTTGAACTTGAACTACGATGTTGGGTATTACGGTCGCCATTTGCTGAGCGATTTGGGTAGCCATGCGTTCACGGGCTTTTCCTGCTCTCATTTTCCTACGAGCGAGGCTAGAAGACATCTACAAGGAATACATGTCAAGAGTATGAGTTGAATGCCTTTGGGATCGTGGGTCGTGTTTGGGATTGAACGTTCATAAAATAATTATAGAAAAATAATTCTACTACATCCATAGGATGTCTTGGGCTTTGCTTGCTGTTAGGCCCGTCATGCCGCCATACTTTACCTGTGTAATCATGTGGGCCCCCGTGAATACCGGTTTTTCATATGGTTCGCACTGTTTCTGCCTGGTTGCGTTCACAAAACCCGGAGAAAATCGAGAGATATGTATACAACGTGTGATATTCGGATTGTGTCCAGGCATGGACACGGTGACATCTCAAAGTGAGGTTAGTTCGAACGACGTTTGGTGTGGCATGCTTTGGCCTAATAGGTCCGTCGTACTCTCATCGTTAGTCCCCAGGTAGGCAAACTGGTCCGTTATTTTGGATTTATACGAATGCCAACCTAGACAGGACGTTCCGACTACCGGTACTTGTACCCTTCCAGTTACTACATGCCCGTCGCAGAACTTACTTTGATGAGAATTGAAAATTGCACAAAATCTTTGGATATTGAGAGTATGAAAATAAATTGAATACATGAACATCGATATATGTATAATGAATATGTATATATGTATAATGAATATGTATATGAGCATGTATGTTTGACTGAAATGTAAACAAATATGAAACAAATAAATATCACAAGTTTGTATGTAACCACCTAATCAAGTTAAATTTTAGGCAGACTATAGTATAGGCTCTAAGGGTCTAATAACCTATCCTATATCCCTATAGTCATGGCTCTGATACCAATCTGTCCACCCCGACCCGCAGCGGAAAAGGTGATCGGGGCATAATTGGGTTATCATCAAAGCTCATGACATTTATTATATGTTTCATATTCATTAATACAATTTAATGGAAATTTACAATAAATGATACAACATGTTCTAACTATCAGTCTAAGCTTCTTGTTTCTCTTCTAAGGCATATCCTATGTTTTCCTTGCTTCAACCTGTCCACCTGTATCATGTGTAAAAAGGTTTTTGGATCAACATAATGTTGGCGAGTGAATCCTATGGAAAAACATTTGAACGAGTTTATCCAATTGATTATAAATAATGTGCATACCTCATATGAGTAAATGTAGATGTAAATTTATTCACACAACACATAATATTGTATATTGAACATACAAACACCAAATGATAGTTTTGAGGCACGCGTTGTTCTCGTCTCACACGAGGAACTGATGGGCCTAATAAATGAGTTTTGAGGCACGCGTTGTTCTTACGAACTGATGGGCCTAATGTATGAGTTTTGAGGCACGCGTTGTTCTCGTCTCACACGAGGAACTGATGGGCCTAATAAATGAGTTTTGAGGCACGCGTTGTTCTTACGAACTGATGGGCCTAAATAAATGAGTTTTGAGGCACGCGTTGTTCTTACGAACTGATGGGCCTAAATAATTTGTATACAACTTTGACAATATGAAATACATCACAACCAAACAATAGTTACATTCTAATTTAGTTCATAAAATGGTATAGCACGAATTTGCATAAGAGAATTAGTTTAAGCGACACATAATACACCCCAAAACATGAATAAAAAGGGGAGTTTGTAAGAATTCACTCACATTGGGTGCGTTCGGTTGATGACGTTGAATGCACGCGAAATGGTGTTAACCACGAGTGAAATTAATCCTAGATAAATCGCATAATGGTTCGGTAAGTAAACGGGTTTTATTAATCTATTTTAATAGGATTGTTGGGTGTATTTTTGTGAGTTTGAGGCTATTTTCTAACCTTAAAAATGTTATTTTTAAGTATTTATAATTGATTTTTAATTAAAATAATTAAATAAAAATAATAAAAATATTTTTATGTTTGCTACAGTACGCATTGACCGTTGACTTTGACTATGGTTGACCGGTTTATAGGCATATTGTTGTGCGCTCGGTGAGGCTCGAACCCGAGACCTCCCGTACGCGTGCACGCAGCTCTACCAACTGAGCTACGTGTCTAACCCGTTATATATCCGATTTTAATTATATATATATATTAATTAGATTTAACAGAAATCCTTTATTATTAAAAATGAATTAAATCTTCAGAATCGGTGCGCTCCACAGGTCTCGAACCCGGGACCTGTGGGTTAGCGGACACACACTCCACCGCTGGACTGTGTGTCACACTTGGTTATAACTCGGTTATCAATATACTTAACATATACTCAAGGCGACTCCGGTTCAGTTTGCTAAAAATAGGATTTTTATCAAGGCGACGTGTGTGAACCGGAATCGAACTCGTGACCTTAGCGTTAAAAGTGCACACAGTCCACCGCTGGACTGTGTGTCTAACCCGGTAATTATTTTGATTTTAATTATACTTAACCATTACTGAACTTCGTCTTCTTCACCGGTTTTAACCGGAAAAGACGACGGACTGGTTCAGAATGTTGATTCGTGTTTCTTACGCGTTTAATGATCAATTACAAATGAGATAAAAGTAAAAAGAGGAAGGAAAATAGGCGTGAGATGTACCGACTGGTTTTACTCTGTTTTCCGTCAAAACTCCGGCGACAGAACTCTTTTTCCGGCGACAAGTATTTTGCAGCAGAAAGTCTTCCGAAGGCTTGCAAAGGTTGTGGGTGATTTCGGTAAGAGTTTAGGGGTTCAGTAAAGCTCGGAGACTAAAAACACGGTTTTCCGGCGAAGTATCAAATATTTCCGGCGAGTGAGTTTTCGCCGAGAAATGGTGCGATTTGAATGTGAAAGACTTCTGGCGAGTTGGGGTTGTATTTATAGGGTAGTATTGGGATTGAATGGGGTCTGAATTCGGTCTCAATTCGAAGTCAACTGTTCTCCGGCGATTTTGGCAAATGACGCGTTTTCAGACGTTGGCTATAGCTGGCGAGAGTTAATTGATTGATTAAATTGAGCGAAAGCGTGTTTTATGGGCGAAGTCGTCGGGATTTCCGACGACTGCTGTTTGGGCGCAAGTTGACCGAGTTTGAATTTCTCACATCATTATTTGATTTAATAAAACCATTTACTTAACAGAAAAACAAAGTGGCGGAGTGGTTTACGGTGTGTGAGTTAAGTGTTTGGTTGAACCGGTAGAGACCCGAGTTCGAAACCCGGCAAAAGTAAAACATTTTTATTTTGATATTTTTGACAGATTTTCAAAAACTAAATATATATCCCCGCATAATAATTGATTACGGATCGTTTAAAATTATTTTGGGCATTTAATTCGCAACGAAAAATTTGACTGACTGTTCGGTTGATAAACGGAGCGGGTTTGGTAAATCCGTTTTTGGACGGATGTTACAATATGCCAACATATTAACACAAGAAAAAGGTAGTCATTGGTCAAGATATATAAGGTTGACCAAACCAAAATGGTCACTAAGTTTAAGACATAGAGAGCAGCTACAGGAAATATGTTTTTATATGTGATTCCGTCCCTTTATTCTTCATTTTGGTATTTTGTTGGAAAAGATCCTTTAAGGGATATAGAGCCAAAAAAGCTGTCTTGAGGGGATCTTTATGATATGGAATATTTATTCAATTAATATAAGAGGAGAGTGTAATATAGGATTCTTTCACAAGTCCATCAATGTACTGTGTACGCCCATCTCGCTAAATATTCGCAGTTGTACAATTGTAACCCAAATGAACTAAAGTAAACAGTTGAATATGTAGTATGTAGCCTAGGGGAAGTTTTGAGAAGAGTGCACTGTCTTGATAACCATGTCTTGTTATTACCTGAAAATTATTGTTTTTGATCTCCACGACCAGACGTTATAACTCCTCGAAAATTAGTTTAGTTTGATGATTTTAAAGATTTGTGCCATAAGGATTAATTTTGGTCGACCTTCATATCTGACTTTGCCGAATTTATGGTCTGATGTTTCTTGATGGTCAGTTATTGACATTCAATTTAGTTACTTGATATATGGACAATTTTGATGACCTCTTTGATCTAAACTAAGAAGTAAGAAAAGGAAGAATGCTAATGGCTAATGTAGCTGTCTAATCTGTATAGTAGTCTTTTTGCCACTATGTACGAATTAGTGATAAAAAAAAACATGCATGGATGGTTCCAATTTTTTAACAGTGTCTTAGTGTATATTGTTCTAGTTTTTAGTTAAAATTTATGATAAGAGTTACATATGCGAACGACACATTAAGGTATTACATTAACGTACACGCTAGGTTGTAAATATATTCAATTAAAATACAATGTAAATATATAAAGGTACTGTTAAACGATCCAATTTCACAAAAAGAATGTGTTAAAAATATATAGTAATGAATGCATGTAAAGAGTATAAAACTATAAACTTGAAAATATTACACACACATACAAAAGAAATTTTTTGGAAGTTAATACTTCACTTTATATCTGAAGGTAATGTCAAGTGTAAATGTACTTGAGTGAAGTCTGGATACTGCTTGCACATTGTAGTTCGAATCCTCATGCAGTCATGCACACAAAGAGGAAATTTTCCTTTACAATAAGTCAGCAAGTAAATAAAATTTATTATGATCTTAACATGGGCAGTATAAATGGATGTTTAGAAACATGTGTTATCTATAGCCTTAGTTTTAAACAGTATCAGCAAACTAAAGAAAATCAATGAATTGTCTATGTATGGACTCTGCTGCTATTTCAAATGGTTTAGATATAAATATTAGACTTCTTGAACGGTTGACGTGTCTCCAAAATCTGTATTCGTGCTTGTACTCCAGATTCTGTATTTGTCGCCCAAAATACAATTTTCAGCCACCTGGAAAGGGTAGTAGTTCATATGCATCATTGGTGCTCCAGATTCTGTTCAAACTGTATTCATGTAATCTGTGTGTCAAACCTCGTAATCTAATTGTTTCTTTGCGTTACTAAAAAAGACGTCCAATGATAGAACACTTAAATACTACACTACACTACACTATACTATAGTGATCATTGGAGAAAATGTTTCTTTACCTTAAACATTTTCATATGTTCGTATTTTTATTCACTTTCTTTGACCTGTTGCTTCACTTACGACATCTTCGCTATACATGATTTCTGCAGGAGCTTCGTGGTTATACTACAAAGATATAACAACTCTTAGTTGCAGATAATTTTTGTCTTCATATCGGTATCTCATCCTGCAGTTTCATGGGGACAGGGGAAGAACGCTCTCCCGCAAAACAATCCAAACCTACTTCAACTCAGGTTTTCCTCACTCACTCTTCTTTGAGTTACATCAAGTCTTATGTATGTATCATACAACGTTGTCTCACTCTCTTTAACTGCAGGAGACACCTCCAGCCACATATCTTGATTGGTCAAGCTCTATGCAGGTGCATGTTATAACCAGTGTTTCTTTTTTTTGTTAGTAGATGCATTAAACAGGTGTGACATGCTGATATAGACTCTAAATTGTGGCTCTGGAGTTGTTCCGTCTTTCTTTGCCTCGTCAGCTGTTACGCCTCCGGTTCCTCATCCATATATGTGGGGTGGCCAGGTCATCATCTCTACTTACTTGCAAAATAGTATCCAGATGTAGGGGTGTGCACGGTTCGGTTTCGGTTTTTTCGGTTTTAGCAACAGTTCGGTTTTTCGGTTTTTGGAACAAATTACATAAAAATCAAAAATAAAAGGGTAATCCGAAGTATAAGAATCTTTCGTAGATGTTTACATTCAAGCTAATATATTTAATCTTTTTAATTAACATTGTTCACAAACCTAACCTTCTAATCTATTTTAATGTTCGAAGTTTTTATTAAGACATTTTCTTTTATAATACTTTGAAAATCATTTCATTTTAATGTTAAATTTTGTTATTTCTTGTAGGCAATGGATACATCATTTCAGTAATAAATAAACATGTTAATGTTTTTATTATAAATACTTAACATTCAAGGATAAAACTAATAATTCCTAAATCAATATATAACAAAAAAATTTAAAAATGATTTTTTAGGTATTTGGTTCGGTTCGGTTTTTTATAAAATGAACAACGGTAACCGAACCGCAAATTTTGGTTGGGTTTTTTTCTTTTTTTGTGCGGTTCGTTAAATCTGTTTTTTTGGTTTCGGTTCGGTTTTTTCCGGTTTTCTACTCACCCCTATCTAGATGTATATGATATGCAATAATTGCCATTTTACTTGATAATCATATTTAATGTAATATTATTTCAGCATCCCATGATGCCTCCTTACGGCACTCCTCCTGTTCCGTACCCATCTGTATACCCGCCAGCAGGAGATTATGGTCATCCGAGTATGCCGATGGTAAAAAAGATTTTTCTTTCATGAAGTTTACTTTGAAGTTGCATTTTGCCTCGTTTCACGTTATATAACCTGTAAAGTGCATATTGCAGCCAAACACAGAAATGGAAACAAAGGCCTCTAACGGGAAAGACAAGGTCAACAAAAAGTCAAAGGGGTCGTGCGGAAAGGTCAACGATATTGGGAAGACAGCTTCGAGTTCAGGGAATGATGGTGCCACACAAAGGTTTCCAAACCTGAATTTCAATCCATAAAATAAGTTCTCGTTAAGTATGGTACATGTTATCATAAATTTTGTCATGCTGATCGTTTAACGTGTAACGTAAGCAGTGCTGAAAGTGGAAATAATGGTTCATCTGATGCAAACGATGAGGATAACCAACAGGTATGTGGCTCCATGTCAGTATCAGTTATAATATTAAACGTATTTGCTTTTTCTTCGTATATGCGACTTATAATTGGTACCTCCAGGAACATTCTGGAGGCAAAAAAGGAAGCTTCCATCAGATGCTTGCAGACGGTAATTCTACATACTTTTTTACCTTAGCTTTATGTTCGTACTCGCGTATTTATTGTATTTTAAAATTTTCATCTCCGCAGCGAATGCACGAAACAACAATCCTGTAGCCTCTATGCCTGCTACCAATCTTTATATGGGGATGAATATGTGGACCCCACCTACTGGACCTGTGTCGCAACCGGTGACCCCGCCACCGATAATGGCTGACCAGTGGGTTCAGGTGTACGAAAACTTAATTATTTGCTGGTTTATTTTTTAGGAATATTGGATTTTAATAATCCTAACAATTCGCCGTTGGCCGCCAACAGTCCTAACTTAAAAATAATCACTAGCAGTCCCAACTATTAACATATTGGCCTCCAATGGACCCTGACTAACAGAACCCTAACGCCGTTATTCTCCGGTCGCCAGAAAAACGTTTTTGGCCGGAAAACTCATTTTTAGCCGGAAAACTCAACATATCGTCCCAAACCTCTTTGTAATTTTATTACGGACCTTTAGGAACATTTTTCTAGTAAAAGCCCCAATTATTGAGGTCGCCAGAAAACTCCTTTTTCACTGGAAAACTTCTCTTTGGCCGGAAAACTCAACTTTTTGGCTGGAAAACTCAACTTTTTCGTCTGAAACCTCTTTGTAACCTTAGATCGGACCTTTAGAAACTTTTTTCTGGCTAAAAACGGCTTTCCAGCGACCAGAGACTAACGACGTTATGGTTATGTTAGTCAGGGTCCATTGGTGGACAATATATTAATAGTTGGGACAGCCAGTGATTATTTTTTAAGTTGGGACTGTTGGCGGCCAACGGCGAATAGTTAGGATTATTAAAATCCAATATTCCTATTTTTTATTAACGTACAATGATTTGTTGTTGAGTTACGAGTTTTTAACTTGTAAACATACATCAACATTTTGAGCAACGAACGCTTGCCGCTTTATCGTCAACAGGATGAACGAGAATTGAAAAGGCAGAAAAGGAAGCAAGACAATAGAGAGTCGGCTAGAAGATCAAGGATGCGCAAGCAGGTAATAATATATATTTACTCCTACAAAATAAATGTTTTCTTTTATGATAACAATGGAAATAATGTAAAACGGAAAACATTTAAACGTATTTGATTTGATTGTTTTCTAATAAAACAACTTGTTTTTTTTTTCAGGCTGAGTGTGAAGCGCTACAAGCAACAGTAGAGACGCTAAATAACGAGAATCACTCACTTAGGGATGAGCTGCAAAGGCTTTCTGAGGCATGTGGGAAGCTTACAGCTGAAAATGATTCGATAAAGGTTTCTGCCACTTCCTCTCTCAATATATACTTTTTTCACGAGTATTGTAGCATACATATCTCGGTTTTAAAAGGCGCGCCTGAGGTGTTAGGTGCTTGAGGCGATCTCGAAAATGACTCAGGGCCTTGAGGCGTCTTGTCATGCACATCTGAGTCATAATTGGTCAATTTTAGGGTATGTAGGAAGCCGATAAGTATAAACAACTTCATCATAACTTCCAAATTACATGACATAAAATTATTTAGCATTTCACATCATGTCAAATTCATTTTTTATATGATTTACGTTGGCTGGACAGGATGAGTTAACCCGGTCTATTGGACCTGAAGCTGTGTCGAAACTGGATGAACATCTTGAATCTCAAACTAACGAAGGTGACAGTTGACGAGAAAGCTAGTTATACACAAGTCACGACCATTTTTAAAAGGATCTGACTCTAGGATTAATCAAGGAAGTCGTTGACCAAGGTAACCGTGACATTTCGTTATAGAATCTCTGGTCCTGATGCTTGACGTTGTACAAGTTAAGATTATACCAGGAATTAGGTCAGAATCATGTGCTCGTTTTTAACTTTCACAAATTCATTCTTCAATGAATATTATAGCCATATTGTGCGAGAATCTGTCTTGCCATTGCCTTTCTCATGTATTGTTTCATATTTTTTATTAAAAAACAAATGGTGATCCATCCATCGTTTGGGTGTGGATCACGTCAGGTTGGCAGGTTGAATAGATGAACCTGAACACAACTCGTATGTTTATTTGTTTGATAAAATCAATCCTAACATTAACACCCTTCAAATCGTGCCTTGTTCAAGTCAATGTTTTGGATTGACCCATATAATATTTATCTATGGATATAAGTAATACTTGGAAACTTGATGATAATTTAAACAACCAATTATTCTAATGTATTTCTTTTAAATTTCACCTCAGAAACTTTTTAAAAGAAATCTGAACATTAAATGTTAAAATATGAAAATAACTCATCTAACGGTAGGTCAGGCTGAGCGGGGTAACGGGTTCAGGTCTATACAGGTTTTGACAAAATTGGGTTCGAATTTTAAGGGATTTCATCATACTGATCTAGCATACAAATTATCAGTTTCCTCTACAGAGGAATATCGTGTGTAACAAAAGAGCTATGTTCAGTATGATGCCTTCCAAATGCAACTTGAAAATAGTACAATCAGTTACATTTCCATTGTATTCATGTTTTGACTTTTGAGGTCAAATCATTTGCTTTGTAATGAAAACACAGAAGTACATAATTTTATTAAAGTTGAACTTTAAAATATAGAATGTCAAAGTGCAACACATTTGACTCAAAAATTCCAACACCCTTTTCTCAAATAGATATTTCAATTTGATTTACTTACCCTTTTCTCTAAGGCCAGAAGGTGTGGTATAACGCCCCTAGCCAAATCAGCGAAATTAGTGCCCTAAAGCCACCCCTGGGCGCCAAATGGGGGGCCCAATGAGTCTTCGCCAGCGCAGTAATAAGCGTTAATGGCATCTGCAAGTGGGGTCCATTGTTTTCAACCAATCAATTTTTTTGCACTTTTTTGTATTTTGTTTAATAGGAGGCTTTAAACCACACCATGCAAGTTAACGATAAAGTCATCGCTTAAGTGGTGCATACGTGGCTCTGACGTGGCACTATAGGCTTTAACCCACCCTTCAGTCTAATAGATATTTCATTCTGATTTACTTACATTAGATTGCACCTCCAAATTCAACAAACTTTTTTCCAAAATTAAACACCTGAATTTTGATTTTCTCGGGACACGTGCCTTTTTATGCTAATTGTGGACGGAGTCCAACCCGCATCTCTCTCGGAAAGAAGCTTCACGTCATACAAAAGCGAGGAAGAAGCTCAGGAGGTGCAACCTACGAGAGGCAAACAGATGTGAGAGAGCAGGAAGAAGAGGTGTGGGAGCGTGTTGGTGTAGAAACACCAATCCCTCCATACAGGATCTCACAGGAGGCATCTCCTGCAGCATTATCATGTCTCCACTCCACATGCCCTAATTTCACATCAAATTACATCAACATCATCTTCAAACACGTTATCTTCACATTATAGGGTAACGAATTTACCAACGAAACGCACATAACAGAGTTCGAAATCGATAGTCATTACTCATTAGCCATCTAAAACATGATTACTTACCCAAAAACCTAAATTGGCAAGTATTATTATTCCAATCCCAAAATAAACACGTGTGTACCAACATTATTGCCTATGTGTGGAAAGTACATCAACTTTACTAATCCTCATTGGTTAAAACTTAAAAACTCCATACTGACGTGGCAACAAGTGGCCTATCATGCCAGCAAAGCATCATCTCTGCATGTTGTTTCACCACATGAAACCCTCTGACCTGCACTCGCCGGACAAAACTCTCCGCCTGAAACTCACCAAACTGACTCATCGCCACCGGCCGGAGCCCTGCCCTACCGAACGCCTCCCGCCACGGACTCACATTCCGGCCGCCGTCCTCCACCGCCGCTCTTATCTTCGGCAGTAACACAAACATCTCAATACTCTTTATCCAGTCACCTCCGACGCCGCCAGGGACGTTCGCCGCCTCTAGTGATTCTAGAACCGTCGTGTAAAATTCAACACCATCGATAACCGCTTTACTAAAAAACGACGCTCCAGATCCGTTCAATTCGCCGTCGACATACACCACGACGGTTGGAGAAACTCGCCGGAGATCGTTAACAAAACCAGATCCGATTCGCCGGAAAATCATCGGCGAGAGAAGAACGGCGGTTTTCTCTCCGTGAATAAACTTAATCGATTTAAACGATGCAAATTCAAACGCGCGAATCGAAACGAAATTGATCTCGAAACGTAGGTTCAGATCTGTAGAGAATTGATGTAGATTATCTCGAATCAATCTCGATTCCGGTTCGTATTCTTCCGGAACTACGGCGGTGATTCTCACCGCCGGTGAGTGAACTTTACGCGCCTCCGCCTTCTCCGCAACCGCTTTCAGAAACGACGCCCAATGACCGCCAAAACCGATGTCGAAATCGATGACGTGGACGATCATCACACCGTCAACCGCATCAAGGATCGCTTGATTTGCAGTAAAGCTAGAGAACATCGGAATCGGAGACACGGTTGAGAACGTCCGGTACGCTTTAATCACCTGTACAATTTCATACGACGTACAACTCTGTAAGCTTCTAGTAGTAGACGTAGATCCGTTGAACAGATTCTGAATCGCTTCTTTGAAGTAAAACGCAGCTCGTTGAAGCGGTTTTCCGGTAGGTGAACGGAGCCGCTGGTTCAGCCGCGAGAGTATCACTTGCGCGAGCTGAAACGACTGCGTTTCGAAGCACTCGGCTAACCGAGTCAACTCGGTTCTATAATCGAACTCGTTTGTATGAGTCGCATCTTCTTCACTCATCAAATTGTTCAAATCGAAGAGGTTTTGGTTCAAATTCTGATCGAAATCTGAATAATAAAAGGACGGAAGATCTGGTAGATCTAGAGGATAACCAGATCTGTTCGAATTATTGTTGGAATTGTTCGAATTAGTATTAGAAATATTGTTAGAATCATCGTAAAGCCCTAATTCTCTCATGAGAGAATCAGAATCCCATTCGTCAACCTGATTATTAATCATTCCATGTTCGAAACTGTCGTAACCAAAAGAGATGAACTCCGATGAGTTTCCGGTGACCGGAGAAGGAGGACTCCGGCGAATATCGAGGACGGATTTAGGTTCAGCAGCGATTGAAGAGAGGCTGTTATGGGAGGAGACGAAGGGTAATTTCATTACTCGAAAGTATTGAAGGTAAGGAGTTTGATTATTGTTGAGTGTGTGTGGGGGTGATGATTGTAGAGTTTTAAACGGTTGAATGATGGAAAAGTGGTGGTGGTGGTGGGGACGGGAATGGTGAAGGATGGAGATAAGCCTGATACTATTGAGTGGACAAGATGGGTGAGAAGATGAGTTTACAGACTCTTTTGCATGGAGAGCTTCTACACGAAGAAATTCTAATATTTAAAATATTATTTTTAAACGTATTTTGTTTTCATTTAATTTCTAAAATACAAGTAATTGAATCTTTTTGCTTCTTGTCTGGGGAAGTTGACTCGTTATCACTTTGGTTCACTATGGCAATAATGATATTGTTACTTGGTGTAGTAATCAAAAGAGAAGACTTAAAAAATAAAGTCGTGATACATCTAAAATAATATAGACACATGCTCTATATCGATTGAAATCATAATAACGAATATCGGTAATTATTCGGATAATACCGATGCCTACTCATATGTTGTTCGGTCAGAATCAGTTCAATTCGTCACGAGATTGGTACGTTGCTAGCACTCATTATTGTTTACGATAAAAAAACACTTTATTTGAATACAACTCCGATTTCAACATTGTTCGGCTAATCAAAACATTTTTTATCGGATTCTATGAAAACAAATATTGGTAAGATACTGAAGTTGTTCAGACGTTTTGAATAAAACTTATATAAAACGTATATAAAAATAAGCATGTCGCAACATTATATTATATTATTAAAATGAAAAAAGGGTAAACCTATACAAATAAAAATAAATAAATTTGAGACAACTTTGATGATAATATGTATGTTTGTGTTTTGATTAGTTAGGCTTTTAGTATCTGCAACTCGATTTTGAGAAAAATGATATCAAAATGTAGATAATTACTTCTGCATTATATAAGCACATCATAATAACATTGAATTTTATGACAAATGATTTTTTAAAACTATAAGAGAAGTCAAAATACACTCAAAATTAATTGTAATGATAAAATACTATAAAACAAAATAACATTAAAAAATAGATTCTATTAGGCAAGTCCCTAGGGACTTAATCACGCCACCTCATTATCATATCACATAAGGGGCTTTAAAGTCCCTTCCTTTAACTTGCATGCAATAGTTTAAACCTCCCATCATCATTACCTAATTATTTTTTTATTTAAATTTAAACATAATTTAATTTTGATGTATTAATTTAAAACTCATAATTTAAATAAAAAAATGCCATAATTAAAAAAAACAATGTCATAATTTGAATAAAAAATACAATGTCACTAAAAAAACCACTCGTCGTCTTCGTCGTCTCCTCCTTGTTCACGGAAAGAAAGTTAACACCTAATATAATAGTGTTATTAAACTATAAATAATAATAATAATAATAATAATAATAATAATAATAATAACAATAACAATGCTAATAATAAAAATACATTAACAGAAATTTTCAAGACAATCACGACAACTTCTGTGCGACATCCTTAAATATTCATCTCACGCATCACTCGCTGTGTCGTACGCTAGTTGCCTAATTGCGGCAGTACACTTTTGTATTTTAGAGAAACCAATTTTGCGACTAGCATTTTCTCTTTGTGTGAAAAAAAGGAATTTGTCCACAAGATCATTAGAAATTCTTAAGAAAAGACGACGGCTCATACGAAACCGACGCCTGAACTATGCATCATCGTTCAACGGATTTTCACAAAATAATCGTGCATTAAACGTTCATGAGCACCTAACCGATCTCGTTCAAAAGGCGCTTGTCTGGTACGTGATGTAGACGATTGAGCTTCTTCTCGTAAATAATTAATCGCCTCCTGCATCACTGCAATAAGCATATCGTCAAGAACACCATCAGATGAAGAGCTGGACGAATCGGATGACATTTTTAAAATGACTGGAAAAAATTTATGTGTTTTTTTGTGATCGGTGTGTGTTTTAGTTTGTGATTGGTGTGTGTTTTAGTTTGTGATAAGTTTGTATATATATCATAATTAAGAAAAAACTGTTTTTTTTTTATAAAATTGATTGTTTGCCAATGGTTATATGTGACCGAATGCCTTGAAAATGCCAAACTCGGACCGTTAGCACGTTGGCGGACAAGGGGCAGCGCCCCCTTTTAACAGGCACGGGATGGTTGATGGCGCCCCGGGGCGCTATAGTTGTTGATGTGGTGGGATGGCGCTAAACCACACCGTATGGCCTTATTATTCCTGGACCATTACCGATACTTGGTAAGTGTGTATATAATGTTTAAAAAAAATTCAAAACACTCTTGCATTATCCTTTCTCTATCTATGTTTCAATATAATTTATTTGTAGGGTAAAAAATAACAGACATATGTTAAAGTTAAAATGTCATGAAAACCCCCACAAAGGAAAAAAAATAACATTCTCCTAATAGTTAAAGCTCAATGCTGTCTTCAGAACAACTTTATTTTGTAACTCGCAATTTTATGTTAGTGCCTACACAAGTTTTATGTAATTAAGATTGCTAGTACTCTAAACAGTATTTTATGTTTTGTGCATACGAAGAATACCCGTTGTACAGCGTGAGAGAATTTCGCTAGTTCTAATTATTTTGGTTCTATGTTGAATGTTGCTAATGTAGTCGTAGGATGCGTAATATTATAGTGTTAAAAGACCCATTTTAGGGGCAGTTATCTCAAATCTGATAAGAATAGGTTTATAAATGTTTTGCTGAGATTTGTATCTAAATACTGAAAAGGGAGTAATTTGGACGTAAAAGGATAAGATTGAAGCAGTTGGGAAAAGTTGAAGGAAGTTGTAGAGTTTGAGAAGCATACAACCCGTACCCGATGTATTCGATGTGATTCGTAACCGCCGAGACAAAAAGGGCAAACTCCAAGTTAGGATCTAGGCTAGACTGGGCCATGTCAGAGATTTACGACCTGCACCCAAAGGTTAAGGGGACGGCCCATACGGTGATAGAAGCCCAAAGTTAGAGCAGAATATAAAATGAATGTGATGGAAACCCTAAAAAACAACTGAAGTTCGAAAAAAAAAAAAGCGAAAAAGAGGCTGCAGAAAGTAATTTTGCAAGGATTTGGAAAAGACGAGGCACAAGACTCGAAGATCTAACGCATCGGGAAGCAAGCATTAGTTCCATGGGTTAATCTTTACAATTTTTCTAGTCTTTAACTTAGTTCATGATGATAAATTTGATTTGTGTTTTGAATTTGTTTGTCATGTCAGGCTAACTCTTGTATAACTGTCTAGATAAGATGATTTGTTGATTTAGTTATTGATTGATGATGGATTGCTTATCAGTGTGATTAGTATGATTTTAGTGATGAAGTATAATAAATTCTTATGATGCATATGTGTGCATGTTTATATTGGTTATGATGTTAGTTATGTGGTTGTGTTGATCTTTCTATGAGGTTATGCATGTTAGATTCAATGTATTCTATCTCTAGGTTATATTAATGACCATTAGCTTAAGGCTTGAAATCTTAATCGGTAATAGATAACTAATCGTCATAACTAGTAAAGTATGTATTATGCCAATGGGAAGGATCTCATTATAAAGGTGTAGGGACTAGTTAGAGTTTTCTATAATTGTCTTACCTTGGTAGTTGGTGAACCGCTATGTTCGTTGTTCACCTTGGCACTAGTATATAAAATCTAAGTCATAAGAACCCACACTATTATTAGCTTTATTGAATTAGGTCTACAGGTGTGCCTATAGCATTAACCTTAGTTTAATAGGATTAACCTTAATCGGTATTAGTTCATTTTAGCACTGGATACACCATTATCAAGTCAAGTCTTGAATTGGTTTAATAAGTTCCATCTATCATCAATCTAATCAATCTTTGTTGATTCAAGTTTAGGATATAGTTATATTTTCTTAACCTTTGGTAACCTTTCTAAGTTAATCAAAGTTTTAGTATTTCTTAAGTTTAAGTTGTCGTTATTCATAGATTGCATATTAAGTACTAAGTTTATTACTAGTAGATTTTGTGTCCTAGGATTGATATTTGGGTACTTAGCTTAGCTATACTATATTTTGATAGGTATGTTTGCCTAGAACGGGTATAGTTAGTATTTGTTTAGTTTTTACCTTAAAATTAATTTGTGTTTTGTGTTCAATTTTATTGTTACTATATAAGCACGTCAGTTGCTAAGTTTTAATATTAGCTATATTCAGGTTTCTTTTTAGTTATTACTAAATATTATTACTCGTTTAACATTTACTTATATGTTACAACAATCAGGATTAATAAAAAACTAAGTTATCTGAATAATATATGACATATTTAAAAAAACTGAGTAATCAAATCATTAAAGAGGGCTTTATACTAAGTTCAAATAATAATTCATACAAGTCATGCATGATTGGTTTAATGTCGTGAGAAAGATACTATGCTAAAAAGTTAATCCCGGCTTTAGAAATGTAAAAAAAAAAAACAATTTTGATTTCAAAATCAGTTGGTAACCCAACGCGATACCCCGTTGCCTTCTAGGCCCTATATCAGTTATGCATTTTAACAAGGAAACCAGCTCCAACCCAAACTGGTTTGGAAGCGATAAAAAAGCGGTTTGACCGGTTTTAATCGTTGGGGTCAACTAGTCGTTAGGGTTACCGTTTTTTTTTTTTTTTGTGCATTCTTTTACATTCTTGCCCTCATATATTAGTTAAATAAGTATTCAGTTTTTTGGTTGAATCACAATACTCAAAAACCCTCATTATTCTCTTTAACGTTCAAAAACATCTCTCGAATGGCTTCATTAAGTGGGCAATCTTTCGTTGATTGTGTCCATCATCAAGCACCACAGCAGTTCATGTTATTGCTACGTAAAGTAATCTGGAAATTTGGTGCAACTTTGAGTTATTTGAAGTGTCAAGCGGTCCGAACAAGGCCCGTTGCAAGTATTGTGGTAATTTTTTTAATATCCAAACACAACTTTAAGAAAAACCACGTTCACTAGAAATATTACAAGCTATTAAAAGAGGAACCAACTCGAGATCAAACGTCAATGACAGATGAAGGACTTTTGTAGGCTTATAGCATTGATGCGGTTCGGCGCATTTCATGATTTAAGAAGCTTGTCATTAAAACACTTTGACAACAAGCATTTGACTCAGCGTATTCAACCAACTCTCAAACCGCGTTATGCACATGAAAGTTATGCTAAACTTAGAAGAGATTGTTAAGAAACGTGGACAATGGGCTAAAAAGAAATAATTTATGTTTTCAAGAGTTACAAACCAGTGTTAAGTTAACTTGTGATACTTGGTTGACACAATAGTTCACCGGACTCGTACATTTGTGTCATTGGGTACAACCTAATATGTGGCAAATAATGAAGCGTACAACCCTAATGATCGACGGTGGAGTTGCATTTGATGAGTACTTATGCAACAACTCGAGTTCGGGGGCAAACATTAAACACATCACTATAGCGACTAAAAAAAAGACATCCAAAAGTATGTTACAACTTGTATTTTTTTTAAATGTATTTATGGTTTCTAAGTTTTTATATATTTAATAAAACAGTGAGTTTTAATTAATTTTTGAGTATGTATTTTCTATTATGATAAATATTGATCTTAAAATATATTTTTTTAAACTGGTTTGGGTCTAAACCGGTTTAGACCCGATCCAAACCGGTTTAGACCCGATCCAAACCGATTAGTATAGATTCGATTATTTTACCACTTAAACTAGTTTATACCACGAACCGGTTTATCCACAAACCGATTTTGACCAAAATTGACCAACCTGGTTCAGTTTATAACCTGAACTGTTTTTTTTAACCTGATTTGTACACATTTAATCCAGAGACGGTTATGGATGAAATATGAAACCAATAAAAAAGGGTCATCTTATTCTCAAACCCTTAAAATTCTATTTCCACACTTTCTTTACTTTCTCTCTCTATATATATATATATATCTATGTATATAAGAATAAAGATAGAGAAGAGTGTTGTATGAATATTAACACCTAGAAAAGTTATAACTTTTGTAGAACAGTGTTGATCATTGAAGGGCCCAAATAAACAGTAATGGTGTAATATGATTGGTAAAAAAATTGTGTTATTAGCGTCTAATACTTGTTTTTATACTATTTGGCGTGGAGGGGCATGAAGAGAGGGTGTTAAGCGCCATGTGGTTGTCACGTAAGCAAGAGGGCGTGGTAAAAAAAGGACGGGGTGGTGTTGGGCGTGGAAAGAGCCCCACCTAGTGTTTAAAAAAACTAACAAATCACAAACCTCCTACCACAAAGCACCAATCAACTCACGCCACATCACCAACTAAATTGTCCCCTGCCCCACACACAGCGCCGTGGAAAACGCCAAGCACGGGGTGGTTTTGTGGGTGTGGACTAGCCTCCACACCAGATTTCCACGCCCATACCGTGTGGTCTTACGTGTGATGTACAATCCGACAATTAGGTAATACCGATTCATCGAATATTTTTGAATATTTGGACCGGTAAAAAAAGAGTTTAGGTCCACCAATGAAGTTGATCGAATCAAATATGACCACATTTGATGAAGAAAGCTAATTTTAGATACAAAATATAATTCCTTTTTCAAATTTGAATATAAAGTAAATGGTTATTATTCAATAATCGTGTATGATCAAAGTCCCAACAAACAATGACCAACTATTGCTAGTGACAAATTAGAATTACAACAAAATGAAGTTACGAACGAACATGGGGACCCCATAAGTCGCCTTTGTGTGACTAAAGAAAAGAAGAAAAAAGAGAACAAAAGTAGTCCACAAGTTTATAAAAGTTGAAAGGACGAATATATTCTTCCGTCACCGCCAAGTAAAAAAAAACTTTTGTGTTATTATAACATACATAATGCACAATATTAAATAACGAAATCTTATTCTAATTTTTTTATAAGAAAAGTTTATATTTTTGGAAGAGTAAACTGCCAAAATGGTCATTGAGATTTGGTCATTTTTGTCATTTTAGTGCAAAACTCAAACCTATTTGAATCCGAGTCCCTGCGATTTTAGTTTTGTTGTCATTTTCATTTAAAATCAAAATATTGTCAGATTTTCTAGTTAACAATCGGTTTTTGTCTTTTTCCTCCCTTTTAATGAAGGGCAAAATGGTCTTTTAACGTTTTATTATAACAAAATAAAAAATCTGATCATTTTGCCCTTCATTAAAAGAGAGGAAAAAACTAGATGTTTACTGAAAATTCTGACAAGATTTTGCTTTTGGATGAAAATAGCAACAAAATTGAAACCACGGGGACCCAGATTCAAAAGGTTCGACCAAACCTCAGGTACCATTTTGACAGTATACTCTTTTTGGAAATAATAGTTTATATTGTAGAGTAATTATAATTACCCTAGAATAATTACTCTACTATTGTAAAATCATGATTTTTTTTACATTTTGCAATGAAATGTCATTTTTAACGAGTAGGGAAAAAATTCAAAAGACAAAACTTTATTCACTTCCTATGTTAAGGATATTTTATATATTAAGTATTTGATTTTTAACCTATATATACGTGTAACGTTCATATATTGTATACACGCTCCAACTTTTGTGTGTAAGGTCTCAAGGAACTATTCATAAGGAAGATCACTTAGGCTATATATTATGAAGTCACGCCCTATTCAGGTGGCAAGGATGGCGGTGTGGTGGGGGCAAGGAACACTGGCGGAAGAGGCTGGAAAGGAGCGTGCGTTAGGGTCTTAGTGAAGGTCACAACGTGAGATAGGGATTGGATGTAGGCTTAATCTTTTTCAACCAATCAAAAATTCTATTTATTTTATTGTCTCTAAGTTTATTTAATACAAATATTATTTTAATGTGTATTGGTTGGTTAAAGAGAATAAAACTAATACTAGAGGTTAGTAAAAGAAAGTGACAGAAAATGAGGTGATCATGTATTAGTGAGGTGACAGATCATGTGTCAATTAGGTGATACTTACTTTATAACGTAATAATGATATAAATAAATAAAAAATGCAAGCCTATAATAATGCATAGCCTAATGCACCATGATTTGCACATTACAAGTACCTATATCATTGAAATAAAATAGTTATACAATATAGTATAAATCGTCTCAATTTAACATATTAGTTTTATGGGATAAAATCTGAAGTTCTCTCTCTTTTAACTTTGCTTAATATATGGCATAAAATATCTTTTGTAAAAATTAATTAAACCAAATAATTAGATTTGAGCATTTACAATTGAGTTTTCTTCTACACTTTATAATTATACTAAAACTACTTAATTTTCTCTCTTTTTTTGAATTAAATAAATTTTTTAATACTTTAATCATCACATTTTCTCTTTCTTCCACTCACAACCATGGAAAAAAAATATTTAAAAACTATAGAGGTAAACAGTATCTCCTCTAAATCTACCGGTGAAGAGTTTTTTTTTTCTTTTTTTCTCTCTTCTCCACTCACAACCACTCTAAAAAATATAGAGATTACACTCACAATAATACAGAGGATCCATTGTGAATGCTCTAACCCACCAGGTGTATACAATAGACTATGTGGTTTAACTAAAAAATGCATAACGCTATGCCACGTGAATAACAGGCTTAACTAATCCACCATTTAAGTATCACCTTTTGATTTAACTATTTTTTTTTAATGTGTGTTAGTTGATTTGGAGTGGACACCATCTCACAATACCCTCACGCCCGTTAAGTGAGTAACGCCTCCCCACTTGGCGAACCCCTTTAACTATGGCATTTGGTGCCCCATAGGTGAAGTGACATATGACACCATCCCACAACAAATAGTGTTACTTAAAACTAATCCAAACCCATTTTAAGTTAACAAAAACATGTAACTTTTTTTACACCCTTACTAAAATAACTGATTACATAACAATTTGTAGGTAATAATAAGGGGAAATACTATTAAAAACCAACATACTTTCTTATTTTTCAGATTTTGTTTGTCTCATAAAAGTCCCTAAATCGTTTTTTAACATTAAAGTCCCTTCACATGTTACATTGGACAATATTATGACAAAAGAAAATTATAACAACTTGGAATCATTAGATGTGTTCATCGGTTTTTCGGTTAGTTGGTTCCTTTTATCCGGTTTAAATTTTTTTGGGTTAAACCAAAAATCGAACCAAACCAAACAAAATTTAGATACTTCAAAACTAAATCACAAACCGCGTTCGAAATCGTTTTGGTTTTCGGTTTTAACCGAATACAACGAACTCATATTACTAGGTTTATTCGACTATATATAGTATGGTTAACTTTGGTTATTCAATTTATTGGGCTACATATAACCCGAATTCTTTTTGTTTGGTTCAGGTTTAATCATTTGTTGTTTCGTTTTTGGTTGCATGGCAATGACCTATGAATTTTCAAAATACTTAGATTGAAACATAATTTCATTCATGTAAGAAGTTTTTATAAAAGTTTTTGTTATAGTTTTGTTTAAATTTAACATGTGAAAGAACTTTAATGTTCAAAATTTGTTGAAGGACTTTTGTAAAATAAAATAGAAAGAATGTTGGTTTTCTAGGTATAAAATGTTATTTAAAATTTTTTATAATATATTTAATTTTATTTATGGTATTTGCCCAAGACTTTTACAAGACAAGAGAAAGTATGTTTATTATTATGCATTTGCCCTCATAAAAATTGGTAAAACTTGTCACTTTATGCTTTTGGTTTTTTGTTTTCTTTCTATCTAAAGCTAAAGTGCTCCTATTTTCTATAGATATTTTAAAGAACTTTAGTGGCAATTTCCCAAAAAACAGAATAAAAACTTGCATTACCAATGGCTTCCCTTTTTTAATTTATATATTATAAATGGAAAATAATTCATGTCTATCTTCATAATATGAGCATTGGTAACCATTATGAAAATGATATTTGCTTGTGTGCTCACAGTTTGTTTGTTTGTTTCACACAGCTCATGACAATGAAAAATAAACACTAATTAGGTTAAAGTTCCCTAAGTTTGCGTTTATAAAAAATTTGGGAACAGAACAAAATATTCGGAAAAACAAACGACAAACTGGTAGTCATAAGCATTAAACAGTCTCCATGTAGATGCTACAAGCAAAGACAGTTATAGAACTATCCATCATACACGCCCTCGTTGAACTTATCCTCGGGATAAAAGCTCGCCACGACTTGGTTACCATCAAATTTCCTTCCATTTAATCCAGCCCTAGCCTTTGTTGAACTTTCTGTATCCGCATACTCCAAGAAAACCTGCACAAAACCAAAAAATAAATGATCAAGTAAACCGCCGACTGTGAGTTTATACAAGTGTAACACGCATTATCTAAAATAACAACAAAACTGCATTTTACGTTTGTCCTTTAACTAACGAAATTACAATGAATATCCTTTATGTTCTAATTTCTTTAGAGGCGGTGTCTTCTCTAAAAATATTAGAGATATCTGCTGCGAAGAAATTAAAACATACTGCAAAGAATTTAAAACATAAAGGACATCCATTGTTCGTTAGTTAAAAGACAACGCCTGAAATTTTGGTGAACCTTGACGTAAAATGCAATTTACCCTATTTTAATCATGTATATAAACCATATAAATAAGTAACAAAAAATAACAAAACAACCCGAGCTTTAGCTTTAAACATTAATATCAAAACGAGTTGAGCTCGAGCTCTTTGAATTTAAACTAGCTGAGATCAAGCTCAGACGAGATCAGGCTCAACTCATTTACACCGCTAGACTCAATGGTATTTAAACTATTGAAAAGACAAAACTGAACTAACCTTTCCAACCCCTGCTACTGGTTCACCATTAGGATTCGGACGTGGGATGACAACGTTGGCTAAACTACCTGCAAAATTAGATTAGAATTAGATTTCATAAACCATAGATGCATATCAGATATGGGCATAAACTGGTGGTAAGGGAAGCTTCTGTCTGAATGTTAGGGGAAGATTCTTTATAGCAAAAGGCTGTATAACAGAAAGATATAAAAACAGCACCAATCGATAGATTGAAAAACAATTTGCCGAATATAAAAAAATTAATAATAATAATTCAGATTACAAATATCTTACCAAATTTTCCACATTCTATTTTCATGTCTTCCATTATGTCCTCGTAATATTCATCGTTTACGAGCTCCTCTTCCGTTACCACTTGTGTCAAAGATAAAACCTTAGTGGGAGGTGTGCCAATCGCCCCAGGTTGCAACATCATTCTCTGCAAATGCAATAATATTAATTATAGAACTACTTACACAGATTTAAAAACACGAATAATCATTCTCTCACCTGCAACGCGATTTGTTGTTGGGCATGTAAGAGTACGCTTTCTTGTTCGGGATTTGGTTGGATTTGACCTTGGTTAGCGCGTCTAACCGTAAGAGTTTTGTCACCCATTTTAATACCATTGAGAGCCGCACAAGCAATATCTGTGACAGATAGATCTTGATATACACAGAACGCATAACCTTTTGAGTTGCCAGTTTCCCTGTCTTTCACGAGATCAAAACCCCGGAGAGCCCCAAAAGACTCCAGGAGCTCCCTAACCTGAGCTTCAGTAAAATAGTATGGAAGCCCACCCACAAATATGCGGTCAGGACCCTCAAGCCCACCGGCTGAACCAGGTGTTAGACCAACAGCAGCTAAGTTTAGATTAGGATTAGGTTGACTTGGACCAAGGGCAGCAGCTAACGATGGATTGTAATCACTAGGTCTCCTGACCTTCACAGGCGCTCCCTGAATACATACATATATTTACACATGAAAACAAGTATTAATAACAAGTACAGTAACATGCATGTATAAAAAGATAATAAATTTCTATAAAATGACAATTACGAATACCTCAAATATAATGCCATCCAAAGACATTGCATTACTGGCCTCCTCCACAGATCTCATCTCAACAAAAGCGAACTTCTTTTCATGATTAATGTAAACATTGACAACAGCATCACCTGACCACATGCAATTTTTAATTAGAATGATAAGCTAAAAGAGCTGTAGCCTTATTAAAACCAATGTGTAATGTGCTAACCTGGACCAGCAGTATTTCCACCGATGGCGGCCATAACATGACTAAAAAACGTTGCGACAGTCTGCAAAGAAGATAACGATTAGAAACAACACATAAAATGTTCAGTAGATTTACATTTTTTCTGTTCATACTGTAGTCAAACTTAAGAAATATACGTATGATATCAAAGAACATAAAGGATTAGAAGGGACCTGTTCATTAGCACTTGGAGAAAGACCACCAACATAAACCCGCCTTGCATGTCTAGTAGCCTGAATTGCAACAAACGTAAGATTATAAGAATTTAACACGTGGAAGAGAAAAAAAAAACAAAATCAAAGGCATAAGCAAAAAAGAATAAAAATGTGAAAATGACTGTATTATACAACCTGCTGAGTCATTGCTTGAACCGGCATGACAGGAAGACCTCCAAACTGCAAATGACACGAGGATAGAAAATGTAATACAAAACTAAGCTACAGACATAGATCATTTATCTATACGTTATGAGTAAAATGCCATTTTTGTCCCTAAGGTTTGGTCAGTATTGCGACTTTTGTTCGAAGGTTTGTTTTTTCGTATCTGGATCCAGATAGTTTCAAATCTTGCCATTTTCATCCGGCTCATTAACTCCATCCAAATACCCCTGACTTAACGGAGAAAAGGATGAAGTTAACGAGCCGGATGAAAATGGCAAGATTTCAAACCTTTTAGATCCAATGCAAAAAAAAAAAAACAAACCTTTGGACGAAAGTGACAGAACTGGCCAAACCTCAGAGACGAAAATGGCATTTTACTCATGTGTTAATATAATAATACTTACCTGGCCAGATGCCAAAGGAAACATGTTCTGGAACATTCCAGGTATGGCTGGTGCGGCCCCAGGGACCTGACCTGTAAACAGTTAACTATCACATCTCCCGAAGACGTATAAGATTTTTAAAGCACTCAAACCACAACAATAATGAGTAACGACCAGTTGAAAATCCAGTAGTTTAACTTTAAAGAAATTTTTAGAACCTTGCATGCGTCAAAAAATGGAAATTTTTTAATCCACATTCATGCCATTGAAGACGAACAAAACCTATCATACCATTGCACTGATTCGTCCTTGTATAAACAAGCTACAGAAGTCGGCTCACACGCATTCTCAGCATAGTGGGGCTAGTAGCCCGACGTGCCTTCTTAGACATACAACAAAACAAAGAACAAACAAAAACACCAAAACACAAGACAAAAACAAAAGCTCTCTCAGATTAGGATTATGTTACTAAGTAAACAATAAAAAATTTTGAAACATCTGCTTTGGGATGATGACACTGAAACTCTGCGGGTACGAGTAAAAAACTATATTTGCTTACCAAAATAACACCATGCATTTTGGTATGATTTTTCCACACTATATCAAAGAGAGAAATGAAAGTTATCAAGATATTTAACTCGGTTACAAGTGGTGGGACGTGTACCTGCAGTAACAGCAGCAGCACCGGCCAAGATTGCGGAAGCAGGAGGAGCCATATCAAATCCACTAACTCTTTTGCTGCTACAAAAAACTAAGTGTAAATTTTTTAACAAGACACTGAACAAGGAACCATTTAACATGTTCCTCCATGACCCGTTTGATAAGCAACATTACTTTAAAAAATCTTTTAGTGGTTTATAAAGATAAAGCTCAAGAATCACATTATTAAGTTGATAAAAGCTTTGATAAAGGTAAATATAATACCAAAAGATTAAAGATAACAATTTTGAATTGTAAAATGATGTTATTATTCCAACAGGAGTTAAAATATATATATAAAGGACATGAATTCATATAAAAATCTTAATAGTCCACATTTTTAACTAAGAAGTAAAATTACTAGATCATGAAGTAACATGAGATTCATATATTAAGATGAACACCAAAAGGATTTTATATATAACAAAAGTGATGTGCTTGGCAACAGCATGATTAAAGTAATAGATAACCCTTACCTTTTGGAGCGTGAACGAGAACGAGACCGTGATCTACGTTCAGATTTGGCTCTTGAACGAGAGCGAGAACGAGACCGACGTCTACTACGCCTATCCTCTCTATCTCTGTCATAATCTCTCCGCCTGTAAGTAATCACAAAGTTCAAACAAATTTAAGCTGATATATATATATATGGAAGGGATCATAAAAAAAAAACTTTAAGACTACTTAAAAAAATTTGAGATGACCACTTTTAAACATCTTTTTATTTCTTTTTTTCCATTGTTTCTAAATGTCACTTATCTTTGCCAAAACCAAAAAAGAAAAAAAAAACTATATGTAGTTTGCGAGCTACATACAAGTAGCTAGTAGATTACATAAATATATACTTCATATGAGCTACATATATGTAGCTTCATGAACTACATATATATATATATATATATATATATATATATTATATTTCTTTTTAATTTATTACAATATTAGCTTTAAACTTAAACAAATAGAAAAAATAAAACATTATGATGAAGTTTTTAAGAATAGAACAGAAACTTAAACCACATTACCTATCATAATCTCGACTTCTGCGATAGTCATCGTCGTCTCTATCTCTGTCCCTTCTTTCACTCCGATCCCTGTAACGGTCCCTATGCCGATCACGATCTTTGTCTCGGTCCCTTTCTCTGTCCCGGTCTCTGCTTTTTTCCCTGTCCTTGTCTCTGCTTTTTTCTCTGTCCCGCTCTCTATCCCTATCACGATCCTTCTCCCTATCGCGATCCTTATCCCGCCCTCTCTCCCTGTCCTTTGACCTGCTTTTTGAGGACTCTCTTTCATAGTCACGAGAACCACGCTACATACACATATAAGCATTCCCGTTTTAGATCATAAAAAGAATAAAATATATGATAAAGCACACCAAAATACTCTAAACTGCAAATCAATCCTATTAGGTAGTTGCACTAAAACCGGATGCTTTGAAGCAATTCTTGAATACACTTTCACCCACAGCACACTTAAAACATTTATATGACTTTATCAAGAACATATTCAAGCATATGGCATTGGTACACAAATTTCAAGAAACTCTTCTATAGTTCTATGTAACAATAGCTTTATCTTAGTGACCAAGAAAAAGATTAAAAACCAGAGAGACATAACGTTTATCTATTTCAAGCATCATACAGTCTACAGAATAAAGATAACTGTCTCGTGCGATTTCTCGGTCTCGGCAATTACTGTTTCAGTTTTATTAATCAAATAAAACTACCACATTTTTGGCCATACAAACGTTCATTAGATCATTCAACTTTAAAAAAAAACAACTCAAAAAATCTACCATTCCTTCTGTTCTGCAAAACGCCCCTTGACCTTTAGCACTAAGTAGTTAATGTGGTAATATATCGGATATCGGTCAAGGACCGATATTTGAGATATCGGTTATCGCGGTGGCGGTGGGGTATCGGTAATTTTAATATCATGATAAATTTTATGTATAGCAATTAAACATTTACAATTCAGTATACTCTCCTACCATTAACAAATTAACCTTTGGCAACTTGCAAAACACCAACAATTGGAGCAAGTAGGAACCGACTAAGACTTAAAACACTAACAACTAACAATTAAGACTTAATAAGATGAAAGACGAATGGTAGAAGTAAGAAGGTACTGATATCCGGAAAATCGGTGATATATCGGTCAATATTGCAGATATTATCGCTACCAATAGAACTGACGGATGTTTTGCACCGTTAACTCAAAGAATCTACCATTCAGTAGTTCCTTCTGTTCTCCAAAACGCCCTTTGACCTTTAGCAAGTCAACTTTTAAAACCATAAATTAAAATTCGACATAAATTCATTACAAAGCTGCTATATACATCACCACAGTTAACGCCTGAACATTAAACTAATGCATACTTCCTAATTTCAACCTTATAATCATCACAAACAAACCTATACAAAATGCCCTAATTTAACCTAGAACCCTAACACACGGTCTGCTAACAAAACTATCAGTAAAATAACAATTAACAATAATAATAATAATAATAATAATGAAAGCAATTACCTGTGACTTAGAATCGCTAAACTCTTCGGTACCGCCGCCGTCGCCGTTGGCTCCAGCCGGAGGAGAAGAGCCTCCGCCGTTAAAGGTTTCAACATCTTCACCGTTGCCTTCGTACCTTTCTTCGTAATCCGTCATCTTCTTGTTGAGTTTCAGATCTCGTTTTACGATTACCTGGTAAAAGATGTGATGTGTTTGAAATTTTAGGGCTTGGAAATTGAGTTTATCGGCGTAGGATGGGATCCCTAATATTTATATCCCTTTTGGTTTGTTCGGTTTGAGATTTAAGACCAATCAAATTGTATTTTATTTTATTTAGGGTAAAGTGTAATTTGTGTCCCTTGCTTTAAGCGTAAAGTTACAATGAGTCTTCGTAGGAAATTTTTTGAAGCCCGAGTCTTCGTATTATGAAAAGCGTTATATTTCAGAGTTTCTTGAGTGAACTCTGTTAGTTAAATTAACTGAATTAACCATATTACCCTTTTTTCCACTTTAATCAACGTCCCTGTGGTTTAAAAGTTTAGTTTGAGTCCCTAAACGTAAGAGCTTTTACTTATCAAATTTAAATACAAGACTTTTATTTTGTGTCTTTGTGGTATTTAATACATAGCAAAATCTAACATTGTGGTTTTATAAAGTATGTAAATCGTGCGTAGATTACAAATATGAAATATAAATTAATATTTTTAAAGAGTTTCAGAGAAACATTTCATAACATTAATGTTTATAACAAAAACACCTACCAAAAGTCATAATATTAATATGAGTAAATTGCACAAAACGTCCTTTATGTTTTCTCAAACTTGCAGGTTCCAGCCTTAATCTTTAAAACTTGCCAAAAACAACCTTTACGTTTATTTTTGTTGCCGGTTCAGTCCTTTATTACTAACCAAGTTAATTATCTCAGTTTATTTCCCTCACATGCCTAACATGTGAGGGTATATTCGTCATTTTGTTTCCTCTTCTTATAAAACCCTCAAAAAAACATCACCAAAACTAAAAACCCGTTGTTCACCGACCTGTACACAACCTCCTTCGATGACTTATCCCGTAATCTCCGACTACAATGTATTGAACCCATATTTGAACCAACAGCCAAGCGGACCGACCACCATCTTCAACCCAGACAAACCCATCACCATCTGAACCACCAACCAACATGCCACCATCAGAACCCTAGTTGTCGTCGTCATCAAAACAAGCGGCTAGAGGCCACCACCTCCACCTCCGACACCACCTCCTCTGCCTCCACCTCCAACACCACCTCCTCTGCCACCACCTCCTCTGCCACCACCTCCACCTCCGACAAAACCCCCAAATAACTCTGCCACCATCATCTTCAACTGCCACCACCACCACCGCCACCTGATACATCACCACCGTAGAGAGAGAGAGAAAGAAGAGAGAGAGATCGTAGAGAGAGAGATCGGTGAGAGAGAGAGATCGGTGAGAGAGAGAGAGAGACCGTATAGAGAGAGAGAGGGAGCGGTAGGACACGCGGTGGTGGTGGGTTTTGATGGCGGTGGTGTGATGGTGGTGGTGGGTTTGATGTTCTTCATCTTCAAACAAAACCCCCAAATCGAACGACGACGGTGGTGGTGGGTTTGATGTTCTTCATCTCCGCCACCACCTCCACCCCCACATCTCCGCCACCACATCCACAGACCTGCATAAGAGGGAAAGAAGAGAGAGAGAGTGAAAGAAGAGAGAGATCGGCGGTGGTGGATTTGATGTTCTTCATCTTCAAACAAAACCCCCAAATCGAACGACGACGGCGGTGGTGGGTTTGATGTTCTTCATCTCCGCCACCACCTCCACAGACCTGCATAAGAGGGAAAGAAGAGAGAGAGAGTGAAAGAAGAGAGAGATCGGAGGTGGTGGGTTTGATGTTCTTCATCTTCAAACAAAACCCCCAAATCGAACGATGACGGCGGTGGTGGGTTTTGATGTTCTTGGCGGTGGTGGAACAACGAAGGCGGTGGTGGTGGTTGCGACGGGGGTGGGTTCTTGGAGTGGGGGCTAGGGTTTGCGGTGGTGCTTGGCTTCGCGGCAGGAGACAGGGGGCGGTGGTGCTTGACGGTGGTTGTTGGTTGTGGTGGTGGCAGGTGGACGGTGGTAGATGAGGTGTTGGCGGTGTGTGGTGGTGGTGGTAGATGAAGGCAGAGAGAGAGAGATGAATGGTCTGTGTGTGTTTTTGTGTGAGTAGAGAAGAGAAGGGTTTTTGTAGAAAAAAAAAAACAAACCTAAAGTGACAAATATACCCTCACATGTTAGGCATGTGAGGGAATTAAACTAGGATAATTAACTTGGTTAGTCAGAAAGGACTGAACCGGCAACAAAAACAAACGTAAAGGTTGTTTTTGTCAAGTTTTAACATTAAGGCTGGAACTTGCAAGTTTGAGGAAACATAAAGGATGTTTTGTGCAATTTACTCTATTAATATTAATACATACCATAAGTCATAACATTAACATTAAACAAAAGTTATATTAACTAATTGGAAACAGAGATGAGATTGTACACGTACGTCCAATCCGACGTCACATTGTTCCAAAACCTCTGAACCAGCGGAACTTGCACAAGCAGGTGGGCTAAGACACCTGCCACCCTGTCCCCGGCTACAAATAACCAAAATACTTGCACTACTCATCAAACAAAATAGCTCCAATAACCAAATAATTACACCAATCAACGTGTATTAACCAAAATAATTAAACTAATCAACAGGTATTAACCAAAAATAGATATAATAACAAAAAGAATTACATTACTTGTCAAACATAACACTAATCAACGGGTATTTACCAACATAACAGTGTTTAAGTTTACTACCTACCAAAATGGTTGATATCCATTGTTGTCTGAGCTTGGAATGGCATGGTTGCGACAGGTGTGGTGGTGTTGTGGGTGCTTGAAGGTGGATGTGGATGTACGGTGTTTATGGTGTTGTACCGTGGAGGAGGGGATCGGTGGTAGGTTTGTACAATCACATCCCAACCGATGGTGGAAACATCGGGGTAGGACGAAGAGATTACAAGAGACTTTATAACACTATTTGTGACAATATTTAATGAATCAAGATTTCATTTCATTACTAAATCAAATACAATGTTTCGAAGCAAACACAACAATTAAACAAAAGACAGACACAACAACGATTACAACAATTAAAATGAGTTTCTAGTTCATCCTACTAAGTTCCATTCGTCATCATCATCATCAAATTCCTGCAACACGCGTTAAAGTATAGTTCAATACAAAAGTATTGGCTAGCATACAAGTTTAGGTACTAGCATAAGTATAAAAGTTTTAAACAAATCCACATGGCAAAATTTTGATTACTAAAACTTAACATAGCAATACTATCATGTAACTATATTGGTCAACCCAAAGTTTTCCGCTAGCGTAATCTAATCATAGCAATGAAAGGACCATTTTGTTTACTTAACATGGCCTCAAGAATAGGGGTGGTGAGTTAATCCTATAGCGCTATACATGTTAAGGGAGGCTCGTACGAAGTTAATGACAAGTATAAAGCATCAAGTACCATGTATATGTTTAAGCATATCGTATCAAGCATGTATATTGGATTGTTTGTTGATAAGCATGTTTATAAGTGTAAGTGTGCGTTTTTTGATAAGTTATACGTATTGCACCCAAAAGTGTAAAAATAAAAGGGGGTCGAGTATACTCATTGTTTTGCAAAATTTCAAAGTTTAAACCGAGAGGTGATAAGTTGTTGGGATGGAAGCACCGAAGTTACCCATTGGGCTTTGTAATTTAATGGTTTGGTCTGGTGAGGGGCGAACCTACATACTAAGGGATAGGTGCACATGAATATACTAAATTTTAATTTTTAGGGTTTTTTACGTATTTCCTCTTGCTAAGAGGCCTCATTAGGTATTTACTCAATCCTTAAAATCAATTACATATTTTCTCTTCTTAAACCATGTATATTACATAGTTCCCCTTCCTAAATCATATATATTACATATTTATCCTTTTCATTAAATTACTCTTATTAAATTACTATTTTACCCTTGATGAACCCATTAAATGACTTTTACATATTTTTCCTATCTAATACCATTAATTACATATTTCCTTGATTTCTCTGGTATTTTCTTAATTTTTCTTCTCACTGTTCTTCCAAAACAATACCATAATGTCTCGTAATCAATTACTCCGAAAAAACTTAAACTTTGTAAAAATGCAATCAGTTACTGTTGCTTATAATCATTTGTTCAAATATATCATTTTAAATAATTACAAACACGGAGCCAAAAAAAAATCAAAAAATCAATTTTGTAAGAATAACGTAACAAGATGGACACACATATTCAGAACTTAATTAAACAAATATATATTAGAATTGTACTTGAACTTTTTATTAGGAACACCAACTGAGACATATAAATAATAATAGTTTGCGTGCTTTATAACTAATATTATTTTATCTTATAAATATTATAACGAACGAAAATTAAATTAACGTGAAGGAACATTTACATATTCTTAACACTAGTTCATCCAAGATAATTATATAATATAATGCTATTTATCTACGATGCGATGTTTAAGACTTTTTAACAAGGGTGAATATGTAAAAGAAACATTTTTTTAATAGAGAATATATATTTTCCCATACTCGTTGACAAAATTAAACAAATCACATAACAAAAGATGAATGTTTTTAATAGATATTCACTTGATATACTTTTTTAAATATGTTTGTGGTGTCCAACAAATTTGATCAAGTACTTGATTTACATGTGAATTATTAGTATATATTGGATCTATTGAACTTTACAAAAGAACATATGATTGAAAAGTCAAAATGACCTATAACAGCTGATTATTTATAATAAAGATTTGTTACTGCAAACTCTATTGAGTTTTAAAGACTGTTCAACGACTAAGATCTGTTGGAATCCAAGATCTGCTATGAGAACCTCTGATGAAAATAAAGTCTATTGAAATAAAGTTTGTTGAAGACTAACAAAGTATAAAACCTAATAGAGGATATCTCAACAGTTTGTTATCATCAGAGTTTATATTGTATTTTAATGTAATAGTGTTTAGGCCTAGCAGAGTTTCGAGTTTGTTAAATGTTACTTTCATAGTGACGTCATCCAAAGATGTTCAGTGGTTTGTAATGTACTATAAATAGAATAGTGTCTGTACTGTTTTAGCCATCATCTCTTCTACACATTTTGTACGAACAAATTAGAGTGATCTTAGGCTGAGGGGGAGTTTGTAATTTGCATGCATACATGATTAATATTACAAAACATGTCAATGAAAACAATCTTTCTATTGTTGTGATTTCAAAGTTTTACGTATTTCTAAGTTTTACGTATTTCCGCTGCACTTCTTCTTTCATTGATTTCATCTAAATCAATCACATCAATATCAAACTCAGATCCTAACACTATAAAACATCCGGATGCTTTGTACACTGGGTTCACATGTGAACAAATTTGATCAAGTTCTTGGTTCTTATGCTTACTTGAGTTGTCGCCCAAGAAGCTTCACAAATGTACCGATTAATAACTCATGTTGTTTCATTGTCATCGGATTCCAAAATGCTCAAAGTAGTATATCTAACCATCCAAATCTTCACAATTAAGTCAAGGAAAATCAACTTTCCAAATTGAGTGGGACGGTTTTGCATTTGTTTCATTTTCAAAATTTGAGGTTGCGACGACACAGCTTGACTAGAGTTAGACACATGGAAGCTTTGAGACATGTGCTCTTGTTACAACGCTAGTGCCTTATTGTGCTCTTTTAATGTTTTCGATCTCAATAACTTGATTTTTGGTTGACACATTTGGCGCCATGGATATGTGTCCAACTACCACCAATGAGAACCATAGGTTTTTGATACTAGTGTTAAGGATATAATAAGAAAAAAGAACACATTGATAAATTAGAAGAAGAATTTGATTGTCAGCTCATGTCCCTACTCATTTATCAGTACTTTTAAGCACAATGATTAGGTACAAGTCGGCTACAACTAAGGCGCTGTTTGTTTTTTCAGAAAAGCTCTGCGTAGACTCTTCTGTCTGCACGGCGCGGACCACGCGCAGATATTGCCACGTGCAGACTGTTTATTTTTCCGAAAATGCTTCATTAAAAAACGTCTGCGCGAGCTCTTCTTAGTGTAGACTTGCCCAACCACTTCTAAGATCTTCTAAGGTCTGCAAAGGGTTAAAAATCACCACCGTCCATACCACCAACCATCGTCCACTACCCCCGTCCACCACCCACCACCGTCCTTCACCACCACCACCCATCACCGCCGTCACCGCCCACCACCACCACCACCGTCTGTACATCACCACCAGTTTATTTTAGACGTCTACGTAACAGTCTTCTTCTTGCAGATTGCATAGGTTTGGTCCACCGCTTCTTCTACAAATGTCTACAGATGTGGTCTGTATACTGCAGACATTTTACCTCTTAAAAAACAAACAATCACCTAACTAATTTAGTTGGGGGCTGTTTGTTTAGCTCTTAATGATGCAGACCTCTTACTGGTTCAGCAATTAATGGTTCAGATTGTTTGTTTCGCAAGCAGATGCTTGAATGGTTTAGACAATTGCCTCTGAATGGTTAAGCATTATATTAGGTCTGAATAGTTAAGACCTCTAATTTGAATAGGTCAGACATTTGTCTTTGAACGGTTAAGCATTATACTGGCTCTTAATGGTTGACCTCTAAATGGTTCAGCACTTAATGATTCAGATATCTATCTTATTGGTTTAGCACTTAGCCATTCAGACGTTGCCAAACAGCCCTTAGTTATGGTAGTTACATTTTGACAGTCATATTAGTCCTTTGACTATAAACATTTTTCATATTAGTCCCTCTATTTGCAACTGCTAATAACATCCATAAAAATTGGGGTAAAATTGTTTTGGATTCATGCCACCCATAAAAAAGTTGAGTAAAATTGTTTTGGATTCATGCAAATGCAAGCTTGGTTTATTTTCTTGCTTTAGTAAGATATGAAAGATCATAAAAGTGTACCACAACAAAATGAACATAAAACTTATGCAACCCAAATTTTAAAACTTCAGATTGCCAAATGGCGATTAAAAGAATGAAAACAATACTTATGTATGAGTAATTTGTATATATTTTAACTTTTAAAAATATTTTGTAAAAGTAAACAATGAGAAATTACACCTGGTGTATTTACTGATTTACAAGACAAGTAACTAACTTTATAAGAATATATCATTAGTATGTATCATTATATAAATGAGGATAATATCACAAAACAATACTTGATCAATATTCTTTAAGCTAAAGTAATACAAAAAAATAAAATTAATTCAGCACACAAGTTATCCACATAAAAGAATCCCTAAGAATCTAGTTTTAAAAGCAAGTAGTGGTTTAAAGTATCAAAACTTGTCAACTGAATGGTATATGTTGTTAGGCATTATGTTCCCTGAGTTTGCATTGGCATCATACTTGTGGAATAACATACTTCCCAGCTCTTGATGAAAGAGAGTTTTGTGAGTTGGTCATCGTTAATATCTTAGGTATCGACATGCCTCCTGAGATAACAATCTCTGTAAAAACGACATCGTTATTAAATCAGTATTTTCTTAATCAAAATTGCTTCAAATAGATGCAGATATATCATGCAAGTTGCATGATGTGTCAAAACAAGGAGTGTGGAAATGGTTCAAACAAGGCTGTATGCGTTAAAAATAGACGAACAACTTTAAAATGCTGTCCTTGTTTGATCATTTCTTCTTTTAGCTAGATTCGTGTATTTGACACTTAAAGAAGAAGGGCTAAAGGGATCGAAATTGTCACTTCAAAGTGTCTGCAATGTAGTTTTAAGATGAGCATATCAATCTCTTACCTATACCTTCTCGAACAGAGATATCGGGCCTCATAACGTCTTTGGAATTGACGAGAACTATATCACCCATATAAAGGTGGTTGGTTGGCACATACACACAACAAAGCTCCTCACCGCCCAAATTCTTCCTGAGGACAAGTGTGGACGTTATGAATCCGAATGCGTATTCTCCAGCACTTGGATGCTTTATGATGGCAACTTCCTTAAATGCATTTGAACCTTGACCTATGAAGTTAGAATTTAAGCTATGTTAAATGTCTTATAATTTGTTTTGAAGTTAGTCAATAATCAGTTCCATTTGATACATTTGAATACTCATTTCACATGAACATACTAAGATTTGGTCTAGGACTAACCCGGAGATATAGCAACACTGATTTGTTTAGAAGCCGCGTAGATATAACTCATGAAAGGCATTTTTTGTATTATAAGCTCTCCTAAACTGAGAAGATTGGTTCCCAACCATGATGACATGAACACACCAACCGAAAATATGAAAGTAATGGAGGTCACAAATCCCAGACCTGTGAAGAGATTGTTTAAACAGAATCATAATCATATGCTTTTATTGAATAATATGCAAGATGATGTACCATGTTGTCCTCAAATGCATTAAGTGGCGGAAATTAGGGAGATAGTGAACTAACCAAAAATATTGATTCCGAGAAGAGTATAGAACGGGGAGAAGAATCCGTCCACAAAATGAATGAACCACCAAGTTATATAAAATGTGATAGCTATGGGAAATAAGATTACACTGCAAAAAAAGTAAGTGTTATCGAAAAAACGAATTGTACTAATCCAAGAAGACAAATATCATTTTTGTATGCATTTCCAGATTGAAATGTGAACAATAAAATACTGTCAACCGCTACGTAAAAATCTTTCAGTGTTCACCAACCAAATATGAGAAGATTTTGTGAGATGAAATGTAGTTGTTGAGAGAACTAACCATCCACTCATGAACTTTTTTGATGCCCAGCTGTGAAGAACTTTGACTAACGCCTGCACAAGCAAGAAGCGCAAATCAACTAACCGTTGTGCATTGTGTAACCTTAATCGGCATTAAGATCAGCTGACTTCCGAGAAGATCTATCTACCAAAGTTTCAAAACAACATATGTTGTCCCTGGATAGTTTTGAAGATAATTTCATTTTCAAGAGTGGCTTGACAGTACCCATAATTTTGCAATATTCACATTTGCTGTATGAATAATTGAACTACTTTCTTTACATCAGGACCAAAAGCTCTTACTTAAAAGTTGAAATTCATAGCAGAGTGACAGAGACAAAACATCTTCAGAACAAATAGGAAACGATTAAGTACTTCGTCAATAAGCTCTGCTTCAAATTTTCCTAAAAGCAAACGGATGCGTAACTAGCAAAGAGGGATTTCCTCAATGATGAGGTACACGATATACCTTCTTACAGGGGCGGACCTAGGTAGAGGGTTGGTTGGGTGGGCGGGTGCACCCCTTGGAAAATTTAATTTAGTGTATTTTATAAGGCGAAATCCTGATCGCACCCCTTGAAAATTTAGTTAAACCTCTTGATCGTACTCTCAGAAAATAAAACCTGGGTCCGCCACTGACTTCTTATAACATACGGAAACTTACCTAACACCTAGGTTAGATTCAAAATTTCAATTGGAATCTTACCATGTTGATCATCTCTCCAATCTCAAAAACATCTAGTACTTCTAAATCCAAACTTAAACGATTTTGTTATCGATGATCACCAATTCGGAGGTCTATTCATAGCACTTGATATGATCACTAAATTTTTTAATTCATTCATCAAAAAATTTAACAACATAAAGAAAATACTCCACACAACATTGCAAGTTTATTAAGGTAAGAAATGAAATTTAGTTTCACCAAAAGAAGACAGAAGCTAAATATATGTAAGGATACAATAATTGTTCACTTGTTCATCAAAATCGCAATCGGGATTTCATATTTACATTCAATCAAATGGTTTAATTCCAGATACTATTAACAAGCCAGCACACATTACTATGGGTGAGCAAATTAACCGTCATAACTGATAACCGAACCATAACCAATATAACCGAACCGCTGTTAACCGAAAACTAATATAACCGCAGTTATTGTTATGAAACTTTGATTAACCGACCAATCAGTTACAGTTACGGTTATGAAGCTTTGGTTAATGGAAATAACTGAAACCGTACCGAACTTGTATCGTTAACTCTATATAACCGAAAAAACCGAACTTGTATGTTAGTAACAAAAAACGTAGTCTTGTTATCTTATAAAAGAAGGCTCAAGCTAAGTCTAAACCGTGCACACCCCTATTTATTTCAAACCTTGCTTGGTTAAATAATCAAAATTAACCAAAACCGAACCATAACTGAATAACCGTAATCTCGGTTACGATAATGGTAGAAACCGAACCAAACCAACCCTGCACACCCCAACTACATACATTCAGATCGCAACACATTTGAAAACACAAACCCATACAGATTTACAATGCGGTATAATCATGCGAAGAATCTATGAAATAAAACTCTAGCGGACACGAAAAATAATTAATCGAAAATCGAAAGAACCTCTTTGCCGGACTGTCGTGTGGAGGAGGGAGCTCCCGGAGGAGAGTCCGCTGGTGACGGCGATCTGGAGTCACCGTTAGGTTCCGGTAAGCGTAATCCATGTAACGGAATCAAATGTTGTAGATCACCGTTCTTCTCTCTCGATCCCATTTCTGTTTCCGTTATTTTTCCCGCGAAAGTATGGGCAGACTGCAAGTAATAACGAACTTGTTGCATTCTGTTTGGTACGTGTGAAAGTAAGTTACGGAAATGATTCCTCAAGTATTGATTATTTGTAAAAAATGATACCTGAACTTTTAGTGTTGACATTTGTGGCCCCTTTATATGAACTATACTTTTAGCACATTAACGTTAAAGTTACAAATTTTTGTTTTTTTAACATTAAATTCCAATAAAACAAAAAAATATAAAAACATAAATAAAAAAATTGGTGTGTGTGTATATATATATATAATAAAATAATACAAACTAAAAAATCGAATTTATTAAAGTTAGAACATTACATAAACTAAATATCTATATCTATACTATATAATAAAGTAAAACTATTGGGGACACCTGTTATGTTACTATGTATTTTCAGAATTGTTTTCTCACCCTTATTTTTCTCTAATTTAATTAATATTTTTGAATTAATCATGATCTTTTATTTTTTAAATAAATGATCAAATATTTTCTAAACCCTTATTTTTCTCTAACTTAGTTAATATTTTTAAATTAATCATGATCTTTTATTTTTTAAATAAGTAATTATATATTTCCTAATTTCTACTTACGAGACAATAAGTATACCTCCATCAAGAGTTTTGTAATCTATATACATGTATCCTCACAGAATTATCGGTATATGATAACCATTGTCAACTTTACTTCTACAATTACTTCAAGTCACACTTATAGGTTTAAGATCAAAGATAATGACTACTAAAAATAATAAGTCGTACAAATGGTATTAAAGGGAAACTGATTGACCTCATTCAAATGGCATTGGAACCATTTCATCAAACTCTACGATGTGAGAGTTTATGTTTTCACTTTTGGATTTATAGGTTGTAGATTTTAGAATATTTATTTATTATTATTGTGTCTTTTATTTATAATTGTGTCTTTTTAATATTTGCGTCATTGTGTCTTTTTGCTACTCATTGTTTCTTTTTTTCCTCGATCGGCATTGTGTTATATTTGCTCAACATTATGTCATCTTGTGCGATCCATTGTATTTTTGTATACTTTTTATTTTTAGAAATATTTATAAAATAACTTAGCCCCACACTTATATTACTATTTTGGACTTTTAATAACGATTACACTTTATGTAACATCAAATATTTTAATCCAAACAATGGAGTCCCTTCTTCTTATTATTATTATTATTTGGTTTTATAATCAGTGTTCCACAAATTCGAAACCACAAAAAAGATAATCAACCTATAGCCTAGTGCTATCATGACGTGTGATAAATGTATTCCTACAACTTATCTACCAAAGTGCATAAAATACTTTTATTGTTGTTGTGTGAGCTGAAGATTTATTTCTGCTTTTATTTTGTTCTCATTCGGATTCTATTATTCAATTTTTAATATTTTCATTAAGAAAGTCAATAATATGTTATCGCAGTATCTGTTTTATAATATTTTAATCTTTATTATTAAATATATTCCTTTATTCAACTCGTATAATACACAAGATTATATCCTAGTATAATCAAATCTAAACATATCAGATAATTAAATCTAAACAAAATTAGATAATCATACTTAAACTAACCGGATAATACACCTAAACAAACCACAAAATTCTTTCTATATTTATTTAATTTATATACAATTGGAAATTTATATATAATTGGAAAGTGGTCATGTGATTCTAATATTTTGAATATATAGTTTTTTTAAATATTTTTAACATTATATACTATATAGTTTATTACTATATATACTTTTAACCTTAAAAGAATTTTGATTTTTTATTTTAGCCTTAATATATTTTTTTAATATTATCGATACCGTTCGAACAACAACAATATTGGTACCGTATAACAAAGGTATAGTTTTTTTTTTGTAAAATGACGTCTATTACTCTTTTCGTTTTTTATTAATATACAATGCTTTTTAAAATTCCATATATGTTATTTATTTAATAAAATTTCTATTCGAACAAGTCAAATATAGTTGATTTTTTTATCGTCATAAGTCGAACAAATATCGACAAACAACACCGATACATGTACCATATTCGTTTTTATGGTTTTCTCGACGTGACTTCATAAAAAATTTTAAACACGGGGGTGTATTCAAAATAACACATTTTTTGGTATGATAAACTATGTCGAGTGTAGGTACTGACCGAACAACACTATTCGAACAACCTTTAATGATTTCTTTTTTTTTAGTTTCAGAGGTAGGGATGAGCTCGGTGCTGGTACTGAAAATACCGGTTACGGTACCGGTATATGAAGGTAAAAATCGGTAGCAAACCAGTACCAGGAACGCCAAAAGTAGGTACCGAATTGGTACTTAAAATCATTCGGTTTGGGAAATACTATTTGCTCATTTGTGACCATGAGTTTCATACGAACAACATCATTACCATACAACTTTTTTGGTTGATTTTCTTTCGGTTATCTTTTAGTGTTTTCTCTACATTTTCTTTTTATTCTTGTCAGTGGTCGTGCGCAACGCACTTATGGTGATTACAAAACACATCTAAACATAGACTAGATAACAAAAGAGATTCGTCGCAACATGACAAACGATGATAAACAAGTATATATAAAATTATAGCACTTTGTGCGACTTTAACCGTGTTACTTTGAAAATGATAAACACTTGTCATCACTAGACGAAGAGCTAATAAACTCAAATTTTCATATATGTATTTGAGTGCGAAAAATAAAATTTTATTTTTACTTTATATAAATTTCTCTCTTGGTTATGCGTACTTTGACATATAAAGAAGTAGCATAAATAAAACCCGCAAAATTTGTGGGAATTAAAGGTATGAAGGTTGTAACATGAATCAAGTGCCTTTGATAAAGCCTTGTGCTATAAAACTACTATATATCTAAATATTACAGATACATTGTACACCCTAAAAATATTTGTTTGGTTGGTTAGGTATGCATCGCATTTTAGGGTGTAAGGGATGCTTCCCTTGTGGAGCTGGGACAGAGCTACTTTATTAGAATTCGTAGCACGGGCTACGGCTCAACCCTGTATTCGTAGTGTATTTTTATTTATTTTTATTTTATATAAATGATACCCTAAAAAAATACGAGGATATCCCTAACCAAAATATCATATACTTGATATTACTAAAATCCCAATTTTTTATAAACCCAAACATTTTACAACCCAAATCTTGTAGAATAATTAAGCCCTAATGATTAAATAAGCCTAAATTAATAATAGAATTAAAAGGAGGCCCAATTGGTAAATAACAAAAATTAACCCAAGACTCAAAACAACAAATTACACCTTTTGATTATGGGCGGCAATTTGGAAACCAAACGTTGAACAAAATACAGCTTCTAAAATCGACATCGTCCCTGTTGCTTGAACTCTAAAGTATTGGTTGTTGTCTGCTGAGTGCTGAAAGCTTGAAATTGTCGCTGTTGGCCTGATGATCGATGGAATCGTCCCTGTGTAGCATGAAGTCGTCCTCACTGGTCGTTGACCGGCGGTGACCTTCGATTTATGAGTTTTTTGGTCCTTTAATTGCAGGTAATTTTTTTAGGATACCCCTAAATTAATGAGCTAGTTCCGCCACTATCGTGGAGAATCCTCACCTTTGTACTACAGCCAATCACAGTATACCATGTTAACTCCTCTCTTCGCTCCCAATTTTACACTCATACATAAAGGGTCATCTCATCTCCTCTTATGAAAAATAGATTTATTTTCTGTAGTCCACCACAATCCAACGGTCGAAAAATGACATGAATCACCTCGGTGACCACTCCCCGCCTTTGAGGGTTTAGCGCACGCCAAATGAGGATGGCGACGGTGTTCCCGAGCGGTAAACGAGTCACCGCACACCATCCATGTGTGTGCCCCGCTAACCACTAGTTTTAACCGCGACTTTGGATGAAACGTGGGTACCACTTCATAGTATTTACAAATTTTTCGCCTCCTCAATCATAACGATCGGAAAAAAAGTAAGATCAAAAGTGCAAATCACTTTCTACACATTGTAATATTGTTTTTATGTATATTTTCCGGACAATGGCAAATGCGGGAGTCGTTTGGAATGGTTCAGCTGCAAGTCAATATTTTGATTTGTTTTTACTCTAATGTTCCCTTTTTCTTCGTCTTTGTGTCTTTATTTTCAAGTCTTTCATTATTACTAATTTCATCATTATTACTTATATTATTATATTTATTATTTGCAAAGTTTTAGAGCTAAATACCCATAGCCTTGCAGTAACTTTATTAGGGCTGGGTTGTTAATTTTACTGAAAATATCCAAACCTTTTTAGTGTAAAATATTATATTTTTAAGAGTCTAGCCGTCACCAATTTGAATTTTGAGAGTCTGGCTATCACCGAGTTTTCGTTCAAGCTCTGCCACTAATTGCCCTTAAAGAATTTTAGTCCATAACACTTTGTGTGCATGGCAAACATGATACCAGAGCCGTCTTCAAAAATCCTTTAAAAAATTTGGGCCCTGGGCGAAAAGAACAAAATATGCCCATATAATATAAAATCAATAACTTAATTTAAAAAGAAAAAGATAAATATATTTGAATCAGTACACATCTATATACTAGAAAAGATAAAAATAAATGAAAAAATGGTCGCAAAAGTATATCTTTTTTTAAAAAAAATATATACATATCTATAAAAAATTAAAAACGTACAAACTAGTGGGATCAAACCTTCGCATTGCTGAAGATGAAAACTTTGTTTGTTTTGATGCACTCGCTATGACAAACGAAATAAAAAATCCAAAATAAATAGTCGTAATATGTTCAAAACTTGTTCGATTTATTAGGTTTTGGTAAAATAAATGGAAAAAAACATTTAAATAATTGTTTAGTTGTATTTAGTTTATTTAAAAAAAATTGGCCCCTGAAGGGACTGGGCCCTGAGCGGTGGCCCACCCCGTATCCCCTCCAGCCCTGCCCTGCATGATAGCACGACCTCTTTTAAGTTGTGTTTGAATCTAAAGCGAAACAATTATTGGTACTGCTATTACGACTAGATGTAAACCTAATACTAATTTAGGTCGTAATACTTAAAATTTAGTGGAAAACTTTTAGTATGTAAAAGCTAATACAACTACTTAGAGCGGACAGGGTAGCATGCATACCCCATGTGGGTTCCAACCCACAAGGTGACACTGTCGCCACCCCCACGGGTGGGTAATGTGGATTCTGATTACAGGTAATCTTTGCCACTAGGGTAAGGGGTTGAGGATTGGGGTATTGGATAGTTTAAGATTTAAGGAGTGTGTGATTGGTGGGTGGAGTAAAAAAGTGGAGTTCATAGTTTTGGGATACTTGTTGGCAGGGCTGGCTATGATCGTGTGCGGGGAGGACTTCCACACAAGGCCCGTGATTTTAAGGGCAACGAGATTTAAAAAAAATCGATATATATATATATATATATTATTTAAAAAAAATTGTAAAACACATATCAATTCCCATATAGGCCCATTTATCAAATACTTTTTAATAGTTTATAATTTAGCCCACTCCATATTAGGATTATTGGCCCACTCCATAAGAAAATTCAAAAATCAGAACTTAAAAGGTCCGTTCCTCTGTTTTGAATTGACTATTGAGTATTGTCCTATATATATAATTGTTGTTGATCCACGAATGGTTGTTATTTGTAAACCATGTATACATATTAATTACTGTAAAAGATGAATCACTGTATAAGTTGCAATCAATGAATGAATCATAATTGATAATTGTTTTAACTTATGTTATATATAAGGGCTGATTGGTCAATATGAACTAACTTATAATTAGATTAAGTACTTTTAGTTTAAATTATTTCTTATATATTGTTATCAAGCTATAGCTTCGTTAGAGAAACGATTTGACCTGGTAAGAGGGGTTATTTGGTTTTATGTTTCCATAGAAGTTGAAGAATATTAAAGATGAAGATCTTAATTCGTCTTGAAGATGCACTCAAGTTTGAAGGGAGCTCAAATATTGATACCGAGGCACTATATATAGAGCTTAAGTTATTTCGTGCATCACTAACCAATAAATTTAGCAACCCTATAGATGTTTTGGAGCATATGAAAGAAGAGGATTATTTTCCAGAAGCATGCATTGCATATAGAATATTGTTAACTATTCCAGTCACTGTGGCATCTGCAGAAAGGAGTTTTTCAAAGCTGAAGTTGTTAAAATCTTACTTACGATCTACAATGTCTCAAGATAGACTTAGTGGGTTAGCGATGATAGCTATCGAGAACGAAGTCTTAGATAATATAAATTGTGAAGAGTTGATCCAACAATTTGCTATGAAGAATGCAAGGAGGCTGCACGAATCATTGGTTAGCTATTAACTTATTAGTTATTACCATATGCAACTCATTAGAATACTATGATTTTGTCATTATCATGATTGCATTGTTTATCAAATACTACATTTTTTGTCATTTCCGTAATTATATTGTTTGTCGTTAAAGCACTCAAACAGAGTACGTGAATTCTCAGAGATGCCACTGCTTGTGGGCAAGTGCTGCAAATGTTTTGTGGTTCTAAGGTACTTTGGTATATGATTGACATGGCAGCGTGGGATTAGAGTACTACCCTTGGGTGCCCCTTCCCCTCATATACTAGTAGTGTGTTGTTAGATGTGCAATTGTTTGCAACCATTTATATACTACATCAAACATAGGTCTTCAACTTTGCCAAAATAGAAGTTGAACTCTTACATTAAACATTTAAAGGATGATGATTCAAGTTTTCCTTACTCAACCTAAACATAATTCCTTATCTAATTGAAAAGGATGACAAAAACTTGAACCGCGGCCACAAATGGAGCGGCACAATACAAACTTTGATGGAGACGTCACTGTGCTTGGCTGTCATAAGATTCCCAAAATGCCACGTTCAGAACCAGAACTTTTTAATCGGTGTCATCATAAGATTCGCTTCTCTGCCGGTTATAAGCAAGGGGTCATTCAAAAGTCAACTTATATTTTTCTCAAAAAGCCTCACAAATTCTTGTGGCATATGGTTACCGGACCCTATGTTGTTCCCGGTTCCCGGCTATGTTTCACGTGCTCTAACTATTAACAAATCATACACGTGTGAGAAAAATAATTTACCGAAGCTTTTTTATTTGCCTTGATCGTGGGTTGTGATTAAAAAACGGGAAAATTAAGAAAATAGCCGTTGACGACTATGACTTTAAAAATGACAACCTCATGCGTCCTTGGAACGACCTCTCAAACACCTGAAGCGTCCATATGCAGACCTCTCAAGCATCTAATAAAAAAGTGGATACGTGGCATTTCAAATGTTGCAGGTGGGCTCAAACCCATCCCATGCCCTTCGAGACGCATTCCACGCACTTCTAGACAGATAAATGAAGGGATTTCCAAAGAAGCATCCTGTACACTTTCAGACGTATCCGTGCATAATGTGTGGCTCCAAAGACATATGAGGTGACCAAATCTAAAAATGGTTTTGGTCAATCAACATTTGTAATTTTCCCAACCCCAGACTTTTAATTTGTAAATGTGATGTATGATGTTTTTACAAGACTTTTATGTGTGTATAAAACCATAAACAACGAGTGGGTAGGCCATGGTCCAGTGCACTCAAAAGTTAATTTTTTTGGTCTAAACCAAAAGAAACGTCTTGACCACTGTTAAATACTCGACCTTCATCAACTCAGATCCATGTGAGTGTGAATGTTCGTATACTCCATTTGAAAACCATGCGGTTAATAATAGTTACACTATTACTACTACTCTCTATTCATCAGAAAACTGTCGTTGGTTATGGCTACTCTATCCGATCTGTTGCCTTCGATTCTTCAGGGAAATCGTTGGCAGCTGATCTCCAACTCAACAAGAAGTCGTCTTTGTTTGGACCCGATATCGATGAACTCCGGCTCGTGGCCAGGTACTATTTTTTATTTCCTTAAATGTTATTATGTTTCCTCATTCAAGTGGGTATATACTTTGAATTCGGTACTATTCTTCCTTTTACTTTTGTTCTCGTTTTGGTTTTGAAATCGAAAGTGTTGATCGTGCTGAAATTAACGGTCCATTTGGTTTGTTAGGCACGTCTTAGAGCATTCACATCCCTTCCCTTAAATTATGTGTGAGAGGTTTTTATATTATGAAAAATGGTTGAGTAGATTAGAGAGAAAATGTTAATATTCATCTGTAAATTTGAGGAAACACTGATCATCATTTATATTTTTTTAATATATTTTGAAAATGATATTGAGTAGAAGAGAGAAAAAAATTAATAATAAATGTATTAAAAAGTTTTTATTTATTGAAAAAGAGAGAAGAAAATATAGTGATTTTTAATGTAACGTAGGGTAAAAATGAGGGATGGGATGTAATGCTCTTAAGCAACAAATTTTAAGTTAAAAATAATTGCATAATTATATATATATTGTTGTTGAACAACGATTAATAATAATTTTTAATTTATAATAATAAATAGCTTTTTTCTAATATTTTATTATTTTAATATTATAATACTTTATTGCTATATTTACTTTCTTTTTTTTTATCTTTTTAAAATCATATTTTCTTTTCTCGTTTACTTTTTTATAATTTTTTCTTTTTTTAAATGATATTGTTATAAGTAATTTAATATTTCTTTAATAACTTTTGTATGTTAGTTTCTTTAAAAAAAATTAAGGGCGAAGTTGTGTTTATTTTTCCTCCCTGGACATTCCGATATAAGTATTGTTAAAAATGAAGTTGTGTTTAAAATAAAATATTTATTTGGTATCGTTTTTTATGATATGATGATAAACTAAACCGATTCTACTGGTTTGGTTTTTGAAACAACATTCTACATTTCCAAATAACGTTTGTTTAACATTATCATTTGCTCTGTTTCGTCGCAACACGCGACATCATTAAACCTAGTTACAGTTATAAGCCGTTTGTTTTAACGACAAATTCGAATCACTAGGGTATAATCGTGACATCAGCAAAACCATCCAATAATATCCATCTTCAGTAGGCATACACCAATCAGAGGAAACCAAATTAATCTGGAAAAACCTACAAATCGAATCCAGAACCTAATGTCTTATCATACCCCAATGATACTAAATCAATGATATAAACCGTTTTATATGTTAGAATTAAAATAATATATGTATGTGTATATATATGATTTTTACTTAAAATTGATTTTCATTGATCGACCCTTTATTACACAATTGTTATAACTAAACCTTGTACAAGGTTCATATCCATTTCTATTTTTTTCCAGATTGATATTTTGTTGCAACAAGCTATAAGAAACGATAACATTAGATACTTTTGTGATTATGTTAATAAAAAAAATTAATGCGTAGAACTATGAACTGACCGAGTGAGTAATCATGTATAAGGTTCATATTCGTTTCTATTTCTTTTATTGATAGTTTGTTACATCAAGTTATAAGAAACGATAACATTAGATACTTCTGTAATAGCGTTAATAAAAAAATTAATACATAGAATAATGTACTGGTCTAATAAATAATCATGAATATTAATAAAAGTACATATCGACACAAGACAAATTATACTTGATGTCGGTGATGAGATAAGATGCGAAAGTATTTTTTCTGTTTGCTTATTTTTCTATTGATGTCGTTTTCTTTGAAATAATGGAATAAATGATAGATAGCAAATGTTTTTTTCACGTTTTTAAATATTCATAAATCATAAAAAGATTTGAATTATTAATACGTTGCATCGGGTATGAAATTTTATTTTCGTCAAAAGTACAAAGTATTTAACAAAAAAAATGAAATGTGCAAATAAATAAATGATATATAAAAAAACAAATTAAAATAATGGAATAACCAACATAATTTCTTTTTAGCTTTTGCTAATTCAAGTTAGGAAAAAAAATTAAAAATTATAAACCAAAAGGTTAATAAAGAAAAAAAAGTTGAAAAGAAAGTTTTGTAGTGACGTCGCGAGAGTTTCAAAAAGAGACTTTTCATTCACGTTCTGTCCCCTCTTATCTTACGTATATTGATGGATCGTATCTTTTTTTTTTCTTACGAAAAACATAATTACTGAGTGATTATTAGAGTATTATTATACAGTCAACGGAACTATACGATTATATCTCTCTTTATTAGGCTATAATACATATACATAAATTTATGAGGAAACCCAATAAATCTGAAAAAAAAAACTCACTTATGGGGGTATCGAACCAAGGACCTAATGGTTTCTAAGCCTTATCCCACCCCTAAACTGTCATTAGGCTATGATGTCGTGGTCAGCTAGCGTATCTATTATCCGAAAACTAAAAACAAATCAAATTTGTTTCTGGTCGGGTTTGGTTCAATCGATTTAACCACAACTCATGAAAAACCGGCCTATCCGAAATCAGGGGTGTGTCTGATTCTTGGTCTCACCAGGTTTGTCTGAATTCAAAAAACCCAGACCGGGAAACCTTTTCATTATTGTTGAAGGGTCAAGCATCATAACAAGTTACAATTTTAACATAATACAAACAAATAGATATTGATATTGTAGAATATATTAACGTTTTCTCATAAAAACGTCAAATTCGTTATATTTAGTGTCGATAAACAGAAAGAAGTGTTCATTAAGCAGTATAGGTTGTTGATATGTGGACTACAATATAACGGACATGTCACGTAACATTGTGTTTTTTTTATATTTAATCTATTAACTATTTAAACAAAATTCAACAAGTTGCGTATAGTAATTTCTCGACAACTAAGATTAATAGCTTTTTATTTAATAAAATCGGTTTTGCTATTCAAAAGGATGTTGCGATACAACTTGTTACCCGTTTGCCTGTCACTTGACACTGACATAACTTGTTGCTCGTTTACTGTCACTTGACACTGACGATGAGCTTCTTGTGAAGCTTTGAAACAGCGGATCGGTTAAGGATTCGAATCACAGATTCCAAACACCAAAGATGGGAGATTCCGAAACACATTCTACCTCGTCAATCACAACCGAAAATCTCACCCGCAAACTCCCGCCAAAAAATTCCGGCCAAACTCTCACTCTCCGATCCCAATTCCGATCTAACCTTAACCCTCCACAACACCACCACAAACACACTCACTCAATTCGGCTTCACAGTCACCCGTCGCTCAACCTGTGATATCCTCTTTGACACATCCCACAGTTTTCTCATTTTCTAAGATCAGTATCTTGAACTATCATCTTCACTCCCGGCTAACCGGTCCTCCATTTACGGACTAGGAGAACACACCAAAAGTTCGTTTAAGTTAACACATAATCACACCCTTACCCTTTGGAATGCGGATGTTCCAAGCGCGAACCGCGATATTAATCTATATGGGTCTCATCCATATTATATGGATGTTAGATCGCCAGATTCTGATGGGAAAGTGGTGGCGGGAACAACTCAGGGGGGGGGGGTGTTATTGCTTAATAGTAATGGAATGGATGTTGTGTATAGTGGTGATAGTATACTTACAAGGTGATTGGGGGTGTTCTTGATTTTTATTTCTTTGATGGACCGTCGCCGGAGTTGGTTATGGATCAGTATACTCAGCTCATCGGTCGACCGACTTTCATGCCTTATTGGTCTTTTGGTGAGTTTATTGACATGATCTAGTTAAAATTTTGAGTTAGGTAAATATGTTAATATGTGCATTTTTCCATAAATAACATGTTTGATGTCTTAACTTTGATAAGCAACAAGTTTGGTGTTTGTAGTTTTCAACTTTTAACATGACTGGTGCATAAGACTGATTTCGGTTAAAATGTTACGAAAGTCGGTGTTAGAGCATTCACATCCCATTCTACATTTTTATGTAAGTGGGTTCTGCGTATTATAAAAAGTGGTTGTGAGTGGAGGAAAGAAAAAATGTTACTGTTCATCTGTATGTTTATGGGACACCTCTATTAAATTTTTTAATATTTTTTAAAGTGGTTGTGAGTGGAGAAGAGAGACCAGTTAATAATAAAGGTATAAAAATATTATTTAATTGAAAAACTTTACTATAACTATAGAAATGTTGACGAGAGAAGGGATGTGAATGCTCTTAGACTTCATTTTTTTACAGATTACCAACCAGATATCCTAAACATGTTACTTTTCTAAACTTAGACATCAAATCTGTTATTTTTGGCAAACGGCATAGACTATTTTTGTAACTAACTCTACATGAATAGAACCATTTGGATTATAGAAGTTGATGTTCATTTACATTGGGTATAGGGTTCCATCAGTGTAGATGGGGTTACAAAGATGTTCAGGATCTTGAAGGTGTTGTTGCTGGCTATGCAAAAGCCAAGATCCCCTTAGAGGTTATGTGGACAGATATAGACTATATGGATGGTTACAAAGATTTCACATTAGATCCCATCAACTTCCCATTGACAAACATGTCAGCATTTGTTCAAAAACTTCACCGAAACGGTCAGAAATATGTGCTCATTTTAGATCCAGGTACACATTTTTATCATTTTCACATGCACGAAATTTTAAAAAAAGGTTCTTTTGAGAACAAATGATGACAAGTGCGCAGTTTTTTTTGTCGAACTTTAAATATGGGTTAGACGATATGTAAGATATAAAAGTTTGAATATATCACTCAGAAAAGTTGTCATATGAGATAGCGACTTTAGTAGTGATAAGACAAAAATTATGCATAGTGAAGCGGTGGAGATAACACGACTTCAACTCGAAAGTTGCTACCTTGATAACTACTAACCAAGATTTGAAGTCCAACAGCAAAACCACCTTTTTGTTATCTATACAATACTGAAAAACAATGTTTTCTTATAAACAGGTATCAGTGTGAAAAATCATACGAGACTTACACAAGAGGACTACAAGCCGATATTTACATAAAGCGTGACGGTGTACCTTATGTAGGTCAGGTTTGGCCAGGTATTGTTAGTTACCCGGATTTTCTAAATCCGAAAGGAGCAAATTTCTGGGGCGATGAGATCAAAAGGTTCCATAATCTTCTACCATTTGATGGCATTTGGCTTGATATGAATGAACAATCAAATTTCAACTCATCCCCACCGATGCCATCGTCTTTACTTGACAACCCTCCTTACAAGATCAACAATGTTGGAGACCAGAGGACTATTAACGACAGAACCGTGCCTGCAAGTTCTCTGCATTTTGGCAATGTCACTGCTTATGATGCCCATAACTTGTACGGATTTTTGGAGGCTAAGGCAACAAATGAAGTCTTGACTAACATAACGGTTAAGCGACCATTCATACTCTCTAGATCGACATTTGTGGGGTCTGGGAGGTATACAGCACATTGGACCGGGGACAATGCTGCTACATGGGATGACTTGGCGTATTCCATTCCGTGCATCTTGAATGTCGGGTTATTTGGAATTCCAATGGTTGGTGCTGATATTTGTGGTTTTTCTAGTAACACTAACGAAGAACTTTGCCAACGCTGGATTCAGGTATACAACCTCTTAAATCGTTTTATTTAAAAATTTATATCATCACTGTAAATTTGCAATAATAGTTGCACTCATCAAGGGGGTACCCATTTGCCTATCTAATATGTAGGATGATTCAACAATTTACTAGTAAAGAGTTCGAAACTATTATTAATCTCATCAACTTGTATGATTCGCAGCTAGGTGCTTTCTATCCTTTCGCAAGGGACCATGCCGATAAACCATCCACGCGTCAAGAACTTTACCTTTGGGATTCAGTAGCCGCTACTTCTCGAAAGGTGCTTGGGCTACGATACCAAATTCCTTCCGTACCTCTACACATTAATGTACAATGCACATTCAAAGGGGACTCTGATCGCACGACCACTATTCTTCACATTCCCTCAAGATACCAACACCTACAATATTAGCACCCAATTTCTCCTTGGAAAAGGTGTATTAGTGTCCCCGGTTTTAGAGTCTGGAGCAACCTCAGTTGATGCATACTTTCCATCTGGAAACTGGTTCGATCTGTTTAACTATTCTAATGCGGTCAGTGTGGGCTCAGGGACCCATGTTAGGCTCAATGCACACCGGACCATATAAATGTTCATATTCGTGAAGGGAACATATTGGTTTTACAAAAAGAAGCCATGACTACAAAAGCCGCTAGGATGACCCCGTTTCATATATTGGTTGCGTTTAGTAGCGATGAGACTTGTACCGGTGAGGTGTTTTTGGATGATGGGGAGGAGTTGGGGTTTGGTGGGAAGTGGACTTTGGTTGAGTTTTCTAGCCAAGTTGTAGGAAAAAGAGCAATATTGAGATCAATGGTCAAGAATGGTACTTTTGCATTGAATCAAAAGTGGTGGATTATTGAAAAGGTGACTCTTATCGGGTTAAAAAATGCTTCAACTACAATTGGTTATGAGTTGTCTGCTAAAGGGGCCGAAGTACGCAGCGGAAGAGTAGAGGTTGGTGGTGGTGGTGGGTTCGGCATGGCTAAGGTCTCGGGTTTGTCAGTGAGGATGGGGGAAGAGTTTGAGTTAAAGTTCGATCTCGACTACTAATTTTCGTTTCGATGATTTTTCTATAAGTTTGAAAATGGAATGTATTGTTGAAGAACCAAAACCCATAACCGATTTTGGCCGCAGCACATGCGGGCGTACACGAGTTCAACTAAATTCAGCTCAAGATTTGCAACCCCCCTGCGCGCCCGCGTATGGGTTTTGGTAAAACATAGCATATAGTTATGTTAGTTAGGTAAAACATTACCTTATACACTAACATCTATTTTATTCTCACACCTATGTGGGACAATGTTTTAGACTTCGTTCACACGTGTTCAAAAATCCAACACATAATTGTGTTGTTCTTTAGACATAGACATAATTGTGTATACTTTTAAAAATATGTCATGTTGAAAATACAAGCGCCATAAGGTGGTTTTGAAATTTGATCACTTAATCTTTTTTTTAACTACTCTGGGCATGAAATGTTGAAAATAGTTTTTCATACCTTTTTGTCGTCTATTGTTCTTCTTAAACTGTTTGAGTGAAAAATCTCAAGTAAAATGAAACATTTTGTAGGAATAGTTTTTCATATACTTTTTTGTCGTCTATTGTTCCTCTTAAACTCTTTGGGTGAAAAAATCTCGAGTAAAATGAAACATCGTGTGATGTCATCATGCAAGGTTTAATCAAGGTTAGTGAAGATTAGGGCTGTAAATTGTTCGTGTTCGTTTGTTAGGAAATATATGTGTTCACAAACTGTTCATGAACGCTTATCGAACGAGGTGTTATGTTTTGTTTGTTTGTTAAGGAAATGAAATTGTTCGTGTTCGTTTGTGTTTGTTTGTTAATTTTAGGCAACGAACGAAAACAAACGTTGATGAACACAAATGAGCACAAACTAACGTTCAATCATTCATGAACACAAATGGAAACAAACGAACACAAACAAGCGTTCATGAACAAAATATATAATATACGGGCACTTATTAAATATTTTATTTGTCGGAATTTTGAGTATTTAAATAATTATAAAAACTAAAAACATTAACGAGCTATCGAAACAAAGGAACACGTTACCGAATGTTCCCGAACATAAGTGAACGAACACGCCTTTGTTCATGTTCGTTCATTTAACCAAACCAACGAAATTTCTTGTTTGTGTTCGTTTGTTTAATAAACAAACAAACACAAACGAACTTCTCACCAAACAGTTCGTCAAACGTTTGATTCGTTTGCAGCACTAACAAAGCACTAACGAAGATGGTACAGTGACTGCTCTCATTATTGGCGCTTGATAATCTTCTTGGTTCAAGGCATTATTCATTTTGCATGGGTACTTTAGATTGCTAAGCTTCATGCAATTGTATATATACTCTTTACTATTATGGGTCATTTTAGTGGTTTCTTTTTATGTTTCAAACACCCAAGTTGCAGCTGAAATTAGGATACTTTATATTATAATATAGTCTACTGACATAATAATTATGGTAAAAGCCTCTTTTTATAAATTGTAAGAGTAAATTACTTTATGCGTTTTAGTGGTTTTAATCACTTAAGTGGTAGATTCGGTTTTAACAAACAGGTTTTCTCAAATTTATTAGGTTTCCTTCTTAATTGGTGGTATAGACATTATTGCCGTCACAATAATACTCCAATGATCCGTTAATTATCCGAATTTGCCGTAAAAAAAAACCTTGTTACTTTTGGAGTTGTCAATGTCCATGTATCATCAACGTGGGTTATCCGATTGTTGTCTTACACTCTCACTCGTTTAGTTTTGATGAATTATCTGACATGGGTCCAGGGAGTTAACTTGAGACTCCTCCATCTTTATATATTAAACACACAAGAGAGGAAACCTTTCTATTTGGGTTTGGAATTTAGCATATTTGGTTATGCTATTCATTTGACTTGATTCATAGTCATGATTCTTAATCTGAATTCCTTAATAAATGTTTAAACGCAGTGGCGGATCTAGAAAATTTTCGTAAGAGTAATGTTTGAACGTTTTTTAGCTCATGGCAAAAGTTTCAGTTTAACAGTTAACCAATTGGTTTTTAAAGTCCCTTAACCGGCATTTTGGCCCAGTGGGGACTCAAATCGAACTGAACCAACAAACCCCACGTGCACATCCCTAGTTATTAAAACAGATGGCTCGATGTATATAACAAATTGTTGCACAATAAGCCGTTGCATCCATCATTTGATGCACACTATATGATGCTAAACATTCGCGGATTTACCCTTAGTAGAACGTATAACAACGAAAATTCGAACGACCCGAAACGTCGTCCCAAATAAAAAGTTATTGTTTATTAAATAAGCCCAAGCTATTTTTCAATTCAAATATAGCCCACTTCATCAATTAAAAGCCCATTTTGTGTTATTTACATAATCACCTAATTAAAAAAAGGCCGCCAAATGAAACCACATGATTATTGATTAAACGGGGGTCGAGGGTCGAATAATGCTTAGGCAACTAGGATAACTGGATTGGCAACGAATTTCCGCAATCGTAGTGGTGATGATTATATGCTTGCATTTGGCTATTTGCGAAAGTTGTGACCGAAGATCTTATTAATCGTTTTCTAAACATGAAAACACGTAGGTAACAACTTTAAAATATATACTTTTTTATTATGTGATCATACACGACATCCCCCGAAAAATTTTATGTTGAATTGTTATAAACTAGATCACTGACACAAGAGAAAGATAATTTTGGCTCCGTCACTAACATAATCATTCACAATAGTTATTTTGAACGAGATTGATGGTCCTAAATGACACCTTCATGACCATCCCCCTATCTCCGTACCGAATATTGTTAGAATCCATTTCAAATGACTTTGCATGTGTAGGCAAATAAATATAAAACCCAAATTATAGTTAGTAACCGGCAACCTCGCCATCTAGGGGTGGACCTACCTTATTGGCAGGGGTAGCCTCCGCTACTCCTTGGGGCTTCGTCAGTAGTGTAAATTTTAAAAAATTTAACCTTTTTTGACGATTTTTTGATTTCATTACCCTTTTTTATAAAACGTTACCACTATAAAAATTTTATAGATCCACTACTAATGCCATGCTTTTCGAGTGATTACTATAAATTTCTTTTTAATAAGATGTTACCAATAACACGACACCAAGATCAGATTCACATTTTCATGACACGTGTCAAAGCTCTATTTATTCACCATCTTCAACGAACCACACGTGTCAAACTCTCGAAGACACGTGTAAATATATCTTCACACGTACACCCAATCAAGAAAGATATGTTCAGCGTCATCAAGTCGCTTCCGATCCAAACCAGATTACCAGCAGTCTCTACACTCTTCGGCAGCTCAAACAACTTCGCCGGAAAAGCATCTCCGGTCATCCGATCTGTAAGGTTCCAGCAGGCATCCGCCGGACACGAAGAGCCTGATCACAACATGGAAAAGAAACAAGAAGAAGTTAAGGAAGTTGAGAAGAAAGGGTATGCATAACAAGTTTGTTGATTTAAATATTAAATAAAACTATGAACGTGATGCTCTAATTCTCTTGATTTTGTGTAACATGAATATTATTAGCATAATCAGTAGCGGATCTAGAAAATCCTCGTAGGGTAACCTTTAGAAAATCTTCGTAGGGGTAAACTTTTATAGAAAAGAGGTAATGAAATCGAAAATGCGTCAAATTTTTCCAAAATTTACACTCCCGTCGGAGCTACCAACAGTTAGCAGTACCCCTCCCCCTGAGGTAGGTCCGCCCATAATATAAGTTATTAGGCTGTTTTGAATATGTAACCTTGCTTTCATGTTTCTATGGATCATTTAATTTTGTCTGATAATAAACTCTAGCCGGATTTTTGGTATATTATCGTGTGTTTTCGGTGCCCAGAGCTCGAAGCTACTCGTGATTGGCTCAGCTAAAAGCTCGAACGAGCCTGAAATAGAGCTGGTTTAATTATTGAACCTGAGCTTGAAGTACAAAGCTCGTCTAGGCTCGTGAGCAAACAACCCCAGAGCTTGAAACTACTCGTGATTGGCTCGGCTAAAAGCTCGAACGAGCTTGAGCTTAAGCCTGAAATAGAGCTCGTTTAATTATCGTCGAACCCGAGCTTGAAGTTACTTTTTTGTATAATAATGATGATGATGATGACGACGACAATGATAACATTGACGAGGCGAGCTTTTTTAGCTTGTTTGAGGTTGTTCTGACTAACCGAATTATGTCGAGCTTGAGCTCAAAAAAGTAGGCTTGAACCGAGTTATGTAGATCATCGTTAATTTACAATCCGAATACTATACGGAATTAGGGATGTGATGTCACATTCGTTTGGGGAAGGGTACGCGACTCGATCAGACGAGGAAGGTTTTGGAGGAATTTACGGAGGCAACCAATCGCTTTCTCATGACGATGAAGATAAGATTGTGCATGGCAATTCTCCTGGTATGTTTCTAAATCAATTTGGTTAACTATATATTATTCATGAACCGTGAGACAAAATTATCTTCATTTTTATTATACTTCTCCTCTTTTACAATTTTGTCAAAAAAAAAACATTTTCTATTTCTTTACTTGACACTCAACTTTAATCTCTTTCGGTTTTATCGGTCTAATTTTGCGAGTTAACACATCTGTGGTTTAACGTGTTTACGCTATTCTTTTGGGGTTAGACACTCTCATCGCAATGATCGGGTCATAAACCGACGTAGTAATTTTTTCCTATTTTTTTACATCTCGGGTTAACTTTTGCTATTTTTTGTGTGTTAACACGTCGCAGTAGCAACACACGTGTATTGTTCAACGTTGTTACGTCTATTTATTTTTGGTTCAACTGTTTTGTCGCAAAGCTCGGGTTCTAAATACTAGTACTGATATATTTTAGTTTTGCTAGATTTTGATATATTTTGTAATGTAATGAAAATTATTAATAAGATTATATTAATGTGGTTTTGAAGAATATGACAAGACGCAAGGAATCGAGGTGAAAGAGAAGGAAAAAGTTGCCAGACTCATGCCAACTCCTGAAGATGCTGGAGGTTTCTAGTGGACGCCACTTATGTTTATGTAGTTTGAAACTTTTTATTTATTTGTTTGGTTTTTTTTTTTTTTGATCGGTTTAAGTTTATAAGTTGAGTGGTACGTTATTTGGTTTATGAAGTTATAAAAAAGTGTGTTACTTTTATTGTTATTTTACGGAATATTTCATAGAATAATAATAAAGTTTTTAGTTTTTTAGAAATTTTCTACTTATAAAACTTTTTGTTACAATGTTTTAATATGCTAGTTCTATACATCTTATCTAAACCAACAAAGTTACGGTGCGGGTACATCGTAAATATCGAAAAGACTAATAAACGTTATGTAATGCGTTAATCATATGAGAATGTGTGTTTCGACATACCTGATTGAACTTAATGTAACCTATATAACCATTGCGACTAGATCAAAACACAAATTAATTCAAATTCATACCGTGTAATCATAACGTATTATATGTGACCTGACTTATACGTAAAAAACGTATTGGGTATAACAGAAAAACTAACACGTATAATTAAAAGAGATTAATTATAGCTTCTGAAAAAAAGAAACCACAATTTGACGTCACTCGGTTCGAAAGAGAATTTACTAAACATTTATAAATAAGCACGAAAACATATTATATTTGATCAGATTCATTTCTAAAAAAGTTTATGTCGAAACATATAGCAACTCATATTTATACCGAAAATATACATCAAAATATGCATGTAAAAAATGGTTAAAATGAAAAACGTGTTATATTTAGACTCATTTCCATAAAACATTTACGTCAAAATGTAAAACAGATCAAATTTATACTAATACGTACATAAAAATATGCACGTAAAAATAGTTTTTAAGTAAAGGATGTATAGAGGTAAACTTGAAACAAATTATTAGTAAAAAATTTAATAGGTTAAATACATTTGTAAAATCGTGCTAAGTAGCATCAATTTCAAACCACTGCTAGAGACCATTAACATCAGAAGAGCTCGTAAAATAAAATACATACCAAAGGAAACATAACGTCGAAAGAAAAATAGACCTAAAATCGTTGAACCATGCACGCCTGTTGCGGCGTGTTAATGCAAAGAAATTAGACCGAAACATACAACGTAGAAAAGAATAACTAAATCGATCTAGGACCTTCGCGTTGCGATAAATTTGTCAAATGGAGAAAAAAGACGTTTTGTGACAGGCTTGTCAACAGGAAAAACCAACGAAAAACGTTGAACCCCACATGCACGTTGCGGCTTGTTGATTCACAAAATTTAAAACGAAACATAAAACAAAAAACTTGCGAAAGACGAAAAGTATGGGGATTACATTCAAAATATAAGATGTTGGGGTTAATTGTAAAAGATGAAAAACTTTGGGTTAAAAGTAAAAACAAATGGGTTAAAATGCGAAAGATATAAATCTTTGGGTGAAAAGTGAAAAATCAAGTTTTTTTTTTGAAAAAACTCCCTAAGCACATGGTACAACAACATTAGCAACAAAGTATTGCTTATTTATAGTATGGAAATACCAGAATCACTGTTTAACATTTAATTTATTCTTTTACAAGAGATATTTTTTACTCGTAAACTAAGTGAATTTCAAGATCAAAATCAAGACATATACATTTTTTACTTGTAAACTAAGTCAAGATCAAAATAAAATTTAATTTGTTCTTTTACTAGACATATTTTTTTACTGCTAAACTAAGTCAGGTTCAAAATCAAGACATATACATTTTTTTACTCGTAAACTAACTCAATTTCAAGATCAAAATAAGATTTAATTCGTTCTTTTACAAACATATTTTTTTTACTTCTAAACTTAGTCAATTTCAAAATCAAGACATTTTAAAAATTTTTTACTCGTAAACTAACTCAATTTCAAGATCAAAATTTAAAATGTTTGAAATTCATCTTCTAGAGCTTAAAAATTCCCAAAGGTCCATCGTATTCAGGTCAAATTAAAATAATTGCATAGTTCAAAATTTGTGTTAAACTGTTGCTGAATCAGTACAAACACAGCAACAATATTAAAGTGAAGTCTTCACATGTTAATATGTGAAAGACAAATAGTTTTATCTACACAATGAGTTCTACAAAAAATATTTCCAATAATAAAATCAAGTTATTCTACAAAAAATATTTCCCATAATTAAGTCGGAGTTGAATAGATTTCTCCAGAATAAGATTTCCTGTATTATCAGAGTTGAATCGATTTTTCAAGAATAAGATTTCTTTCTTCTATTATCAGAGTTGAATCGATTTCTCAAGAATAAGATTTCTTCAACGCATACGATTGTTCTTTACTCTTCAATTGATTTCATTTTTTTCCAAAAAATATTTTCTAATTTTTGTAAATCATGTTGGGATTTTTAAGTGATGTAAGAAAAGGAAAACAAAGAAAATATATTGGATAAAAAAATGACATGAAAATATATTGTATTGAAACATCAAAATATCCATGTTGTATGCAACTTTTCTTAATAAATGAAGTTTGGTAATGGTAGCTCAAACCAAATTCAAGACGGTGTGGTGGTTATCCGTAACCGGGTCGGGTCGGTTAAACAACTTAAAAACGGGTCGGTAAGGAATTTCCACTTCCACGCCAAGAAACGAATTGTCAAATTCCTCGTGCAACCCGGCTTTAGCGGAAAAACCTATAACCACGCGTCACCACCCCATCTTTTAACCGTCAGATCATCATCCCATAGTTGAATCTCATCCGTCCATAAGTACCGTTTCCTTTATTAATGCCCAAATTACAATACCGTTTGCTTTCATCTCGCGAACAAATGAGTGGATATCGTCTTCATCTTGCAACAAGTTTCAGATCCGATCTTCAATCTTTTCGTCTCCGGTTCAATCCACGCGTTGTTCGGACAGATCTGTTGACGATCTACGTTCTGATGCAGTTGTTTTATGTTTTTATGGATCGATCTGTGGCGGTTATGCAGGATGCCTAGGGTTTTGACGCGAGATGTTGACTTTTTTCTCTTGATCTACCTTTGATCGGCGGTAACTGGATTGTTTGGCGTGGATCTGGTTATTAACATCTCGGATCTGAAATTTCTGACGGCGTGTACGGTATGGAAGGTACGATTGACTTACTTTTGCTATATGTTTATTGTATTTTTTTTGTAATTTTATGCACAAAAAGTTGTTATGTGATGTGTTTACATCCGATTCGATTGATTTCTTGAAGGATCGTTATTGGATATCTGTATTTGAGTATAGTCATCGCTCTTGTATGTCGTTTGTCAGTTTGGTGTGCTTTCACAGGGTGTTTACGTCTTGGTTTTGACAGTCTTTAGGTCAAATTGTGAAATAAACCGTTAGTAACGGTTTGATATTTGGTTTCTGTTTTTCAAGGTTGAATACTGTACATTAAAAAGATGTAAAAAACGTTGAATACTGTCCTGTCCAGTTTATAGAACCGGTTTTGGTATAAACTGTAAACCAAACTGATCGTTACAGTTAATTTTGAAACGACTGAAATTTTCAAGTAAAATTCGACAGCGAAACCAAGTTGGTTTACCTTGAAACCGTTTGTTATGCTTATCTAGCGGTTTTGCTTTTTTAACATAGAATCTGTTAGTGATTGATAATAGTATAGTCACTTTTAATGTACTTCGCTGGTCAGTTTGCTGTGTTTACAGAACCGTTATGCTTAACTAGCAGTCTTGCTTTGATTTTAGCATGCTTATTGCTTATGTTTTGATTATAGTATGTCGCTTTGTTTTTAATTAAATCTGTGAGTACTTGTTTCTTTGTTTTGCTTGCTTCGAATAATTTCTCGAAGGGTGGTTAGTGGGCATCTGTATCACAATATAGTAACTGTTATTGTATGTTTTGCTCTGCTTACATGTTTGATATGCTCTAGTGGTTAAGCTTTATGTTAAATAAAATATGTGAGTATTTGATTGACTTAAATGTTTCTATGATTGCAGGTTTTCTGGCATCCAGTGACTTCCTTTCTGCTGTGTTTTGTTGTGATGAAGTGTTGATAACCTTGATTGATTTGATTGACATTCAGAATCGTCACATTTGGTCAGATTAGCCTTGTTCTGGAACTTGATGTATAGCTGATAAGTGAAGCACGGTTATTGGCACCCAGGTTTGTATGTAATTGGAAGTAACGGATCTTGATTTATGTAGGGGTCCTGTATGTCCTATTACACGTTGTTGTTTCTTTGACCTTTGCCATGTTGGGTGCGCTCGCATGGCAGGTCGCCTATCTTAATAAAAAAAACTATTTTTGTTTTGGGGGGAGGTCGCACGGGGTTGCCCGGATCTCTCCTTGGTGTGCGCCTGTTTCTGTGTGTGCGTGTGTTTGTGTATCTCTATTGGATGCCTAGCACTGCTCAAATTCTCTCCACAGTTCGAACAGTGGCAACATCAACAACAAATGCTCAACATACGCTATCAAAACTAACATATTCCTGGTTATCACTTGAAGGTACTTTCGTCCAACTGCGTATCATGGTAGTATACAAATTAAAGCACAATTCATGTTTATAATTGGTCCATATTGATGGCTTTAATTTGAAGGCGATGCATATTCTAGTTTCCCCACATTCTAGTCGTCTCAATTTTGGTCCATCTTGACGGTTTAATTTAAAGCGGATATATATTCTAGTTTCCCCACATTCTAGTCATCTCATTTTTGAGTGAGCATGCTGAGTCGGTTTATAAAAGACATAAAACTAGATCTTGATTGCATCAATGAGCAAAAATTTTCAATTGCCTTGCAATTTGTTGAAAAGATTTTTCTCAATACAAGTGAACATTGACTTGTATTGGCAACACGTTTTTTCCAAAGAAATAATGTTTTTTGAGTTTTCTACATATCTGTGTTTTCTAAGTTTGTACTCCTGAAATTTGGTCATTAGCAGCAACGTTTATATTGCGCTGTGTAATCAGAAGTAACAGATCTTGTCGTTAGTAGAGGTCCTTTAATCTTATCGCACCTTGTTATTTGACCTTGGCCATGTAGGGTGCGCTCTCATGGCAGGTTCCCCATTCTAATAAAAGTTGTTTTCATTGGGAGAGGTCGCACGGGTTGCCCGGGATCTCTCCTCTGGTGTGTCTGTGTGTGTATTTCTCCGTTGGCTTTCTAGCAGTGTTCAAATCATCCCAACAGTTCAAGTAGAGGCCAACATTAACAGTTACGCAATATAGCATCAAAATTAACAATTTCAAGATCGTTACTTGAAGGTACTTTTGTGCAGTTGAATGCCATGGCATTATACATTTTATATGACAGTTGATGTCTATAACTGGTCAGCAAGTGTCACATAATTCTAAGTTTTTATTGGAATTCTAGAAACATTTAAATTTCTGATGTCTACAACTGATCAACCAATGTCAAATTATTCTGAAAGTTTATATTGAAAGACGAGCTGGAGTACCGAATTGCATCAGTGTGCAAGAAATTTTAACTGATTCTGTCCTGACTTACTTTGGCTACAATGCTTTCTAAAGAAATAATGCTTTTCAAGTATTCTTCGTTCATAGTACGGTCCACTATTTTTTCTTGATAAAGTCTCGTTCAAGTACCATAATTGAGGGTGTTAATACAACACTGTGCGAAGCAACTAACGGGATTTATGAACTTGCAAACTGAATACGGTTTCATCATCTTAAACTAGACTTCACACTTACAATGGTAATGGTAATTGTTCCAATCCAGTTTATGTTATAATCTAATAATTCCTATAATTTTCTTGTGATATGTTATGCATCAAGTTGATTTCTTTTGAAAGAACATTAGTTACTCCTCCAGGAAGTGTAGTTATTGCTATAAGAGAAACTTATCAAGTTGGTGAATATTGAATTTATGTACTGTTGGGGTAGTGTTGTATTGGAGGCTGAAATTTGTATTTTACAATTTTGAGCATTGTTTTTGATTTCTGAGTTGATTATGCTGATGTTCTGTTTCTTGTGGACTACGATTTTATTTTGATCTCTTTGTTGGAGTTGAGATAACTTTGAGCTTCAGGAGCTTGTCAAGATTTTGGATGTGGTACCGGGTCTTCAACATCTTTTGAAGCTTGACACGGTAACTGAAGATGGTGGTTTTTTTTTTATATTTTGTGGAGCTGATCTTGCTGCTGAGCTGGTGATTAAGAGTCTACGTCGACCGATCTATGTGTTGGCTGTTTTGCAGTTTACTTTCTTCTGCTGCTTGCACCAGTTGCTTTGCTTTTGAACTGTCTAATGCTATTTGCTTGTTGTCCGGTCATGTCAACAAATTACCTTTATTGCTGTGGTCCCAAGTTTCCAGCACGGACGCTGGTCGCACATGAATGGCATGTTCTTGAATATGGATGTTTGTCATGGGTTGAACCCAACCGCGGTTTCTTTTTGTCCAGGTAAAGCACAATTGAAGCTCATGTTTTCGCAATTATTTTTGAGATTATGAAGTTTGTCATAGGTTTGATTTGCTAGATTCTGTAGGGTTTGATGGAATAACATCGAAACTCGGGTTTTCTAAATGCAGACCTTGTGCTTCAATGGTTCATTGATCTCTCACTTGGTAAATCGGATGCGTGGATGTGTTTGTTTTGGTGGTTGTGATTGTTACTGTACCTTGTTTGTCACAGTTGTTTGGTCACGTTGGTCATCGTTACCAGTATAGTAGCTGGTGCTGGTGTTTATTCGAGTTTAATGGAATTTCTAAGGAGCATTTCGTTATGCAGTACGAAAATCCCCTAGTTTAGATGTGTATTGATTTAAAATACAAGTGTTACTATTAAAAAATCTTTTCATTGCTTTCTTAAAATGCCAGTGGTTAGAGCTTTGACTGGTTTGTTAAACATAAATAGTTTATCAGTAAATTACATACACACAAAATTTGACTGGTTTGTTTCAAGCTTAACTGCAAAGCTGGTGCGGGATCTCATTTTAAAGTACTTGTTACATTTTTGTTTATTACATAGTTAAAAATCTTTTGTATTTATATATAATTATAAGGTTTTATATGTAGATTAATATATATTTTCTATCATAAAAACAATTATGTAGAAACGCTATATATAGTTGTAGTACATAAAATTATTATGTTTGTTTAAATAGAGGTCGGCGAGCCTAGGTAAGCGTTGTAATTGTAGTTTAGGTGTTTATATATAATATGAGCTTTACTGTAGAAACTTGAGTTCGGTTGAGGCTTTTAGCTAGCTGCTTTTGAGTGGTTTGGTTTGCAATGTTTAAGACGCATGGAGTGGTGATCCCGCGTATCACATTGCTTTGTTTATTTTTTTCCTTTATTCAAAGTCGGTAGAGAGTGTCGTTTCGTAGGTAAAGTTGGTAAGTGTACTGAAGGTTTGTATAACTTGTGGATTGAACATTAAATTCAAATACAAAACTCTTCATGAAGGGGGCTTGTATATAAAAGTCTCCTATGGACCTGTTGATATACTAGATCTGTAAGCTCTAAATTGGGAAGAGCACTCGGGTAGTCGCCCGAGAGGTTGGTGGTTCGAATCCATCCAGATCTGTCGCATTTGAAGTTCTCTAATCACCGAGATGAGAATCTAGAAAGCATTGAATTCTTGTAACTTTAAGGGCTAGTTGCGATAAATAGAACGTGTTCACTGTTATTTTGCATTTGTGGTGGTCCTAAATAATCCAACCAAAAGAAGATACTTAGACTATCTCCAATGCTAAAGGCATCCTTAGACGCCCTTAGCTGCAACCCTATAAATGGCATTACCCATCTTAATCTCCACCTCATCAACTACCCATTAAAACTTTTCTTTTTTAACTTTGAGCCCACCTCATCACATGAACCAAGACAAACACATGCCATTGTGCAAGGGCATATCACCTAAGGGCCTCTAAGGATGGATAAGCTCCAATAGTAAGTGCATCCAAGGGCCCAATAGAGATGGTTTTAATTGTTGGGTTAAGCCAAGAACAACCCTAGAAGTAGGAACTGCATATCACCTCTTGAGAGCAAGAAGCCTTGTTGGAGCCGAAGGTACGTTCTTCCATCTTGTTGAGTTTGTTTTTTTAGCGTTTGATTCTTCATTTTGAGTCATTTTGCATAGTTATCGATACAAGCGTTGATGGTATTTGGGGATTCAATGGTATGAGTAGAAGTTGGGGATTCAAGGGTATTTGGAGAACCTTATCACGTTGAGTGGAGGAATGCTCACAACGTAGACGTTTAGATCCAGTCATCCTCTTGAGTGTCACAATGCTATGTGGATGGTGTTTGGTGTTGTAGGACAACTTATTAGGAAGATTACTAAGGCAATTAAAGAGTCTGGTAAGCAACATACGATAAGGATATTCTGTCGGTTGGTGGTGAGCCCGGACATGTGTATGGCTATAACATAAGCAACTAAATCGAATTTTCTTTTTGGAGGTGATAGAGTAGAGCATCCATGTCGTTTTGTCAGAACTCAGAACTGAACTAACATAAGCTTCTGACGACACCCTACCAACTCTTCCTAAATATCTACAACAAAACATTAGTGATCAAGTGAAGGAACAATGCTATATTCTACCTCCATTAATTCTAATAACTGTTGGGTGGTATTTAAATGTAAAAAATTGTCCAAAAATAAAATTTGTGAACTCCTCTTATTCTTTTCAAATTTCAACTTTTAACAACTTTAATAACATATATAAATAGCCCCCAATCATGTAAGTTTAATACCGAAATATCATATTCCAAGTTTTCTACATAAAAGTCAAAATTGAACATTATTATGATTGAAGAAAACTTCAAGTTCACCACTATCACCCATATATGAACATAAAATGCCTAATAATAAACATCAATCTTAAAGTCATACAAAGTTTCTATTTCTTTGGCCCATTTTGATTGATTTGTTTAGTGTCGGTAACCAGGATGGAATATGTGGGTTTCAAAAGCTCTTAAACGTGTGCTATTAGAAACGTCCCATCGACTAAAGGGTTTGTATCCTAGTGATACTAAGGTGTATAAAAAAGTATCCCTTAAGATTGAGGGTTCAAGTTCCATAATGGTTAACTGGTTAAAAAAAGTACCATCAACACTTAAGTCACCTTTTTATTTGCTAACAAAAAGTACATGTATCACAGTTGATGTTTGATCTGACAAAGTACGACATAGGGACCACACGAAACGGTAGCCACTCAGCTCTAGTCCGCATGCTATCTCCTTCACCTGGACCTCGTCAAAACTTCCCAAACTCCCAAAGCACAAAAACACAATCGAGGAAGACGGTTGATTATCCAACCACCTAATGACGTCGTCATCACAAGGTTTCCCAGCACCAGGACCACCTTCGAGGTTGAGTATAGGTTCCACTGGATACACTGACGACTCTATCGCATGTGTTTCCAATTCCAAGAAAGTATTAACCATGATTGCTTTAGTCTCTCCAAGTCTCCATGCAAACCTCTGAACAAAATCCAGTCCTGCTCTAGTCTTGACACGACTCCAAAATACTTTGGTTGGCACCGGTTTGACAAAACTTGGAACCAATACGTTGGTGTCCGAGTTGCACAACTCAATGTCAGAGAGTGTTTTTAAATACAATGTAAATCTAAGAAAAGCAGCATTAGAAGTGAAAAAAACGAAGGTTGGAACATTAAACTCATTAGCCACATCAATCATGCTGATGCAAAACATGTCGACGACAAACCCAATCTAGTTGACTTTTCAAGTCAGCAACATTTCTAACATATTTGTGGTGACTATTGATGTTCATCGGATCTTTTGGATCAATAATTGGTGGAGTTTCATCATGAGGGAGTTGAATAAAGGGGTGATCTATGGTGTTTTTTGTAGGACAACCGTTCACAAAATAAAATAACAATTTTATTAATCAATATTCTGATTACATCACATAAAGAAGAAAAAACCAGACTAAAAGGAAATACAATACAGAAATGTAAACTAAATTAAAAGAAAAGATTACAAAGAAAATAAAAGAAAAAAAAAATAAACAACGGTGACTGAGGCACGTGAAGAACACGATTCCCTCAAAACAGATTTCGGACCACACAGGTGAACCCGTCTGTTTCCCAGGGTACAACAGCCTAAGCAGATTGTACTGCCGGGATTAGCCTAGTACCTGAAACAAGAGTGTGCAGAGTTTTAAAGATAGGAAACTCGTTGGATGTGTGTGTTGTATGAACAATACGATTTTTTAGTATCTTTATACTAAACAAAGAACCATCAAAGCGCCACATTGCGCCCATCGCCCTCCTAGCTGCCACTGGGTGTGACTTGTCACATAGGAATACGTTCGTGTAGAGAATTATAAATATAAATCAACATAAGATTTATCTCTCCACCAATGTGGGACAAACACAACTTTCCACACATGAAAGTTCCAACACACAATTAAAGTTTATGATCTCTCATTCATTTTGGTTTTCATAATTTCCAAACATTTTTAACTAAGAATTCCATGTAGGCAGTAATGGCTGTCCCAGAAATCGCGCTAGGAGGCTTGATGACATGGATGGTTATCACGAGACGTTGATCTCGATTCCCAAGTAACTTTGCAATCTCGATGGTTGACTTGATATGACCGATCCCAGTTGCAGGGATGAAAATTAGCTCTGCAATTTCATTTGCCATGTTTCTTTTGGTTCATTGACTTTTTCTTTCAAGTCAATGTAATATTTATCCACCATTCCTTATAGACGCTACCAATTAACTGATGTCATTGCATGCTGGAGAAAGTCACAAGAAAAATATAAAAATCAACTGAGCATTATTTTGCTAATAGGTTAAAGAAAACAACATAAAGTTATGTACATTATTAGCATTTCACAAATTAGGTGGGTCAAACAAGTCTTCAAACAGGTCCAATTTGGTTCATGTTAGTCTGATACACTCATACTTTTTATAATTAAAAAAAACATTTCACAAATTTTTATGTTATGTTTGAATAACAAAATAAAGTATATTTTTTAGAAGAATTACATCATTAGAATGAGTTCAAAATGAATCTCAGGTTGGAGCTTTTTTGATATCTAAGATTTTTTTTCATAACAAAATATACTAATAAAACATGCAAAACTATTTTACAATCAAAATTTTTATATACCCTCTTCCATCATTAGCTAATTATAGAAGAGGTATATAATCTCTTTCGGGTTTAGTACACTTTAAATATTTGCCCTCGTCCCACCCTTTCAGATTTTGTCAATGATTTTTATAAAGAATGATATTTTATTGGGTATGCGTGTTTATAAGTAGTTCTTTATTACATTTTATAACTTCTTTAATGCATTTACTACACATATAAATTTGGAATAATATATAAATCTACCATTGTTTAAAAAACGGTTGAGGCATGCCCCTCGAGACGCGCCTCAAGGTGAAACGCCCAAAAAATGAGTCTGAGACGGCGTCTCAGGGGTACGTGCGCCTCATAAGGCTGAGGCGCTAAGAAAATCTTGATGTTTGTTTTTGCCTTTTTGTGTCAATTTCAGCATTCATGTCTTTTTATGTGTTTTTGGATGTTTTTTAATGAAATTAGTTAGTATTTTATATTTTATAAGATATATAATTTTTATATTTATTTTTTAATTCCGCCTCGGGCATAATCCTCAGTTCATCTTGAGGCGAAGGAAAAACGCCTCGAGGAACGTTTCCGTACCTTTCAACCTTGAATCTAAAAAACTGGACAATTATCTATTGAATTAACATATATATTTGTTTTCTTGTTTATATATATCATTTTTGTAAGAAATGTGAAATGTTGTCTCATCTTTAGATTCCAACTTTTTTCTTAGTTTGTCCATGTAATATGGGTAGATAAGCTAGTATGATCAATAAAACTCATATACTATACTATCAAAACAATATTGTTTTTTTAGTCAAACGCTTTAAGAGGTTATAACTTATAAGCATTTAAACTCTCTTGTGTTGTGTACAATCAATTGGGGTATTCCGATAGTAAATAAACAAAATATCTAAATCGGTATAGAGCTTACAAGAAAACAACTTACAAGAAAAAAACATAACAAGAGAGGATAGTTGCTAGTGGCATATTAGGGGTGAGATAAAGCTTTAGAATCAATAGCCCCTGTGTTCGATTCCCACAAAAAAGGGTTTTTCCTATATTTATTTGGTTTCCTCTTGAAGTGGTGTATAAGCATTATAGCTTAGTAGAGATGGATTTGATCAGATGGTTCCACTTGTGGTACGATAATACTTCAGTAATCCATCAGTGATTCAAATTTGCCATTAAAAAAAAAGTACGTATCCCCCCTTTCTAGACATTTGATCCAAATACCTTTTGGGCCACTCATGGTTAAGGCCCAGTCAAATGTGAATAGTTCATAATCCAAAAAACCTATATCATGAGAAAAATTCATCAGGGACTTGGTGTAAGGTGAGCCTATTTATCCTCTTTTCTGTCAAAGATTTTGTTGAAGCCTAGGAGTATTGCCATTTGGGTAGAAAGGCTAAAGAGGCTCTATGTGGTTGGATTGCAAGTTGGGTAGAAGGCTAAAGAGGCTCTATGTGGTATTATGTATGTGGCGTCGTGGTGCATTTGGAAAGCAAAAAATAACAAGAGATTTTCTAATGTTGAGGTTAATTCCAAAGACATCATTCTAAATATTAAGACCCTTGGTTTTTTGTGGTTTAGGAATCATTCTAAAGATAGGAGTTTGAATTGGGAAAAGTGGTGTAAATTTAATTTTATGTAGTTGTTTGTTGTAACCGTCTTTGTTTGTGGGTTTTGGCGTTCTGAATAAAGTTTACCTTAAAAAAGGAAAAGTATATTGTTTTCACTTAATCTGATTGGGGATTGAATTATTAGGGATTCAATTTGCATTACCCATATTTAGGACTCATTATATATTAGTCATATGTTTGTGAGTGGGTGTAAATAAAAGAAATTCAAAAGGTAATAAAAAAAAAACAATGTAAACACCGATGATCCCAAAAAAACAAATATGCCAAGAAACATAGCCGACCCGTAAAACCATAACATTTAACATGCGTAGTCGTAAAAGCATTGATAAACAAAAACACAGTCAAAACGTATAGGGTTAACCAACGTTTAGCTGGAAATTCAACAACAAAGATTAACGCATACCATAAAACCCTAACGGATTAACCGTAGCCTTAAGCAAACCAAATGAGCAAGTAGACACTTTAACAATGGTTGGCCATGAAAGATGTCAGATGAGTATCGCTAGAGAAGTAACGGGTGAAGAGACAGACCGGAGAAACTACAAGTGAGAAGAAAAGAGGTTCTTTTATAATAGAGTAAATTGCACAAAACATCCTTTATGTTTTCTCAAACTTGCAGGTTCCAGCCTTAATGTTTAAAAGTTGCTAAAAACAACCTTTAAGTTTATTTTTTTTGCGGGTTCAATCCTTTACAGCTAACCACGTTATTTTCTTCAGTTAAGTTCCCTCATATGCATAACATGTGAGGGTATATTCGTCATTTTGGTTGATCTTCCGCCCACTTCAATTATAAAAAAAAAATATTTAAGTTTTAACCTAGTTTAAACAAAGTTTGGTAAAACGTACGCGACTACAGAGGAGCACGATTACCGTTTGATAGTGTTTAAGTCTAACTTGCTGCATCCTAAGCGTCACCAGTTGCTGGATCCGACTACTGAACACGGTGTTACGAAGTTCTCTGATTTGACGGCATCAAAGTTCCGTGAGAGGTATCTAGGGTTGAAGAGTCGTTTGTCGTTTCCGTCTGATGCGAATAAGGCGCCGAATCTTCCAACTGATGATAATCATGAAGAGTTTGATTGCCATGATCAAAATCTGTGTTAAGTGGGCTAGCTTAACAAGATTCCTATCTTAATTCCGGGTTCGCCGTAATCCGGCGAAGTCGCCAGAGAAGAAGACCGGAAAAGAGGGTGTTTGGTTTTTAAAAGTTTGGTTTTATTGCACATTAGTCCCTGCGGTTAGAATTTTTTTAAAATAGGTTAAACCTTAAATATTCTTTTTTCTTATAATTGACGTGGGTGGAAGATCAACCAAAATGACGAATATACCCTCACATGTTATGCATGTGAGGGAACTTAACTGAAGAAAATAACGTGGTTAGCTGTAAAGGATTGAACCCGCAACAAAAATAAACTTAAAGGCTGTTTTTAGCAACTTTTAAACATTAAGGCTGAAACCTGCAAGTTTGAAGAAACATAAAGGATATTTTGTGCAATTTACTCTTTATAATAAAAATAACGTACAACATTACAAAGCAAAATATAACACCGATAAACACAAAAGAAACAAGTAACAATTAAATAATGCACAACCATAAATTAATACAAATTAACTTTAGAAGTGATAGAATAAAATAAGCATTCATAGATTTTTATTGAGGGTCGGGTAGGGTCGGGTCGGGTCGGTTGAAACAAACTGTCAAGTTCCTCGTGCGACCGCCTTTAGCGGAAAAACACTTGTTAGTTATGACCACACGTCATCACCTCATCTATTAACCGTCGGATGATCATCCCATCTTCAAATCTCATCCGTCCATGATTACCGTTTCTTTTATAAATACCCAAATTACGAGATTGTTTGCTTTCATCTCGCGAACAAATGAGTGGATATCGTCTTCGTCTTGCAACAAGTTTCAGATCCGATCTTCAATCTTTTCGTCTCCGGTTCAATCAACGCGTTGTTCGGACAGATCTGTTGACGATCTACGTTCTGATGCAGTTGTTTTATGTTTTTATGGATCGATTGGTGGCGTTTATGCAGGATACCTAGGGTTTTGACATGAGTTGTTGACTTTTCGTCTTGATCTACCTTTGATCGGCAGTAACTGGATTATTTGTCGTTGGTCTCAGATCGGTATTGAAGGTATGATTGTCTTCTTTTTGCTATATGTTGATGATATAATATTGTTTTAGGTTTTCTTGTCAAAAAAGTTGTTATGTTCACATCGATTGATTCCTTGAAGGAGTCACCGTTATTGTAGATTGTTTTGTTAATATCGTCTGATATGCTTATCTAGGGTATCTGGTGGTGTTCAGAACTGGTTTCGAATTCGAAAAATTCGATTTAATTTGATTCAATTATCAAGAATTCGTTTCGACTATCAAGAATTTGAGTTTGAATTCCATTCAATTTGAGTCCAGTAAATCGAACACGGATCGTTTATGAATGTATAGTTTTAAATTTGATTCGAAATTGGAATTAAAATTATACATATATTTATTAATTGTTTTTATATTTAAGACAGATAAATCCCTTTTAATGGGCTATAGGATAAAGTAATCTCTAAATTTAATTCTAAGCATCAAAATAGCCTATTATTAAACCCATGCAAAGCCCATAACTTAAACGAATTTATCTGAATTCTATTTAAATTCGAATTATTCAAAAAATTCCATTTGAATCGAAAATTACGAACACCCCTAATACTATCTGAGTACTTGATTGAATTAATTGTCTGTATGATAGCAGGTTTTCTGTCATCCGAAGAAATCCTTTGTCTTTCGTGATTCAGTTTTGATTAATGTGATTGAACATCAGAATCGTCGTTACTGCTCAATTTTGACTTGTTCTGAAATGTTAAATTGATGTACTGATGAGAATTGGAGTACGGTCATTGGCATCAAGGTTTGTATGTAATCGGAAGGAGTGGATCTCATTGTTGGTAGGGGTCCCGAATGTCCTATTGCACCTTGTTATTTTGACCTTTGCCATGTAGGGTGTGCTCGCATGGCAGGTCGCCCATTCTAATAAAAGTATATATTTTTGTTTTGGGGAGAGGTCGCACGGGGTTGCCCGGGATCTCTCCCTTGGTGTGTGCGAGTCTGTGTGTTTGTGTGTTTGTGAATCACTTTTGGACCTCTAACAGTGCTCAAATCCTATCTACGGTTCGAACAACATCAACAACAATTACTTGATAAACACCATCAAACTTAAGAATCCTCTTATTATCAGGTACTTCCGTCCAACTGTTTATCATCAAGTTGTTATACGGTTTATATCACAACTCGTTTCTGAGATTAATCGCATGATCGCAAAAGAGGGTGCCTATCACTTGTCGTTTATAGGTAATACTATTAACTTATAAATCCTTAAAACACTAAAATATATTTTCTCATTAACGGATAATAATGTAACTTATTAACCTTTAAACACTAAAATATATTTTCTTATTAATTCTAGCCAGATTTGTTAATCAATGATCAGATTGGTCCATGTCACATCATTTGATGGTGCGCATTATGCTTCTGATGCGCACTTTTATAACCAAGAAGGCTTAGATCCTGACTGCATCAATGGGCAAGATTTTTCAATTGTTTTGCAGTCAGTTTGTCTCAATATAAACTTACAACTGACTTATGTTGGTAACATGGTTTTCCATAGAAGGGATGTTTGAGCTTTCTTCGTAAGCGCTACTAAAGAAAGAATGTACCTGCCCATACGATTGTCCCATACGAGTCTGTATATGGAAAGGTGAAGAAATATATGCATGTTATTTCGGTCAAATAATTGTCACGTCACTCATTTCTTTGTCATGTGGCTGTATAACGTGGACAAAGCACCCTCATTTGGGTTATATGACCCATATCCGGGTGGGCTGTTGGTTAACACGCTGGTGGTGTAGGGCTGTTGGTTAACACGCTGGTGGTGTACCATTACCAACCGCCATGTTTTCTGAACATAGCAAGTGGAAATGGTACGTCTACTTTAGTGTCGTCCACAAGGAACCATAAATTGAAACGAGTATGGTAATGCAACAGTTGCTAATCTGATTATCGAACCAACCAAACTGATGAACTTGCAAAACTGAATTTGGTCAGATTGTTATTGCTTCTCTGAATCCAGAGTTGCAACATGGCAATTTATTCCAATACAGTTTCTATTAATCATGACATCGATTACTGCTTTCCATAAAGTGTAGTTATTGCTAGATCATAAACTTGAATCATGTCGTGGTAAATTGTAAAGTAATGTACTGTCGGGCTAGTGTTGTATTAGAGGAACCTTGTTTGTGACAAATTTGAGCGGTGAAGTCACATATTTGATCTTCTAGTTGGACTTTTGTTTGTGATCTCTTTTGTTGGAGTTGAGATAAATTTGACATCTGGTACCGCAAGTTGTGGCTGTTGTACTTGGTTTTCATTCTTCGGAGCTTCATGTATCAGATGGTGGTGGTTTTCTGATTTGATGTTAATAGTGCTGCTGCTTTGATGGTTATGAGTCTATGTGTTGGCTGTTTCAAGCTGTTTAGAGCTGACTTTCTACCGCTTCTTGTTCCATCTTGGTGCTTGGTCATTATTCGTGTACATGTATCTTCATTGTCGTGATAGTTATCAACGTCGACATGCGTCTTAATGGTTGCACAAAAAAAAGCAGGTTCTTGATTCCTGATGCCTACCATTGTTTGAACATGTTCACTTTAATCCAGGTAAAGCCGTTGAAGCTCCTGTTTTCAAATGTTTTTTAATACTGATTCTTGCTCTTAGTTTCACATCTCTAGATTATCCAGTCGGTTATCATGGTGCACGAAACGATAATGTTGTGCAGTTGCGCATCAATGATCTATCATTTGGAAAATCTGATACGTGGATCTGGTCGCTGTCGTGGTTAAGATTGTTACTGCAACTTGTTTATCTTGTTGGTGAAACGTTTCATTGTTCGTTACGGGTATAGTAGGCTACAGTTATTTTTGAGGCTTTTTAATTGAATTAAGGATCATGTTTTTGGGGTATGAATATGCTGCCCTAGTATGTCTTGTTTTAAAATTGTAGTGTAACTATCTCGACAGAATTATTTTTTTTCCGTAAATTGTTTTATTTCTCTTTTAAATTGGACTTAGCTTGGTAAGTTGAGGAGTGCGAGTTTTATGTCTATTGATGCATGGTCTACCGTGATTTCAAACAAGCTACTTTTGTTTCAATGCTTGTATAGATTTTGAATTTGCATGTGGATGGGAGGCACCGCATGAACCTACACGTGCCATGTTCAAGTTTGAAAAAATGTCTCTTTTTTTAACGATAAACAATGCAGTTACTATTTAAACCATAAAAATGGGCTCATTAAACCTAATGCCAATGGGCTACTTATAAACCATAAAAATTGACTTGTAAATAGACCGATGTTGGAATTGGTATTTGGTATGAGTATACATATAATTTTTTTAAACATATATATCGGATTTAAAAAAAACACGTGTCTGGTGGTTCTTCTCGCACACCACAAAGGCCATCCATCACCCCAACGATCAATGCACAAACACATCGTGGGGCTAATTTGCACCTTTTTGAGGTCTTTTAAGTGATTGTGATTATGAGTCATGGATCGTCGATAAACGGTGCAAGTATGGTATTGCTGTAGAAATTTTGAGTGAAGATTTATCGATTCGTGTGCGCATGTTCTTATTTTAGAATAATAAAACAGATATGTATCTCGTATATTATTCTTTTAACTTTTTTTTTATTTTATTTTTTTATTTTTTTAGTGGCTATCCAAAAAAACATCCCTTGATAAAAGAGCATGTTCTAAGCAAAAGAATAGGAAAATCATATATGAAAAAGGCGGTGCAGTTGTGTATCCATTGGGTCGGGTCAGGTGGATTGAACCGTATGGGTCGGTGGGGAAGTTCTACTTCCTTGCCAAGAAACAAAATTGTCAAGTTTCTCGTGCGGAAAAACTTATAACCACAAGTCATCACCCCATCTATTAACCGTCAGATCATCATCCCATAGTTGAATCTCATCCGTCCATCATTACCCGTCGCCTGATTACTTATTAGGCATACTTCTTTTAACAGAATCATCGTTATTGCAAAATTGTTTATTGTTCGTTTAGCGTGTTTAGATTATATGATATGAGTATCTACCATATAGCCGTTTTACTTTAAAATGAAATCTGAGTTAGGGTTTGGTAAAACCGATCTAATCTAGTTAAACAGGTTAATTGCTAGCTAGGATCCCGATATATACCGCTGTTATTGGTCCCTGTCGAGATATCGGTATAAATGCATCAGCACTGAAAATATCGGCAATATTGACCGATATATCTTCGATATTACCATTCGGCCTTCTTCTTATTGCTGTTATTAGTGTTTTAAGTCTTAATTGTTAGTTGTTAGTGTTTAAAGTCTTAGTTAGTTTCTACTTGCTACAATTGTTAGTGTTTTGTAAGTTGCAAAAGGTTAATTTGTTAATGGTAGGAGAGTATGCTGAATTGTTAAGTGTTAAATTGCTATATATGTATAAATCTAGCATGATATTAAAATTACTGATATCCCACCGCGATAACCGTTATCTCAAATATATATATGATATTTTACCGCATTAAATGCTTAGTGTATGATTGCAGGTTTTCTGGCATTCTATGAAATCCACTCTTTCATGATTGCAGGTTTTTCTGCCATAAAATCGTCTATGCTGGTTAAATTGACTTGAATGGGAACATGTTGATGTACTGATGAGAACAGAAGTGACATATTGGCAACCAGGTTTGTTTGTGTGTAGGCTATGTAATCGGAAGTAACGGATCTTGTTATTTGTAGGGGACCTGTATGATGTCCTAGTACGCCTTGTTGTTACTTTGACCTTTGCCATGTTGGGTGCGCTCGCATGGCAGGTCGCCTATCTTAATAAAAAAGATCCTATTTTTGTTTTGGGGAGATATCGCACGGGAGTTGCCCGGGATCTCTCCTCTGGTGCGTGCCTGTTTTTGCGCGTGTGCGCGCACATGTGTATCTGTTTTCCTGTTTGATCTCTAGCAGTGTTCGGAGCGTATCTACGGTCCAAAATGGCAACACCATCAACAATATTCACTCAACGAACAACAATACAGTTAACTATCTCTAGATTATCGAAGGTACTTTTATCCAACTGCATGCTATTTTACAAAAAACGATATTTAACTGTAAGTCTTTAATTATTCAGTATTGACACGACTTGTATGAATTAGCCATTACCAAATACGGTATTTAACGAATAGTCTTTACATGATACTTACGACTCATATGAATCAACTATTCTGTTCTGGAACTATGCTTAGAAAATCAAGCTTTTACATACTTGGCACGAAAATCGATATCGTCTATGAATATGCATAATGCCTTGCAATCAGTTGAAAGGATTTTTATTGTCACCCAGTTTAGCTGAGTTTGCATCGGTTAGTCCTTTCAAAAAGGATCTTTCGTCTACAAGTTACATTATATTATCGATTTTCGTGCTGTAGGTTCTCCAAATTATATTTGTACAGTCTAGTTCCCCTGAGGTTATCTCGTAAGGTTTACGAATTGAGTGGAGTATGATAACGTGATGATTGTTGAATGATAAAGAACGACCCCATCGTGTGAACTTGCAAAATAGAATTCATATTCATGCTTCTATAACATTGCAATTACTTCGATCGGGAGGTGTTATTAACCCCTACAAGTATCTTATGTTTGATTTTCATCATTGGGTATCACTCCAAGTTGTAGATCAACGGAGAGAGCTGCACCAGCTCTTCAAGGAGTGTTATTGTTTTACAGTGATCTTAAATTATCTTCATATATACAGTGGTTAATTTTGAGTTTACTCAACAAGTGAGACTAATGGGGCGCTGATGTATTGGCGGCCAAGCCTTTGTGCCTTTGTGTTCGTAGGATTTGATTCTTGTACCTACAGATTTGTTCTTTCGGTATGTATTTTTAATTACAAGATATGTTCATGAATTTTTTACTTGAAAGTTGAAGCTTGGTATTGTTCATGCTGCTGCTGGATGTTGATATGCTGATACCTAGAAGGTTTTGGGGTTTTTGATTTTGTGGAGTTAATGACGCTGCTGCTGCTGCTGCTGCTGCTGATTGTTATGTTTAAAAAGGTGACATTGTGGAGTTGATCATGCCGTTTCTTTGGTGGTAATACATCGTTTGTTGGTTGTTTCGAGGGTTCTGTTTGCAGTTGCTTTCCGCCTGAAATTTCTGGTGCGAGACTTAGTTCTTGGTTTGAACTTGCGTTTTGGGTAAAAAGCATCTATTGTTTTTTCATGTCACCAACTTGGTTTCAGGTTCACATTTTAATGTAGTTAAGCTTGTCCCACCTGACCTGGTTATATCTACAACGGAACTTTACCAACATAGGGAAGTACAGCTACATATGAATCTTCTTGTGGGTGTGGACCTTGATGCTTTGTTATGAAGATGCTGCCCTTGCCCTTTATTATATGCATCAAGTATGTGTTACTGTTTGCTTTTGGGAATTGTTTTCTTAAAAAATAGTCTGTCTTGCGTCCTTTTTCATAATTAAACTGTCCCAGTATGTTACTGGAAGAACCTTGGTTCATCCATGATCAAATTAGACATGGGCAATCTTAGATGGTTGGTATAAAGCATGTTGTATGGGTGATCATGGTCTGATTTTAAGAAAGAGTGAAATTGTTTGATTATAATACAGTTTAACTGAAGAGATATTTTTATTATGAAGGTTAGATGACTGGACTGAATAATTGGTTTGGTAAAGCCTGTCTGAGCCAGTAAGCCATCAATCTGTGAAGTTTAGTTGTGTACCCAGCTGGTTATCGTGCTTTGGGTTGAACGGGTTGTTTAGTTGCAACTTGCAACAGTTTCTGAAGTCTGAACAAACCTGGTTGTTTTATCGTGCCTTGGGCGTTGGACAGGTTGTATAGTTGCAACAGTCATTGAACAACCGTTAAACTTGGTTGTTTCATGTTTAGTTGCAACAGTTATAGAACAACCCTTAAACTTTGCTGTATGAAAATACTTGGTTTTCAAATTTGCATGCAGATTTTAATTTTCCAAAAATGGTATTTCTTCGCGCATATGGTGTTGTAATGGATATTGTTATACATTAGGTGTCCTCGGACTTGAGATGCTTGTGTATTAAAGTCAGTTGCTCCAGTATTAAATGTGGGTTGTTCCGAGATTAAACATGATACAACCTGGATTCCCCAAGTTTGGGGGTAATGTATCGGTATGGACTCATCAAATCCGTTCCCTTCTTCAACCTCAATCTGGACTTTCGTAGTATGGGTCATCTCTGGTCCATATTAAGTGGTGAGGTGAGCAAGTATCATAATGACCATCAATATGCTATCCGGGTGATGTTACTGAACCGCCTTGGGCTTTTGAACATATTGGAGAACCCGGACTTGCATTGAGGAGGCGTATGAAGGGAACATGGACTTGGGAGGTCCAGTTTGATGGTTGCAGGATACACCTACGATGTGGCTTGCATTTGGGGTTAACACACATTGCTTGCATTTTGTGGTTGAGACAATCTGCACATGGGAAGTTTGGGGACACCAAATGTGAGATAAATACCATCTCGACACCAGATGTGAAAGACGAAATACAAATAACGCTATTCTTTAAAAGAAATCTTGGCAGGTGTTTGCTGTATATTTAGACCCGGGCCAACATGCTAGTTCAAGTTTGGCAATTTGAATGGTGTTCTTGGAGTCTAATTGCGGATTAAGTGGTGTATCTGTATCTTAATCCAATTTTAGTTTGCCCTTCCGTACGTTTATGTGGTGTATCTATATCATAAACGAACCGTAGATCTATCCATTTCTTTCTAATTTAAAAATATCTACCCGTTGCGTACTTTGATTGCTATCAGTGTTCCATCTAATATGTGTGGTAAGATTGTAGATCTGTGAGCTCTGAATTGGGAAGAGCGCTCGGTCATTTCCTGAGAGGTTGGTGGTTCGAATCCACCCAGATCTAATTATTTCTTGTAGTGGCTTGTGAAGCTAGTTGCCGAAATGAGCAATGTGTTCAATGTGATTTTGCATTCTGTAGTGTTGTTTAAAAAGTTTTGTTTCATTTTGGGCTTTTTCCACATCTGATATTACTTCTAGAAATCATACTAAAAATACATATATGGATAATGTCATAGTGATATCACAAATAAGTTCTAACCTAACTCAAGAGAGTTCATTCTTGAGACATGGATGCTATACAATCCATTAAAACCAAGAACTGCACATCACCACATGAGAGCAAGAAGTCCCATTCAAGGACCGGAACATCTTTTTTTATCGCTTTGCAAAAGGTACGTTGTTTCATCTTTTTGAGGTTGTTTTTCGTAGTTATCGATACATTTTCTTGAGTTGTTTTGCATAGAGATTAATACCGGCATTGATGGGGTCCTAAGTCTCATCTCCAATGGGCTCTTGGAGATGATCAGCACTTGAAGGCTCTTACCATTGGAGTTTATCCGTCCAAGGAAGCCCTTAGGTGAGGCCTTGCTCAAGGGCATGGGTTTGCTCGGTTCATGCGATGAGGTGGGCCCAAAGTAAAAAAAAAATTAAGTAGTGTGTAATAATGGGTAGGCGATAGGGTGGAAATTAAAGAGGGTGAGGATATTTGTAGGGTTGTAAATGAAATTGGGTTTTAAAGGATTTGTAATGATATTAAGCCTTGGGGTGTACCCTAACATCTCAGGCGTTTATGGTGACATGGCATGTTAACCTGCATTGCATACCACTCCCTCCTTTTGTTAAGGGGCGTTAAAAGAATTGTTTGTTAACATGTTAACGAAATGTTAAGAAATTGTCTTAATTTGTTTTCCTTTTATACCCTCAAGCCACCAAAAGAACAGGGTTAGGTAGAGTTAACGAGATTAAAGCATTTCGTTGATATGAGGTGAAGTGAAATGGAGAAAAAGTAAGTGGCATGCCATCTATGTGGAGTTAAGGGGAGTTAAAGTATACCCTTATGTAACGCATTGGAGATGGTCCAAATGTTTGTAGGGGGGCTACTTAACGGTATGGGGGAGAATCTTCATCTTTGCTTGTGTCAATTTCCTCATGTTGAGATGAGCCGATGAGGAATCCTCACCATGTTGATGTTTAGATTCAGTGTCCGAAAGTTGTCTAATCTTTTCGTGTCACATTTTTATGCTGGACGGTGTCTGGTCCAGTATAAGTTTATTAGGAAGATTACTAAGACAGTTAAAAGAGATTGGTAAGCAACATACCATAAGGATGTGCTAATGTTTATGTGGGTTAGTGGTGAGTCCAAACATGTGTTTGGCTACAACATAGGTGGCCCTGAATCTGATTTGCATTTTGAGGTTATGGAGCATCCAAGCTTGACAAGCGAATGATTTCCTCCATTGTAATACAGATTATGGCCGATCACTTTGTTCCAAATAAAAACATTGGAAGAAGATCGTCTCTAAGAATTATAACGGAGTTCTGAAAAACAAGTAGTTGACATACGCTGAAAATGTTGTTGGAACCTTGGATGTTAGAGGGAAGAGTCGAACATGGTATTCCTGTTTCAATCCTTATTGATTTCGAGTTTGCATCTGGATCGAATGCACGGTACGGACACAACAATTGATCCACAAATCGACTGTGGCGCTAATTTGCACCTTTGTGAGGTCTTTTAAGTTCTTGTTATATAGCGTCATGGATCGACAATAGACCGTGTAATTATGGCATATCCGTATAATTTTTGGGTGAAGATTTATCGATCTCTTGCGTGTTTTCATATGGTTTTTAACCTTATAAAACATCAGGAGAATATATTGTATGAACTAACAAAAAGAAATTAGGTCTACAAGACCAATCGCTTATTGGCTTTTTTTTTTTACTTTGTCTTTTTACATTTATTTTTCGATTTTCAGCATTGTCACTTACAACCACTCAATTTTCTAAAGATTTTGTAATCGAGTTTTATGTGCTTCTCTTTTTTTTGTACGTATTGGTATAAATTCAAGTTGATCTACGCTTCGAAATATTTTTTTAAAGAAATGAGTCGGGTCAAATACAATAAGTTTTTTTTGATGTACGTTATCTGTAGATCTACGTTTTGAAACAATATTTTTCCTAAAATGAGTCGGGTCAGTATAATACATTTTCATTACACGGTCTAAATTTGAGTTCCTTTATGTTTTAACGCCACTGCAACGCGCCATATCATTCTTAAACTTTAAAAAACATTATTTTTACATGCTTTTTTTATATACGTGTCGGTATAAATTCAAGTTGACTTATGTTTCGACGTAAATTTCTTTCACAAATAAGTCAGGTCAAATATAATACGTTTCGTGCTTATTTTACGTACGTTTTCAATTGATCTATGTTTTGTTTGGAAAAGAGTCGAGTTAAATATAATATATTTTCATTAGGCGGTATAAATTAATGTTACTTTACGTTTCAAAGCTGCCAGAAAGCGCAAGAAAATTCACTAGTTATAAACATAAGATTTTTATAGGTTTTGATTTTGAGCAATAAAGTTTCTTTTCTTTTGTTTTGGTCAGCATGTGAGTATAGGGGTACCATTTATCCTTTGGTATTCTCATTTATAACTGTAATATTCTTTGTTTATATAATTTTTTGTTTATATAAATTTCAGATAGTTTATTTTTTATAGTCTTTTCAATATTATTATATTTACTTTTTACCCTTAAATATTTTTTGATATTTGAATTTAACTTTTGATGATATTTTTATAAACATTACTGATACAATGCGAACACCATCGTACCGATACCGTTGTGATGAGTTTATTGTTATTGATGATTCGATAAAAGTTCTATTAGAACCAATCAAATATAGTTGATTTTTTTTTATCTTCACAAGTCGAACATAAACCGACCAAACAACATGGTACCGTTATTGTATTCATTTAAATGGTACTTTTTACGCCGGTACAATACCAGGTACCGAACAAGTGAAACCGATACCGACTGACCATTACTGATACTAGTACATACATTTACTTTTTATGTTTTTCAATCAATGTAAAACATGTGATGATTGAAATGCAGTTCGGGTACAAATCGATGCTTAACAAAAGCTGGTCGCGAAGCGCGGGGAACATCGCCTGTTTTTTAAATGACTCAATCTATTCACACACCACTGCTCCCTATTTGGACACCCTTGAGCCCTAGACGGGTCGTCTAGGCCTAGACACCCCGTATAGACACTGATTTTTAGGAGTCAGCAGGTACCTGGCAGGGCGCACAAATTTATGTGTTTAGACGGGCCGTCTAGACCTGGACGACCCGTCTACGAACTTGTTTTTTTAGTTGGAAAAGGGGTGTTTTGTTGGCGTAGGTTCGTTGTTGTTGGAGGTTGAAAAAATGGTGTTTTGGTGGCGTAGATTGGTTGTTAGAGGTTGATTTTTTTTTGTGGAGTAATTTTAGATTTTTAAAAAGTTTTGTTTATTGTATAAAAAGTGAGTTATCTTTTTCGATCGTTTATATATTTAATTGTTTTTTACATTGTATCTTTTTAAAAAATATAATATTAAAATTTGATACACGTCGATTTAACACAAACAATAATCAAGTAATCGAATAACTGAAAACAAAGTTAAATATTACAAATATAACATATATAACATAACTTTCTACATCCATAACAATAGATCTAGACGACTCATATATTTACAATTAATTTTTTTTTGTATAACTATTAACACGGGGATGGGTACAGAAACCACCAAAGGGATAATGGATATGGTAACAAGTACCAAGGCGGCGAGGGGAACGGGTAACTACCACCCACAACGATTCTTCAATTCCAGATCAACGTTGTTTATCCTCCTGTGTGAGCATTGGAAGCCCGACAAACAGTGATGCAATTAGTTAACAGTCATTACTTATTAATGAACTCGAATTTAGGAAATTGTTCTTAATAAACTCAATGACATCTTCAACAGAAACCACATCTACAATGTCACCGTTTCCACAGCCATCTTTTCCATAGCTACGCAATCCATAATATCTAAACCCTTGAATCCCAACACTTCTCCTTACATTCTCCCAAACGAACCAGCTCCTTTGTAAGAACTCTTATTAGAGAATTCCGACGACGAATTGAAAGTTTTATGCGACATCATGGGTCTATTTAACAAAGAAATATGTGCTCCGTCTAGGCCTAGGCGGGGCGTATCACTTTACTACTTTACTGACATGCATTGAATGATATCAGATGAAGTAATATAAGCCAAAGTTCATGAAGGAGAGAATTCCGACGATGGATTGAAAGTTTTCTGCGGACGGAGAGAATTCCGACGACGAATTGAAAGTTTTCTGCGACATCAGATGCTCGGCATGGGTTTATTTAACAAAGAAATATACGCCCCGTCTATGTAACGCCTCGTATTTTAGTATCCTTATTTTTTTATATCGTAATTCGAGGCGTTAATCATAATATATATATATATATATATATATATATATATATATATATATATATATATATATATATATATATATATATATATATATCTCTTGTTACATATTCATTAATCACACGACCGATCATTCAAATACGTATTTATACGCAAACCGACACAATTATACGTATAAATACTTATACGCACATCCTCAATACTTGAATTATACTTTTATATTTTTTTTATATATACTCAATTACATAATATATACTCAAGAAATACCAAGAAATATACCACCTCATCAATCCTCTTTCACCTTCTTTAACCAATCATATTTCACCATTTTCCACCTCCTTTCTCCACCAATCATCTTTTCAATCATCTTCCATATTTTTTAACCAATCATATTTCACATTTTTCCACTTTCACTATCTATAAATACCAACCTCCTTCTACCATTTTATTCACACCATTCTTCTCTCCATCTCTCTAATTCTCTCAATATCTCTAAATCAAGAATTCTAAAAATTATAAAAGGATACTAGGTGTTCCAACCATTCTTCTCTCAACCTCTCTACTTCTCTCAAATCTTCCAAGCAAGGAAGAGAACTCTAAGAGTTCTAAAAGAAAACACTAAGTGTTTTAAAGGAAGCTTTGAAGCTCCAACCTCCAACTCTTCACGGAATCACCAAAGGAAACTTTGCAAAACTGTGAGCATACTCGACCCCCTTTTTACACTTTAATACATTTTGGGGTGCAACATGTATAAATTACAAAAATTTATTTTAAACAAAATTAAATGTGTTCACAATACCAAATGTGCCATCAGTTACGCTTATGTGAGTTATATGTGTTAGTTTAAACTCGTCTATACATGCTACTTGTTATGCTTGAGTCTGTTTATGCTTATTAGTTTTGACTTGTAATCTCATGATATCGTTATGCTTAGAATACTATGCCTGCTAGTTAAGGAATTCGATTATATGCTATTGTTATGCGAAAGTGGTCTACATATTCGTGCGATTCGACTTGAATATGTACTTGTCACAATCAAAACAAACTTTTATACTTATAATTAATTTCAAACTTGTATGCTCGCCAATACTTTTGTATTGACCTATGCTTTTAATACATGTTGCAGGAATTTTGATGACACATGGAATCTAGTAGGATTGCCTAGAAACGCATTTAAACTTTAAATACTTATTGTATTGTATTTGTTTCAGACATGTATTTCGTTTCAATATCTTGTATTAAATCGTTATCAATGAAATGAAGTTATATTTTTTTACTTGTCGGGATCTAAATTTTGTATTATTTGATTTAAACTACGAAAAAAGGTAATTATTAAACACTTGACACAATTAGCGTTATGAAGCCTCTTGCAATCTAGTTTTCATCTCATCCCGATGTTTCCGCCATCGGTTGGGGTGTGACAGTCTAGGCCTAGACGGGGCGTATCACTTTACTACTTTACTGACATGTAGGCAGAGCACAAACTTCAAGACGGGTCGTCTAGGCCTAGACACCCCGTCTTGGGCTGGTCGTCTTCAGCATCCGTCTAGGGCTAAACGCCCCGTCTGATGTGACTGATTTGACGTTGTACGAGGGCAGGAATGTGGTTGGAGAAAAGGAAGCCTAGACGCCCCCTCTAGCTCTAGACAACCCGTCTAAAAGGTGTCTAATTGTGTAATATTACCATTTTGCCCTTGATATCAGCCTAGACGGACAGCGAACCAGGGGTAAAAAAGAGTTGTTTCTAGAACCAGACGGGACGTATAGGGCTAGACGATCCGTATATGCACAATTAAATGATTTTGTTTAGTTAATACAAACTTTTTGGGGAAATAAAATCATGTTAATTATACCAAAAATTTTCTAATTGTATACAAAATGTTTGTATTAATTATAAAAAAATCTTATTAAATATACAAAAAATCGAATTAGATGTACCAAAAAGCCTCATTCTTTTGATTCACTGTCGACCCGTTAATACTCGGGTTTGGATTTGGTGCGGGATTCATTATCGACGTATCCCATTCTAGACGGGGCGTGTACATGTCCAGCCATTGTTCTGCAGCGGTGCTTTGGTAGGGTAACCACAAACCGTTTACTGTAGGCATTGGAAACTGGCCTTCCAGCTTAATATGTATGAAGTGGTTGTTGTTAACATGTGCAAGCGTTATCGTTTGTGGTTCTCAATCCGTCGGAGGGTTGATTATCGGGAAGAACATGGAACAACCATCGATGTTTAACAGGTGAACCACGATACCATACCTTTGTGCAATAAGAAGCCCTGCGTGGGGGAAGTCCATCCAATGAGTGGGGGGACAATGCTCCACTGAATCCCAGATTAGGCTCTGACGATGCGTGTAAAAGTATCCTTCCTCCCATGCTTCAAATATTGGCGCCCAGATCGACGCGTTCTGATCCATCTCCTGTTGAAGGTCTTTTCAAATGTGGCTCCACGCACGTTCTCCCATACCCAAGCCCACAGCCACATACCGAAACCCACAATGACCGTCTGGCCTCACATCTTGTATGCACGAGATGTACGGGTGAAACAATGAGAGAAGGAGATGCTTAAACCGTTTTATTGTTGACACATACTCGTCGCCCACTATCAACGGAAAATCGTTATCGTCTCGAACCTCTCTTTCTTTAGAACTCGTTGAACGGCTTCGCCCCGCTATGGGTTTTTGCGACTTGATGACCGACTGTTGAGTGGCCTGCGATGCAACGCACAAGCTATGGCGGGGGGGTATCGTATGTACTTGGTTGGGAACCCTGAGCCGGAACGTACGAGCTATGGCGGGGGGCGTCGTCAAATCGAAGTTGTGCTTGCTTTTTTGTTGGTCGTCCACGAGTCGAGTGTTGGACAACTGGTTATTTCTTGGTGGATTTGGTTGGGGTCAACACCGCTTTGATCTTTCCCAGCAAGCTTTTTTTCTGAGCAGGGGGTGTGACTCTAACTGTTGCCGAACAATCTTCAGCTCTTCTACGACGTCAACGTCATCCGATGTCAACTTACATGGGTGAAAGTTAAGCTTCTGCCAGAAGATGTCTACGTCTTCGAGTTGAATCGGACGCTCTGCGCGTACGTACTTTTCCAACCTGCAAGCACACAGCAACCCACAACTGTACCACATCTGACATCCACAAGATGAATGCAAGCGCTGCAACACGTCTAGTTTCCTAAGTAGCTATCCACTTAACAAATCAAGCGTTGTATGGGAAACTTCTCCACGTAGGTGGTCAAATAACGGGTTTTGGTGGTGGTTCATATTTTTTCGATGTTTTCTCGAAAGCTCCGCCTTATTTCACCGTATTGTGTTTCAACTATATCCTTAACACAACTTACTATATGGTCCAGCGAGCTCCTATCTTGGACGTATCTCTTTAAATTCACGTGTTGACTCTCAACTCTGTTTGTGGTACGCTGCCCGAAGTTGTGTCTCTGATCAGTCCACGCAAAGACAAACATTTGCTTGTAGTCTTTCAGCCAGTTATCAGACACGTACGTAAACACCCCTAAAAGGTATCAATAATTAGTTAAATGAACATGGGTAGGTCATTTTTTATCACAAAAACTTACTTGAACGTTTGCACTCCACAAGTCGCTTTTGCAAGTGGCCTAAGTTGTACTCGTATATGGGTATTGATGGAGACTCACACAATCTCCCCCAGGATGACAAAATTTTTTGCCTTTCTTCTTCTGTGAATACGCTCTTGCAGTGCTTACAAATATTCTGTTGAACGTGAAACCTGCAGAGATATCGAGAGGCGTTTGGAAAAACTTTAGCACACGCGTTAATTAGGGCCAACTCTCTATCCGTTACAATAACACGTGGCTCCATACATTCGTCCAACATTGACCTGATCCTCTCAAGCACCCATACAAAGTTATCACTACGTTCCTTGCAGATAACGGCATGCGCGATACAAAACGAATAGTTGGTGGGCGTCATACCAACTATCTGGACAAATGGCATGTTGTATACGTTCGTCTTGTACGTGGAATCGATCAGCAAAACGTGCGGGAACGCACGCCACATTTCACTCGAGTTGGGATGACCAAAGAAGATCTCTGTAACGACCTTTGTTTCGGGTTCCTCCCGTGTCTCGTAAATAATTTGTTTGTAATAAGGATGTTTTCTAGCGACTGTATGAGAGTCAGTCCGTATCTTTGTTCGGCCCTAATCTTCTGAACTGCGTTTTGAACGTCTTCTGAACATGGAAATTGTCGGGGAACTGCTTCCTTATCGTTTGAAAAATTCTGTGTGGCTCCACGTTTTGTGCTGTCAACTGCTCGATCATTCGCACAAACGCGTGCCCTGGCAGGTCCTGACAACTTCGTGGTTATGTTCAGTCTTTCCCCATTTTATCCCCTATGTTTCATACGGATGGTCCCGCACAGCCACCAGGTAAAATGGGCAATCGGTTTTCTTACTTCCAGCTTTTCTAACTGTTGCTGTAGTATGGTGCTCACCACCACAGTCACATTCAAGCCATACCCTCCCGGTTCTTCCACCAATTTTCTTTGATCGTCGGGTCACAATAACGAAACCATCCGCCTTTGCCATTTCCTGTGCCCAGTTTTTTAGCTCAGCTAGAGAGTTGAAAACCTGTAAAATCGATAGCGTTATGTTAGATTTTATGTTTACTCAACTGCACAACTTAAATAAATAAGTTTTCATACCGTCTCTGTGAGGTACGGATTGCCTGCGCATGGGGGTGCCTCACCACCATATCCTCCACCATCAGGATAGGCTTGTTGACCGTACAAAGAATGTGTTGCATTGTAACTTTCGTAACAGTCTCCTCCGTATCCATCCGGACCGGGTTGTTGTACGTACGAGTATTCACACCCGTATCCATAATCCGGAAACCCATGTTGCGAAGGATAACATGGTGCATCAACTTGGTACGAGTCGTCCACATGAGATATTTCTTCAACGGGAGGAAGCTCGTTCAAATCTAGAAATGGTCTGTTTTGATTTCCTTGTACACTTGACACAACCTCCTCTTGCACATTAGAATTGGGAAACCGGTCTCCCCTAACAACGATATCACCATTAGTAAATAATTAAAACAACAACTAGTTTAACCAAATAACTGTTACCGAATTGGCTTCAGGCATCCATGACTCGCCAGAATACGCCCCAAAGAAATAGTTGCCGTCCCAGTTTGATGACATTTCAACACCTTTGAATGATATCAGATGAAGTAATATAAGCCAAAGTTCATGACAGAGAGAATTCCGAGGATGAATTGAAAGTTTTCTGCGACATCAAAAGCTCTGCATGAGTCTATTTAACAAAGAAATATACCCCCCGTCTAGTAATAGACGGGGGGTATCACGTAGTATTTTGCTGACATGCATGTAGACCACCAAAGTCACTTCAAGACGGGTTGTCTAGGCCTAGACGCCCTGTCTTGGGCTGGTTGTCTTCAAGGTCCGTCTACGGCTAGACGCTCTGTCTGATGTGACTAATTTGACGTTGTACGAAGGCAAGAATGTGATCGAAGAAAAGGAAACCTAGACGCCCTGTTTAAAAGGTATCTAAATAAATAGATGGGTGTGTAAATATGTAGACACTTTTTAAATAAAAGAACAGGAAAATCCTACATGAACAACGCGGTGTAGTTGTATCTACGCCAAGAAACAAAATCGTCAAGTTTATCGAGCAACAGCCTTTAGCGGAAAACCCTATAACAACAAGTCATCACCTCATCTATTAACCGTCAGATCATCATCCCATAGTTGAATCTCATCCGTCCATCATTACCCGTCACCTCTATAAATACCCAACCACAATACATCTTATCATCATCTCGCTAACATATGAGCGGATTTCCTCTGTAGAAATTTCATGTTCATCTTGATTCACTTATGATCCAACAGATCTACATGAATCGATCGGCGTTTATGCAGGTAAGGTTTACTTGATTATGTTACATGTTCATGATGCTTATTGTTATTTAGGTTTTTAGGCAAAAAATAGTTGTTATGAGATGGTTCGGTCTTCCGGCTTCTCGAACTTTCGATTGATTACTCGAAGAATGTTATTAGGCATCTTTCTGTTAACAGAATCATCGTTATCGCAATTTTTTTTATTATTCGTCTGTTTAGCGTGTTTGGATGTCCGAGTAGGGGTGTTTATCGAATTGAATTAAGAATTTTTTAATTTTTGTTCTTTTACCTGAATTCGTATTCGATATGATTTGTATTTGAAACTCGAATTCAAATCAAATTCGAACCGAATTCGAATAAATTCAATTCCACCCTAAACAATAAATATTTTACTTTCATTTCCTAAAACTACTCCAAACTAATTTTATTCAACATAAATTATGATAATCTGCAAAATTAATTATCTATTAATGTGCCAAAACACCAAAATTTCTGCAAAATTAATTCTCTATTGATGTGTCAAAACACCAACATTTAGAAGAAAGGTTTTAGAATTTGTGTGTGTGTGATACATATAATAAAAAAACTATATATAAATTGAATTTGAATTTCAAATCGAATCGAATGGAAAATCATAAATTCGTATTCGATTACTGGACTCGAATATGAATCAACTCGAAATTTGAACCTTGATAATCGATTTCGAATCGAGTCGAATTTCGAATTATTCGAATCTGAATTGAATTTTGAACACCCCTATATACGAGTGTTTGCGTATCTTGCCTTTTTTAAAATGAAACCGGTCTAATCTAGTTAAAGTGTTAAACAGGTCAGAGAGGACTCGGTTAATTTTGTTAATTTATGTCTCATGTCTATAACTCAGTTATAGGTATCATCATAATTTTTTTATAAAATATAAAATTATTTTTATAAAATACAAAATCACAGTATAGTATATTTTTATTAAACAGGTTTAATGGTGTTGTAATAGGTCCCCAGCCCTATAAGATTGCCTTTATTGTATATATGTTTGCAGGTTTTCTGGCATCTGATGAAATCTGTTTTTCTTGATTGCTGGTTTTCCGGCATCAGAATCCTCGATACTGGTTAAATTTGATCTGTACCGGAACATATTGTTGATGTACTGATGAGAATTGAAGTAAAATCATCGGAAACCAGGTTTGTATGAAGTGTATGTAGTTGGAAGTAATGGATCTCGTGTTAAGTAGGGGCACTTGTATGATGTCCTATTACACCTTGTTGTTACTTTGACCTTTGCCATGTTGGGTGCGCTCGTATGGCAGGTCGCCTATCTTAATAAAAATATCTTATTTTTGTTTTGGGGGGGGGGGGTCGCACGGGGTTGCCCGGGATCTCTCCTCTGGTGTGCGCTTGTTTTTGCGCGTGTGCGCGCATGTGTGTGTATTTTCCTGTTTAATCTCTAGCAGTGCTCAGAGCGTATCTACGGTCCAAAATGGCAACAACATCAACAATAAGCACTCAACGAACAACAATACTGTTAACTAGCTCCTGATTATCAAAGGTACTTCTATCCAATTGCTTGGTGCATACTATATACTAAATACGATATTTGTAGTCTTTATCCGCATATGAATCAGCAATTAAATACGGATACTTAACGCATATTCATATGATATTTAACACGACTTATATGAATCAGCCAGTACTAAATACACATTTAATGGATCGTCTTTAGATGACACTTAACATGACTTGTATAAGTCAGCCGTTCTGTTCTGAAACCTACATTGATAAAATCCTGCTTTTACATGCGTATGGTGTGGGTGTATGGATGGATGTATGGAATCAATTGAATGGATTTTTATCGTCACACGCAACAGTTGTTTTTGCGTCTTTGCATCGGGTACAAGGCCTTTTAAAAAATAATCGTTTGCTTACAAGTTACATTCGATTATCAATCTTCGTGCTGTAGGGTCTTATTGATGCTGTATTTTTTAAAAGGTTACCTTTAATTGTACAGTCTATTCCTCTGGAGGTTATCTTGTAAGGTTTACAACTTGAGTGGAGTCTGATAACGTGACAATGGCTAAATGATAAAAGAATGATTCCCCATTGTATGAACTTGCAAAATTGAAATCATACAACATAGCAATTATCCCAATGGGAAGTGTTATCAACTCCTGTAAATATATTATGTTCGGTTTTCTTCATTGGGTATTGGAGGCCAGGCTTTGTGCCTTCGTGTTTGTAAGATTGATTCTTGTACTTTTAGATTTGATCATCTGGTATGTGCTTCAATTATGAGATTCGTTTATGAATTTTCTACTTGGAGTTAAAGCTTTATATTGGTCATGATGCTGCTGGATGTTGATATGCTTGATACCTATGAGTTTTCGAATTTGTGGAATTAACTATGCTGCTGCTGCTGAGTGTTAAAGCTTGATGTAGTTCAAGAAGGCGACCTTTTTTTTTTAATTTTTGTGGGGTTGATGGTGCTGTTGCTTTGGTGGCAATGCACCGTTTGTTGCCAAGGGTTCTGTCTGTAGTTACTTTTCACAGCTGGTGTCTTGTTACCTGATCATCCTTTCCGTATGACCACTCATGGGTATGTTCTTATCATTGATGCCAGAGATTTCTGTTGCGACTTAGTTCTTGGTTTGAACTGGAGGTTGTAGGTAAAAACAATTCATGCTCATATTTGTAGTTTTTTCATATATCGCCAACTTGGTTTCAGGTTTACATTTCTAGATTCCTAATGCAAATGTTATGCTTTCAATGGTTCGTTATGGATGTGGTTAGCTTGTCGCACCTGACTTGCTTAACTTTTTAATCGAACTTATGGGGAGCTACAGCTACAAATGAATCCCGTTGTGGGTGTGGACCTTAATGTTTTGGTATGAAGATGCTTCCCTTTTTATAGCATGTATTACTGTTGCTTTGGGATTGTTTTCTTAAAAATTGTTGGCTGGTGTCGTTTTTTATAAACCCACTGTCCCAGTATGTTATTGGAAGAACCTTGGTTCAATCGTGATCAAACTGGACATGGGCAATCTTAACAGTTGGTATAAAGCATGTTCGTATGGGTGTTCATTGTCTGATTTTAAGAAGATTCTGAGCGAAATTGTTTAGTTGACTACAGCCAGTAAGCCATTAATCCGTTAAGTTGAGCTGTGTATTCGGGTTGAAATTTCAAGCCTGACTGAGCCAGTAAGCCATCAATCCGTGAAGTTCGGTGTGGAATGGGATATTGTTTTACATTTGGTGTCCTTGGGTGTATTCAACCAAATGTTAGCTTTAGCTGTGTCGGTTCCTTAAAGATCAAACATGGGTCGCTTCAAAAACCGTGATAGAACCTGGATTCCAAAGTGGGCCTATAGCTGGCTGGACTCACCAAGTCCGTTCCCTTCTTCAACCTCAATCTGGACTTTTGAAGTACGGGTCGCCTCTGGTCCGTATTATAATGACCATCAATTCAATATCCGTTGTTTTTCATGTGTCATGATCGCTATCAACTGATAGCGCATTAACAAGCATGGCAGGCTTTTAAATACTGAATATGTACCTTGGGCTTGAGAACGGTGGGTTATGTTACCGAATCAACCTTGGGCTTGCGAACAAACTGGACAACCCGTCGTTACGTTGAGAAGGCATATGAGACTTGGGAAGTCCAGTTTGATGGTTGCGAGCGTGTGAAGGAATACAACAAAGGAAATGGAATCTCTTAACTCTCTTGTCGTTGCCTTTGTTGTTGTCTCCGTCTTCGTTGCCACCACCCCACCCAACCATTTTCGTTACCATGGTGGTAGTGTCTGATAGGTAGTGACAACGAAGGTAGATAATAATTCATTTATGATTATAAACAGTTGGTTTTCCACCCGCGTGGTGTGACAAGGATCTAAAATGTGCAAAACTCGTGACGAGAATAATAGTTCACAGACTCTGTGGTAAGTAAACTAAAGCTTAGAGGTAGCAAAGTGGTTGAAAAAGTAAATAAAAATAAGCAAGGTGCAATGATGGGTAATAAAGAATAAAATAATAAATTTTGTTGTTAATTTTAAAATGAAAAAACTTAGTAACTTTATTAAAATTTAAAATTAAAGGATAAAAAATGGTTGGATAGTGCTTGTGGTTTGCCCAAAATTTATTTTTAGTTCTTCAACTTTTTAAAATTACTCTTGTTTCATGTGGTTTAGCTACTTGTTATTATGAATGCTCTAATTTCACTTATAAGAAGCCATAAATTTCAATTCCTTTCAATTTCAAAGCATTTGAAAAAAAAAACTTAAATTCATAGTTCATTAAATTTTATCTTCTCTAAAAAGCTTTTTGAAACCAAAGAAGGCCTAATCTATATCTAATAAATAATTAATAATTTATTACATGTGTCATACTTGAGTTCAAATTTACTTTTCACTTTTCTTATTTAACCTCTTTGTATTCCATTTCTTAAATTTAAAAGGACACTTAAAAACAATAGTTATAAAACATTGTATTCCTAAATCTTCGTTACTAACTATTTAATGTTTTTTTATATGTAGTTTCAACCATATTTTATTGGGTTATTGGATTTTAATAATTCTAAGTTTCATTTGTTGGCAGATAATAATCCTAACTTTAAAATTCCCTTCGACGATCCTAATTTTTAAGAATTTGGCCCCCATTTATCCTTTTCCAACATAGGTGCACTTAAATCATTTAAGGAATTTGTCGGAGCACTTGAATCTATTGAGGATGTCAAATTCTTATATGTTAGAGAAAGATTAATGGGGGCCAAATTCTTACAAGTTGGGATCGTTAGAGGGAATTTTTAAAGTTATGATTATTTTCGACCAATAGGTGAAATTTTGGATTATAAATCTAATAACCCTATTTTATTTCAAAAATAGTTTTATAATTTGTAAATCTTCACCACTCACAACATCTCTATCCCTGTCCTTGCTCGATCTCTACAACCCATCACGCAACCACATCAAACAATCAATCCTTTTTTCGAGTAGGCAGCCATTTGATCTTAGGTACACCATGGAGGAGGGATTTATACTCGTGGAAAGCTCTTTCCCACCAAGGGAATTGACCAATGTTGTGTTTTTTAGTGATTACTAGCCAATTTCGAAACAATTAAGAGAAAACTGAGATGAAGAAAAACCCTATATTTCTACACAAATCATGTGTTCACTTTCATATTAACCTATTTGGTGGTACTACTTCGGATAAGATGTGTAGAACACACAAAAACAAATTTGCGATTGTATGAGAAATTTTTAAACCGTACCAAACTAGTTCGCATACGTCGAACAAAGAACAACAATTGTTCCTCCCTGCGTTGATCAAGAAAAGGCATTCAAAGAAGCCTCCCTTCGATTTTCCTTTTAATTGGTATATAGATCCACACTAGGTTATAACCTCATGTGTTATACGGGTTGAATAAATGTAATTTTATATACCAAATAATAAAAAGTTATATCTTTAAAACCATGTATATTACATGGGCTGAATAAATATGATTTATATACCAAATAATAAGAAAATTATATTTAAGAAAACTAATGGATATACTCGATACACGGTACGCGATAAATATGATGATTGCTGAGATGATTATTGAAAAGAAGATAAGTGGTCAAACATGTTACTCAAGAAGCAAATAAGCAACCATTTTAGTGATAAAATATAAATTATATTTAAAAAACTCATAATAAGTATAATTTTATATATAAAGCAATATTGAAAGTTATATACAATATGTTTAAAAATTATGTAATAAAATCGATATAATATTTTTTAATAGTGAAAATAAAAATAAATAATAGATTAATACAAAGTTTGGTTTTGATGATAAATAATTTAGTTATTTAAAAATACCTTAAATTAACAATTTAAATGTAAGGATAATATTTTATTGAAAAAATAGAAGTATTTTATTCGACATTTCAATTAGGATAAGATTTAATATTAATTTTTATTTATTAGTTAATATAAGATAGAAAAAAATATGATTGAATAGTTGGGATGTTGTATGATGTTAAATCGGTTAACTTTATTATAATAGCATATGTTTTTTTAGTTATATATTTAAGACTTTGTTATTGTTAGTAAAATCCATGATTTTATATTTGTAATTTTATTTGGTATTATTTTATTAAAAAGTGTGTATTCTACATATAATTATATTGTGTCTTAAGTTATTGATATCATCCAAAATGTTTTTCGATTTTATGTCTATCATTATATATATTACGGTAAAAGTTTAAAGTTTATTAGAGATAATTACATCATCGAAAAGAATAAGAGTAAATTTATATATTACAAATAAAAAGTAGGTGCCTATAAAAAAGTAATAATTAGATAAAAGAAAACTAAAAAGGTAATATAAACAATGAAGATAATATGATATAGAAAATTAAATAAATGATATTATAAATATGTATACATTAAACTTAAATTAAATAATAATTATCTATAATTAAGTAGAAGGCATTAAACTAAATAATATTTAGTAGAAGACCTATCTATAATTAACTAGAAGAGATTAAACTAAATAATAATTATCCATAAGACATTAAATTAAATAATATTTAGTAGAAGAGTTATCTTTTTTTGAACGGTGACTTTCTTTTTTAGTGACCCAATGTCACACCGTCTACCCAGATTACGTTGTCTTAATCAGGTCCGCGCTGGATTGGTAAGACTTGGTTACGGCGTTCCCCCGAAAAACCGTACTGCCTCCACACGAGTTGCCTCGCTGAAGTAACAGCCCAATAAAAACCGGGGTGCGGCTCAGGATTGAACCCCCCCGGTGGGTTTGTCACCATCATTGCCCAACCACTGAGCATAAGCCCAGAGTTATATCCAACCAATATGACACAAGTGAGGATTGAACTTGAGTCTTCATTGGAAGACTCAAGTTTCCTACCACTAGGCCATAAATGGGGGGGTATAGTAGGAGAGTTATCTATAAATGATAATTATCTGTAAGAGATTAGTAGAAAAATTTAAAAAATACATGACCTAATATAATGACAAGTATCATTTAAAGAATTTTTTATTATATAGTATAGATTAATCATGTGATTCATTTAGACATGAAGCCCAATCGGCATCATCATAACAAACCTTGGGCCCAAATCTTAAGTGATTAAGAGAATCCAATTTATTAAGTGGACTAAAACCAATTAATAAACAGGCCCAAAATTAAAAATTTTTATACTAATAAATGAAAATATCTTTTAAACACATGTCCCTTTCTAGTGATTTTTCACCTTATTTTTTATTTATCTTTTATATTAAATAATAATAATTTAAAAAAATAGATAAGAATAAATATTCATTTTCTTAAAAATAATTTTAAATAAAAAATTAGATAAGGATAAACGTTTGTTTTTTTATATAATTATAATAAAATTATGTGTGTGTATATATATAAATAAATAAATATATATATATATATATATATATATATATATATATATATATATATATATATACTTTGGAGCTCAGTGAATAAAATTATGATAAATTAGGAATTAAAGATTCCTTTTGATATATACTTAATAATTGTATTATTGTTTTTTTTTCACTAGAAGTAAATAATTATTCTAGGTCCGGGGCATATGGTTCTATCAAATTATAAGTGTTTTTAAACGCATCGCTATAATGGTTTGGACTCATTATTATAGTTGCACAATTCTTTCAAATGTCAAATTTAGACAACTTAGTTTCACCTTTGTAATGTTGGGCATATTGTTATAATTGGTTTAAATCAAACATTTATCGCACATTGCGTCAACATTAAAAAAGAAAACCATTTTTAAATATAACAATTTTATACTCCGTTCAACGAGAATTTAATTCTCGATTTTACGATATAAGTCATAAAATATGGTGAAATATATAAAAATGTAGGTATCAATCTCCACCTTTTTTTACCGTAAACTCTTTTGAATACAAATTTAAGACAAATGTTTTATGAATGAAATAAACAAATAAGCATGAAATTGCATAAAGCTAACTAAAATAACTGTATCTCTTAATTTGAATCTATCATAGAAATAGGATTCAACCCCTTGTAATACACGTGTTTTTAACCTAATAGTAAATAAAAAAACAAAGTAAAATGTTATAATAAGTAAATAGTAAATCAAAGTTATATTTTATTCAATACGTGCAATACACGAGTTTTTTAAAGATATATTTCTTTATTTATATTATAAAATTATATTTATGCAACCCGTATGATACACGGGATTCTATTCTAGTATAAATTATAAATACAAGTCGATGAAATACCTGATCTTATTAGATTTAAACGAGACTGCACTCCCACATCTCCAAACTCGTTTATAACACTAAAATTAGTCGACAGGTTAATTCAATACTACCAAAATCCGTTAATAACGCTAAAATTACCAACAACCACTTCATGAAAAGAGGTCTGTGTCCGCAACCGGACCAGAACTCCCATAACTTGAAAGAGAATACCTTACTATACTTCTTGATACAACCAAGCCATAACATTAAAAAAAACAACTAAAATTAGATCTAGCATCAGTGCTTAAAAAAGAATATTATAAGGCTTACTCAGTATCTGAGGAGGGTAGGCTTTGGAGGATAACTCTCCACGTCAGCGCCATATAGGATCGGTGTGAGGATATGCCTAAAAAGGATGAACCTAGGATATGAAGGATCGAGACATATATATATGTGTGTGTATGTATAGGTGTGTGTAGAGAAAAAGAGAAAGAAGACCGGCAACAACGTTTTAAAGGAAGACGTTCACGACGCCAATGCAGCCTCAAAAATATTGTTGAGGGACGTCGCTAGGCTAGGCTAGGCCGGGACCCAAACATCGAGCAGCCTAATATTTTAGTAAATACAATCGAAGTGGAACACAACAAATCAACATGGTTTCTAAACCCCACACAAAACTGAAACAAGTGAAATTGTGACACCAAAATGTGGAGAAGAAGCTTTTGCACCACCACAACCACTGCAGCCACACTCGGCAACAAAAAATGGGACGCACTAGTAATCGGCGGCGGCCACAACGGCCTCACCGCCGCCGCATACCTAGCTCTATCCGGCCTCTACGTCGCCGTCCTCGAACGCCGCCACCTCATCGGCGGTGCCGCAGTCACCGAAGAACTCATTCCAGGCTTCAAGTTCTCCCGCTGCAGCTACCTCCAAAGCCTCCTCCGTCCTTCTATCATTAGGTTTCATTATTTTTCACTACGTCCACAAATTTTGTTGTTGATTGCTATTTCTCAGCTGTTTTATTGTTGTAATAATGGATTTGAAGAGATCTGGAGCTGCATAGGCATGGATTGAAGCTGTTGAAGCGGAATCCGTCATCGTTTACGCCGTGTTTGGATGGACGTTATCTTCTGTTAGGTTCCGATGCTGAAATGAATCGTTTGGAGATTTCGAAGTTTTCGGAACGAGATGCTGACGCTTATCCGAGGTTATGTTGTTGTGATATTATATTAGAAATGATCTAAGTAGTTAATGCGGTTAAATATCTGATATCGGTTATCACTGTGGGATATAGGTAATTTTAGTATCATTCAGAATTTATATATATAGCAATTTAACACCAACAATTTAGTATACTCTTCTACCATTAACAAATTAACCTTTTGCAACTTGCAAAACACTTACAATTGTAGCAAGTTGGAACTGACTAAGACTTAAAACACTAACATTTACAGTAACAACTAACAGTTAAGACTTAAAACACTAATAGCAGCAATAAGAAGAAACACGAATGGTAGAAATAAGAAGAAACGTACTGATATCGAGAAATCGGCGATATCTTGGTCAGTATTGACGATGTTATTGGTACCGATATTTTGCACCGATATCTCGGCAGGGGACTGATGACTGATATATCACTGATATATCGGGATGTTAACTACATAGGAAATGATCTGGTGTAAACATAGACATGTAGTGAGATTGATATTTAATATAATAATATTAATACAGTTTGTTACTTTTATATTAATTGTGTTGTTTAATTTTATTTGTAGGTATGAGAATCAGTTGGAGAAGTTTTGCAGGTTCATGGATCCGTTGATAGATTCATCACCTCCTGAAGCTCACCTAGGTGTTTCATCTTTTAATTCGCGGTTGAAACATAAGTTACAGAAATCGGAATTTTGGGCTCATTGTTTGCATCAGTCTGTCTCCATGGGTCAACAAGGGCTGGTGTAAGATTTTTTATCCAAACTTGGTTTAAAAAAGTGTGAGGCACTCTAATGCATTTCAGTCAGCGCGCGTCTATGTACAATCAAAGAAGCTTTAAATAAAGCTAGAGTCTATGTACAATCAAAGAAGCTTTAAATAAAGCTAGAAACTGCATATCTTTCGTTTGTTTTATATATAAACCTATTTATGAAGCAAACCTTTCATGATTTCTTCATCCCTTAGATTGCTTTTACGTATAAACCTCCTACGGACCCAAATATTGACCAACTTTTGACCCAGAGCTACATAGGGCGCGCCTTTTTGTCCCTGGTACGTTTTCCTCAGCGCCCTGTGCCTCAGGCATGCCTTTTTAAACCAAGGTGCGAGGTGCTAAATGAATAGGACCTTGAGCACATTAAGTTGGGTTTATTATATTACTAAAGGGGAATCATAGCATAATATTAATGTGTGTATCCCTTAAATGAAGTCAAATGTCAACCAGTTACCTTCATCGCTTGATCAGCTTAAGAAGACATCTGTATTACAGACCTCGTTAACTTATGTAGTTCTTTCTTCTTTCAGGGATTTCATGGACCTTTTACTGTCACCAGCATCAAAGGTTTTAAATAACTGGTTTGAGGTTGTTACTTGATACTCATTTCTCAATGCTGGTGTTATTACTCCTTTGTCTTTGTGAACCCTAGAAAGTTTTTCCCTTCCCATTTTTGTTATCAAAGATCTTTGAGGTCTTTTTGATGAATTGTGAGGTCCATGATATAGAGATGCTTGTATTATTACTGGAATGGATCGCACTAGTTACAAAATCAAGAGCACGGATACAAGATGCGTTGCATGCACGCGTCAGTGCTGTGCTGCTAAGTGGCTAATGCATATATATTGGTAGAAAAAAAGGTTATAAACTAGATGCAGAATTTAACTGCATTTGACAAAATGATTCTCACATGATTCTAAAGACAATATGTGGTTTTGATGTCTTGGGTCTAATTTGGTATTAAATATGAAATGTTAACAACTGACATTTGTAATCTTTTGTATGTGAATGCAGAGTGAGGTGTTGAAGGCAACACTTGCTACAGATGCAGTGATAGGAACCACTGTAAGAACCACATATCTGCATCTCACTACATATTTATGCACCAAAGAAAAAAAGGAAAATGAAATAAAATAAAAAAAGAGAATCTAGGATGATCTCATAATTAGAAGAACACATGTTTATCGTTTTTGTAATTCTATGTCTCTATTGACTGCTGATGGTTAATGAATCAACATGGTGTTTTAACTTTTGTAATGCAGACAAGTGCCCACTCACCAGGAAGTGGATATGTTCTGCTACACCATGTTATGGGTGAAACCGATGGTCACCGTGGAATTTGGTCGTAAGTATTTCTACTGCGTGTTTATTATTATTTATTGAATCCGTGGTTGATCATGGCTTCTAAGTTCTCCTTTTACTACACTTGTATCTTTTTTACATTCTCATAGATCCATATTTTTTTAGTTGATACATATTACTTTTTTCAAAAGGTGCCTCAAGGTTTTACGTTTTCTGCTTGACATATAAATCTTATAAGTGAATTCTTTTTAATGTGCTTGTTGTAATTAGTAGGGTTGGCTTTACATGTATGTAGATGAATATTTCTGTTGAATTATAGTGCTGTTAAATACATATATACAGGCTTGGTAACTGATATACATTTAGGTATGTTGAAGGTGGAATGGGCTCAGTGTCATTGGCCATTGGAAAGGCTGCTAAGGAAGCTGGTGCCACCATAGTTACTGATGCAGAGGTATATTATTATTCGAGTAATTTAATAATTTGTTGTGACCTATGTATCTCAGTCATGAAATATTTTCTTAATCTTTATGCTTTGAATGAAAGGGTCATTTAGTTTTTGGGCAGAAGGGTATTTTTAGTAGTAATCAATGACCTTCTGCTCTGAGCTAAGCTGATGCTTTTTGAAAATGTGATAAGATTAAAGTTGATTAGTTGCTGATTATAACTTACAATGACTAATGGTTTAAAACTTTAGATTGGGTTGATTTTCATGTAAATTAGGATATCATGATTGTTATAAAACGAGTATTGCTGGTCACATCCTCCCGAATTCTGTTTTTTTTATTTAATTTACTGTGTTATTATTCTATCTGTACATTTAACACCTATTTGCATCCAGATCTATCTCGAAATTGTGTTGTTACCTACTTAATGGTTCATTTATAATTCAGGTATCAAAGATGATGATTGAAGGTTCAGACAAAGTAACTGGGGTAAACTAACTATAATTATATTATGCAATTGCCAATTGCTAAAATGCACCATGAAGCACGATCGAGACAATCTAACAGTGTGTTTTAAGGTTATATTGGCTGACGGAACAAAAATTCACTCTTCAGTTGTTTTATCAAATGCTACCGCGTATAAGACTTTCATGGTACAAAATTTCATGCTCTGTTTTGCACTTCTATCCAGAAGTAAGGTAATTGACGGTTTTGACCTTTTCATACTTTACACAGGAGCTAGTACCTGAAAACGTTCTTCCTGAAGATTTTTCTCGTGCGATTAAGCACTCTGACTATAGCTCCGTAAGATTCTATCGCGTTTCATCATTTATCCTAGAGTAAAGTACACGGATAGTCCCTGTGGTTTTCTAAAATTTTGGACTTGGTCCCTGGCTTTCCAAAAGTACACAGTCCTCAACCAACGAATCTAAAGGTTTCAGGAGGTCCAATGGACTAAATACGTTACAAAGTGCAAACCATATCCATGTACTTTTTGCAAAAGCTGGGGATTAAATGCGTTACAAAGTGCAAACCACAGGGACTATCCGTGTACTTTACTCTTTATCCTATTGTCAAAGTTCCAAGTTTGGAGTGAATGAGTGATGACAAATTCGGTAAAACGCTAAGCGTCTACTATGTTATATTTAAACAGGCAACCACTAAAATCAATCTGGCAGTTGACAAATTGCCACAGTTTCGGTGCTGCAATATTGGTTATCCTGAAGCAGGCCCGCAGCATATGGGTACCATTCACATTGGTTCTGAGACGTATGATATTCTTTCAGTTTTCCTTTTACATCTTTTTTTTATTCTATTTTTGGGCAAATATCATAAAAACACTATGCTTTCTGTTTTTTCTCACAAAAGTCACTCAACAATTTTTTGCAGATAAAAAACACCATACTTTTTTGTTTTTTTCTTGCCAAAGTCACTCGACAATTTTTTGCACATAAAAACACTGTACTTTCTGTTTTTTTTTCCTCACAGAAGTCACTCAACAATTTCATCATTTAAATCCTTTATTAAGAATAAAAAAAATATAAGCAATGCATGACACGAGAGAACACGTGTGGAGACACGCGTTAAGTTCCCAATTCCATGTTAACATTCTTTCTTTTATTGCATTTGTAAATTATTTTGTTAGAACGTCTCAAGAATTCATATAAAGTTTGAAGATGTAAATTCATTTGTTTCGACCTTCGTAAAAGTATGGTTTTTACAATAATCAATAATTTCTGAATTTAAAAGTTTTAGGTTTAAATATTATATATATATTAAGTGTATTCTCTTTTAAATCATTTGCAGAAAAATATAAAAATCACAATTTGTTCCAAATTGACATGTGGAGTGACTTTTATGTGTAAAATATTGTTGAGGGACTGTTACGAGAAAAAAACAGAAATTATAGTGTTTTTATATGCCAAAAATTGTGGGGTGACTTTTGTGAGAAAATACAAAAAATATAGTGTCTTTTATGATATATGTGCTTGTTTTTTTCTTAAATCATTATTTAGTTATTAATATTAAACTGTATAAATAGTATTTCATTTATTAGGAAATTATATTATAACTTGTTTTTCAGTATAGAGGAGATTGAGACTGCATGCCAGGAGGCAAGAAACGGCTTGCCATCACGAAGGCCTGTAATCGAAATGACAATTCCTTCGGTTTTAGACAAAACTATATCGCCACCGGGTACTTTTTGTTATACTAATTTATTTAGTAGGTTATGCTAGTGCACTCTATTTTTGATAGCTAATGAAACTCATCTTTGTAGGCAAGCATGTTGTCAACTTGTTTGTTCAGTTTACACCATATAAACCTAACGATGGTAGCTGGGAAGATCCTGCATATAGAGTGAGCTTTTATTTCAGAATATACTGTTGCGATTCTCTTTTTTGATTGTTATGTTGATTAAATATATAAATTTTTATAAAATATAAAATTTAACAGATATGCTTCACTCATAGTTTATTATCCTATTGTATATATGTGTTTTGATCTAGTTTTATATCTGAATTTCAAATGTTATTTTTTAGGAATCATTTGCACAAAGATGTTTCAACTTAATTGACGAGTATGCCCCTGGCTTCAGCTCATCAGTTATTGGCTATGACATGTTGGCTCCACCTGACCTTGAAAGGATAATTGGTCTCACAGGTACTTCATGCAAGTAATCCCTTTTAAGTTTTAAGTTTTAACATTGGGTCAAACAGGTTGTCATGTCAAATTTGACATAATTAACCCGGGTGAAAATAGAAAAGGTTGACCCGCTAACACTTGTTTTTTTGTTCCTTTTCTTTTTGACTTTCATAAATAGTTATTGTATCAAAGATAATATTATTTCCATAATAATCCAAATTTTTGGTGTAACGCATTTTAAGAGTTTGTTGATGATTGAGTATGTTTGGGTGGTTTTTAAACCTTTTGATCTGTTTCTTTTCAACTTGTTAAAATTACCATTTTGCCATTTACCATAATTTCAATAAAATGATGGCATTCGTTTGAGTCCACAAAATTTCTTTTATTGTTTTATACGTAGGATATTTTATATATTTAACTAACAGGTAAACTATTTAATTTAACATTGTTGTAAGAATCGCTAGGCGTTAGTCGGTCGGTGGGGTACCGACTACGATTATTGGGATTAATAGGGATTAATCGGAATTAATTGGATCGCGATTTTTATATCTAATTTTTAGTTACATATACACAGACATTTTTATATGTAATTTTTTAAAGTAGACATGTTAACCCCTCATTGACCCGTTTTTTAAGTAATTGACGGGAATGTATAAGGTTTGGTCGAAATTTGGCCAGGATCTGGCCAAAAGTTGGCCAGAATAGGACCACCATTGACTGCCTAGTGTTTAATCGGACATTAACCGGTGAACCTCCGATTATTGATTAATCGGCGACTAATCGGAGACTAGTCGGGATTTTTACAACCATGATTTCAACTATGTGCAAGCTCAAATGTTATAATTTGTTTAAATATATACAATCTGTTGAAATTTTAATTTGGCAGGAGGGAACGTCTTCCATGGTGCAATGGGGTTGGATTCTCTTTTCCTAATGAGACCTGTAAAAGGATGGTAAGCAAGCTTCGATATTCTCTAGCTTACATGTTATGATTTTGGTGACAATTAAAAACATGTTTATATGTGATACAATGCAGGTCAAATTACAGAACTCCGTTACGAGGATTGTACCTATGCGGGAGTGGAGCCCACCCTGGTGGTGGTGTCATGGGGGCACCTGGACGCAACGCGGCTCGTGTGGTTATTGATGACATTAAAGGCTGATAAGTGGCATTTCTTTAACCATTAAGATCATCATATGCTTTGGATGCATCACGGTTTTAGACCCCAAAACACTGATATCTGTCAAGAATGGTCGAATTTGTCGTTTACTGGCGTGGTGACGATGATACTGCAAGCGTACCTATGGAATTGGATCAAGACCATGATATGTAGTTAATCTTACGTTTAATTTTATCAAACATAACTCATTGGGATTGTATGGATCCTAACCTAGTCATCTTGATTGAGACAATGGGGCAAAAGTGTCCAGTTGCTAAAAATAACGTTCTTCGTCCCCACAAATTTCCTAGAATAGCATCTCTCTGTCCATCTTCAACCTAAAAGCAGCGATCATCATCCCATGAGGCATGAGTCATGATTACCAGCGGCAACGGCGGTCACAATGCTGCTAGCCTGCTACTAGATAGCAACTATTAGCACGTTAAAAATCCGAAGTAGTTCTTGCTCCAGCTCATCACCATCTTTTTAACTGTGATTTGTATTAGAAACCCAGCGGGAGGCTTGGAAATATGGTACATCAACAGGCTAGATACATAGTGAGATAAAACAAAATTATGAGAAACATCAGTATGTAGATCAGCAATTATCTTAGGGGGCTTGGGGTGTTCCCCGATTTGAGATCGGGTACCCACTACCCGACTGAGAACACAGCCGCCAGTGTCCTGGGTAGTGGGTTTTGGGTAGGGTTCACTCGTGCATGTTACGGACGAATCTAAACGGGTTTAGCATGGTTTCAACGGTCATATGATTGTAAGTATCAATAAAAAATACATCACAATCTATGTTTAAATCATTTCAGGTCGCCGTCTATATTTTAACCATTTGACCAAACTTTTTTACAATCACCATATTTGATTTTCATTGGGGGTGGGGGGGGGGGGGGGGGGGGTTTATTATCTATTTTCGATTGAACCTGGAGGACCTTAATACCGTTGACGATCATCCAATTGCTGTGTAAACTCTCCACCTTCAAACCCACCGCGTTTAAACCTTCGACAATCATCTTGTCGCTATGCAAACCCTCCACATTCAAACTCTCCGGCTTTTGAAGTCTACCGTCCACAACATCCTAACGATTCGACTATGGAAGTCTACATTTAGTCAACTGCAATTAGCTGGAATAAGAATTGGGGATGGGTATCATCATCCAGTGGCAAACACTCCTACATTGACAAATCCCATTTCGACACAAGAAGTCCCGATTTGGGTCAAAGGGTATGAAACTGACGCCAGGGTGGAATATTTATCAAGGTCGGTTGAAGAAATAGTTTGACCATCACCCAAAAGCTTCGGTTATTGATACGAGAGGCTGGACAGATGTGATAATGATCGTGACTGCTCGTCGCCCGATTCCCTCTTTGGTTATTAGTTTATGTAGTTGTGTGTTTAAAAGTTAGAATATTATTTATGTAATTATGTGTTTAAATGTTTAATTATTTACGTATGAATTTTCATTTTAGGTATGTATTAATTTAATTGTGTGTTTAATTATTTAATTTATCATTTATGTGTTAATTTTAATTTTAGTCATGTAATAATCGAATTTTAATTGTGTGTTTAAATGCTAAATTTGTTTTTAAATGAAAACAAAAAAGAAAAGAAGGTTTTTAGGGTAGCGGTGGTGTTTTACAGTAGTGGATGGAGTGAGGTGGCAGTGGAGGAAGGGGCGTGCATGTTTGGTTCGGTTCGGTTCGGTTATTAGCATTAACCGAAACCAAAGTTATCGGTTAATCTATTTTATTAACCTTTTGATTTTCGGCTAATCGGTTTGGTTTATTCGATTAGTTTCGATTCGTGTTCTTCGGTAATGGAGGTATAAGTACATGAAATAGATATATATGTATAAATACATGACATGGAGGTATAAATAAATGAAATAGAGCCATAGAGGTATGAAATATAAAATACATAAAATTGAGGTATAAAAGCTATGAAATATTCAATCTGAGCATTTTTTGTGGAGCATCGACCAATTTGGACAACCCTATAAGATTTGATATTTTAGTGTAATTGGGATTGACTTGGTAACTAATATGAATTACAATACACATCAAGCAAGTTAGAAGGTGCGGTAGTGCACGCTTGTTTGAGTTGTTATAATTTGAAGTGTCTGGGCGGAACCCGTAATCTATGGGAGTTCCATGGGGGCAACGTCCCCTTGGCTGGGGTCTGGGGGTAGTGCCCTTGGTAGCAGGGTCCGGCGACAACTTCTGGGGTCGATGACAGTTATGGACCCTATCCCAGAAAAAAAAACTTCGTAATCAATTTTGGTAATTCTCCAGGTTCATACGAATCTCTCTACACACATACTAGAGTTCTAATTCTAAATCTGAGTTGTATCTATAGGATATTTTAGAAGAACCATCGAAATAATTCGATCTGAAAGTGCTTACACGCTTCTTAGATCATAACATATAATAGGAATCATCAACCTTTGAATCAGCGACTTACAAAATAGGATGGACAGACCGTGCTAATTTTTTGTATCAATCATCTCACATGATTTTTATAACGTGCCTATATCTTCTATATAGATAAATCTTTAGGTGAATTACCATTTTCTATTCTTAACCTACACAAGCAGGGACGGATGTACCATGTAATTAGGGGTAGCCTCCGTTACCCCTTGGTGCTCAGCGGTAGTGTAAATTTTAGAAAAAATTGACGTTTTTTCGATTTCATTACCCCTTTCTTTTAAAACGTTACCCATATGAAAGTTTTCTAGATCCGCCACTGTACAGATGTGGTCATTTTAAGTAATCCATAAATGATATATAACTTTTAGCTATATTTTATTTCTAACATGTTACATGTGTTAAAAAATGTTATTTGAAATAAATTGCATCATTGTTTGGAATATGTTTTCTGCACTTTTATTTTTTATTTCGTCCTACTGTGAATATGAAGCAGCAGAAATTGATCCAAAGTTAATAATATATTATTTGTGGTATATATTGTCACCTGGTATGACTCATACAAACTTTATGTTTGGTGGAGTCTACGTATGGGGTTAAAAGTTGCATGGGTTTTATTAAAAAATGAAGTTAAAAAAATGAAAAAAAAGTAAGATCTGCAGGTGCATAAAAAAATGGAAGACTGGTGGGCGGTGAACATCCGTGGGGATTAAAATGATTAGCGTACAACAGCAAATGCGACGAGTATAACATCGGGTACCACAAAAACATTCGTGGGGATCAAAGAGAGCATCTTTTGGAAATCTCCAAAACTCACCAATCTCTAGATCAACCTTAACAACTTGTTGTAACCATTTTGGTTTTTTTTTTTTTATTATTTTTTTAACAAAGATAACAGCTTTGTTAATTGAAAGAAAATAACAATTTAAATCTAGAAATAACTAATCGAGATTGGTTTAGTTGTAATTTATGCTCTTAGTCGAGTGTGTGCCACTTTAGGATTTAGGAGTAGTGCTGCAAGCGAACTAAACGTTCGATGAACAGTTTGTGAACTGTTTGACGGAAAGTTCATTTGTGTTCGTTCATTCGTAATTAGACAAACGAGCACGAGCATGAATACGAATAGGAAGGTTCGTTCGTTGTTTAGTTAAAGAACGAACATGAACGGAGGTCGCGTCGGTTCATTTATGTTCGTGAACGTTCGGTAACATGTTCATTTATGTTCGATAGTTTATTAGTGTTTTTAGTTTTTTTATTTTATTTAATACTTCAAAACGACAAATAAAATATTTAATAAGTGTCAGCGTATTATAAATTCTGTTTATGAACGTATCTTTGTGTTTGTTTGTTTCCATTTGTGCTTATAAACATTAGTTTGTGTTCATGAATGTTCGTTTTTGTTTGTTGTCTAAAATTAAAAAACAAACACGAACATAAAATCTCGTTCGTTAAGTGTTCGCGAACAAGTCATGAACACATATATTTATTAACAAACGAACATGAATAAGGTTTTATTCGTGTTTGTTGGGTTCGTTTGCAGCCGTACTTAGGAGGTCGATTAAGGTGGGCTCAGTTCTCTATTGCTTGATTTTTTAATTTAGTTTTATTTTTGTTTTTCTGATAACTTTTTTACGGACATGATGGAAATTTTCATGTGTCTATTTACGATTATATTGAGATTCTTCATTGTTGTTTCTCAGGAAGGATTGAAGCAGCTCATGAAGTTAAATTTTTTAAAAGTATCCATAAAAACAAAAGCTTATCATTTGAAGGGTTTTGCATGTTAATTCTGATTTCTGAAGCCCCTGGTAGATTAATTGTACGAATTGATGCATAGTGGCGGATCTATAAAATCTTCGTAGGGATCATGTTTTATAAAAAAAGAGTAACGAAATCGAAAAAACATTTTTCAAAATTTACACTACCGTCGATGAGCCAAGAGGTAGCTGAGGCGGAGGCTACCCCTTCACCTAAGGGTAGGTACGCCCCAGTTGATGCACATTAATTAGATATATCTTTACTCATATTTCCACCACCTTTGCATGCCTCTCATTTCTAAAGGATTATAATTAATACTATAATATGAAATGAAAGAAGCTAATACCAATATCAAGAATTATAAGTAATTAATAATACGATGACACTATTTTTATCAACAATGTGACAATTCACACGAATATTGTAACATGTTATCTAACAAATATACAATTCATCCTTCACCAATAATGTTTCATGTAACATTTTCTTATGTTACCTAAGAACTTTTCCAAAACAGTTTATTAATTCTTTACTAATCCTTACTTATTCCACATCATCTCTATCTTAAACTTGTATTTTTCATTACCAAACTATTTATTGTAGCAAACTGTTTTTAGTTCACATTGTAAAAACGAATATAATAAATAAATATTACATAGTTAAAAAATATAATAAAATACAAGTAATTATTGTATAATTATGAGAAAATTGAAAATTTTAAATTCATTTAAAGTCTAATGTTATATATTAAACAAGTTTATTATATAAAAAATCAATTAAATTATATATAAGTTTCAAAATAATATTTCATATCCAATAAACTACTAACATATTTGAATACATAATACCATATAGTTTTTAGAGTTTTTATATAACAATTAGACAAATTATATATTTATACTTAAAAAACAAGTAAATGTGGTGTGATGTGCTATAATTTTATGATCACGACATTGTTTTTTCCCGTTTTTTATCAACCTATCTTGTTTTACGGCCCACTTCTTTTGAAATTCCCAAATCGCTTTCTTATTTTTCCTATACAATCAAAATCAATGAATAATCGTTACTAAATATTTAATATTTATTTTATTCGACTTATGCAATGCTTGGGTTTCTAAACTATTTAGATAATAAAATTGAAATTCAATATAATCTAAAAGTTATCATATCATTTTTAAGGTTTTTTTTGTTATATAACGACTCATATATATTATATCTCGTTTTTAGATAATTTTTTTCTAATAACGGATGTGACCAATATACGACATCCGTGACAATCATTCTATGCATACAAAATCAAGCCACTAATAGAATGGGGAAGGATGAAGTCCTACAATGCGGCCGCCTGTCACATTATTGTTTGTAGACGTTTTTAACCACCATCCTTGATGACGGTGGACCACGTACCCAAAAAAATATAAAATGTAGACTTGCTTTCTGTTTAAAAGAACAAATATACTTTTTTTTAAGATATGCTTGACAAAACAAACATCCCATTGTTTAAGATATTTTTTAACGGCAACTAATCTCACGTGTAAACCCATCATGTTTGGGGCTATATTCAAGGTCGACTCCTCGATCGCCATGAGACTGTACCCCCTGATGTGCGGGAACCAAATAAAATCCGTAAACCCTTATTAAAAGCCCCGATTTGTCTCTTCAACCAGATGTCCGTAAAAAATGACCCGAGCAAGAATCAAACTTGCGTCTCTACTAGGAAAGACATACCTCTTACAACTGGACCAAATTGTGAGGACACTATTGTTTAAGATATACTTGACAAATTAAAAAGATTATAGAAGTTGGCAAGGATCGGACCCTTGATGGCTTGATGAGCCAAGTATTGTGTTGTTCACGTGATGGGCATGGTACGGACCCTGGGCTGGGCTCCTCCAACCGTTTGTTCTTTTGTAGAGAAAGGAGACTAACTGAAACCGATTTGACATCTCCTCACTTCGTATATATCCCTGCCATTCATTATTTATTCCACATCTCATAATTCCAAACCTTATAATTAATTGTATATGATATACTTACATAGATCGTATTTAAATCCATTATATTGTTTGTACATAGTCTTCACCTATTCATTCATAATTATGGGTGGGGGATAAAAGATGAAGAAATAACCGTGATTTAACATGTGAAAAGGTGAGTTTAAGTAACGAAAGTTAAGGGGCTAAAGGTTGAAGTCATGAGGTTAGGTTATAGGATGAGATAAACCGAAAGAGTTTTTAAAAGTGATAAAGATAGGTGAAATCATGGGGTGAGCGGTACGTAAAGAAAAGAAAAAGATACAAAGTGTCTGTTTGTTATCAGGTAATAGAATGAAATGGATGAAGGAATGGTATGGACTATCATCCCATAGTCTTGTTTGGTTATCATGTATAAATAAAATGAATCATTACTTTGTGTTGCTTTGTAGTCAGAAAAATACTAAGGAAAAAAATCGGCGGTGGGTGGTGGCTTTAGCGGTGGCGGCAGTGGTTGTTGGCGATGGAGTTGGTGGTCAAAGGGTAGAGGTCTCCCGAGCTATTGCATCGTACGATAGGTTCCTTGGTCTTGAGATCCTTCACAAGAAAACCAAACGGGTCAAATTCAGTTCAAAGTAAATTGTCTGTCGTTAGGCGACGGACAAAGATGAGGTTTTTGATAAGGTTAGGAGCATAAAGGATATTGTTTAGTTTTAAGGGCGGGAAAGGTGGTGGTAGTGTTTTATTGCCTTGTCCAATTACGGGAATGGTTGTGCCATTGCCAACAATTATTTGCTTATTAGTGCAAGAATTAAAAATAGACGGGAAATTCATACATGTTTGCTCCATGTGGCCAGAGGCGCCAGTGTCCATGTAAGCAACTGGATCAGAGAGTTGACTCATAGAGAGAGTATAGAGCGCCTGTGCAATGTCGGTCGGCGTCGGGCTGTAAGTAGCCATGTGGGCCTGTGCATGCCGTGGGCCCAGAATGCCCTATGAACCATTCGGCTGAGGGGTTGATAGGTAAGGGCAGGGTGGTGTTTGGTTGGAATGAGGGCTGTATGTATTGTTGAGAAGAGAGGCCCATTAGGTAGTGGCCTAATTGTTGGGAAATATTATGTAGGGGTGTTGGGATTGGGCCGAATAACTGGGCTGCCCCCTGGAACGGTTCGGCTGAGAAGATGATGAACGGCCTCTGCCGCTTCCATGGGAACGGCCTCGGCTGTGGGTAGTGTCGGATGTGGTTTGAGAGGAGGTGGTGTTGGGATTAGCCGAAGGGGAGCGGGTTTGGCTTTGGACGTGCAGAGCGGTTGAGGATTGGTGGGCAGAGTGGAGGGCTTGGTTAGCTTTTGTAGTTTCATTTATGCACAACTAGAAACAGACCTCATTGTTCAGTGAGACCGAATATAGTTTGCAAAACGAGATCTTGTTCGTCAACCGGGGCATCAACGTATTGTTCAAGACGAGTGTTTGCGACTTTCTGTTTGAGAAAGAGGGCTCTGGTGGCTTTATTGTCTTGGAAGAGATTCTCGATGGCTTTCCAAGCATCATATGCGGTGGTGCTCTTTTTGATAACAGTTTTTAGAAGACCGGTAGAGATTGTGCCATAGATCTATTGGAAAACTATGGCATCAAGGTGTCACACCCCGACTCGCAGCGGAAAAGGTGATCGGGGCATGATTGGGTTATCATCAAAGCTCATGACATTTATTATACGTTTCATATTCATTAATACAATTTAATGGAAATTTACAATAAATATTACAACATGGTCTAACTATCAATCTAAGCTTCTTTGTTATCTTCTAAGGCATTTCCTATGTTTCCCTTGCTTCAACCTGTTCACCTGTATCATGTGTAAAAGGGTTTTTTGGATCAACAAAAAGTTGGCGAGTGAATCCTATGGAAAACATTTGAACAAGTTTATTTAATTGATTATGAAATGAGTGCACAACCACACATGAGTAAAAATAGATGTAAACTTATTCAACAATCATTAGACATTAAATAAAGCACACATGAACAATAATGGAACGTTTAGAGGCACGCGTTGCTCTACTCGTCTCTCACGAGGAACTGATGGGCCTAATGAATGAATTGCATAAACATGATAATATGAAAGACATAACTATAAACAATATAAACTCAATGATACACACATGAACAATAATGGATTGGTTTTGAGGCACGCGTTGTTCAACTCGTCTCCCACGAGGAACTGATGGGCTTAATGAATGAATTTCATATAATTTGACAAAATGAAATAAGTAATCACAACAATATAAACAATCTAAGTTTAGGTCACGATATGGTATGACACAAATTTAAATAAACGAGTTAATTATTTGAGACACATGACACACCCCAAAACGTGTAATTAAAAAGGGGGGAGTTGTAAGATTCACTCACAGTGGGTGCGTTCGGTTGATGATGTTGAATGCACGCGAAGTGGTTTTAACCACGAGTGAAATTAACCTAGATAAATAGCATTATGGTTCGGTAAGTAAACGGATTTTATTAATCCATTTTAGTAGGATTGTTGGGTGTATTTTTGTGAGTTTAAGGCTATTTTCTAACCTTAAAAATGTTATTTTTAAGTATTTTTAATTGATTTTTAATTAAAATAAATAAATAAAATAATAAAAAAGGTTGACTTTTTTTTGACCGTTGACTTTGACTTTGACTGTAACAGTGACAGTTGACCGGTTCGTATGTATTATTGTGTGCGCTGGGTGAGGCTCGAACCCGAGACCTCCCGTACGCGTGCACGCAGCTCTACCAACTGAGCTACGTGTCTAACCCGAAATATTTCTGTTTTTAATTACATTTATATATTAATTAGGTTAAACAGAAAATCCTTTATTTTTAAAAATGATTTTAAATCAAAGAATCGGTGCGCTCCACAGGTCTCGAACCCGGGACCTGTGGCTTATACTAACACACAGTCCATCGCTGGACTGTGTGTCCAACTTGTTAACTTAACTGATTTTTATTATACTTAAACACAAACTAATTATTTTTATTTCTGACTTATTTAAAAAGGTAAATAATTGTCCCGGTCGATGCAGAAGACCGGACTCGAACTCGTGCGCTTTGATTAAACATACACACAGTCCACCACTGGACTGTGTGTCTAACTTGGTTATTATTCCGGTTATTAATATACTTAACATATACATAAAATGAATCCGGTTCAGTTAACAAAAAAGGCATTTTTATTAAGGCAGCGTGTGTGGAACAAGATTCGAACTCGAGACGTTAGTGTGTTTATTGTGCACACAGTCCACCGCTGGACTGTGTGTCTAACCCGAGTTATTTCTTGATTTAAATTATACTTATATGTTCCGTAACTTCGTTTTCTTCGTTGAGTTATAACCAGAAATGATGACTGACTGGTTCGAAGTTTTTATTCAGGTTTCTTTAGCGTTTTATGATTAATTACAGATGAGATTAAATAAAAAGAATGAAGAAATTAGGCGTGAGGTATACCGACTGGCTTCGTCTGTTTTTCCGGCGTAACTCCGGCGACAGCAATCACTTCCGTCGACGAGTGTCTTGCAGCAGAGAGTCTTCAGAAAGCTTACAAAGTATGTGGGTGACTTCGGTATAAGTTCAGAGGGTTTAGTAAGGCTTATAAGTTAAGGACTCGGTTTTCCGGCGATGAGCAGAAGAATTCCGGCGAGTGAGTTTTCGCCGAGAAAGGGTGCGGTTTTGAGCGAAAATGTTTGCAGAGGTTCGAGGGGGTATTTATAAGGCAAATCGTCGATGAATTTGGTCCGATTTTCGACTTGATTCGTCGGTTAGAAAAACTCCGGCGGTTATAATTTGTGTCGCGGACTCAGACTTCGGTTATAACCGATGTGTAGTTAAAGTTTACGTTATAACGGAAAGAATCGTTAAGTTTCGCGAGATTGCCGGGATTTCCGACGACTGCAACTTTGGGCGCCGGTTTTGAATTCGGAAAGACACGTTATCAATTAAATGATCCTAACATTTAACAAAGAACATCAGTGGCGCAGTGGTTTAAGTGTTGAGTGTTAAGTCTGTTGTTGAACCGTGACTGACCCGGGTTCGAAACCCGGCAGGAACAAAACATTTTTATTTTCATATTTTTAACAGTTTTTCAAAAACTAATTATATATTCCCATATAATAATTGATTATGTATCGTTTAAAATTATTTTAGGCATTTAATTCGCAACGAAATTTTTAACTGACTGTTCGGTTAATAAACGGAGCGGGTTTGGTAAAATCCGTTTTTGACGGATGTTACACAAGGCGTTCCCACGAGTCGGCAGGGGCGGGGGGAGGCCGATTGCTTTTCCTTATCAGTAGACGAGGAAACAATGGGTGAGGAACGAGGCTCAAGGTGGTCAGCCACTAGAAACGTCGTACAATTGATTCGAAATAGTTCCGACCATGTGTTATAATCGGCGGCTTCATTGTCTAAGGTGATGGGGACGAAGGTTCGGATGTTGGAAACGATGACAGCAGGGTGCAACTTGTGATCAACCATTAAAAGAAAAAAAAATTGGGGGAGGCGGCAAGGGTTTGGAGGTGGCAGGAGGGATAGGTAGGATCTTTAGGGTTTTGGAGGTGGCAGGAGGGATAGGTAGGATCTTTAGGGTGATACCATGTAGAATTGTGATAAATTCCTTGCGTCTTTCATTCACAATATGATCAATATATAATGGTACAAGAGATCTTCTAATTTTGGAGATAATTGATTCAATAAACACTAATTACAATACTATAAATACGGGCATAATTAGAGGCGCCTATTAGCAATGGTGGTGGTGGGGTGGGTGTAGTCGGTGGGGGTGACGATGGGTGGTATGGGTGGCAATGGTCGGTGGGGGCGGTGGTGACGGTGGTTATCATTAGTGGGTGGCAACGGGTGGTGTTGGTAATGGTGATGAAGGGTGAGAGAATTAATGGAATGAAAAAAAATCAACAAAGGGGTGGATGAAATGAATTTTGAGGGTTTTAGAGGGAATGAAGTGCCTATGTAATGGGCGATTTCATTATATTGACCAACCAAGCACATTTTTTTCTTTACCTCATAATAGTCTTTTCCTTTCTGTCTCTCATTCTTGCATACCAAACACTAGCCTAGTGAATTGAGTTAGTAATATGGTTAAGGATTTGTTGCGTATTAGTACAGGTTTGAGTTAGCTTAGGAAACATGTTTTGTTTGTTCAACTGTGTTGTGTGATCCAATTATTTTCCAAGAAAAGATGGAAACTAGTCGAACTTTTATCGACTTATTTAAGCTCAAACCCACTTCACTTCGTTCAAGTTGAGCCTTACCAGGTTTAAACCCGAGCCTCAAAATGTTAAAATGATTAGAGTTAAAGGATATATGGGATCAACTTAGAGCCTTTTCAAGCTTTTCGACTAAGGTATATAGTTTCAAGTTATTCAACTTGATATAAAGCGTTTTTTTAGCCAAACTTGAGTCCAAATTGTGAAAGCTAAAGATGAGCTAAAGCCCTAATTGACAACAAAATCAAAGTCCTAATTGAACTTATAAGTTCTAAACGTGGTATTTTTTTTTATCGAAGATTATGAGCGTTCGGTGTTGTGGGTTGTGACTAGTCGAACAACTTTTTTCTTCGGGAAGAAAAAAACATAGAACAATCTTTTGTGTTTAATGTTTTATGCACGTTGTATGTGTCACTTTGTTTACGTGTGCGTGCATCCTAAGAAGTGGTAGGAGGAGAGGTCGTGATTGAAGAGATACGGTTAGAGAAGACAACTTGCGTAGTAAAGCAATGAATGACTTAACGGTGTGCACTTGAAAGCGTGAAACTAACATTTAGCAATTTTTGACAATTATGATGCTAAGTCTGTATATGAATAACGATTTAGTGTATGTAACGATAAGATGTAGTTTTAAGGAGTGATGTTATTTATTATAAACCAATAAAAATGATTCATGAACCTAAATATATTATAAATTACTATAATTAAAAATAGCCTAGTGGCATCTTGGGGTTAGTGGTTAGAGATCATGAGATTCTGGGTTTAATTCCCACAACAGACTTTTTTTTTCTCCAGATTTATTAGGTTTTCTCATGAATTGATGTATATGCATTATTGTCTAGTGAAGATATATATGATCAAGTAGTTCTGCTGTTCCGTCGATGGCATACTAATTTTCCTATAATTCATCAGTAATATAAATTTACCGTTAAAAAATATTATGATTTTAAACGCTTATTTTCTTTTATTGGAGAGAGATGGACATTGTGTGCCTCGTGATCGGCGAAGAGCAGATCCCTGGTGACTATTTCTCCTGGTCACGTGGTCTTTTTGACCATTCCAATCGACTGTATCATTTTAAACATTATTCATACTTAATTTTAGAGCTAACCCATAAAAAAAATAAAAGTTGTCTTGGCCTGCCTAAACTTATTTACTTAGATCTTATAAAATTATACATATAGAATGTCATGAAGAGTTTTACAGTAGAGAATTTCAGTTCAAGTTATTTTTAGCTCGGTCGATGATTTTGATTTTCGAGTCTGACTCGTGAACAATCTGAACTTAGGGCTATCCAACAAGCTCGAGGCTCGGAGCTTGCTCAGATTTAGCTTGGAAAAAGCTCGCTCGATATGACTCGGTTTGAAACTGAGCTGAGCCGGCTCGACTCGGTAAGAAAGTGAGCCTAGCTCGGCCCGTAACGAGCCAAATTGGCTCGGTTTGGCTCGCTTTTTAGCTCGGCTCAGCTTAGCTTAGATTATTTTACTTTTAATATATTTTATTTTTATATACTTTATAATGTATTACAAAAAACTAATTATTATTTACATGTATTTATGAGTGTAATTGTATACTATGGCATATTTGAAGGTGGATTACCATACTATAAACTTATACTGTATTTCGTTGAAATTTGAAACTTATTTTGTGTTGTTGAACTTGATTTTCACTTGTAATGTATAAAGTTGAACCCATTTTGGATATGTTTTTTTAAACTATTAAAAATATTTCTACTGAACACTGAAAGCTATGTATTAATTTTTCTTTTTTAATTCGAGCCAAACCAATCCGAACCGAGCCAGCTCGGTTTATAACCAAACTGAGCCCGAGCTTAGATTTATAGCTCGGTTTTAAATCTAAGCCGAGCCGGCTCGATTTATAGTCAAGTTGAGCCCGAGCTTAACCTAGCTCAGCTCATAAACTAGCCTGTCCAGACTCAAGTCATATTCAATCATTCATCATGATGTCAAGTTTAATTATTATTTGACATCTCATTCTACTCATCATTCTTGTTACAACCATCACATTCCATCACTAATTTTTTTGTTTTTCTAAATAAAATATAAAAGACAGTTAGTTCTTGTTTTTTTTCCTCACAAAGTAACACACTAAGGTACTAGTTTAAAATCACTTACTGGAGGCATTAACTTTTCAAGTTGTAACGTGTGGGGGTATTAACGTTCTTTTTTTGCATATGAGTGTGTTCGAGTTAAGTTTTAACAGACCATTAACATTAATACCCCCACAAGTTACAAATTGAAAACTGATACCCTAGTAAGTGATTTTAAAGTATTAGTACCTTAGTGTATTATTTTGTGCAAACCACAGGGACTAACTGTGTAACTAATTAAATAAAATAAAAGACAACATTTTTAAAATACATTAAATTAATAAAAATATAAACAATAAAAATAAATACTCATATTCAAAAACTAAAATAAAAATTACTCTCGGGCAATTAGATATCAAAACCACCAACGTGTTCTGTTAAAACAAGTCGTAGTCCAAAATGGGCGTCTTCATTTCGCAACTCTAGTTGAATATTCTCGCTAACGAGTACCTATGTTGGAGCGTCCATAATGTAGTGTAGTGATATTGCGTATTTCTCATCCTTTATGATCATATTGTGCAATATGATACACGCGTCCACCACGCTTCTTCTTTTTGGTGGTCTAATTGTACACACCGGTCAATCAATTATACCTCATTTACCCTTTTAAAATACCAAACGCTCGCTCAAGTCTTTTCTTGTTGATTCGTGTAACTTTTTGAACAATATTTCTTTGGCGTTGGTGAAACGAATATGCTTTTACAAAAACAGACCAAATCGGGTAAATACCATAACAAGATAGAAGCCAGGTCTATAATGTCTGCCGTTGACAACAAACGAACACGGTGATGCAGTTCCTTGTAACTCGGCATTGAATAACGGTGATTGATGTAGAACATTAATGTCTTTGTTTGAACTGGGAGCACCAAAGTACACATGCCAAATCTATAAATCATTCGACACCAGCACTTCATGCATGATCGTCAGTTTTTTGTGGTCACCTCTCATAAATTGTCCTCGCAAACTTGTCCAACTTCTCCAAACGATGTGCATATAGTCGATGCTGACGAGCATCCCCGGAAAGTGTTATCTAGGTAAATATTCATCATATTCGTCGGGAACGTTAGCGATTGCGAGTTGACGAATCACAAATGTGCATTTTTGTATCGTCGTGAAACTGTTTTTCCCTCTAGCGTCTTAGCCTTCTTTAAACCATTCAATCTCAGCTTCATATCTCCCACAATATTCAATAATAATTCTTTCGATATGCGAAACCTCGCTCTAACGTCTCGCCATTATACTTTGAGTTTTCAACAAAGTAATCATTCATTAGAACTTCATTTGCCGCTACCCGATCACACTGCACAATTTTTTCTTCGACCGTCCTGTATCTTCAAGTCTCATGTGCTCACAAATCCTTAAAAAAAAATCCATAGTACCACTCGTAGAGACGGGCGGAAGTGTACTGTAACATTCGTGAAATCGGGTTTCGAAAACCCGCCCCAATTTATCAATCAAAGTATTTTTGTTTACGTCGCTCAGTTATCTATTTATTGTATACAATATTAATTATATAATGAAATTCAATGTTTAAAAACAAATTAATAAATAAAGAAATAATATAATATAATCCAGTAAATAAAATAAATCAACTAATTAATAAATACTTATAATAATTCAAAAAGGTTTAATAAAAACAAATTAAAGAAAAAAAAATGGTTTTAAAGAAATAAACGGGTGAACCAGGAATCGAACCCGAGTTCCACCGGTTGCACACACACCATCAACACCACTAGGCTACACACACACACACACCTTGTAACAGATCCCGCATATCATTATATATATATTCGCACACACTCAGGTGGGAAAACCTGCAACTAACCGGATCCGAACAACGCGCCTTTCCTTTTTCTTTTGAAATTTCCAACAACTGGCCTCGTGTTTATTTTTGGCAAACTTCGATCTTGATAGCTGTCATCTCCGCAACAGATTGGCAATCATCGAATTCGGTTTCCTAAACCGAACCCAAATGCACCTCTATAAATACCGAATGCAATCCCTTTCAGAAATCGCTCACTACAAACTACTTTACGCACATTCTCTGCCCCATACGCCCTGCTCACCAGAAAACACCGGCTATCACCGGAAGTAAATCGCTGGAATTGTACTCGCCGAAAGACTTCACTGCCGTCTGGTATTCCCCCTTCACTCTAACTAAATGCATATATTACGTTCATGGATCATGTGGGTCTAAGCAATCGGAGTTTACTCGTGTTTGGAATCGGGAATGGCCGTTTGTTTCTGGGTAAAATGTTAAACGAAGAAGACGACAACAAGATGTGTGTGTATATATATATATATATATTATGATTAAGATTTCCACCGGGTTAAGCACCCAGCCCAACTGGTTGGGCCGGGTGCAAACCAAACCCATATGTCACAGGTTCGAATCCACACTCATACCCCGGCCGGACCACTTCAAACTTTTTTTAAATCTACCATTTCTGTATACGCATAATTAGTATATAAATATAATTAAAACCTAAGAATTTTCGGGTTAGACACACAGCCCAGTTGGAAGGGCTGGGTGCATAACATCACAAAGGTCACCGGTTCGAGTCTCTTGCCTCACACCGGTCGGGCTATTTAAATCTTTTTTTAAATTCTGATCAAAATTAAATGGCTTAATATGTGTATAAGAATAATTAAAATCCAGATTCTTACGGGTTAGACACGTAGCTCAGTTGGAAGAGCTGCGTGCACGCAACCGAGAGGTCATGGGTTCGAGCCTCACACACGCATGCTTATAATTCGAGTGAACCGGCCGACTGACAGCCTTGTCAGTCTGACCAATTTTTTTTATATTTTATTCTTATTTTTATTTCTAATATTTCATTTTATGACTTATTAACAAAAAGCAATTAAAAATTTTAAAATATAAATACTTTCTAAAGTTTATTATATCAATAAAACCGACAAAAATTAACTTAAAAATCTAAACACAAAGGTTTTTAACCAAAATATTAGTTTGCTTATTTATCAAGTTATCGCGTTATTATTTTAGGTTAGTATTTCCTCGTCAGTTAAATCCGCAACTCGTACGCTCTCTTTTCCACTCAAGAATACGCAAGTGAACCTCTACAAATTCCCCGTTTTAATCATGTTTTGGAGTGTATCATGTGTCGTACCATTTCTTTTATTTTATTTAACGCTTGTGCTAACATCATTTCGTGATCAAATGTGTATTGTTGTTATATGGTTTATATCTGGATACATTTTATCATTTCAGTGCAATCATTTCATTAGGCCCATCAGTTCCTCGTGGGATACAGGTTGAGCATCAGGTGCCTCATTAGACCGGCTCTATTTGATTGAGCCTTGATCTCAAATACATCATTCATTATGTCATATGTTCATACAATGTGGTTTGTGATTGGTTACATATATTCATTTGCTCACATGTGATTCATGCACAATTTTATTTAAACAAACATAAAGTTTAATTTTTAAATGTTTTATCAAGATTCACTTGCCAACTTTTGTTGACCCAAATTTCCTGTTTTACGCATGGTACAAGTGAACAAGCTGAGGAACTAAACACATAGGATGGCCTTAGAAGAATAAACAATTTATTTCGTTTGGAACAGTCGTTTGGTTTATTGTTTGTGTTTGTATGAATTTTGTGTTGGATATTTGAAGTTAATTTCAATTTAATGAATATGAAACTTATTAGTAAATATCATGAGCTTTGGTGATAACCCAATCATGCCCCGACTTTTATTCCGCTGCGGGTCGGGGTGTGATAGATTGGTATCAGAGCTTGTGACTATAGGGATATAGGATAGGTTATTAGACCCTGAGAGCCTATACTATAGTTGATTAGATTTTAATTGTTTATGTGTTACATGCAAAATTCATGATGTTTATATGTTTCATGTTTATTTTCACACACAATATTATGCAAGCACTCTCACAAGTACATGTTAATATGCAATGCTCATCATAGTTCACATCCCCATAACATATCATATCTATGAAAGCACACACCTCACGATTTTACAATTTCCATGATTTCTTTTCAAAGATTTTTGCAATGTTTTCTTATTTTTTTTTTCAAATCACATCAAAGTGAGTTTTCACGACGGGCATGTAGTAACTGGAAAGGTACGAGTACCGGTAGTCGGAACGTCCTGTCTAGGCTTGGCATTCGTATAAATCTAAAATAAAGGACCAGTTTGCCTACCTGGGGACCAACGATGAGAGTACAAAGGACCTATTAGGCCAAAGCATGCTATACCAAACGTCGTGTGAACTAACCCCACTTTGAGTTGTCATTGTGTCTACACCTGGACACCCTCCGACCTTACATCTCGCAATCATGTTTTACGATTTTCATTCGGGTGATGCGAGTGTCAACCAGCCGACACCAATGTAAACCCTACCAAGCCCAATAGTCATGGGGGCCCACATGACTATACAGGCTATGGTATGGGAGACATTTGGAGGCCCAACATGAGCAAGCCCAAGACATCCTACGGATGTAGTTAAGTTGTTTTTCAGCTATTTACAAATGTGGTTTTCATTTTTTTTACGAACATGACACCTAGAAAATTATCAAACTCACAATCTCCCTGCATATATTCCTTTAGATGTCTGCTAGACACTTACGAGGAGGTAGAAGGTCAGGAAAGTCGAGTGAACGGTTGGCCACGCAAATTGCTCAACAAATGACCGCGGTACTTCTTGACATCGTGCTACAAGTTCAACAAGCTCTCACCGTAAATCCCATCAACCCTCCGAACCAAGAAGGCCAAAACGTCGCCACACCCTCCTCCCAAAACCACTAAATGCACCTACAAACACTTCAAGTCCTGCGATCCCCCAAAATATGAAGGGACTGAAGGTGTCACGCTCTCCTCCATTGGTTTGAGGAGATGTAAAACACCTTTCTCAATTGCGACTGTCCTGAGGATCGCAAGATACGTTACGCTACTGGACGTTTGTTTGGGGTAGCCCTTACCTGATGGAACACGGAAAAAGGTAAGCGAGGTGTGAAAGATGCCATGGCCTTATCATGGGAGGAATTAAGAGAAATAATGACAAGACGCTTCTGCCCTAGAAGTGAGATCAAAAAGCTCGAAGATGAATTCTATTCTCTAAAGCAAAAGGAAGGGGATCACACTTCCTACAACAAGAGGTTTCTTGAATTGAACCAGATGGTTCCCAACCTGTTCACTCCGTTATACCGCTTGATCGAGCACTATATTCGAGGCCCCCCCTCGAAAATCCAAGATTCGGTTTTAAGCACTTCTCCCGCAACACTTGAAGCCGCCATGGAATTAGCTACGGAGCTTACCGAAAATCGCATTCGAAATGGCGATTTTAAAGATGAGAAGAAGAAAACAACTGTTGAAGCCCCAACTCCAATCCAATCTGGCTCATCCTCAAAGTTTGCTGGTAAGAGGAAGCGAAATGGCAAGAACTTCGCCGTCACCCAAACCAACCCTCCCATCACTGCTGCTCCAATCACCCAAGTCACCCCTACAACCGCACCATTCAAAAAGCCATACACTGGCCCACACCCAAAATGTAACCGTTGCCAATACCATCACCCTCCTGAGAACCCTTGCCAGTACTGCACAAGTTGTGGCCGTGCAGGTCACACTATCCAAACATGCAGTACACTCCAACGATTAAACCACAATCAGCCTCCAGCTCAAACCCAAAACCAAATGGTGGGACAAGCCCAACAACCCTTACTTCTATCACCTGCCCAACCCAACTACCCGATGATGCAACCCATATGAGCTTGCTTTAACTGTGGTGATCCAAACCACTTCAGAAACACTTGCCCACACCTGGTGAACATCATCAATGCCCAAGCCCAAGCAGACCCAGTGAACTAAGCTAACCAAGCTCATCCACTCGCTATAGGAAGGGCTTTCAATATCAACGCCAACCAAGCAAGGGCTGACAACAACGTGGTCAATGGTACGTTTCTCGTAAATGGTAGTTATGCATCCATATTATTCGATACTGGTGCGGATAAGAGCTTTGTATCTTTAGAATTTGAATCTATTCTCGACCTACCTCGTGTTAGTCTCGCTGAATCAATCACGGTGGAAGTTGCTGACGGAGAGCCCATTTCGTTAAATTCTATTATACGTGATTGTACTCTTACCCTAAATGATCAAGATTTCTCGATTGACCTCATCCCTATGAAATTGGTAAGTTTTGATGTTATCATCGGCATGGATTGGCTCAGCTAGCATCACGCTGAATTGGTGTGCCATGAAACGTTCATTCGTATTCCTCTCGCCGACGGTCAAACACTACGTATCTTTGGAGAAACTCCTTCGAAAGGGCTCAAATTGATGTCATGCCTTAAAGCTCGAAGATATCTTCGCAAGGATTACGTCACATTTCTAGCTCACATCGTCAAGAAGGAAGGCAAGGAAAGGAAGTTCGAAGATATTCCAATCGTGAAGGAATTTCCTCAAGTATTTCCCGACGACGTTTCAGGACTTCCTCCTGTGTGATAAGTCGAATTTCGAATCGATCTTGTGCCTGGTGCTACACCAGTCGCGAAATCCCCCTATAGGTTAGCCCCATTGGAGATGCAAGAGTTGGCTAGTCAGCTGCAAGAGCTGACTGACAAAGGATTCATACGCCCTAGCTCGTCGCCTTGGGGTGTACCTGTTCCTTTTGTGAAGAAGAAGGATAGAACGTTTCGCATGTGCATTGATTATAGGGAACTCAACAAGTTGACCGTTAAGAATCGCTATCCTTTGCCTCGTATTGATGACCTTCTAGACCAACTTCAAGGTGCCACTTGTTTTTTAAAAATCGACCTTCGTTCTGGTTATCATCAACTTAGAGTGCGCGAAGAAGATATTCCAAAAACTGCCTTTCGAACTCGTTATGTCATTACGAGTTCATGGTTATGCCTTTCGGATTAACCAACGCCCCCGCTGTCTTCATGGATTTGATTAATAGGGTATGCAAACCCTATCTTGATCGTTTTGTCATAGTCTTCATCGATGACATCCTTATCTACTCCAAGTCAAAATCCGATCATGAGCGACATCTTCGACTTATTCTTACACTTTTGAGGACTGAAAAGCTTTACGCTAAGTTTTCAAAATGTGAATTCTGGTTGAAAGAGGTACAATTTCTTGGTCATGTAGTTACTGACAAAGGGATTCATGTCAACCCTTCAAAAATCAAGGCAGTACAAGAGTGGCAAGTGCCACGCACTCCTACTGAAGTTAGGTCATTTCTTGGTTTGGCTGGATACTATCGACGCTTCATTGCCAATTTTTCTCGTATCACCGTTCCACTCATGGCCTTGACTCACAAGGGAAAACCCTTCATTTGGGGACCCAAGCAAGAGGAGGCCTTCCAAACTTTGAAGCAAAAGCTTTGTGACGCACCTATCCTTACACTCCCTGAGGGTTGCGAAGACTTTGTGGTTTATTTCGACGCGTCAGGGCAAGGTTTAGGCTGTGTTCTGATGCAAAGAGGAAAGGTGATAGCCTATTCCTCTAGGCAACTCAAAGTACATGAGAAGAATTACACCACCCACGACCTAGAACTTGGAGCAGTCGTGTTCGCTCTAAGATATGGAGACATTATCTCTATGGTACCAAGTGTGAAATATACACTGACCAAAAGAGTCTCTAAGATATCTTCAACAAAAAAGAGTTAAACATGAGGCAATGACGATGGGTCGAACTTCTCAATGATTATGACTGTGAAATTCGATATCATCCTGGCAAGGCAAACGTTGTGGCTGATGCACTCAGTCAAAAGGGTTATGCGAATTCCATTCATCTCCTATGTTCTCAAATTGTGACCGACCTCAAAGATCGAATTCGAGCAGCTCAACATACATCCGTAACGGAAAATGATTTATGTGATGAGCTGTCTTGTGGAGCCGAACTCAAAATTGAAACCAAATCCGATGGTATCTTTTACTATTTAAACCGCATATGGATTCCCGATCGCGACAACCTTCGTGATTTCCTCATGAATGAGGCACACAAAACATGATACTATGTACACCCAGGAGCCGATAAGATGTATCAAGACCTACGATACACCTACTGGTGGCCTGGCATGAAAAAGGATACCGCTGTTTTTGTTTCCAAGTGCCTTACATGTTCCAAAGTGAAAGCTGAACATCAAAGACCTTCAGGACTTCTAGTCCAGCCCGAAATACCTGTATGGAAGTGGGAAAACATAACCATGGACTTCATTACCGGGTTACCTCGCACCTCCAGTGGGTATGACACCATATGGGTAATAATCGATCGTCTTACAAAATCATCTCACTTCATTCTGATTCGCGAGGACTTCAAGAACGAGAAGTTAGCTCGCATCTACATCGACGAGATCGTAAGCCATCATGGTGTACCGTTAAGCATCATTTCAGACTGTGATGGTCGTTTCCCTTCACGTACATGGCAAGCCGTACAAACCGCTTTGGGTACACATTTAGACCTCAGCACCGCTTTCCACCCTCAAACTGACGGTCAATCTGAACGCACCATCCAAACCCTTGAAGACATGCTGCGAGCGTGTGTCATAGACTTCAAGGGTAATTGGGACACTCATATACTGTTAGTCGAGTTTTCGTACAACATAGCTATCATTCAAGTATCGGTATGGATCCCTTTGAAGCTTTATATAGTCGTAAATGCCGATCCCCAGTATATTGGCACGAAATTGGTGAAGCGCAAATCACCGGACCTGAGTTGATTCAAGAAACAACCGAAAAAATCCTTCAAATTCGAAACAATCTTCTAGCGGCTCAAAGTCGTCAAAAGAGTTATGCTGATAAACGACGAAAGCCCTTGGAGTTTTGTGTTGGTGACCAAGAACTTTTGAAAGTATCACCATGGTAGGGAGTGGTTCGTTTTGGTCAAAAGGGCAAGCTAGCACCACGTTACGTAGGACCTTTCAAGATACTCGAAAAAGTAGGCCCTGTAGCCTACAAGCTTGACCTACCAGAAGAACTCAACAGAATACATCCCACGTTCCACGTATCAAACTTGAAAAAGTGCCTCGCCGACGAAAACCTCCATATCCCTCTAGAAGACATTCAAGTCGATGAATCAGCGCACTTTGTTGAAAGACCAGTGGAAATCATGGATTTCGGTGAGAAGCGTTTAAGGCGAAGTCGTATTCCAATCGTCAGGGTGTGTTGGGAGTCAAAACGAGGGCCCGAGTTTACTTGGGAACGTGAAGACTCAATACGCGAAAAGTACCCACATCTTTTTCCCGTTGCAACCACTACTTAAATTTCGGGACGAAATTTCTAAAAGTAGGGGATACTGTAACATTCGTGTAAATCGGGTTTCGAAAACCCGCCCCAATTTATCAATCAAAGTATTTTTGTTTACGTCGCTCAGTTATCTATTTATTGTTTACAATATTAATTATATAATGAAATTCAATGTCTAAAAACAAATTAATAAATAAAGAAATAATATAATATAATCCAGTATCAACTAATTAATAAATACTTATAATAATTCAAAAAGGTTTAGTAAAAACAAATTAAAGAAAAAAAAAACGGTTTTAAAAAAATAAATGGGTGAACCGGGAATCGAACCCGGGTTCCCATGGTTGCACACACACCATCAACACCACTAGGCTACACACACCTTGTAACAGATCCCGCATATCATTATATATATATATTCGCACACACTCAGGTGGGAAAGCCTGCAACTAACCGGATGTAACATTCGTTGAAAAACGGGTTTCAAAACCCGCTTCGTTTGTTAATCAAATATTCAGTTATAAGTTCGTTGCGTATTTATTGTTCAGATAAATTTTAAACAATACATAATTAATAAATATTTTAGAATTTAAAAACCATAATTTATAACTAATAATAATAAGTATAAAAAAATAAATAATAGGGTAGCCGGGTTTCGAACCCGGGTCTCCCGCAAAGACAAACACACACCACACCACTCCGCCACACACTTCTTTTGTGATAAATACTGAAGCAAATAACACTTATAATAAAAACCAAAAGTCAAACCTGCAAGGCCACGTATTCAGAACTCGAAATCACCGGAGAAAAACCGAAACTCCGCAATCGTGGCTATTTTCCTTTGACTGAAACGTATAAACTGAATTCGACATTAGTTATAACCGTTGCATAACATCCAATTGGGTCAAGATCCGTTTCTGTCGATAATTGAAATCTTGACCGTAAATTTTTGGTCTCCAAAAATCGAAATCCAATCGGTCTGTTCATCCTATAAATACCCACACAAAATCCTTGTAAACATTTCGCTCAGAACCGCACTCTCATCCTGAAGCTTAAGTCCTTTCAGAGCACGTCGCCGGAAGTCCTCGCACTCGCCGGAATATCACCGGAAAACCGAAGCTTTACTCCTAATCGGTATAATTCTCAACTCTTTTTGGTAATCCATTATTTAGCATGTATTAATCTTAATCATACAACCAGATTCTGTTTTGAACAATTTCCGGTCAGATATATGTTCTGTATTTTTGTAAGTGAAGAAGATGAAGTTGAATATGTGTATTAATATAATTAAAATCGGATATTTAACCGGGTTAGACACACAGTCCAGCGGTGGACTATGTGCAAATACAATACACACGTCCCGAGTTCGAATCACGCATGTTACCGACTTTCTGAAATAAAACCAACATTTTTAAAACCTATTCAGACCAACCCACAGTATGTATATATGAGGAATATAATCCAGTAGTTAAGCAGATTAGACACACAGCCCAACTGGTTGGGCTGTGTGCACTCGAACCGAAGGTCCCGAGTTCGAGTCCGGGTTTCTGTAACCGGTTCGGCCTTATTAAATCATTTTTAATAAAAACTAAACAAGGTTAAAGTTAGTTAGTATATATATATAATTAAAACAGAGAATATTTCGGGTTAGACACGTAGCTCAGTTGGTAGAGCCGCGTGCACACAAAGAAAGGTCCCGAGTTCGATCCCGCGCACCGCCTGAAATACACTGTCTGACCGGTCAGACCCGGTCAGACCTGACAGAAAGTCAACCCATTTTTTTTATATTTTTACTTGTTTATTTAATTGAAAAATCTTTTAAAAATACTTAAAAATAAGATTCTTAAAGTTAGAAAATTTCATTAAACTCACAAAAATAAATCTAAAAATCTCATTAAGAGCACTAATTAAAAACATTAATCTCAAATAAAATTTATTTATTTATCGAATCATTTCGTTATTATTTAGGTTAGTTTTTCCCTCGTCGGTTGAATCGTAAACTCGTGCGCATTCATCATCATCAAAGAACGCTCCCACTGTGAGTGAATCTCTATCAATTCCCCGTTTTAATCATATTTTGGGGTGTATCATGTGTCGTACTATTCTTTTATTTTACGTAAACACTTGTGCATACATCATATCCGTGATCAAATGTGTATCAATTGTTGTGTGAATTATATGTAGATTGAATTTATCATTTCAGTGCACGCATTTCATTAGGCCCATCAGTTCCCCGTGGGATACGGGTTGAGCATCAGGAGCCTCATTAGATCGGCTCCGTTAGATTGAGCCTTGATCTCAAATACATCATCATTCATGTCATATACTCATCCAAAGTGGTTTGTGATTGTTTACATATATATGTTTGCTCACATGTGATTAATGCACGAATTTTCTTTGATAAATAAAACAAGAAATTAGTAAAAATGTTTTATCAAGGTTCACTCGCCAACTTTGTTTGACCCAAAATCTCCCCCGTTTTACACATGATACAGGTGATCCAGCTGAGACAGGAAACACTTAGGATGGCCTAGAAGAATAAACAAGTTTATGCTTTGGAATAAATATATAGTCTCATTTTCCTTTGTAGTTGTATGTATTTTGTTTTTGGATATTTAAGTTTGTAATTTGAATTTAATAAATATGAAACATCTTAGTAAATATCATGAGCTTTGGTGATAACCCAATTATGCCCCGACTTTTATTCCGCTGCGGGTCGGGGTGTGACACCGGATCCGAACAATGCGCCTTTCCTTTTCTTTTGAAATTTCCGACAACTGGCCTCGTGTTTATTTTTGGCAAACTTCGAACTTGATAGCTGTCATCTCCGCAACAGATTGGCAATCATCGAATTCGGTTTCCTAAACCGAACCCAAATGCACCTCTATAAATACCGAATGCAACCCCTTTCAGAAATCGCTCACTACAAACTACTTTACGCACATTCTCTGCCCCATACCCCCCTGCTCACCAGAAAACACCGGCTATCACCGGAACTAAATTGCCGGAATTGTACTCGCCGGAAGACTTCACTGCCGTCTGGTAATTCCCCCTTCACTCTAATTAAATGCATATATTACGTTCATGGATCATGTGGATCTAAGCAATCGGAATTTAGTCGTGTTTGGAATCGGGAATGGGCGTTTGTTTCTGGGTAAAATGTTAAACGAAGAAGACGACGGCAAGATGTGTATATATATATATATATATATATTATGATTAAGATTTCCACCGGGTTAAGCACCCAGCCCAACTGGTTGGGCCGGGTGCAAACCAAACCCACATGTCACAGGTTCGAATCCACACTCATACCCCGGCCGGACCACTTCAAACTTTTTTTAAATCTACCATTTCTGTATACGCATAATTAGTATATAAATATAATTAAAACCTAAGAATTTTCGAGTTAGACACACAGCCCAGTTGGTGGGGCTGGGTGCATAACATCACAAAGGTCACCGGTTCGAGTCTCTTCCCTCACACCGGTCGGGCTATTTGAATCTTTTTTTAAATTCTGATCAAAATTAAATGAGCTTAATATGTGTTTAAAGAATAATTAAAATCCAGATTCTTACGGGTTAGACACGTAGCTCAGTTGGAAGAGCTGCGTGCACGCAACCGAGAGGTCATGGGTTCGAGCCTCACACACGCATGCTTATAATTCGAGTGAACCGGCCGACTGACAGCCTTGTCAGTCTGACCAATTTTTTTTTATATTTTATTCTTATTTTTATTTCTAGTATTTCATTTTATGACTTATTAACAAAAAGCAATTAAAAATTTTAAAAATATATACTTTCTAAAGTTTATTATATCAATAAAACCCACAAAAATTAACTTAAAAATCTAAACAAAGGTTTTTAATCAAAATATTATTTTGCTTATTTATCAAGTTATCGCGTTATTATTTTAGGTTAGTATTTCCTCGTCGGTTAAATCCGCAACTCGTACGCTCTCTTTTCCACTCAAGAATACGCACCCAATGTGAGTGAATCTCTACAAATTCTCCGTTTTAATCATGTTTTGGGGTATATCATGTGTCGTACCATTTCTTTTATTTTATTTAACGCTTGTGCTAACATCATCTCGTGATCAAATGTGTATTGTTGTTATGTGGTTTATATGTGGATACATTTTATCATTTCAGTGCAATCATTTCATTAGGCCCATCAGTTCCTAGTGGGATACGGGTTGAGCATCAGGTGTCTCATTAGATCGGCTCCGTTTGATTGAGCCTTGATCTCAAATACATCATTCATTATGTCATATGTTCTTACAATGTGGTTTGTGATTGGTTACATATATACATTTGCTCACATGTGATTCATGCACAATTTTATTTAAACAAACATAAAATTTAATTATTTAAATGTTTTATCAAGGTTCACTCGCCAACTTTTGTTGACCCAAATTTCCTATTTTACGCATGGTACAGGTGAACAAGCTGAGAAACGAAACACATAGGATGACCTTAGAAGAATAAACAATTTATTTCGTTTGAAACAATCGTTTGGTTTATTGTTTGTGTTTGTATGAATTTTGTGTTGGATATTTGAAGTTAATTTCAATTTAATGAATATGAAACTTATTAGTGAAATAATGAGCTTTGGTGATAACCCAATCATGCCTCAACTTTTATTCCGCTGCGGGTCGGGGTGTGACATGTACTTGGGTACTCCATATCACTATTGATACTTTTCAAAAACTATAAAAATAGAGAACTTTTATAGAATTGAGAGAAGTAAATAGAGTTGAGTGGTAATTTGTAAAGTGGGTGTGTGTGAATTGGAAGAAGATTAGATTTAAATACATGGGAATCATTTTTTTAATCACCAACGGTCGATTACGTCACCCAAATGACCGTTTGAAACCCACCCATCACAACATGATGTGCATCGCGGAACTGGTCATCACCAACGTGATACACACGCTTGCTACAGTGTATCACGCCATCAGTTAGACTAATCAATGATAAAATTATATGTAGTTCATATCCTAAATAATGTATTATCCTCATTTATTTATACTTGTTTAATTGGTATATTGAATAGAATACTATTGTTTTAGGTATTTCTAACATTATCTACACATAACGTTCTCAATCATATCACCAAAAAATATATATGCAAGCTAAAGGTGATACAAGAATATGGTTTCAAAAAAGAGTTCTCCAATGAAATTCTAAGCAGGACGTTAGATGCTTGTTGATGAAATAAAATATGATACATGAGCCAAAATCTGATGCGTGTTCATAATGCCTTGTAAGTGATGACTGTGTATAACTTATCTATAACACGTTTTTATAAATGAATAACACACACTAAAATAAATAACCCTTTTATGATTTTCTCCGAATTAAAAACAACATTTTCTTACTCTAAACGTAAACCAGTTAAACGAGTTTATCTTAGGAGAAAAGGTATTTGACATAAAACCAGAGTGTTTCTCGCCTTCTAAATCCATCAAAGCACCGTGTAAACCACATCTCAAACCATTGTGATGCAATTATTGTTCTCTAACACACCGTTCAAAGAGGAGAGTTGGTCCATTTTGTTGAGAGGAGATAAAAGTAGGATGCAGCCTCTCCAAGATGTACAACAACAATTGCATACAAAACATTTCACATTTTCATGTGAGCCAAGGGTTGCAAATGAATTAAACGTTCAACGAATAATTTGTGAATCGTTTCGCGGGAAGTTCGTTTATTAAACAAACGATCATGAACAAGAAATTTCATTCATTTATTTAAACGAACAACATGAATAGAGGTCATATTCGTTCATGTTTGTGAACGTTTGGTAACATGTTTGTTTATGTTCGATAGTTCATTAGTGTTTCTAGTTTTTATATTTTATTTAAATACTTCAAAATTCCGACAAAAAATATTTAATAAGTGTTAGTATATCATATATTGAGTAAATTACAACCGGTATCCTTTACGTTTGTATCAAATTAGAACCGGTGTCCTTTAACTAAAGAAATTACAGGCTCTGTCCTTTATGTTACCAGTTTTTAGCATGTTATGTCCTTTAGCCCTAACATAGTTAAGTTTTTTGGTTAAGTCTTACCATGTGCCTCTCACATGAGAGCAACATGGTCGTTTCATCTCAATTCAACATGAATTTCGATTCCCCCTGCATCTCATAACATAAAAACCCTACATAAAAAGGAACGTTAATCAAACCTTGTTATGGGTACCTTCTACATACGACAAGCACTAGAACAAAATGACATCGATGAAATTTATGGTAAGATTCCAACATCATTGTAGCTTTATGTATTAATCGCATCGTAGTTCTCATAAGAAGTTGTTTGCATATGAACCGACCATTCGAATGGTCAGTTCTTTTGATTGGTTTGATAAGAAAACAAAGATTAATTCCAAAATATTGTTTATTAATTAATTTATTTATTGATTTGAAAAATGGAGGGGATATAAGAAATTTATTTATTTTGTTTTTAATATAAAATTGGGATGAAAAGACCATGTTGTCCTCATGTGAGAATCACATAGTAAGACTTAACCAAAAAAACTTAACTATGTTAGGTCTAAAGGACATAACATGCTAAAAACAAGTAACAAAAAGGGCAGAGTTTGTAATTTCTTTAGTTAAAGGACACTGGTTGTAATTTAATACAAAAGTAAAGGACACCGGTTGTAATTTACTCTCATAAATTTTGTTCTTGAACCCTTGTTTGTGTTTGTTTATTTCCATTTGTGTTCATAAACATGAGTTTGTGTTCATTAACGTTCGTTGCCTAAAATTAACAAACGGGCACAGACAAACACAAACACATTCATTTACTCAACAAACGAACACTAACATAAAATCGCGTCCAGTAAGTGTTTATGAACAATTCGTAAATACGTATACTCGTTTTAACAAACAAATACAAACTCTTATTCATATTCATTCGGTTTATTTGGAACCCTATTTGAGCCACCAATTCTTATCAAATAAATGATTTACACACATATTCTTTCACTTAAAAGTAGGTGTCCAAATCAAGGTAGTAACAAGTTTTCATTGGTAAACCTATTACATGTGATCATGAGAAAGAGTACAAACATATATTTCTTTCACCAAAACCGGGGTGTTTTTTGAGTTGTGGGTCCCACCCAAAGATAAACTCCTGTGCAATGAATCCAAGTGAAAGTATATATCACTCTTTCACCACAACGTGCTTCACTGCCACATACTTGACTCTTATTTCATCCTCTTACTACCCCCCCCCCCCCCCCCCCCCTATTCTTATATATCCCAACTCTTCGGTTCTTTTCACACTCTTCCATCATTACATGTTCGTACACTCACACCTCCATTTAAACACCCCTAAACAAGTGAACACCTCCCTCAGGGAAGTAACTATCAACTATACATACATATACGTAAAATATGTATAGGTGTGGTGGCTCTAATAATGCAATGGTGTTCTCCATGCCTTATGATGGAGAATCACCCGTTGACTGTACGCTTTCTTTGGGTACACCGGCAACTCGTTTGACTGGAGATTATGATAGGGTGAATCATGAAAGAAGATCTACTGCTAACTGGTCGGCTAACTTTTGTTGGGATATTTTGCAGCCGTCACCGTCCCAGAAGGCTGTCCACGGTGGTTGTAATGGCGGAACCGCGGTTGCCGAACCGTTACTGGCTAGAAGGTGTGCTAACTGTGACACCACTTCTACTCCTCTTTGGAGAAACGGTCCTCGTGGACCCAAGGTAGGGTTTCCGGTAATCCGGTTATATATATATATATATATTTAGAATGGCTAACATGTTAATGCTCGTTATGGGACTCGTATATAATTACAATTACGGGGATTAACACCATTTTACAATCTTGATTCTGGCTAGCAAGGAGCTAAAGTACTGAAAACGTAAAAAGGGTTCTTAAACGTATCCCTCCTTTATTTTTTAATGGTTGTACATAATGTTTTAAAAATTGGTTCAAACTGACCTGTTGAACACTCTGATAGAACCGGTTAAACCCGGTTAAACTGTTTCTGAGCTAAATCCAGTAAATTATAAAAATCAGATTTTAAAACATTGGTTGTACGCTTGCTTGAAGTTGTACTCTATTTTAACGTTAAAAGATCGACTTGATTTGATGTTTTCATCGAGAAATAACACCGCTTTACATATCTTAATAGTATTAGGCTAAAACCCTTTTTTATCGGGTATTATATATTTTTTTTTAACGATAACAATTTTATTGAAAATAACTCGCTACTAGCTAGGAGCTAGAGCAAAACGTAGAAAGGTTTTGTTAAAAGTACCACTCCCTTATTTTTTTACTAGTCGTACCCTCGAAATCGTCAAATATTAATATTACTCCCTTTTAACGCAAAAAAAATAAAAAATCCACCTAATTTAATTTCAATATTATCAAGAGGGTAAGATAAAAAATAAAGGAGGGATACATTTAGCCAACAAGCTCCTAATAACATATTCAAATGGATAAAAATCGCATCATTTTCAAGATCGACAATGCATAATGGTTAATGCCTCATAAAGGGCATTTTTCGCTACATCAGCATCATAACGCTTCTTAAAAAATGTGTACAGTGGAGCGGTGTTGAGGGCATTATCAAACACTTTCACGCTCTCATGATGCCCATTACGCATGGCTAAACGTTCTAATAATTTGTAAAATTGAATTTGCAGTCGCTATGTAACGCTTGTGGAATCCGGTTCAAGAAAGAAGAGAGGAGAGCGAACGCGGCAGCAACCGCAACTACAAACGTCAGCGATGCAACGGAGACACAACATTACAACCAAATGATGAACATGAATGCAAACCCATGGGTTCACCACACACAAGCCACAGTACACAAACTCCCATCATGTTACTCATCAGCAGCATCAAAAGTGAACGAGTTCAGGTTCATTGATGACGTGGACGACAGAGATTCGCCGTTCCTGTCGTGGCATCTCAACGTCACCGACGGTCCAGGGCTTGTCCACGGGTTTACGAGGTGAAAGTGGGCCCCACTCGGAGGTTGTTACAAGAGACGTGGAGTAAAACAAAAAGTATTTAATTAATTTTATATTTCCAGAGCAAAAAAGTTTATTCCAAGAGCATCATCACTTTTGTAATCACTTGTACTTCGTGAATTGGGGTTTGTCGATTTCTGCTTTGGGAAAGACTCGCTTTTATTAATTTTCTAAGTTTTTAATAATTATTAACAGTATCTTTTTTGTCCTTTGGGTTCTGTCGGTCAAACGTATACTTTTTGGTCTTAAGTTTACTTGGTCCCATGAACTCAAAAATAATATATTTATATTTCTTTAAAAGTTTTGTAAATATTTTGTTAAAGTCAAATATCAATCTAAGCTTAGTTTGTTGGTCATGACTGTCGAAAAATACTATAAACTTTAGTACTGAGATCCTAGTTATTTTTTTTGAAAGTAGTGAGATAGTAATCCGGTAAGTTACACTCAAACCATTTTGAGTGTAACTAGATTCATGTCATAGGCAAAATGTTAGTGTGACGTCATAGGCAAAAGGTTAGTGTGATGTATTAGTCATATGAAATCGTTTGTTTTGACAAATCCAATCTAAAGCAATGCATTTACAAAAGAAATGGAATCAAACTCGAGGGTTCCACCTAACCACTACACCCACTTACCATTCCATCAAAACATAGCGGTGTCAAAACGTACAATAACTCGAATTTATAACGTCGAACGTATTATATCTGATCCGACTCGTTTCCGAACCTAGTTACGTCAAAACATAGACCAACAAAAAACATACACAAAAATAAGCTTGAAAATTATATTTGACCAGACTCGTCTCAAAATTCCTTTTTTGTCGAAATGTGAATTTAAACCGACACGTACACTAAAATGTCTAAACATAGAACAACTGAAAGCGTACATAAAAATAAGCATGAAAACATATTATATTTAACCTGACTCGTTTCCAAAAAAATTGACGTCGAAACGTGAATTCATACTGACATGTATATAAAAATAACCATCTCAGAAAATATATTAAAAAAATTTAAATTAAAGAATGAAAATATGGGAGGTAAAATTACAGTTTATAAAGTTTTTTTTAAACTTTTCTATGTTAGGAGCTGTTTTTATCAACTTAAAAAGTATAGTTTTATTTTTGTATTTTTGTCAATTAGAAACTATAGGGTCTATTTTTGTCAATTTTGAAAATGATTTTGTCTTTTGTCAGTGGCATGGCTACACCGACCATACGTCGAAACGTGAAACTTACTGACACGTATATAAATATAACCATGTGAGACAAATAGATTTTATTTAAATTTTAAATTAAAGAATGAAAATACGAGGTTTAAAATGATAATTTATAAAGTTTTCTAAAGTTTAGGTACTTTTTTTGTCAATTTAGAAGGTATAGTCTTTTTTTTTGTATTTTTGTCCATTTAGAAATTACAGGGTCTATTTTTGTTAGTTTTGAGAATGGCATTGTCTTTTGTTGGTGGGATGGTCACCGACCATACATTTAAAAAGGATAAATTGCATTTTACATCGTTTAAGTTTCAGCTAAATTCCAGGCGTTCTCTTTTAACTAACAAAATTACAACGGACATCATTTATGTTTTAATATTTTTACAAGCGATGTCCTTTCTATTTAAAAATTCAAAAATTAAAGGACATCCGTTGTAAAAAATTTAGATTTTACATCTTTTATGTTCTAATTTCTTTACAGACGGTGTCCATTCTCCCTAAAAAGATTACAAAAATAAAGGACATCCGCTATAAAAAATTAAAACATAAAAACACATATGCTGTAAAGAAATTAAAATATAATGAACACCCGTTGTAATTTTGTTAGTTTAAAGACAACCTCTGAAGTTTTACTGAAACTTGGAAGACGTAAATTGAAATTAACCCTACATTAAATCTACCAAAATTTTATTACCTCATGTTATATTTTTCTCCAACAGTTTCTATTTTTTCTTATAAGAACGAAATAAGACCTTAGCTATAATCCATAAGTGTTTATACTACAATAATTTATTATCTAAGTTTCAAAAGTTCGGGACGTTACACCACTTATTGTCAACCGTTGTCCAAGTCGATACCAAAGCCTTATGAGTTGATCGCCAATTTTGTTATTTCTTCTTCTTGTCAAATAGGCAAAATTCTACGATTTTGTCCGATAAGAATCCATACTACTTATACATGTATATTATGGTGATCTATTTCTTTTTTCTAAATGAATTCAATATGAGTACACGAAAAGGATCAAGAGAGATGGTCTGAGGTCCTAAAACCATATGAATATCCTCGGGTCATTATCGTCGTTCTTTCTCGTTTTTTTTTCCAAAACTGTGGCACCTATTGACCATTGGTGGAACCAACATACGTTAGATGCGGTCTTTGGAGTCTACTCTATCGTAGTGATAGCAAAAAGCCATTGTTTCTACGTTCTATTATTAAAAGTTAAAGGAATTCAATTATTACGTAGTTTTTGCCGGTGTCTTTTTGGTCTAGTGGCATCAGTTTTAATTCCTATTAAAATAGTGCGAGTTTAAATCCCACAAAGTGGACAATAGATGAGTTGAACAAACTATATGATCGGTATATAAAATGTTTGAACGGATTAAGACTCAGTTTTGATCAAGAATTGGAGTGTGTTCTTCTTGAATTCTGATACTTAAAGAGTAATGTAATTCTGTGTGGAACGGATTAGAATCACAAACCAAATATAAATCGTTGTGGACTAGGCTTAATTACTAAGCCCATTTCTAATTCCATTTAACTAATCAAGTCCAATATACATTAAGATAAATGCAATCGAGCCCAATAAATTCGGCCCAACCCAATAATACACACAACCTCGTTATAACAATCAAGCCCGTAGTCCTGAATCACCTGACTCGATTAATTATTAACAAGAATACCTTATTCGACAAGTTAATCCAATATCACTACTGAAGTTGATAATAAATTACCAACAAATTGTGTGGTAAAAGCACATTCTAAAACACTTTTAATTAAGAATTCTAGTTTCTTACTACAACAGATAATATCACATTTTCAACAACAATGACCACACACTCAAAGCCTCACACATACTATTTTCAAAACATGTTAATAAAAAAATCATCACAAAAATTGTTTTATGTAAAGCAATTTAGCGAATGCCTTCAATTTGGAAAGTTTGTGTATTCACGTAAAATAGTCGCTAGATGTTACATATGATTAATCAATATTTTTTTAAAGTTGTGACTTTATCGTTGTTAGTAATATATTCACCACAGCTTTCACTTATTCTGACTTGAACACATATAGTTTACAACTTTACATTATTCGGTTATTAAATCATTAACCAAACACTACTAATATTCTCTTTGAGACCCTAAAAGACTGTAATATAGCTTTAAAACATCACTTTTTTTCATCTAGATATATAGCTAGTGAAATGAAGATGATACATTGAAGAAATTTTCATGTTCATTTATTATCAAGTTATTAACCATTCCTCAGTTTTCATGGATACAACACAGCCCATCACTGTTTTCATCTCTTTTCCCAACTTTCTTCATGCCAAATGTTTGCGGGTCTCACGATCAAACGTGTGAAAAGATAGGGAATGCTGCTGACATGAACGGGTCGTTTATACGCCATATAGTTCTTGAAATATGTATTAACTTTTCCTGTAAAGATCATGTGAAAGGACCATAACAATGTCATCTGAAGGACCATTGTATTTCTTCCAAAGTTTTTCCTTTTGTTTCCGGAACCCATACTTTCACAAAAAATAGAGTGAATGTAGACACAGCAGCATAAATGAGGAAGGTTCCTGTATAAGAAGCAGAAATTCAGAAAAAAATGATACAAAACTATTGGACTATATTATTACTAACGTTCATCAGTGTGAGCCCACAGGCCCAGTTTTGGTATCGTAAAGTAGGTCCGTGGGCTCACAATAATAAGCCTTGATAATAATATAGTCCAACAAAAACTACACAACACACACATCCAAAGGGTACCTCCACTGCTCCAGTCCAAGAGAAGTGGTGCTGTCATTGTCACAATTGAAGCTGCCAACCAATTAAAAAGTGTTGCAACACTGCCAGCAAGGCTCTTGATATTTACAGGAAGTATCTGAGATGAAAAGAAATTCAAAACATGTAGTTACTTCATTTCATGTGAAGAAAAGAAACAATTCATAACAACATGAGTTTGATGACAAAATGCAGCATACCTCAGACATTATAACCCAAGGAATAGGTCCAAGTCCTAGAGAGAAGCCGGATACCATGATCTGGATTGGTTACATTAAAAGTGATGACTCAGCACACGCACGCGCGTGCATAAAGTAAGAGTGGAAGTTAAGGAACAAGATCGCAAATTCAAGCATAGCATAGCATACCACTAATCCAATCAGTGCCAACGTTCCCAAGAAGCCGTAAAGGGACGAATCTTTAGAAACCAGGTGCTGAAATTAAAAAAAAAAAAGCGAAATGTAGGTACTTTTATAGTTATGAAACATGAGAAAGTATTGTAACAAAAGACATTACTTGCCTTCAAAAAGAAACTCATTGAAGCAAGAAGGCTGCTTGTAACCATAAGAAATGAAGACAGCTGCAACATGAAAGCATGTATTTAGTTTAAGCATTCTTCTTAAGTTCGTCGTAAAATGTATCAACTAAAACACCAGCAAGTTATTACCAACAGAAGCGCTCTGCGGCCACTTTTATCAACTAGGGAAGTTGTAATTGCAGTAGCAACAACCTACATTAAAACCAGATTTTGACCATTGACCCACAAGTATTTTTGATTGACTTTTCACACAGATTAGTTGGTATATACCTGAATTGCACCAAGTCCAAATGTTGCAGCTTTGCTTGATGAAATCCCTGTTCAGAATGCCTTAACAAGTTACTTTCAAGAAGTGCAATATTATCTACCGAAAATGTTGTTGAACATGACAACAAACTGAGCTTACCAGCTGATTTGAAGATGTTACTAGAGTAGAAAAGAACACCATTTATACCACTGAGTTGCTGAAGAAGAAGTAATCCGATTCCAACCTGCATAACAAGACGTATGTATATAAACCGTATTTTAAACAGTTTTCAAGTTTAAAGAAACTTGTAGCAGTTGGTAACTATACCATTAAAGGGTACCAAAATCTTCTTCTCTTAAGCTCAGAAATCCGAATTGTAGCTCGTTTTCCTGATGTAGCCACAGATCTCTGTGGGAATTCAGATATAGAAATCAGGCAATTTGTATAAACCATAATTGATACTATCTGGACCTTATACCTTGATTTCATTAAACTCAGTGGAAATATCTGTATCAAATCCCCTTAAAACTTGTAAAGAGGTTTCACAATCTTCCATAAATCCCATCTTGGCCTACAGAAAATTCAAAGTAAAACAGGAAATAATATAGCTCAAATTATTTGAAATGTGATTAGTGAACTATATTCAAGTTTATGACTCTTACCAACCAGCGAGGAGACTCGGGAATGAAAAATAGACCTGGTATTAAAATAATGCATGGCAAAGTTCCTGTTAACAAGACAAGAAGATGCATTGGTGTTGAAGGTGGTGAACTTTGTGGAGTATAACAAAACCGAAAGAAGCGTGACCCAGTCACTAATTTGTTGGTATTGTTGGGGAATTTTTTAAACAATGGATAATCTGAGAGGCGTGTGATCACTTTCAGATCAGATTATTTCGGTGGTTCTCCCGAATAGTTCAATCGCATACAGCTCAGATTGAGAAATCGAACTATAAGTATTCCAATAACTATAGACGTATGAACTATTAGCAAGTTAAAACTCACCAACAACTGCCAGTGCTCTCCATGGAAGAAAAAGTCCCAAAAGATAAGCCAACAGTATTCCAATAGTGACAGAGAGCTAGGAAAATGGGAATCCCATAGTCAGTTATGGTACACTAGTTTACAGAGAAACAACAGAAGATTGGATGATATGTTCCCTAAAATGAATAACGAATCATACGTTTATAACGAACCTGGTTCACAGATCCGAGGCTCCCTCTCAGGTTTTGAGGTGAGATCTCGGCGATATATACAGGAACCTACATATCAAAGGCAAAAGTAATTGTGATTATTTTTATTGTTCATTGATCAACAGAGGATGTTAAAATGAAGAGACATCTAAGTTTCACCGTGTACGATATTACACCAACACCAAAGCCTTCCAATAGCCTTCCCATACATAAGAACGAGTAATCCTACGTAAAAACGAAGCAAAAATACCACTTATGATAGTATAGGAAAATAATCTGATGATCTCTCAACTATATTTATACAAGTTACAATGGTTATCTATTGTAAAGAGATAATATTCAGTTACTAAAGATAATACTAATTTATATGAAATCTATTAGATAGTAATCAAGTGGAAATGAATTAGTTGCACCCAACTCATGAATGTAGAACATCCAGGTGTTGTTTATAAGGCTGGGAATGAGATTAACAATGGTCACTTACTCTGGCAAATGAAATAGCAAGCCATCCAAGTATGTTAGGAATAGCAGCAATCATCAATGACTGCATTTCAACACAAATAAATTCATTACCTTTAATATTAATTCGTTTACTTTTCTCTTACAATACAATGTAACATTCTACTCCTCATATCAACTAATATTGTCCGCTCGCTGTTTGAGAGCTCACGGATTTATTTTTGGTTTTGGGTGGAGACGTTCCTCATGTCTATACAACTTTTTCGCACACAACTTTCTGTGTGATTTGCATAAGGTGTCACAAAAATAAAAATAAGCATTTTAAATAAAATTCCATAATACCCCAAACTCACACAAGTAACTAGAGGTGGCAGTCATGTCTCACATGTACTTTGTATGAATTTTGGTCATTTATTTCGTGTGAACTCGAACCTATTTTTACGGTCTGTTTTGATCTGAACCCGGTATGGCCCGTTACCCACCTGGTCCAACCCGCCCGTTTTGGCGGGTACACGATTAAGTGTACACTTATCTTACCCCTTTTCGACCAATGTTTTCCGCGATCTGACCACTTGCTATCGCACCCACCATAGCACCCACATTTGCCAAAGAACCAAACATTGAGAACTGTTCATCAACAAAACTTCACATTCAAAACTCAATCCAACTTTCACCAGAAAATCTTATTAAAACAATGATGGTAATATATTTTTATTTGTTTAAAGACCAAACCTCCGAAATTTTAAGTTTAAGATCCATTATGATGTCAGCCTGCGTAGGGTTTGAATACCCACACTGTAACAAAAACATACACAAACACAAATAAATCCAATCACAAATATATATTACATTAAACATAAAATACAAATGAGTCTTAACATACATAAACATATATTATATGTAAAGATCAAATACAAATAAATCTTAATGTACAAAATACCCATATCATAAGAAATTGAGTGATTTTTTTTTTCAAATATTTTTCCATACTACTTAAGAATGACGTTAAAATGTAAAAAAAAATTGTGATTTTACAGTACTAGAGTAATTAATTACTCTAAAAATGACGGAAATTTTAAGACGTCATTTGTTTATCACTGTGTAAAAACAATTCGGTCCGTTTGCGAATCGGATCGGGTCTGGTCGGATCATATAAAAACTATAATAAAACTAATTTCTGTATAACCAACAAAGGTACGTCAAACGCTATTACAAATTATAATGAACATATAACATATAACATGTTTTATACGGGTTATCATTTTTTGAAATCGATGCATAACCCGGCCTTTTAAAACCATACCGGACATTTAAACGGACTCCCTATCTTCTTTTTTTTTTTTAAATTTCCACTACAAAAACTAAACATCTGAATGATAAATATTAATAATAATAATAATAATTATAATCTGATGATGGAAGATTAGTTAGTCTTTAAATGAAATTATGTACAACAAAATTAAAACGATATACTAAAATCTGAAGTGAAACTATTTTTTTTTCAAAAACCAATAATGGTGTTATCATCACATGTAATCCTTTATTCCTTCGTTTTTGTTAACGACCAGTAATAAGAATTTTATATATTAAAAATATAATATTAAAATAAATTAAAAAAATAAACTTGTGGACTAAAATTGTTTCAATTTCATTCCCTCTTTTTTATGTTTTTACTTATCAAGACAATACCCACTCCATCATCTGCACCTTTTTTTTCTTCAGTAAGTTCATGTATGGTTTCTTCTCCAGTAGAGACTTCACACAGATTTGATGAGTTCAAGGGGTGCAATTGCAATATTTTAAGGGGACGTTTGGGATTTTCGCAAACCGATAATACTAAAATAAAAAAGTTCAAGGGGTGCGCCCACACCGGTTTTTTGGTGGAGAAGAAAAACTAGCTTTTAAAAAAAACCGGTTCGGTTTTTAACCAGTTTTACATGGTGGGTACCACAGCTGGTGCTAATCGATTTGGTTGGGTTAAAAACCGATTTAGACCAAATAAAAACAAGTTTTTAACTGGTTTATTGAAACCGGTTTTTTGTTCAAGGATCCTAACCGGTATACTAACCGTCGGTTTGGTTTAGGTTGAAACCGGTTTTTAAAAAACCGATTTTGGGTTTTTCCCGGTATCGGTCCTAAAACCGGTTTTTTTCTTTTACAGCTCTGTCATTTTGATATTAAATATTACCGTGAACCCAAACTGAATAGGACCCAATGCAACGATGGAAACGCAGAGAAAGATAGAGACAGATTCACGAAGCATTTGAGCGGAAGATGCGAGCATGCTGGACTGTCGGGAGCTCATACCCGCCATACGGTACCAGCTTCCGGTATGGAGGAGCGGCTTCTTGAGGCTGCTACCTCCGCCACCTTCTTCGATCTCCGGGTCTCGTGACGCCATCGGAAAGATAACAGTCGGAAACTTTGCAAAGAAGAGATGTGATGAGAAAATAGGGATGTGAGAATGAGGTCTATGTGTTCGACGAAATGCGTAAGAGACGGGCAAGCTAATAATTCGCCGGAAGACGGAGTCTCCGACCATGGTTTTCGCGGAAGTTCAGTTTTCTTGTTTGTTTTTAGGGTTAGTTACACATTAGCCCTTGGTATATTATCGGTTTTAAATATTTTCCCCTTATTTTATTTAAAGTGACATTTTACCAAATTTAAAGTGACATTTTACTAGGTGTATTGATTTTTTTTAACGGGAAATTTGGATCATTGACGGACCGCTAGAATATTATCGTGTCACCAACGGAACCATCCGATCATATCCATATCCACTAGGCAATAATGCCTATACACCAATTCAGGAGAAAACCAAATAAATCTACGAAAAATCTCCTTGTGGAAATCAAACTCAGAATCTAATGGTTCTTAAATCTTATCCTATCTGTAAGATGCCAATAGGCTATAATGCCATGGACTACTAGAGGCATTGATGGTTTATCAATTATTGTTGTATTCATGAGTGTATTCTTGGAGAACATTAAACTCACTGACTAAATACATAACCAACCACCATAGCACTCATCTAATATCTATTGAGAAATCCAACTATTAGGGTCAAGGGGTTGCCTCAGGGATGAAGGTTTGAGTTCATCGGGTTGGATAGGAACAACGCCGCAAAAGGGCCAAATAGCTCGAAATGAGATTAAGTTGGGAATTTTTCTAGTGAAACCGATGCTAAAACTGAAAAGATGACCGTTACAATTTAAGGAAAATGGAATCTGGGTTCATCGAGTTCAAATTTGGTAAAAATAAGATGACACCCTTCATTGATTGTTTCAATCAGGAATCCCCCACACACCATTACCTACGAATGGGCCCAAAAACATCATAATAGTATTATAGAAATAAGAAAAGTATTTAGGTATGGCGTTGGGTTAGAGCAAAGAAATGATAATTATATAAATTTTCGGGAATTTAATAGATGTGATATTATATGAGATTCATTGATTATCAAGGCTGGCCCTATTTATGTTTATGCGCATTAAAATATAATATAGTAAAATAATAAAGGGATGTTACTGGAAAGGAAACCCATGAGCATCACTCTGGCTCCGACCACTCTCAACTTAACACTTTGTGTGTTGTCACTTAGGTTGTGAGTGGAGAATAGAGAAAATGTTATTGTTCATCTGTAAATATACGAGAACACTGTTCACACCTTGTGAGTGGATGAGAGAGAAAATGTAATGATAAAGGTATAAAAAATATTATTTAATTGAATGGAGAGAAAAAATAGTGATTTTTAGTGTAATTATATGGAAAGAGAAAAGAAATTTAATGTGAATGCTCTAAGTTCGTTAATTTTTAAGATGAGTTAGAGGTCAGATTTCCAGAATGGGAATCCCACAACTACGCGTAAGTTCATAAACGGGGATCTATGATACCGGAAAGGAAACCCATGAGCATCATGGATAATAAGTAATCAGATACACTACGCGATATGAAATACACGTTACAATCGAACACACAACTCAAATCGTCAAAATTCATGTCATATTCGACACATTGCCATCATCGTTTTCTCCTTTAATAAGCCTTTGACAAATGTATTCCCTTTGCATTTTTCCTTGAATGATACATGCTTAACTTGTAAAACTATATAGCTCTTAGAACTCACTAATAACAACACTGAAAATCTCGGGTAGTTGTGTATGCTTTGATAGTTAATTCACTACTTATATGCATATCAGATCATCATATTTTTCTTATGTTTCAACAAATGATTAGGATAAACATGTTGAAACAATCAAAATTTATAAAACATCATAATTGTGTTTCATATCATAATTGTGTTTATTTGATGTGTTTTGAACAAAGTTGTGTTTTATTCCACAATTATGTTTTATATTCAGAATCATGTGAAATGCGTTTTATAATAGCTTAGTTTTTGGGTGAATTGTGTTTACAATACCTTCGTTTCTCGGTGAATTATGTTTTTGGATGAAATTGTGTTTAATTCCATAATTTTGTTTTACAATCTGAATTATGTGAACTGCATTTTACAATAGGTTAGTTTTTTTTTGGGTGAATAGTGTTTTATAATAGCTTAGTTTTTGGGTGAATTGTGTTTAATTGAATTGCGTTTTTGAATGAAATTGTGTTTTATTTCACAATTGTGTTAAAAAAAATGCAATGAAACAATTATGTAATCATGATTTTTTTAATTTGATGGTTATTTGTGTTTTAGTATGCACATGTATATTTTTTAATTTGATATTCAGTGCTTTCTATTGTGTTTTATACATTTGGATTTTCAATTTATAAAAAAAATATAGCAATAGTATACTCGTTATAAAATAAAAAAAATCATTTTATGACGCATTTATTTTTAAGAAATAATATGAAAGAACTATTAACATTTTTTTAAATGAAGAAAATAAAAGAGAAAGAAAACATTATCTTAAATGAACTAATAAACCTCTTAAAAATCAGGCATGTATCTCTTTTTGCATTTGATGTCTTCCACCCCTATATTCTTAACCATCAATTATCGAATTATTTAGTGGTAAAAATGACTTTCTAATCTTTCTAAAAACACAACTTCCCCTTATATTCTAGCCATATATAAATATAAACGTATTGAAAAATGCATATTTACAATCCACGTATTATAACAATCTGAATACAGATAATTAAATTAATAAATAAAGGCATGTGTGCATTGTGACAAGTATTAAACGGTGCAGATTATCACATAAAGGTGGTGTCATATCTAATAGTGAGCGTGTGTATATTATATTTTCAAGTTAATGTTATTAATAAGCTTAAACTAAATCAAAATGTTATACGGTTTAATTGTTTGGATATTGAATTTAAATAACTCCTACTTTCACCAATTGGCTGATAACACTTTCGACTTTTGATTTGTACACCAGAACTCTCAACTTTCAACTTACTGGCCGATAACACTCACTAACTAACTAAACCCTAATGCAGTTAGCTGATGTTAGCTGCCACGTCATGAAAAAATGCCGTGTCAGGTGCCACATCATAAAAATGCCACGTCAGTCGTCACATCACATGCCACACCATCAAAAATGCCATGTCAGCCGCCACATCACCTGCCACGTCACCAAAAGGGGCCACGCCAGATGCCACATCAGCAAAACTAATTGGGTTAGACTTCAGTTAGTTAGGGAGTGTTATCGGCCAATAAGTTGAAAGTTGGGAGTGCTAGTGTACAAATCGAAAGTTGGAAGTGTTTTGCCAATTGATAAAAGTTAGGGTTATTTAAATCCAATATCCCTTAATTGTTTAATGGCCTAAACTAAAATAAAAGGTTAACCGGTTTATCAAATGGGTTTTAAGTTAAACTAGTAATAAGACCCACGCGCGTTGCGGCGCGGGTACATGACAAACACCGAATGGTTAGTCCAAACATTATGTGATGCGTTAATCATATGAAAACACGTGTTTCGGCGTATCATAACGTAAGTTGAGTTTATACCGTACAAATCACAACGTATTATATATGACCCGACTTATACATAGAAAACATAACGGGTATAAAAGAAAAACTGACACGTGTAATCAAAAGGGATGAATTAGAGTTTTGAAAAAGGGGGGAGGGGGAAGAAACCACAATTTGACTCCACTCGATTTAATACAAAATTTATGAAACATACATAAAATAAGAAAGAAAACATATTATATTTGGCATGACTCATTTCCTAAAGAAGTTTAAATCGAAAAATAGACCAACTCGAATTTATACCCAAACATACTTAAGAATATGCACGTAAAAATGTTTTTTTAAACAAAAACGTATGATATTTGACTTGACTCGTTCCTAGAAAAAGTTTAGGTCGAAACATAGAGTAAATCGAATTTATACCAACACGTACATAAAAATATGCATGTAAAAATTAGTTTTTTAAGTAAAGGAAGTATAGTGGTAAACTCGAAACAAATTATTAGTAAAAAAAACTAAATAGGTTAAAAACGTTCGTAATACCGTGCCAAGTAGCGCCAAGGTCACATAACTGCCAGCAACCACTAACGTCTGAAAACCTCGTAAATATAAAATAAATAAAAAAGGAAAAAATAACATCAAATGAAAAGCAGACGTAAATCGTTGAACCACGCAACCTGTTATGGCGTGTTAATGCTAATAAATTAGGCCAAAGCATAAAAAGGAGAAAAGAATAATTAAGTCGATGTAAGACCCGCAGTGCGAAGAACCTGTCAAACGGGAAAACATAGACGTATTACGACGGGACTATCAAACTAGAAAAAATAGACGAAAAATATTAAACCTCTCACGCATGTTGCGGCGTGTTAACTTTTAAATTTTGAAAGAAACGTAATGCAAAAAATTTGCAAAAGATAAAAAGTATGGGGGACCAAAGTTGAAAATAACAAAGCGATGGGGTTAAATTGAAACGATGAAAAACTTTAGGTTAAAAGTAATAAAATCAAATGAGTTAAAACGAAAAAAGATAAAACCTTTGGGTTAACAATGAAAAACCAATATTTTTTTTGAAAAACTACCAATGCATGAAGTATACACTATAAAGCAGTACACTGTTACTTATTTATAGTTTGAAAATTGTAGTGTGTTGTTTAGAAGAAAAGTTACACATAAAATAGAGCAAATTACAAGTTTTATTCTTTATGTATATACCAAATTGCCGGCGGTGTCCATTGACTTTAAAATTTACTGGTTTTGTACTTAACGCTTCAAATCCTGTACGTTACGTCATTTAGCCCTAATCAAGTTAGATTTTTTGGTTAAACCAATGCAGGATTTTGAAACGTTAAGGACAAAACTAGTTAATTTTGAAATCAAAGGATACCGCCTGCAATTTGGTACATACATTTACTCTAAAATATATACAAATTTTGAGCCCCTTGGAAAAGTGAGCCTTAACGGTCGTCTATTTTACACCTCTGATGACCTGGCCTTGCACCTTAAAATCCCATTTTTATAAGATGGTTTTACTCAAAGCCATTAATTTTATGCATAATCAATGTTAAATCGAACATGAATCAATTTCATTCCATTAGCTCATTAAACCTTCAAACCAACACACACCCTATAATACGGTTGATATAAGTAGTCAAGCATATATAGGTTTAGAATGGCACATATCTTTCAATTATATCTTAACTTTTACATGCAGCTCAACAAACTTCTTGTTCAAACATCCTCTGTATAAAGGGAAATAATCCATGCAACAGAAGCGTTGAAAAATAACTTACAATTTGGAAACAAATTATACTTGTTTGTTTATTTTTTTATCTAACTTTTTTTAACGGCTAATTTTACTTGCCCAGGTTTAAAACCGAGCCTCTCATCAAAAACACTAAAAAAAATAAGCAATTGCTGCCAAAATTTGCTACCCAAAAAACGATAGCAAATTTAACCACCGTTTTCTCACTTAAATACAAACTAAGCGTAATTACTATTATACATATCTAAAAGGTGGCAAATTTATGAGAGAAATAATCCTTTATAAAGTAACGTCGCTAGCTTATCGTAAATATACGAAAAATCAAAAGGTATGTTTTAGTTGTGACCATCTTAACGGTCGCAACTGTGGATTTAAGCGGGTAATTTATTTTATCCAGTGCGGGCCAAACTTCTCGTAAGGTTTTGAATTCCTTACCATTGGACTACAACCCCTTTGTCTCGTCTAAGTTGTATATTTCAGTAGCTTGTGGAGTACTGAAGTAGACCAGCCTCATAATTTTCTTACTTTTTTGACTCCAAACCAGGCCCCCGGCATATACCTTCTTTAGTTATTAACCACGTGTCCACCTTCTTATGGCCTGTAGCAAACATTTCCTAAACCATAACCCCTACCCCACACTACCCTACATAGTAGCACACTCTTTTATATTCGTGCTTTTCATCTACAGATCCCATATTCACATGCCCAGAAACCTGGATTTCATCTATATTATAGCTGGGTAATAATGACAAACTCACCGAGGGGGTTCAATCCTGAGCCACACCACAGTTTTAATCCGGCTGTTACTTCAGCGAGAAAACTCTCGTGAAGGCAGTAGGGTTTTCGGGGGAACGCCGTAACCAAGTCTGACCAATCCAGCACGGGTCTGGTTAAGACAACGTAGTCTTGGCAGATCTTGGCTAGGGCTGCCGGTTAGGCGGTGTGACATTGTGTCACACATATGAAAGTCACCGTTCAAAAAAAAATAAAAAAATCTGTGCATGCAGCATGTTATAGAGCTGTTGCAATCTAGCTAGCTACTGCATCAGTTATTAAGCAATGTCTTAAGGGTTCCAGTTGATTGAAAAATATCATCTTTTAAGCAGTTCAAGATTCCATTTTACTACGATATTTAGCTTTTATCACACTATTTTGTAAGTATCAATGACGGCTGATTCTGTCGGACGCCATCGACAGACGATACTAGTGACGAAATTCCGTTGAAAAGGACTAAGGAGTCATAAAAAATGGTCTGGCTAATCTCTTTTGCGACAGATTACCGATGGGATTTACCGATTGAGTGATAGCTGATGATAGCTTCTAGTATTTCTTTTCTTCAATTACTTTGCAGACCAAGTCACATATGTAAGATTAAAAAGGAGTGTATTTGAAACGTTTTATATAAGCAGAGATATCTTTAGGAGTGTAATAGTTGTTTAATTAGAGAGTTTAGATATAAAAGATAAATCACAAAAACTAGGGGTGTTCATGGTGTGTTCTAAATCGTGAAACCATCCAAATTAGTCATCGGTTTTGGTCGGTTTTATGTGTCACTTTCGCTCAGCGGTTTCAATAATTTCAAACCATGGCGAACGGTTTGGTTTACGGTTATACTAAAAGTTCGTTGTATAAAACCGGACCCGACCCGACCCGACCCGACAATAAGATTTATGTACATTTCAAATTTTTAAATTTGATATTGATTAAATATATTCAGATATGTATATTTATATTAGCTCAATTGAAGTTCAAGTAAACTCGATAATTTCAAGTGAATTAATTTTTCTTAACTAATTGTTTGAAGTGAAGTGATTGGGGCTATTGAAGTTCTGTTTTACTTCTTCAGAATTACTAATTTCTTAATCTACCGGCTAGTGGCGGATCCAACCATGTTTTGTAGGTTCACATGAACCAACTTGGTTTGGAGAAAAACGAAAAGAATTAGTAAGAACCTTGATTGATTTGCGAAAACTTAGTGAGAATCTAACAAAATGAACCCATCGAAAAAAGTTTCTGGATCCGCCACTGCTACCAGCACTTTGCTTAGATTAGCATGAGGATATACTTTGCAATTGAACTTATGCTTTTATGCATGTTGCTCCAGTTCAAATCTATTTTGTTTACTTTTTCAGAATTGCCATGTTGCTGTTATTCCAACCAAAAAAAACTCATTTTATTAACTTATGTCAAGTTATTTGTCTAGAAAGGGTAGAGTTTACCATGAATTGACAGAGCTACATGCAAAGTATTAAAGTCAAGTGACACCATTTTTTTTTAAGTTTCATATGGGAAGTATAATAATCAAGTTCCGCATGGCACCAATTATTTTGTACAATTGACACCACTGATTATATGAAAAAAAAATTTGACCTATTTTTCATTGGTTTTATGAGAAACTTAATGATATACTTTTACTATATATATATATATATATATATATATATATATATATATATATATATATATATAAAGTTTTACCAAATAAAAAAAATACAGTATAGTAATTAAGCCTAATTTCTTAGTTCCAATTAAATATAATCCATTTTAACAATTATAAAGCCCATTTTCTTTATTTACCCAATAACTCAATACCTAATCCCCCAAGTATTAAAAATAAGGACTTGTGTCTGATTCTAGCTTGTTCTAGTTTCTAAAAACACATGATTTAAGTTTGTTTTGGTTTCTAAAATTCAGGGTGAATGTCTGATTTATATGAGAAAAAGAAATTGGATGTAGTAAGTATATTTAATTTGTACAATGCGTCCCCGCAGGACAAGAAGGAAAAAAAGTGAAAGAACATGCTCTCACACAAGGGGGACTACCAACCAAGATTTGGTGGAGGTAGGGTGAAGAGGGATAAAAGGAACAGAAAAGAGGAAGACAAGAACCATAACACTATAATACAATAGAATAATGAAAACACTACAAGAAATCGATATTTTTAGTGGCGACCTTTGTCGCCGCTATTAGTCCCTTTTGTCGCCGCTATTGACCTTTAGCGGCGACAGGTGGCCGCTAAACCGTCGCCGCTATTGCTGGGACGCTATTGCTCTATTTTGTCTTTAGTGGTTTTGGCGGACAATCAATAGCGGCGACATGTGTCGCCGCAAAAAGTTAATTTTTTTTAATACAGCAACTATATACAACTACCGAACCTGTTTCGGGTCGAAAAAACGCAACCTGTTTCAAAACGCAACCTCAATACAACTACATTCAAATATATTAAACACCAAAACCATATACAGAACGTAATACAGTTTCAAACAACAGTTACGTCCTACATTATCATCCTACATGCGTAAAAACGTTAAAAATAACTACCCATACTTCGAAATCATCCTAATCTTCATCATCCTCTTCTTCGTTATCGAAATAAGGGTTATAACAATCGTCGTCGTCTGCCGGTTCTTTTCCTTTTGAACTTAAGTAGCTGTCAAGTCGATTCAGGAAAGCCGGGCTTTGGACCAAGTTGTCAACAAATTCCTACTGTAACATCCGTCAAAAACGGATTTTACCAAACCCGCTCCGTTTATTAACCGAACAATCAGTTAAAAATTTCGTTGCAAATTTAATGCCCAAAATAATTTTAAACGATGCATAATCAATTATTATATGGGAATATATAGTTTGTTTTTGAAAAACTGTCAAAAATAAGAAAATAAAAATAATATGTTCCTGCCGGGTTTCGAACCCGGGTCAGTAACCGGTCCAGCAAAGACTTATCGCACACACACTTAAACCACTGCGCCACTTGTATTCTTTGTTAAATGTTAGAATCATTTAATTCATAACATGTCTTTCCGAATTCAAAACCGGCGCCCAAATTTCAGTCGTCGGAAATCCCGACTAACTCGCCAATAACTTACGACTTCTTCAGCTATAACGTAAACGTTTAACCACAACGTCGGTTATAACTGATGTCCAGTCCGCGACACAAGCTATAACCGCCGGAAAACGTAATGACTTTGAATCAAGTCGGAAATTGGACCAAGTTCATCGATAACCTGCCCTATAAATACCCCCTCGAACCTCTGCAAACTTTTTCGCTCAAAACCGCACCCTTTCTCGGCGAAAACTCACTCGCCGGAAAACTTCTGTATCTCGCCGGAAAACCGAGTCCTTCACTTTTAAGCCTTACTGAACCCACTGAGCTTATACCGAAGTCACCCACATTCTTTTCAAGCTTTCTGAAGACTCGCTGCTGCAAGACGCACGTCGCCGGAAGTGGTTGCTGTCGCCGGAGTTCTGCCGGAGAAACAGAGGAATCCAGTCGGTATACCTCACGCTTAAATCTTCCCTTCTTTTTTCATATCTCATCTGTAATTAACTGAAAAACGCTAACGAACACGATTAAAACATCGAACCAGTCGGACTTCCGATTCTGGTTAAAATCGACGAAGAAGACGAAGTCCTGTAATGTTTAAGTATAATTAAAATCAAGTTATAACTCGGGTTAGACACACAGTCCAGCGGTGGACTGTGTGCACAATAAACACGTAAACGTCTCGAGTTCGAATCTTGTCCCACGCATGCTGCCTTAATAAAAATGCCTTTTTTGTTAACCGAACCGGAGTCACCACTGGTATATGTTAAGTATAATAATAACCGGAATAATAACCAAGATAGACACACAGTCCAGCGGTGGACTGTGTGTATGTTTAAATCACAGGTCACGAGTTCGAGTCCGGGCTACCGCACCGGCCCGGATAATTATTAAACTTTTTAAATAAGTCAGAAATGAAAATACTTAGTTTGTGTTTAAGTATAATAAAAATCAGTTAAGTTAACAAGTTAGACACACAGTCCAGCGGTGGATTGTGTGTTAGCATAAACCACAGGTCCCGGGTTCGAGACCTGTGGAGCGCACCGAGTCACGGACTAAAATCGTTTTTAAGAAATAAAAGATTTTCTGTTTAATCTAATTAGTATATAAATATAATTAAAAACATAAATATTTCGGGTTAGACACGTAGCTCAGTTGGTAGAGCTGCGTGCACGCGTACGGGAGGTCTCGGGTTCGAGCCTCACTCAGCGCACTTATACGCATACGAACCGGTCAATGGTCAAGGTCAACGGTCAACGGTCAAAAAGTCAAATTTTATTATTATTTTTATTTATTTATTTTAATTAAAAATCAATTAAAATACTTAAAAATAACATTTTTAAGGTTAGAAAATAGCCTTAAACTCACAAAAATACACCCAACAATCCTACTAAAATGGATTAATAAAATCCGTTTACTTACCAAACCATAATGCTATTTATCTAGGTTAATTTCACTCGTGGTTAAAACCACTTCGCGTGCATTCAACATCATCAACCGAACGCACCCACTGTGAGTGAACCTTACAACTCCCCCTTTTTAATTACACGTTTTGGGGTGTGTCATGTGTCACAAAATAATTAACTCGTTTATTTAAACTTGTGCCATACCATATCGTGATCTAAACTTAGATTGTTTATATTGTTGTGATTATGTATTTCACCTTGTCAACTTATATGAAATTCATTCATTAAGCCCATCAGTTCCTCGTGGTAGACGAGTTGAGCAACGCGTGCCTCAAAACCAATCCATTATTGTTCATGTGTGTATTAATGAGTTTATATTGTTTGTAGTTATGTCTTTTATATTATCATGTTTATGCAATTCATTCATTAGGCCCATCAGTTCCTCGTGGTAGACGAGTTGAGCAACGTGTGCCTCAAAATCAATCCATTATTGTTCATGTGTGTATTGTCTAATATTAAATTGATTTATGAATAAGTTTACATCTATTTTTACTCATGTGTGGTTGTGCACTTTATTTCATAATCAATTAAATAAACTTGTTCAAATGTTTTCCATAGGATTCACTCGCCAACTTTTTGTTGATCCAAAAACCCTTTTACACATGATACAGGTGAACAGGATGAAGCAAGGAAAACATAGGAAATGCCTTAGAAGAAAACAAAGAAGCTTAGACTGATGTTTAGGTCATTGATGTAATTATGATTGTAAATTTTCATTAAATTGTATTAATGAATATGAAACGTTAAAATAAATGTCATGAGCTTTGATGATAACCCAATCATGCCCCGATCACCTTTTCCGCTGCGGGTCGGGGTGTGACACCTACAATAATAAATATCAAAACGAATCTTAGCATATTAGCGGACGCTACCAACATATATTTAACAAGGAAACACGCGTTCGTTTATCATTTTATAAATTGTGTAGTTTACCTCAGAAAAGGGTTCTTGAGTCTCAGGTTGGGAAGTCGACAAGTTCGGGGGCGTATTTGAAGGTTTATGCCCCATCCCCCGGTACCATCCTCTCCGCTCTCCCAAGGCTTCCTGAAATGGGGCAAGTGGAGGACCGTCACCGTGCCACTCGTTTGTGGCCTGTTGTAAGTTGCACTGTATATTACGAAGATGATTAAATATATTTATATATATTTAAAAGACTTACCATCAAGCTCGTGCGTACCTCTAAAAAAATGATTTAGAGGCGGTGGATCACCGGCGCCGTCTCCCCCATGTCCCCATGGGGCCAGATCGGCCATCAAATAAGCAAATATCAACAGTACCGAAATCATAATTCCTAAAAAGTTGCAAAGGTTACAGCATGTGTATCTAATAGAAATTAATGATAAGTACAACAAGTGTAACTTATATTCAGATAAATATTTCAACAAGTGTTTATCAAAGTTAAACTTTTTTTTTTCAAACCTACACATAAACATTCAAATTATCAAGTTAAATATTTTTTTTTTCTCAAACCTAAACATAAACATAGAAATTATCAAGTTAAACATATGTTTTTTCAAACATAACCATAAACATAGAAATCATGAAACTTAAACATAATTTATACTACCAACATATATACATACTTATAAACAAACATTTTGAACAAAAACACAAGATTTATACATACTTACATACACATTTGCATACTTTATATAAACATACATACTAGCATAAACATTTTTCACCAATTGCAAACATTTAGATGCACAATTGTTCATCATTTACATACACCTACATACTAACATACAACTTGATACATTCATTCATAGACTTACATACACACATACATGCTTACATACACCTATATCAACAAATACATAGATTTCCACATACACATTTTCACCAAACACACTTACATTATACATTTTACATACAAACATTCATCCTTATATACACCTACATAAACAAATACATAGATTTCCATATACATACACACCTACATTATACATTTTACATATAAACATTCATCCTTACATACACATTTACGTACCTAAACAAAAAATTATACAATTTCTAAACTTAAAAAAAATACATATAAAACTAACCTTTTTTTTAAAGTTTCAAGGATACGAAGACCGCGGAGAAGAGGTGGTGCCGGAGAAATGATGGTGGTGACTGGAGAAGAGTGGTGGTGATCTGAGTTATATTCCACAAACACAAAAATACACAAAAAGGAGCAAAAATTAAAGCCTATAACATGTATATAACAAATGTAGAGAAGAAATTTAACATAAATAGAGTTAAACTAACCGATTTGGCCAAAAGATGGGTGTCTCCGACGGAGCTCAGGCGTTTTGTCGAGGGAAAAATGAAGAAGGAGGGAAGAAATGCGCTGATATTGGGTCTGTACGTTAAGACCATTACCGGCGACACCTTGTCACCGCTATTGGTACTACCGTCGCCGCTACTGGTTGAACATGGATAACATTTGTGTGGCTAGGGTTTATTGTGGTTTATGGACCTTTAGCGGAGACGGCGTCGCCGCTAATGGTCTAATATTTGTCACCGCTATTGCCTGTTGAATCCCCAACCTTCAGATCTAGAAAATGATCAAAGCCTGGGGTTTGGTCTGAGGGCCCGGGACACGGATCGACCAATAGCGGCGACACTTGGCCTGTCGCCGCTAAAACCGGTGGTTTCTTGTATTGAAGCCTCATAAGATATATACATTATGCACTAGTGCTAATACCCGTGAAATTCGCGGGTTTGACAAAATAATATGTTTTTGAGGTATAGATTCAAAGAACATTATACATTTATGATGATCATAACGAAATTCTTCAAATGAAATAAATATAGTGAATTATAAATTGACATGACTTATTCCTAAATCTTACTCCATGGTGTGATTGAAGAAAATGTGTTTGTTGAACAACCACCTGGGTGTGCGGATTCCTAGGCTTGGATTAATCAACTAAACACAACTTTTCTAGGAGATAGATGAAGACCTTTGCTAGTGTAGAAAGTATGTGGATGTCATCATCTTGGACCAACCAATGATGATGTGTACAATGGTTTCCTACATGCTCTCTTGCTCGTTACTAGCTGGACCCGAAGGTTTATAAGCTTGTTGCTGTGAAGATGTTCTTCAGTTATTTGAAGGGTTTTCAAGACACCGGTCTTTGGTACCCTAGTGATAACTAACTTCGATTGTATAGCTTATAGTGATTTCGTTTTTCGGTGGCTGAAAAATCGACTTGGAATCCACAACGGGTGGATGCCCATTCTTAGGAGTGCACTAAGGCACATGACAACGCACGATGTAGTTACAAGACTACAGTTTTGAATTCTTAATCTCTTATACTTTTGTCGATATTAAAGTTGTACGGATTACTAAAAATCCTTTTCAGCACTCCATGACCAAACACACCGACCTCAAATATCACTTCACATGTGATTGTTTCAAATAGAAACTCATCGATGTTGTTTAGGTCCACATCAACTACCAACGTGCCGACTTATTTTTCAAAGTTTTGATAAATACTTTTGATTAATTAATTTTGGTAAATGACATTAAGGTAAAACATGAGTAACTCCACATTCGGAAATCGTTTTTGTGAAGAAAATCCAAAAAGATGTTTTTAAAATTTAAATTTACTTAATGAATTTTCAGGGAGTAAAGTCCACCTAAAAATACAAAAACGAAAAACATCAAAAGAGAAAATGATAGTAGATCAGTGATCTGTCGAAACCACTTTAAACTTAAAATGATCAACGATAAGTAGCTCTACTAATGATGTATCGGTAGCCTCACAATCATTATAAAGTGTGAAGGGCGATATAAACATCACGATCTGAAACTGTGTGGGAACCGCTCATTGGTGTATGGCCTTGGTACCGAAATTTCATTTGATAGATTGCCGACGTTCTGAGATATGTGATCTTTATGCTTTTTATCATCTGGGTATCATGGTTGTTTGCTTTTACCAACAATGGGGACGCAAGTCTTGAACTTTCATGATGCCATACATACGTGTATATACTACTTACGACCATCAATAAGTTATAATCTTATAACAACCACCTTCTGAATAAGTGATTTTTAAAATCACATCAATCATCCGAGAGTCAAGTTCGTCTCTTTGTCGGTACGATGATACTAACCTGTTCACGGACTTACTCTTGTGCCCTGCGTGCATTTGAAAATCAAGTTCTTCTTTAATAAGTGATTTCATCACATAGGACTTGTTTTCAACCTCAAATTTTGTGAGTATCTCACATCTTATACGTCAAAACAAATGATAATGGTATACTCACCAATAAGATGAACTTTCATGCAAACCTGATACCGGAATGTGTCGTGAGTGGATGAACCCGGTCAGTGAGTATAAATCATACATTAAGCGTATCCCCAAGCTATGATTACATCTGATTGTTGAGTTTAAGTGGACAACAATACCGATAATTATTATAGGCTACTTATCAAAATGCTAACTAATTGAACAACAAGTGCATTTGGGTATGACCGTACGCTGATATGATTCTTTTACCCTCGAAACTCGCAAAAAGAATGTTAGTTAATATTTATTTATGGCTTTTCGTCTTTACTTTTGAAAAATTCAAAAAAAAGATTTTACATGTGTTTTAATATACACTTTATAAAAGCCAAAAAGATTTTCTTTCTATCTAATTTTTATTGACCGATGTTGGAACTCAAAACTATCCTACCTAAAATCTGATTGATAGCCAAAAAACAATTGTTCTAATTTTGCAATCTTCACAATGATGACAAGTTTGGAAGTTAAAGGACTAAAATTGAACAATTTTAAAACCTTCAAAGTGTTGTCTGTTGGTAGTTGAATGAGAGTTGTTCTAATGTGTGTCGTTTGTTAATATTGTTTGAAATCAATACTTAGGGAAATTTTGAGTTGATATTTCTCGAAGATTGGTTAAAAACCCTAGCGGTTGTTCTCATTACGCATTTAGCATTGTTGTGTGTGCAGATATGACATCCAAGCAAGCTAAAGGCAAAGAGAACCTGTTCGATGATAAGTTATGGAAGTGTCGACACGACATGAATGCAATCAGTGGATCAAGAGGATCAATCTGCAGCTTACCACCCATCAACATCTCGAGGATTCGAAATTTTGAAGATCGCATATTCACAAGCTACATTCAGGGGGGAGTTAGTTGATGCGCCTCTTGATTGTAACCAGTGACGACTCATGAAGATCCGATAATATGAAGAACGAACTATCACAAGCAACATCCAAGGGGGAGTTTGTTGATACACTTTTGTATGTAGCTAGCGATGTTCGTTCGCGACTGAAGTCTTCCTCTGTCGTTCGAATCGAAGTACAATATTCAAATTTCAAGTGACAACAAGTTAAAGTGCCATCATATACTATCGATGGAGATTGTCATCATTTGAAGATATTAAATGAAGACCATTGTTTGAAACATCAATTGATATATTGACCATGGCATGTACCTATGAAGACCATCAGTTGCAAAAGGTCAACCTTTGTTTGGAATACTACAAACTCACCTTCGCTTGGAATATTCAACAAGACCTTCGTTTGAAGTTCATGATTACAAGTCACCTTCGCTTGGCAATCTACTGTTAGTATATATATGTATAAACTGTCGCTTGAAAGAGTAGCTTGCAAGAGGGAGAGAGAGAGAGAGAGAGTTTTGTGAGAGCTTTATATGTGTATAACTTGTACTGAAACTCTGCTCGATTAAATACACGAACCGCTAAACGTTAAATTTTTGTTTATTGATTGCATTCTCTCACTCGGTTGTGGTGTAACTTGGATTCACTCGTTACACCATCCGAAACAAGAAATCACTGTGTTCGAGATCCGATTTCAGGACCTACAAAAACCTAATCAAATCATGTCTTATAGTGATGATAAAGATTATACAATAAACACTAACGAATATATATCCTGTTTAGCACTATATATATCGCTAACGATTACAACCATCATGGGTTACATGAAGACCAAATGGAAGTACACAGAGAAAGAAGAGATTCAAACCTAGATCCAGATCCAATGCCAGCGCCACCGCCGCCATTGAATAATGTTGTGGCTGCTGTGGTGGTTCGGGAATGCCAAAAGAACCATGCTGCCAGTATGGGCACCTATGTTTTTGATGGCTGTGGGGAATTCATGGCCAATGGAGAAGAAGGCACACCTGAAGGCTTAATATGCGCGGCCTGTGAATGCCACCGGAGTTTCCACCGTCGAGAGATGGAAGGTGAGTCGAAATCAACCACATGGATTCCTGCAATACATAACCCACCACCTCTAGCTGCTGCCACAACGCAGCCACCTTTTCAGCAATATCACCACCAGATGGTACCCACAGATGCATTAGGTGAAGATCTTGACATGTTTCGAACACGCCCGGGAAAAGATTCCGAACAAAATTCACAGAAGAGCAAAAGCAAAAATGCATGATTTTGCAGAAAAACTAGGGTGGAAATATCTAAAGCAAGATGAAAAAGAAATTCTACAATTCTGCAATGAAGTTGGACTGAATAAAAAAGTGTTCAAAGTATGGATGCATAACAGCAAACAAGCCTGCAAGAAGAAACAAGATCAGCAAGATTCAGTTAAGCTCAACTAAAATCCAGAAAGACATCATCTTTCTCTTGATCCCCAATAGTGAGCATAGGGTTTAAGGCTGCAGAATGGTGATAGAAAAACTGCAGCCATATAATAGTTTCCATGATTTCAATTAAGATAAATACTATCTCTAGTTTGTGCTTTTCTTTACTGTAAATAAAAAAAATATGGATTGAGAATGTTAGAAAAACAAATCTACATAGTTACAGATTGTATGTGCTTAATTTCACTCTACCTCCAGACATCAAAAGAGTCTATTACAAGAACCAGAAGATTAATTTCCTCCATGAATTACAGTATCAATTAACTTGTTTATTCTTGTATAATTATTATGTTCATAGAGCTTTCACTGTGAACGCACGCTTCAATTCTGGGACCAGCATGTTAACACTTTCTTCTGCCCTAAAAGGTCTGACCCTACACAATAATGCATGTACCCTAGAATATCTATTTTTCTTATACAGATTTCCACCACATGCTATAAACGCATCAATAAAAAAATGTAACACTTCTTATAATTTAAAGCTATGAGGCTCCCATAAACACAGAACTGAAGATATTAATTGGGTAGTTCTAAAGGTTTAAATTGAGCATTTGATTTTCTAGTGATGTTGTAACCCTATATGAAATACTCATTTTACATGTTTGATCTTTTCTTTTCGAAAATTACGAATTTGATCTCCACTGATAATTACCTCCCCTAACTCATTTTATTCTTTATCACTAGGACGCTAAAACAAATGTTAAAACAGTGCAAGTTATGTCTCCCAGCCTTCAATTTTCTTTTTTCAGAAATAATATTGTGTTTCCAAAACCTACTATTGCTTTGGTGCCTCATACGAGTTGCAACACGCCAGAATAAATCGTCCCGAAGGAGCGAATTTAAGGAATCTCCGCAATAATAACCTAGCGACTTCCATGAATGCTTGTCAAATGTCAGGTCTGGTAGCCTGACCACCAGACCGGACAAACATTCATGGAAGTCGCATGGGGAATCATTGAGGATAGTCCTCAAAGTCACTTCCCCAGCACCAGTTCCATGAACACTTGTAAGGCCCGGTCCAAAGTCGATCTCCCTATGATTTACCTACTTCTACATGTAGAAACCATGGAAAAAAATTAGTGCTATACGCTAAAATCCCGATCGCCCCATAAAAGCTTGGTTAAGCTCTCCCATCACCTTCCATGAATATAAATATTGGGTCTGCCAATGCATGGTGACTAGCAAAACCACCTAGAAATCAATGTGCTATTGATAAACCACCTCCAAATACAATACTAAAAAATAAATAAAACTTCTTCTATGTACTTAACTGGTGTCTGTCTATGACCCAAATTCTCTATAAACTTGGTGAATGAGAGAGTGATGTTATGAGTAAAAGGGTGAAAGGTGACGTGGCCAATAGGGAGCCGGAGCTCGGAGGGAAGAACCGGTGTTACTGCTGTATTATTGCTTTCTGTTTAAGTTTGGTAGGGCCTGGGGCAATTATTAGTTGAAAGGTCATAATTAATTTAGGATTATAATCTTTAGTAGTTTTTATAGAATTGTCTTTTCTTTCCTCAGCCTTAAGACTTTTATCACATGAAGTACTTCAAAATTTTCTTTTTCTTTTTTCGTACTTCAGTTTTTTTCGCTTTCTCAATCTAATCTAGTTAATATTATTATATCTTTTGTATTTATAAGAATTTTATATTGAACACAGGTTAATAACCGGTTCACTAGTTGTGGACCTAGAAATTAGGATCAGTAGTATTCGTATATTAGTAGTCATAACAAAAGAATACTGAATACGTATAATACATTTGAGAAACCTTTCTACCTTGTTTCGCCCGTGCGGGTTACATCTTGTTGGTTCGATTAGAACTCCGTTGCCAACCTTGATCACAACTTAGCATAAAAGCCACATAGGACATTCTGGTTTTATACTTCTTTGAGAACCCTAGGTTTTTCTATACCGGATTTTACTTTGTGAAAAGTTGATAACTGACACTATGAAGCTAAAAGAGAATTGAATCTGGGAGATGATTAAGAAAAAGCAACACTTTTAATGATTTGCAAATTAAAACTCTAATAGGATTGACAAAATAAGTTTTGAGGATACGTCTGAACAAATTCCCCTAACTGACAATTTGCTAATTACAACTAAAATTCTCATAGGATTGACAAATTAAGTTTTGAGAATATGACATTTTGTAAAAAAAAAATGTTTTATCGATTTTATGTCAAAATGGGCTAAGTTTAGACTCAATGAATGAAACCAAAGAGATAAGATGGAGGATAGCAATTGGCCTGTGAAGTATGAACCGGTTGTGAAGGCTGATCTTATGAAAATTCTCCTCAAATAATCCCTTTGACAATAATTAGATCTTGGGTTACGCAACTTTCAGATACACAATACGGTATGGAGGGGCTTGAACTTGGTGCGTTATTTGACACATAGATGACAAGTTTGTGTGCGTCAGAAACGGGGTGTGATGCAAAAACTGGGTGTGTAGGAAGGGGCGTGGAAGAGTGACGTTATTCAACACGTGATACCTAGTTTTTGTTATTATTTTATGTTAAAGTTAAAAAAACTATTAAATTTAAATACAAAACAGTAATATAAATTGCATAAACAATACAAATTTAAAAATTACATAACATTAAAAAAATTACATAAGATTAATATAAAATTACATAAACTTTAATCATCTGTCTTTGTCTTCGTCAAGGTCGTTTCGTGGAACGCTCCAGGAGTGTTCAACCAAATCCGCTCGAAGGTTGGGTGTAGTTGTGATGAGAATCACCCTTCGTCTTCCATTATAGTTTCAACCACTTTTTGAATCTCTTTTACTAAATGGATCTAGTCTAAACTAACATGTCAAGTCTCGAAAAATATGCCCCGACCACCACCCTACCACCACAGCTCCACCCACCAAATCACCACTAGCTACCACCTAACCACCACAGCTCCACCCACCAAATCACCACTAGCTACCACCTAACCACCACAGCCACACCACCAAGTCACCACAACCGCCACACCCTAACATCACCCCACCATTGTACCACTACCCCACCGTCCCACCACTCACAGCCACCACCCCATCACTGTACCACCACCCATAACTGTAAACCCCCAAAAACCTATATTTAATTTAATAAAATGTTTTCTTATATTATGGCATGAGATAAAAATAACTACGTTATGTAACCTAGTTAAAAACATAGAGGTTAGAATGAATGGAAATGAAGGTGTTGGTTGTAAATAACCAAAAACCCAAACAGAGGGACTAAAAGTAGCAAGTGGAGAAAACTTTATAAAATTCAGATTACAAGTGTGTGTAGTGTGTGTCGACACACACATGGAGAAGAAAGGAGGTTCTTCCCCAAACTCTCACAAATTGATGAAATTCAACAAGGATTTAAACCAAAACACTTGCATAATTGAAGAATTCAAACAATCTAGTAGTAACAATCATAAGGTATGTTTGTTGTAGATTTTGATTTGGTGATTTTGGTAGAAAAAGCTATATGATCAATCCTTGATATAGTATGAATTAAGTATTAAGGTGTGTTAGAATCATCAATAAGAACTTAGATTATGCATGATTATATGTAAATTGATGTTTTAAAGTGAAACCTATTTATGATGATGAAGGTGGGGACATGGTTGTGCAAATTTGATTTTTTATGCAGTATGTGATGGATACTTGTTAGTTAGATTGAAGTATAGTATAGAAATTTATATGTTGCTTAGTTGTGTTGATGAATGAAAGCAAGAAGTAGGAATGAGAGCATGAAGTACTTATACAATATGTTTAGATAGTAGTACGCACACCAAGTGTTTGATAAAATGTCTAGTATGAGTTATCATGTGAAATTGTGTACTAGTAATGGATGAACATGTGTAGATTATGCAAATAACATGATTGATGGTAATTAAACATGAGAAATGCGTTTTAGAAGGAATCCATGTGAGGATTTAGTTGATGGCATGATTTGATAGAAATATGCTTAAGGAACTTGTACTTTATGCTTGAATGCTGAAGTGCACACCATGTGTTGGATAATTTGCTTATTGGTTATTTAGAATGAATGTGTACTATATAATAGCATATGGACTTAATAGTAAAGGATAATGTTATTATTATGTTAAATTGGCTAACTATGTATGTGGTTGTCAAAGTAGAATCATGAAAGCATTTAGTATGTGCAAATTGATTATGTGTATATTGTATATGCAATTAAGTGATCATGTAGTTGTATGTATCACACAACATGAATATGAAATACGTATGACGTTATTACTATGGTCTACCTAATCAAGATAAGTGTTTGTTCATAAGTTGGAAGCTATATGCTAGAAGGGTTGACTTGGAAGCTTGGGCTATCCTAACCTCATTCCATCAATGGTGGAAACATCGAGGCGGGACGAACGAGATTGTTCAAAATATCATAACATACTATTTGTGACAATAAACTAAGATTTCAAATTTCGTTTCTTTTCATAACTTCCAAAGATACATTGTCTCAAAAAAATACAACAACTTGAGATCAACATGACTAAACATAAAAAAAAATTCAGTTGCATTTCTAATTCCACCCTAAGTTGATTTCTCATGCATCATGATAAATTTCATGCAACATGTATATAAAGTATCCGTCAACACAAAAAGGTTGGTGAGCATACAAGTTTTTCTACCTAGCATAAGTATTAAAATGTCTCAAATCCACATTCTAATTCTACATATTAATTGTACACTATGTTATATGAACATACTAGCATGCATCAACTATAAAACAACCCAAAGTGTTCACTAGCGTAATCTTATCACCAAAGTGAATAAGATCGTATTGATTGAATACTTAACAATGATCACAAAAACGAGCGGTGTGCTGCTCCTATAGTGATATACATGTTAAGGAAGGCTTGTAAAGTTAATGATGGATAGCATGCATAAGAATGTCCTAATATGTATACACAAATAGCATGTTTAAGGATTGAGTGTTTGCATAAGATTGATTGTATGTGTGAATGTGAATTTAATAATGGTATTGCTTTTTCATGCTAAAAGCTCATAGTTAAGCATGTTTTGGGGTATCTAAGGTGTATGCAAGTATGTTATAAATATAAAACATGTATGATCACATTACGAAGTGAATTTTTAACTTAAAGTATGGTTCGGTTTTGTATATAAAAACGCGTATTTGGTGATTGCTTACATATTGTACAAGTAAGATTAAATAAGATTGATATGAAATACGATTTCCATTATGATCAAAGTTTTGGATTTACAAAGATTGAAATTGAAATACGAATTACAAGATAAACGGGACACTGAAATACGGAACGTTACACCAGACCTCTAAACATTTCCAAAATGAAATCACAACATTTAATCATATAACCAAATTACTAAAACATAACTTTGCATGTAGATCGAAAAGCTAACATGTTTTTTATACAAAAATGATGAAACAACGCTTATGATGTGACTTTAGTGATGGCCTAATCTGATGAAGACAGGGTCCAAGAGCTAGCAGATTCTTATCTGAATTGGCTTGGTAAGGGGATCTCAGTAAGGGGAAATGGGGCAGAATTGGCTCAACTTTAGAATCGTCATAACTTGGGCTACGATTAGAGTTACAAGGCTCAAGAGTAGGAGACAAAAAGATCTTAACAAGCCAGATCACATGGCAAACCACCTACATAACCCGAATTTCTTGATTTTAAGGCTCTAATTTCCTTAATCAAGATTTTGCTCATTTTCATCAAGCTTCCGGACTTTCCTTTTATAGTTAATAACACGTAAATCGTTGAGTAACATGATTTACGTCTTTATTTATGGTGTTAATTTGAATTTATTTCAGTCAATTTGTAATTTCAAAAATTTAAAAATCCTTATAAAATGACACATATTGTATCATTTGAATCGTTCGGAAATAACAACTTTTCTTTGTGAAATTTTCAATTTTTTACTTGTTTGATTCCGCATCATAATCAACCCATGTATCACTCTTATCCTTGGCATCGTTCAAAGCACCTTAATTCTCCGTTCACCTTCATATTCTCTGCGACATCATTTACGATTTCTTTTACGTTCTTGACGTCCCTTTCCGCTTTGTTCACTATCACAATTGCAGTTAGCCATACCACCTTAACCGACCACCACTTTCTCCATTTTACACGATTTTTGGCCCTTACATAACAACGATTTGAAGAATGCGGGACCTTACAGAACAATGATTTGAAGAATGGAACATATTTTTCATTTATATTTTATTTTATTTTTTATCGACTTGGTTAATTTATATATGTCAGTAGCTTAAGGACTGAAGTAGACCAGCCAATGACACCAGCCTCACAAACTTGTTACTTTTCAACTCCAAACCAGACCCATCTACATTTATTAGTTTCTTTATTAACTACTTTCAGTTGGCCTGTGCAGACACTTCCTAAACCACAACCCTACCCCACCCTACCCTACCCTACTCCCACCCTCCTTTCTATTTCTATTCAGGTTTTCTGTTTGCAAATCCCATGCCCAAAAACCTGGATATCATCGTGTATCAGTCTATGTATGTTATAGAGTTGTTACAATCCACTGCATCAATTATACATCAAGCAAAGTCTTAACTAAGGGTACCATGTAGATAGAAAAATATCAACTTTTTGGCAGTTCAATATTCTATTTTACTAAACTACTGCATCTTTAGGTATTGGTTAGGACCGCGTCGTACAAATACTATTGTCACACCATCCAAACACCACTAACCTGTCATGTGGACTGTATGAAAGGGGAAAATGCTATTACACAGTAGAGCCTGTGTGACTATTTTCACTCTATCATACAACACGTTGATGGACAGACTCTAGTGTGCAGACTTGATGATGTACAGATTTTGGGGTGGTGTCTCTTTACCATCACCCGTTTATTAATATCTATTAGTAGTTTTTCTGCATTTACTTTTTAGATTGTATAATATAAGATTTGAAGGAGTGTATAATTCAAGTAGATTTTCAAGAGAGAGAGAGAGAGAGAGATTAGATGTCAATTATAAATCACAACAACCCACTTCAATTTAATCAAGGATCATCTTCCATATTCACTTATGCACCTTTTAATTCATCAAACGAAATCCTAGATCATGGATTCCATGAAGACCAAATGGAAGCACATAGAGAAAGAAGAGAATCAAACCCAGATCTGATGCCTCCGCCACGGCCCCAACCACTGCCACCGCCCTCTGTAAGTTTATCTTTGTCTAATTTTGTGTGTTGAAGCTTTGAAACCCAACACCCTCATCGAATAACGTTGAGGCTGGTGTGGTGGTCAGTTATCGCGAATGCCAAAAGAACCATGCTACCAGCATGGGTCTTTATGTTGTAGATGGTCGTGGGGAATTCATGGCCAATGGAGAAGAAGGCACACCAGAAGGTATAATATGCGCCGCCTGCGAATGCCACCGGACTTTCCACCGTCGAGAGATGGAAAGCGAGTCGCAATCCACCACACGGATGCCTTCTATGCACAACCCATCACTTCTAGCTATTGCCACTGCAGACAGCCATTAAAGAAGAGATTCCGAACAAAATTCACAGAAGAACAAAAAAAAAAATGCATGATTTCGCAGAAAAGCTAGGGTGGATGATTCAAAACCAAGATGAACATGAAATTCTACAATTTTGTAATGAAGTTGGAGTCAGTAAAAAAGTGTTCAAAGTATGGATGCATAACAGCAAACAAGCTTTCAGGAAGAAAGAAGATCAGCAAGATTGAATGAATTAAGCTCAACTAAAATCAAGAAAGCTATCATCTTTTTCTTGACCCAATAATGAGCATAGAGTTTAAGCGTGCAGGTTGGTGAATGGAGATAGTAACACTGCAGCCATATTATATAGTATCGAAGATTCCAATTAAGGTATATTACTGTATTATGTTTGTGCTATTTCAACTCTATTCCTATGAATAGATTCCATTTTTTGATTAAAATATTTTAGAACGTACAATAACTATGAATAAAATATATGGATTGGAGAATGTTACAGAAAAAATAAATCTCAGATAGTTATTACAGATTTTATGTGCTTATTACACACGGGTTAAGTTTACGTACAAAGTTCCTTATTGTACAAAACGTACGAAAGACACAAAAAAGCCAAAAAAACGCGGTGACATTTTCATAATTATTTGCTCGTAGGGTAATTATCAAAATTACTCTACAAATGATCTTGTAGAGTAATTTTGATCTTTTAGGGTAATTATCAAAATTACTCTACAAATGATCTTGTAGAGTAATTTTGATCTTTTAGGGTAATTATCAAAATTACTCTACAAATTTATCAAACAACAAATAATTCAAAATTACTCTACAAAATCATTTGTAAAGTAATTATGATGCTCTACAAAATTACCTTACAAGATCAAAATTACCATACAAGATCATTTGTAGAGTAATTATCATACTCTACAAAATTACTCTATAACATCAAAATTACGTTACAAGAATATTTTACAAAATTACTCTACAAGATCAAAATTATCCTACAAGATCATTTGTAGAGTAATTTTGATAATTACTCTACGAGTAAATAATTACGAAAATGCCACCGCATTTTTTTACATTCTTACCCTATTCGTATGTTTTGTATGATAAGGGTATTTGTATTTGATATTACACACTCAACTTTTGGAAATTAAACATGTGACTATCACAAGAATGATCAGGATATTAATTTTCTCAATGATTTACACTATCAATTACCTAGCTTGTTTCTTCTTGTATGGGTCATAGTAATAACCTTAATCACATACACCCAAGTTCGAACACGCCGCAACAGTTTTTTACGTTTACGTTGATTAAGTTAATGGGTCGAACAAAATCAGTTTATGTTTATTTTCCTTTTGGGCCGCATGCCAAACTATTATGTAATGGGTCCTTAGAGTGCGTAGGTTTGCTTACGTTGGTAAGATTGGGCCTTGTACAAACCTACGCACTCTAAGGAGTTAAGGGGTTACCAGGGATCGACGCATCCCTTCACAGAAGCGACGTATCTCTTCACACGAACATGTTCTATTTGTATATATATAGGGGTCCATTATTCCCGTCTATGTATGCATGATTATTATGATCAAACATTGAAGTTATAACAAGTTCAATTTCAATTAAGTTAGTGTTTATCAATTGTATTCAGTTTCATATTCAAGTTTTGCAAGTATGGAATGGTGTGATGTTTGTGGTGTTTACAAATGTGAGTGCTTTCATCTTCTTTCTCGTTTCACTTGGTCCTAGGAACCCGTAAACAATTATACCAACATTGGTATTAGAGCCAAAGGTTCTTTAAAGATCGAGGAGGAAGATGATATGTTCGGAAACTAGCAGAGGGTAAAGGAAAATCGGTTAGTGCCGATTTAGGCGATACCAGGATAGCCATGGCAGCGGTAGGATGAACAAGTCCGCGCAGGGGAAGCCGTCCAGTCGTTCATGGAAAATGCCAATTAAAAACTTCCCCAAGAAGATGGTTCTAAAGAATTTTCTAAACATGTTAAGTTTGAAGGGAAACACACTGGTCAACAGACTGAAGAAGGCAGGCATTCACTATTTTATGTGTAAGCAGTATGGGCACATCGTGTCAATATGTCCAAGTAAGTATATTAATCTCACTCTGTTACCAGTCGAGAGTGATTATTTTCAAAGGCATTTAGCATCGTAGCCTCTGCATTGCCAAACGATATCTATGCTGGCATGTTGCATTGCAACAGTGCAAAGGAGTTAAGGGATGCTTTGAAAGAGCAATTCAGTGGGACTGAGGAAGTGATAGAAAATAACAGAGAAGTTTTAAACCAACAATACGAAATGTTTTGTCATGTTAAAGGGGAGTCATTAACCCAACAGTTTGAAAGGTTTAGCTGTCTCATTAGTGAGCTTAAACTAGTTAATGTTGGGTTTGCAAATTTGACTTTAAATAGTCATTTTCTTAGATCATTACCAGACAAGTGGGATACTATAGCTTTTGTAACTCGAAATTCAGTTGGGTTTAAAGAAATGAATTTAACACAGCTTAATGGTGGGCTCCTCACTTATGAGAGAGAGTTGAACCAAAAAAAAGAAGCTACAAGAATTTGGCAAGGTGGTTGATGACTATGCATTCGGTAGTACAACACTTTTTAGCCAAGAAGAACCCACTGGCAGTTGTAAGGATCAGAGTTATGATCATTTCATTGATATAACCTCTGGTGGTAATTTCAACTCTGATTCTTACATACCTAATTATGCATTTGCTGCTAATGGGGAAAGCCAAACTTCTGATAATTTATCCTTTGAGTTGAATGACCTTCAACATTTTGACCATTCAGATTTGGAAGAGATGGATATTTTGCACCAGCTGGCTCTATTAAGTGTTAGGGCTAGCAAGTATTACAAGAGAACTGGTAGAAAGTTCCCAATGTTGCATGGGGGGCTAAAAATTGGGCTGGATAAGTCAAAGATTAAATGCTATAAATGTAATAGGCTAGGACACTTTGCTAGAGAATGTAGGTCTCAATCAACCAGACCAATTATCACACACCCTAGCGCTAGACCTCAATACAATCAAAATACTGTCCACTATTCCTAATATACCCCTGTTCCTCATATGCAAAACACTGCTCATTTTACACACCCTGCTACTATTGTCCATGTGCAATATGTTCAAACCACTGTTCCCCAAATTCAATATGTTCAAGCACCAATTCCTCAGGTTCAAATGCAACCTACACCACAAGTTACTCAAACCACTGCTCTGGCAGAGGTTAATCAACAGAGTTTCTTTACTCAGGGTTTTGTTGATTGGAGTAGCTTGCCTGAAGATTTGAATGATGAAAACTTTGCTCTAGTTGCCAACACTAAAAAGAAATAAGATGATTTTTGTTTTATGGTACTAGATACAATAGTTGAGGGTGATGAATTTGGGGAAGTGGAGTCTAAATCTGTTGTGTCTGATGTTCATGATAAAACAGTTGTTATAAAAGAAAGTGTTGATGAAGATTTAAAACCTTTGTCTGACCCATGGGATGCTAGTGTATGTGAAGATGAATGTGACTGTGTCATGATGGCTGCTACTAAGGTATCTCCTCAGGTTTTAAAAGATCTATGTTCAGATAAATGTATCATAGCCTTTGCTAACATAAAAGAGGTAAATGAAAACCTTAGGAATAAGATTTTGGATCATGAATTGCAATTTGAAAAGTTTTTAAAAGAGTTAAAAACAAAATTGCTTGAAAAAGAATCTAAAATCAGCAGCTTAAAAACTGAAGCTAGCATAATCAAGGACTAATTCCAAACTATGATAGAAAAATTTCAAGTTTGCAAAAAGGAGTTGGAATCCACCCAAATTACTTGTGTAAAATGGGTGGAATCCTGTAAAGGTTATGAGATTATGATAGAAAACCAGGTCAAGAGTAACATAAAATTTGGCATAGGTTTCAAATAAAATGACCAAATTTCTGAAAATGTTACTAGAAATGATTCTGGTGTGGTTGAAATTGTTCCAACAAATCTATCTAGTCAAGAAATCAAGGTCACTGATAAAAATGGAAACAAAATTGTTTTAGAAAGACATGAGGGATCCTCAACTTTTGAGGAAATTGAGAAATATCGATTTAAACCCACATGGTCTGATGAACGTGATATCCTTGAGAATTTCAAACCAATTGACTTTTCAACCACTAGGGGTGTCAAAGCATCAAAAGCAAGAATCATTCCCATAACATATTTACCAGCAGATGTTGACATCTGTTAACCTCTGCTGACAAAAAATCTAAAAAGGGGAAAAAAGAAAGAAAAGATCAAAAACCTGTTTTGTGATTTTGTGAGAAGAAGAACCATGTCACCAAAAATTGTTTTCTTCTAAAAGCTTATGACATCAACAAAAAAGTGTGATCATTGATTCTCCAAAATGCACAATTTGTGATAAAACAAATCATAAAACTCAAGAGTGTGTTTATCTTAGAAACTTTGATGTGAAAAACAATGAGTTCAAATCCAAAACACTGAAGAGATCAAAGAGTAATTGTAACACCCCCAATTCCCTATATATGTATACTTATAATTAGAATTATGAACTTACTGAGTAAACTAGTAAAGTGTAACTAATAGAGAAAGTAATAGGCCATAAAATATAAACACTAAACATAGAGGGCCAAAAGTGACATAAATGGAAAAAGAATGATAAAAAGGATAACAAACACAAACACACACAGAGACTAGAAGAAGAAGGGGAAACCTTTGTCATCATAAAATCAACCTAATTGAAGAAGCTATCTTGATTAAATCTTATGCATGTCTTAAATTCTTGATCATCTAAGCACACTAGAATTCAAGGTAAGAAGAATTTTACGTTTTGATGGTTTTGTATGAAGTGGGCTTTTAGGAAATCTATGGATTTATATGAAATTAGAATGATAATCAATAAGAATCATGCTTGAAATACTAGTTACTTAGATGCTTTGATGAAAAACCCACTTGTAGTAGTTTTGATGTTATGATGATGATGGATGTGAAAAATTACTATAAGAATCATGTATGATGTTGCTTATAGTGAATATGTGTTTAATGAGATTGATCTAGTATGAAAGTTTTGAAACCTGTTGCATCAGGGTCCTTTTGATTTTTTTTTTTGCCATTTTGGTCTAAAATCGTCTTTTTACGTCTTTTTTGTGATACATTGTCATAATATACATACATACATACATACTGCCGGTGGCGACGGTGGGACGAAATGTCGATACTGCCGATGGCGACGGTGGGACGTGCGAGCTCGGAGAGTATAATTGTCGTCTGTTTGTCAATACCCGAAGTTTGTTGGTTTTTAGATAGGCTTTGTATGGTTTATTTGTTGTGCCTTTGGTGTACCGGTAGAATGTCGACTTATATCAAAGTTCAATTTAAGTAAATAAAATACTATTAGTTATACCAAAAAAATTTAAATGTATATATACGAGTCGTCTAGACCTAGACCCCCGTCTTGGTCTAGCAAGAAGACCATTCTACCCACGGTTTGTTGGCCGTCTAGGCTAAACTCAGGGGCAAAATGGTCATATTTTCAAGGCCTAGACGGGTCGTCTAGACCTAGACGCAATGTATAGTTTGGTAATTCTGAATTTAAAGTTTAAAATGTAAATTACCATTCTACCCTGGTTTCTTGGCCGTCTAGGCCAAAATCAGAGGCAAAATAGGCATAATGTCAAGGCCTAGACGGGTCGTCTAGACCTAGACGCAACTTACGGTGTGAGCGGGATCTTTATCCCTGAAAAATTTTGAATTTTAAATTTAAAATGTAAATTACCATTTTACCTCTGAACTGCCGCCCGTCTAGGCCTAATTCAGGGGCAAAATGGTATTAACCATGTTGAGCTGTAAAACACTCAGCTGGTTAATTACCATTTTGCCCCTGAATTAGGCCTAGACGGCCTGCAACCAGGGGTAAAATGGTAATTATCCGTTTATTCCATACGACCCGTCTAGGCCTAGACGACCCGTCTAGGCCTCACATATGACTTGCAGCCTAGACGATCAGAGACATACGACACCAACACAAAAAACACACTCAACCACATACACACATACGTATTCTGTCGTAGTCTATCGTATTCCGGGCCGTATTTTTACGAAATCAAGCATCTCTGGTACGTATTTTCAACTATACTTCAATAAACTTAATGTATTATGTATTTAGAACGTAGGTTGTTTGTGAATTTGATAGTTTTCGGGGTTTATGCGCTATGATGTTGAAGTATTTGGGTTTTTTGATGAACAAGACAGGACGTCTAGCCCTAGACGACCCCTATAGACGAGCTGTTAAAATACTTTTTTTTACTTTTATAATTTATTGTTTTATTCGTGTTAAATTCTAATACAATCGCAGATTAGTTATGGACGAGATTGGAGATCCGATACACGGGGACCCACATCTGCATGGTCCCCGATGGGCCCCGCCAGTGCCGGTGGATCCGCTCCACGGCCACCCCTACCTTGAGTTCCCGCCTGACACCGAGGCTGCCCAATTTTGCAGGAAGCTACACCGGATGCAGGTCAGATCGCACTCGGTGGTCGACTGGGACGCGATCGAGGCGATTGGTGAGACGCCCAGACTTCGATTCTTCATTCCCATTGGTTCCCTGTGGCACCGACTGTTTGACCTGGCCGGCACGCCGACTTACAGGGAGTTGCTCATCGAGTTCCTGTCGACCTTCACGTTCCACCCTCCATGGGTCGACCAGCCGCCTCCCCAGCCACTGGGTCCTCCCCCTCCGCCGGAGGTTTCATTTAGGCTTGCCGGTGTGTGACATTCGATGACGCTTGCAGAGTTTGCCGTTCATAGCGGCATATACCTGCAGGAGGAGATTGCTACGGATGTATATACGGAGGGGCTAGTGGTGGTGGATAGAGCCACTATTTTGGGATTTTGGGAGGTGGTCGTAGGCCCTGACACTTGGGAGCATGTCAGGGCGAAGGGGAGGATTTCTCACGTTGCCGACCCGCTGTACAGGTACGTACGTTTATTACGGTAATTGTTTGATTATTGTTGCTATGAATTAATTTCCGTGTTTCGCTAATATAATGTGCAGGTATCTACATCGGATGCTCGCTACGTTTATTACCGCTCGCGGACAAAGCCGTGAGTGGTGTACGAGCATCGACTTATTTTTTTTCTATTGCCTTTTGTACAGGAGGCCGCGCACTTGCGCACGGTCTCGCCCAGTACTTCGCATCCGCCCACCACCGGCAGGAGCGCGGCTTTTTGTATGGCGAGGCGCACGTCACCGTGATTGCCCGATCGTTAGGTCTTGTGCCGGAGTCGGACCCGCACTTGCAGCCGGCCATATCGTCCACGCGGATGGGTTTTCTGACCTTGCAGGGGATGAGGCTGGTGAAGAGGTCCGGCGTGCTAGGCGAACGGTTTAAAACCTGCGAAGGTGAGCCATGGATTCTGAAGCCGCTGCCCGATCAGTTCGCTCCAGTCTATCCGCCGACAGATGAGGCAGCGGTAGTCAAGGACCCTCCGGTTGATTTTGACGGACCGACACCGCCACCGCCACACCACCTCACGGGGCGCCTCAGTTTCCGCAGCACGTCCTTCCAGGTCATGCCCCGGGGGTGTGGCATACCCGCGCTTACGAGGCGACGTCGACAGGGTTATGGATCTCGTTGGCTGGCTGGTTCGGGAGGCACAGGATAGACGAGAGATAGGGGTTACCTGCCATACCGCTCCTACCACCTTGAGCACCACATCAGCAGCAGCAGCCAGATCCCGATCCCGACTCCGAGGCCGACTCGTATGCATAGACATTTTGTATTTAGTTTTCAGCTGTACAGATAAATATTGTTATGGTTGTACAAATTTATGTTACATATATTATATTTAACTTTGTTTTCAGTTATTCGATTACTTGATGATTGTTTTTGTTAAATCGACATTGAAATGTAATACGGAAACAATATACACTTGTTGCATTCATCTTAAAATGTTGAAAATACTATTAAATTTTAGTATTATATTTTAAAAAAATATAATGTAAAAACAATTAAATATATAAACGATTGAAAAAGATAACTCACTTTTTATACAATAAACAAAACTTTTTTAAAACCTAAAATTACACCTAAAAAAATCAACCTCCAACAACAACCAATTTACCCCACCAAAACACTATTTTTTTCAAACTCCAACAACAACCAATCTACCCACCAATAAACCCCTTTTTCAACAAAAAAAAAACACAAGTTCCTAGACGGGTCGTCTAGGTCCAGACACCCCGTCTAAACGCTAAAATTTATGCGCCCTGCCAGGTACTTGTTGACTCCTCAAAATTCAGTGCTATACGGGGCGTTTAGCCCTAGACGACTGCCACACAAATATCCATCTCTATCTCTCTGCTTACACCACCATCGGCATACACAACGCCGCCACTACCTCCACCTCCATCTCCGACATCCCCATCACGGTTGTTCAGATTTCATACAACCACTTCAACTCTAACTCTCTCTCTCTCTCTCACACACATCCACCACCATCTAATCACACCACAACCACCTCTAACTCCACCATCACCGACCACCACCACCCTATCACTCAGCCACACAACCACCACCACCCGTCACTTCATCACAACCCCACCTCTGCCACACACCACTACCCACCTTCACCATCAACATCACCCAAACCCTAATGGCGTTTGAATCTATCGGAATCAAAACCGCACCATATCGGAAAAGGGTCACCCACCCACCTTCACCTTCACATACACAAGAATACAGAATTTATATTGAACCAAAACCGCACCAAACCGGAAAAGGGTCTCGTCGGAATCTAAATCAGTTTCTCTCTCTAAATAACTATACACAAGTTCTCTCTCTACTCTATCTCTCTCAATTGGACCCAAAGTTAAATTTGGGGGTTAGGGTTTGTAGTGGACTGGGTGGTGAGAGGGTTGTTGAGAAGAAGTAAGTTTACTATTCAACGTTTGTGTGTTTACAGGATGGGGGAGTCTGGGTTCTTTGTTACTCATCGATAAGATTATTATTATTATTATTGTTTTGAAACAGTTGTGGTAGTGGATTATTATTGTTTTGAAACAGTTTGTGTGTTTACAGGATGTTGATGATGATGGTGAAAGCATACGTAGGGAGTGTGTGTGTGTTGTCTGTATGTGTATATATATAATTGTTTTAGGGTATTAATTATATGTTAAATGACCATGTTGCTCTTCATTAAAGAGAGGAAAAGGACAAAAACTCTGGTGTTAACAGAAAAATTTAACTATCTTACGATTTTGGACTAAAATGACAAAAAAAATAAAACTAAAGGGACCCAGATATAAATGATTTTAAATTTAAACTAAATTTGTAAAACTGCCCAAATCACATAGACCATTTTGGCATACAGTTTACTCCAATTTTAAGTTACAACTTTTTTTAAGAAAGTCTCTTCTTATTACTTAGACCCCTCTCTATCACAACCGGCCATATACCACTCTTATCCTTAGCATCATATAAGCACTTTATATATGTGTTCACCTTCATATGCTTTGCGACATCATTCACCATTTCTTTTACGTTCTTGGCGCCCCTTTCCACTTTCTTAGCCGTCGCAATTGCAGTTAGCCGTGCACCCATAACGACAACCACTTTCCCCATTTTTACACGATTCTCAGACCTTACAAATCAACGATTTGAAGAGTATATACAATTTAAAGAGTGGAACACATTTTTCAATTTTAACGATTTGATGAATGGAACATATTTTTTAATTTTATTTAGTTTGTTTTTTTATCTGACTTGATTAATTTATACATCTTCGTAGCTGAAGGACTGAAGCAGACCAGCCAATGACACCTGCCTTACAAACTTTTACTTTTCAACTCCAAACCAGACCCATCTACATTTATTAGTTTCTTTATAACGAATTTATGAAAAAAAGAGAATTTCTTTCTTGTTATACAAAGTTCCTTTTAACCTTTCAGGTGGCCTGGGCAGACACTTCATAAACCACAACCCCTACCCCACCCTACCCTACCCCGTACACTCCTTTCTATTTCTATTCATGTTTTCTGTTTGCAAATCCCATGCCCAAAAACGTGGATGTCATCGTGTATCAGTGTATGTATGTTATAGAGCTGTTACAATCCACTGCATCAATTATACATCAAGCAAAGTCTTAACTAAGGGTCCCATGTAGATAGAAAAATATCAACTTTTTGGCAGTTCAAGATTCTATTTTACTAAAGTCTAGTGCATCTTTAGGTATAAATACCGCTATAACGCTATCTAAACACCACTAATGTGTCATGTGGATTGTATGGAAAGGGAAAATGGTAATGCTGGTTGTATGACAAGCAAAAAAAAATGGCCACATTGTCCCATGATAAGGTGGCGTTCGCCAAATCATAAGGTTTGTATCATATGCTTGACTAGTAATGAAATGACCACTACAGCCTGTATGACTATTTTATTTTTCACCATGTCATACAACATGTATAATGTGATAGAAGTAGACTTGATTTGACATTTATGGCTCGTATGATGTGACATACACAGGGGTGGTGCCTCCTTTGCATCACCCATCGATTGATATCAATTAGTTTTTTTCAGCATTTACTTTTTAGATTGTATAATATAAAATTAGAAGGGAGTGTATGATTTTAGTATATTTGAAACATTTCATAAGCTGAGAGATATTCAGGAGTATAATAATAGTTTAAGAGAGAGAGAGAGAGATATTCAGGAGTGTAATAGTAGTTTAAAGAGAGAGAGAGAGAGATTAGATGTCAAATATAAATCACAACAACTCTCCTCAATTTAATCCAGGATCATCTTCCATATTCACTAATGCACATTCATCAAATGAAATCCTACATCATGGATTCCATGAAGACCAAATGGAAGCACATAGAGAAAGAAGAGATCCGATGCCTCGGCCACAGCCACGACCACGGCACCACCCTCATTGAATAATCTTGAGGCTGGTGTGGTGGTCAGTTATCGCGAATGCCAAAAGAACCATGCTACCAGCATGGGTCTCTATGTTGTAGATGGGTGTGGGGAATTCATGGCCAATGGAGAAGAGGGTACACCAGAAGGTATAATATGCGCCGCTTGCGAATGCCACAGGAGTTTCCATCGTCGAGAAATGGAAAGCGAGTCGAATTCCACACGGATGCCTGCTACACACAACCCACCTTTTGCTGTTGCCACAGGACAGCCGTTAAAGAAGAGATTCCGAACAAAATTCACAGAAGAGCAAAAGCAAAAAATGCATGATTTTGCAGAAAAACTAGGGTGGATGATTCAAAACCAAGATGAACAAGAAATTCTACAATTCTGCAATGAAGTTGGAGTCAGTAAAAAAGTGTTCAAAGTATGGATGCATAACAGCAAACAAGCTTTCAGGAAGAAACAAGATCAGCAAGATTAATTTGGATTAAGTTCAACTAAAATTAAGAAAGCTATCATCTTTTTCTTCACCCCAATAAGGAGCATAGAGTTTAAGCGTGCGGGTTGGTGAATGGAGATAGTAACACTGCAGCCATATTATATAGTATCCAAGATTTCAATGAAGATAAATTACTATATTATGTTTGTGCTATTTCAACTCTATTCCTATGAATAGTTTCCATCTTTTGATTAAAATATTTTCAGAAGGTACAAAAACTATGAATAAAAATATATGCATTTGATAATGTTCCAGAAAAACAAATCTCAGATAGTTATTACAGATTTTATGTGCATATTTTTTTTACTCTACTTCCAGTTATTAAACACGAGACTATCACAAGAATGGTCAGAAGATTAATCTCCTCCATGAATTTACAGTATCAATTGCCTTTTCTTCTTCTTGTATGGTTCATAGAGCTTTCATTATGAAGGTACTGTACCTTTCAATATTTCTTGGACCAGTTTATTCTTCCTTGTGCCCTAAAGGGTCGTACCTACACAATAATGCATGTACCCTAGATGCATCATTCAAGAAGTCAAAAACTTTGTATGATTTAAGAGCCAAGAGCCTATGAGGATCCAATAACACACACTAACTTAAGATTATGATTTGGGTAGTTCTACGAAGTGTAATTTGAGTATTTGATTTTGTAGTGGTATTGTAACTGTAGTTAGGAACATTTTCTATAGAGTTAGCTAGTTGAAGTACCCGTGTTACACGCCGAGCTTTTGCTAGGTATCGTTTTGGTTCATTATGTTGTTGGTACGATACAAGCACTTGATATAGCAATTAACACGTGTGTTACATCGATCGAAACCATAAAACTAAACACCATTAGCGATGTTGTTCAGACGGTATTGCTATGATTCATCATAGTATCGGTACCGGTCAACGGAGTTTTATAAATGAAATCGAAGACGGAAAACCATAAAAATAAATACATGTATTGGGATGAATACATGTATTGTGACTGATATTGTTTGGAATATGGTGACACTTTAATAAAATGTACTAGGAAACCATAACAATCAATACCGATACCGATAAAAAGTTTTTCGGTTTGATACAGTTTAATAAAAATTATATTGGAATGCAAAAGTTCAAACATAATTGCAAATTTAGATTCTTTTAAATTAACGAATATAAAAATAAATAATAAGTAAAATATTATTAATTTTTTTAAACATATACATAAAGAATAATATTTACTATTCTTTGTAGTTCCTTGTTAATTTTTTTAAACATATACATAAAAAAATATTTACTATTCTTTGTAGTTCCTTTTTGATATACATATTTAAACATATACATAAAAATATTTACTATTCTTTGTAGTTCCTTTTTAATTTTTAATTAATTAATTAATTAATTAATATGCATAATGTTGAAAAAAATTATACATAGTTGTATCAGAAACTTGAAAAAAAAGTTAAAACATAATTGCAAATTTAGATTCTTTTAAATTAACGATGCACAAATAAATAATAAGTAAAATATTATTAATTTTTTTAAACATATGCATAAAAGAATATTTACTATCCTTTGTAGTTCCTTTTTAATATACATAATAATAATAATTACACGAGTGGTCCATATACGTTTCATATTGTTCTTTATTACTTGGACGTTGAATTACTTTTAAAACAATAAGTTATATGTCTCCGCTTATGTAAGTGCGGTCACCCATACCAGCTAGAATACAGTATGTGTATAAATTAAAACAAAGGCCAATAAGTGTGTAGCTTGGTAGAATGTGGTATATTAATTGCAAAGAACATACGTATACAACATATCTTTTATAAAATAAATGTGTCTGATGCTAAACTTATCATCAAAATGCATAAAGTGATTTAATTAAAATTAATTAAATTAACCTTAACCTAGACACTTTAAGTTCTAAATTTACAAAGACTCTCTAAACCTAAACCACACAATCGAAAAGTGTACCGGTCCATGTAATACAGCCTAAGAAATACTAGTACGAACCCACGAGACTTAGTTAATGATGTTAAATAGACTCAATTACTATCTAAACTGACTCAACTTAATTGTTTTATATTTTGAGGGGGGTTTTCTAACAACCTAATGCAATAATTAAAAATTAACTAATGCGAACACGCAAAAACTTACACGAACTATGACTTCCGGTTAATCCAGATGATGGAGAAGACACTAACTAGGTTAGAATCCTACACATGAATGATCGGTTTTGTATCGGAGTTGGAACTATTATCAAATCGGGATCTTAGGATGTTGAACTCAAAGGTGATCTAAAGGACCCTCGACGCTTCTCAAGGTGAAACGTAAAAAAAACCCTAAAAGTTGTTAATTTACTGGTTTTCGTGGATTCGCTCACGGGTTTTCCAACTCTAATAAGAAAGTACTCTAAAAGATAATCTATCTCACAGCACGAAAGTCAAGGTAACTATGGAATCCTATCTGACTCGATAAGAAAGGAAGTAGAGAAACAAGGGAGATCTTCTCTCAAAGGCTCTAACTATAGTAATCTAACAACCTAGACGAACCGACAATCTCTCACCTCACAGCAATTAAGATTAGTTGAACATCTAGACCTACTCAATTCACGATTATAACTCCTATGGATACCACGTCTAGCAAACCATAAATTAATTAAAAACACACAGTAATTGATCTTATAACTAAAAGACATTCAACAAGGAAACATGTGAAGTTAATAATCATCCATTGAGCAAGTTAAGATACACATACACGTTAGATCATTGAAACCAAGTCTTTACTTTACAAATAAACCATCATTTAAGTTCCAAAACCGATAAAAAAAAGTCAAAACATGGTAACCATCCACAACCTAGGTAGTGTTTAAGGAACTAGCCAAGTATCATGGTATAAGCAAGAACGAATATCTAATTCAAGTGCAAGAAACATGGTAAATACAATGAAAAACAAAGAAACCGGAGGATGAAACCTGAGAATCTTCAATCCGAATTCTCCAAAGCTTTTCAACCCTTTGCTTCCGTAGGCTTAAAGTCTCCAAGTATTTCAATCAAAGCTCCAAAATTCGTCCGTAGCAGCAGCAAATTCGTCCAAGTATGTTTTGATATTGATAATAATGTTTAAAATTCGTTTTATCTCATATAAACTTGGTCAACTCGTAATAGCAACAGCTCTTCTGCGAATTGGGGCCCGTCGGGCGACGCGACGGGTAACTCCCCTTACTTCCGCACGACGCAAGAGGATTATTTTCCTTTTGTTTGACCTGTTTACAACTCGCTGTCTTCTCCTTGTCTCGCAACGTGATAGGGTCTTTTCCTGTGTTTTCTTCGTTCGTTTATTTCCCGGATCAATTATGGCATGTCCGGAGGCTCGGTTTTCTTCATATTTTCTCGTTTTAGCTTCCTTTTACCTCTAGAGCCCTGCAAAACACAAACCATTCAGTACAATGCACAATCCTATAAAATATGACATGAAACTAGATGTATTTTGCAATACATCAAAAACTAAATAACGTATGTTTTTAAGTGTGTGTCTCAAGGTAATCGATAAAGAGGAATACAAGTGGAAAAGGATGTTGACGTGTGTATTTCGTCCACCTTAGGTTGGGTGGTGTGTAGTGAAGCCCATTAACCCCCCCCCCCCCCATCCTCAAAATGAAGGGTTCTCATTGATCCACCTAAGCTGCAAATGGGGTGTTAATCCCCTCCACCCCTCATTTCACACCTGCATTACAACTCGCAGCCCCTACTTTTGAGCTCTTTTAGCCCCCATGAGACAGTGTTGGAGGCGTTAATGGCTGATGTGGAGGTGGAACGTTACTCCACACACACCGGCCTTATCGTCTGTTTATTTCATATTCTAAGTACCGTAAAAAAAATATTAATGAGTAAACTGCAGTTTGAGTCCCTCTATAAATTGTCGGTGACAAAATGGATGCTTGAGTCCCTTTATTTTCCATTTCCCATCAATTTACATCCATGTTGCTTGCTCACGTCACCATTCTGTTAGAATGAATGCGAAATGACCAATTTACTGATGTAGCTGTCTTGGGCTAATAAAAAACAAGTATTATTTTACTTAAATATCTTTACGAGTACGGGTAAGTAAGGTTGTAACCGCAAGAAATTTGTGGTTTTAGCAAATTAACTATATAAATTACTAGTATCTAAATTGGGGGTTTGTTTGTTTAAGAAAAAACACAAATTGTCACGAAAATTTTTTATCGGAATGAGAAGAAGTAACCCCCACCCAGAATCCCGATTACCAGTTTAACACAAAAACCCGTTTACTAATTTGAAACACCACATATACATGGTTTTGGAATTCGTGACTTTGATTAATTATTAAGGACGGTTTTTAAATAAACTATAACAACCTAACAATCTGTTTGATTAGACCAATTACCCACCAATTTACCAACCCGCTAACGATGTAAGGAAATCGCCAGTACACTTGATAAACGACAAACAATTTAAATATAACAAACGTTTACTAGGAAATCAACACAAATAGTTAAGAATCAGAAACAGAGTTTAATGTATTAAAGTAAGCAATAGTTCATCCAGGCGAAGTCACAAGAAATTTAGCCACGCATTTTAGTCATCATAGTTTCAAGTCTTAATTTGGAATGATTAAACATGAAGAAACTGAAAGTTTCGGATGTCAGGACTCTGAAAATCGCCTATGGGGAGCTCCGAATTCATTCTAGTCGGCTAAAAAACTGAATGGTATCTTTTGTTTCAATTTTAGGTTAAAATATAAACTTTCCCAAAACCGTACTCTCTCGCGTGTCACAGGAGAGTTTTTTGTTACCTTCACGTGGCGCGAAGATGTTCAATTCACGGGCCAACAATTGACTCCCTCCCGCGTGTCGCGTGAGGCTTCACCCACTCACTCGCGTGGCGCGCGGGAGACACTTTACAGTACTCGTTTTGTGGATCCCATGTTGACCTGTCAAGCCCGTTGTTCAGCTTGGATGCTCCCTTTACCTCATTTAGCCTCTGTTATATCAATAAAACCCGATGCACAATAAGCACAACATATAAATAGAAAAATGACGCATTAATCTACTAAAACGTATATAAAACTATACAAATTATAATGTGTTTTCACACACACATCATTTAACGTTTCATTTAGCATCCTAGTATTATCTATTAAGTTTAATTTGAGTTTCTGTGCTTTTTATATACCTTCCCACCAAAATATTGCAACCAACTTGACTACCTGATCATATATTAATCATTTTCAATCATTCTGAGACCAAATCCACACTACCTCCAAAATGAATTTGTGATCAAACAATAAACATAAGTATACTTAAATTGTAAAGTCAACATCCTAATCAAAGTTTTATAAACATACCTAAACTACCTAATGAACTACCATACTAACTATTATCCAACATACTAATCAACACTAATCAATCTGTATATGAGACGAACTGTAAACAATTAAATTGTGATAAATCATACTAACTAATGATCAACATACTTAAACTGTGGAGTCAACTACCATACTAACTATCATCAAACCAACAAACTGTGATCAACCATAGCTGTCATCAAACCAACTAACTGAAACTGTAATGTCAACATACTACAAATCAACTGAAACTTTAGTATCAACATACCACAAATCAACTGCTGATCAAACCAACTAAATGTGATCAACCATACTACAAATCAACTGCTCAACTACAAACCAACTGATTAACCTGCAGCACTGATGATCAAAACCTGACTAACCCACTGATTAACCTGCAATAGCACTGATGATACAATTTCAAACAAACTATTAAAATGCAAACTTGCATTAATGTTTCATACAAACTTATCAACACTGTATGTACATACTAATAAATTGCTTTAACAATATAACACATTCTATAAAATCATTCAACAATGTTCACATTCAACTAAACCATTCAACAATATATAGTTTTTTTTTTAACCTCTAATACCATTTAAGTCGATGAATGTCTGTATAGCGTAAGGAATTCTGATCTTGTTGGAGGCGGGGGTTGATCGCAGTGGTCGAGGCGGGGGTTGATCGCAGTGGTCGAGGCGGGTTATCGTAGTGATGGAGGCGGGTGATCGCGATGAATAGGGGAGGCGAGGGTTGATCGTAATGGTGGAGGCGGGTAATCGCGGTGATGTAATCGTGCAGTGATGGTGGGACGGTGGCGGGTGATGCGTCCGGTCGAAGGTGGGAGGAAGTAGGTGACATGAGGAGGGGGTAAAATGTTGTGATTAAGAAAAGGGAGGGAGTATTTGAAAGTAGGGTTTGTTGAATGACAAAATTACCATTACGCCCTTTATACACTTACTTCCGTCTGTGGGTTAACAAAATATTCTAACGGCGTAAAGGAGCAAAGACGTAAGTGATGGTCAATGGAAAATTAGGGAACTCAAACATCCATTATTAGGATTCAGGGACACAAGTTGTCACTAAAAACTTAGCACACAAACTCAAACTAAAGTTTACTCTTTATTAATAAAGTACTTAGTCTTGTTAAACATCGTCTTGGTGGTGTGTGACATTAGGGTGGAAGGGGCGCCATGCGGTGATCCCTTCGGTGACTTTGTTTGCCGATCGGCAACGTGCCGCAAGTCCAAATCGGTGAGTGGTGAATCCCTTCAGTGACCTTATTACGGTGACTAGTCACCAAATGTGGGAAGAGAAGATTGAGAGGAGAGAGTGAGTTAATAGTGGGCCCCAACCCCTTCTAACCAATCACACATCTTTTTTTTAAATTGTTTACCACTCTCTATGTGTTTGAGTCTTTGAGCACCCCTAGTGATTGAGTGCAAAATAGGGAGTGGAGTGGTGACTTTAGATGGCATGATATCATTAGTTAAAAAAAGTTTACTACTCCCCATTTGGGGAGTGCCCATTCCACCCTTACATCCCGCAAATTCGTTCATAAATGTTGTTTTCAAAACAAATTAATATAACTATTGCATCAAATTTTCGGCTATTAGAACTAAGGATGGGATTGGTACAGTACTCGTACCCGTACACGTTCCGGTATTGAATTTGAACAAAACTGGGTACCAAATATTGTACCGAATATATTGGTCGGTACGAGTACAGGTATTTCGCTACGACGCCCGCTTTATTGCCACTTTGTTTTTATTTTAGTTTTTGAGCACCCATATGACTACTATATAAGTAAAATTAGCATGAATGCCAATATAGTACAAGTACCAAATAGGTAAAAGTTGTATGAGTACCAAATAGGTAAAATCACTACGAGTACCAAATAGGTAAAATCAGTACGAGTACCATAAATACAATAATACGAAATAAAACACAATATAAAAAAAACTTTTAAAGTTCTTACTAGTACCCTTTTTACCCGTAGCGATACCGAAATCAATAAAATTAGGTATCAATACATGTACCGAATACCTAAAATCTGTACGGATAGATGTACCGGTATTTGGGAAAATATTGTCTAACCCTAACTAGAACTATTGAATCTTGGTTCAAGAACTGTATTGTTTTGTTTTGATCAAGGTGAGATTGCCATTAGGAGCCGGAGCTCCAAGAACCGGTGTTACAGCTGTGTTATTGCTTTCTTTTAGAGTTTGTTAGTTTGTATGTTTTTATTAGTTGAAAGGTCATAATTAACTTCAGATATTTTTTTTGGTACATTCATAGAATTGTCTATTCTTTGCATGTATTCGACTTTTATCACATGACGTACGATTTATGCTTTAGGTTTATCTCTCCTTTTTCTTACTTTACATTTTTTTGTCTTCTCTAACAAATTTGGTAAATATGATATCTTTTCTATTTATTAAAAATTTATATCAAACTACTAAGATACCCACGCTACAGTGCGGGGTTTCGGTTAATATTTATTTTGGTTTAGTATACCAACCGAAAGAATTATGCTCAAAAGAATATTGACATATGTTTTACATGGACCGAAAATCATAAAAATAAATTAAAATTGGACAGCGTGACGGAATGATTTTAAATTAATTGTAAATGGAAACGTAAATGTTATCTTAAATATAACTTTAATGAAAAGAAACCTAAAACTAAAACACTAAACATAAAGAAAACTAAGAATAAAATAATAAAGTCCAGGAAAAGAAAATCAAGAAAGAAACAAAAAAGCCAATAGAATAAAAGCACTATTCACATAACTTCATAATTATAAGTTACGTTAAAACGTAGACCAACAGTTGAAAACGTATATAAAAATAAGCAGGAAAACGAATCATATTGACACAACGTCAAATCGTAAACCAATTTAAATTTATACTGACGCGAACATAAAAAAACACGTAAGAAAATAGTTACGACGCATTGTGGCGATTTCGAAACATAACTTAATTCCCATGAAAAATACTAACATGAAAGAAGGAAACTACCAACGAATTAAGACCACATTTTAAGGTATATGTGGCGAACAAAAGGAAAGAAGGCTTGTGAGTGATGCCACTTGTCAAGAGAATAGGGAGGGCCCTTGTATAGATGACACGTGATGTAATCAGGCTTTCTTATATTAGATAGTATAAATATAAATATAATACATGTTCATAACCCAGGTCACTAGTTAATTAATACGGTAAATTAAGATTAGTATTCATATATCATATGTTATAAGAGATCATGTACAAAAGAGAATTTTTGTATGAAGTATGGGAGAAAAGTTTAACCATTGATCTCTCAAGATCAATGGCTCATAACTAGGCACTGGCATTTTCGTAATTATGAGGTTCAAACAATTGAAAAAACGAATAGACAGAGAGTATTCTACTACTTTCTCATTTAAACTCATTCCCCCTTGATTTTTCAACGGTTATAACTTTTATACATTAATATTTAAAAAAAAATACATGATTTTGAATACATATTACGTGATTATATGATTTTGAATACCCAGCACGTGACTATGTGATTTTGGATACCCATTACGTGATTATGTGGTTTCATTATACTACCACGCTAAGTGATTACGTAATTATATAACAATAGTTGACTATGTATTATTACGTGACTACGTGATTTTCATTATAGTATATTTTATGTGAAACCACACTAAGTGATTACGTTATAAACATAATTGTAATAACATTAGTTATAACAAATCATATTGAATGTATAAATCAAGTAATTTATTTATGTTGTATGTGTAATCACGTAATGTTTTATGTTAAATATGTAATCACGTAATGGGTATTCAAAATCACGTAGTCATGTGCTGGGTATTCAAAATCACGTAATTGACTAATAAGTATTCAAAATCATGTAAAAAATTTAAGAAAGCTATGGCAATATGCTACTCGAATTAAAGAGAATTAAATGTTCGTTAATATGGTGTAATTTTAAATAAAAAATATATTATCGTATAAAAAAGTCATAGTCGTTTAAAAATCAAAGGGTGAAGTTGTTCACTTGAAAAAAGACAATAATACCCTTTCTCTGCCGATAATACCTGTGCTTCTCTAATTCTCATATACACTTTGAAATTGTAGTCTTGTACAAGATCCAACCACTTCATATGCTATACATAGAAACAAGTATCGAAGACTTAAATAACACATAAAACTATTCGAGTCACTTGACCCGTATCTTTCTGTCTAGGTCCTCCATGCAGGTTACGTACATCTTGGGTCGAAGTTAAAAGGACCGTGGTTACATTTTAGCAAGTGACTTGGACATTCTAACTATATACTTTTTGAGAACCCTAGGTTTTGAGCCCACTTTGTGCAAAGCTCGTAACTGACACGTAGTCAAAGAGAAGAGAGTCGTGGGTTGTGGGCCGCATTTGCATGGTTTATGTAGGAAAAAACAAACTTTGGATGATTTTTAAAAAATGTAGGACAATATTCCCCAACCTTACAACTAAAAGGTGCATAATCTTGTCAAATCACTTGACCTGGGATGGCGACTAAGTGAGTTGGCAATAAATCAAGGGCACGTGGTATTAAACTTACACTTCTTTCATTTCACACAGAGTTAGGGTACGGTACCTTTAACCATCCCTAAATCAATCTCGCTAGATCTTCAAAACTTTAGAATCCTCATATTGTTATAAAAAATAGTTTATGTTAGGGTGGAGTATGCGGACACCCATTTTGGAACTCACTTGAACCCATAACAATAGGACCATACCGCCTCATTTAATCATTTGAACTCACATTAATCCAAATCAACCCTATAAAAGGAGGGGCACCCATTTAGTTGAATTTACTAGTCATTTCAACACACCATCCAATTGTGTCAGATCACCATTCAGTAATATTAATTTTGGCATAAGGCGCTATTTAATGTTCCAAGTTTTTTTGGGTTTCTGTTGGTACGGAATGTGTCCATCGGAAATCCTTAAACAATTACCAAAGGAATGGATAGTCATTTATACTCATTTGTTTATCGAACCTGCGAAACTTATTGTGGGTTCTCCAACGGAATGTGTTCGTCGGAAATCCCTCAGTAAGTACCAAAGGAAATGTATAGTCATTTGTTTGGTAGTGTAAAATGCATTAACTAAGAAATATACATAAAATGATTTTAAAAGCTTCTACATTGAAAAGATTTTGTTTGGTAGTAAGATGCATTAACTAAGAAATATACATAAAATGATATTAAATGCTTCTACACTGAAAAGATATTCTGTCTGGGTTATGATATTTTTGTACTTGGAGATTCGTCCATGGCATTATAGTCTAGTGGCATTTTAAGGTGGCATAAAATTTAGGGATCATGAAGTTTTGGGTTCGATTCCCACAAGAAGGTTTTCCCTGATTTGTTGAGTTTCCTCCAGAATTTCTGTATAGACGTTATTGCCTAGTAGAGATGGATATGATCAGGTAGTTCCGCTGATAGCACGATGATACTCCTGTAGTCGTTAGTGATCCAAATTATTCCTAGTGGCGTTTTGAGAATGGAATAAAATTTAGAGATCATGAAGTTTTAGGTTCGATTCCCCCAAGGAGGTTTTCCCTGATTTATTGAGTTTCCTCATGAATTTTTGTATAGGCATTATTGCCTAATAGAGATGGATATGATCAGGGAATTCTGCTGATAGCACAATGATACTCTTGTAATCGTTAGTGATCCAAATTTACTGTTAACAAAAATAGTAATTCTTGGAGATTTTGTAGTTTGATGAATCAGCTCTTTGTCATCAAAGCATAAAACTAGCTGGACGGTCTTTTTATCTAGTTTTTGTTTCCAGATTACTATGTGATTATGCTCTCGAATTGTTCACTGGCCAGGTCTAAGTTTGAATATGGTCTTTTTTTTCTCCTTAAATCAATCGTCTACAATTAGATCTTCATGTAGCAGCTACAACTATGGCTTCCTTGATTTCAAACTTCTTGTCAAAATTTGAGAAAAGCGGTATGTTTGACACCCATTTGGTACAATCGTTGATAACAACTAAATTGGAAATAAAGCCTCAGTTATAGAGTTCACTATCAGCTTTTAAAAACTGTATACACTTATTACACATCCAACAAGAAAGGAATCATGTATTGCTTGCCTTTGTAAAACAAAGAACCTACAATAATCTAACACATACATGTTGGATTTCCATATATTCTATGTTCTCATTGCTGCTCCTACATCCCCTGCAGCATCTGATGTTTTTTCCTTAGCAGCCTCATAGGTTTCCTTTGCTTGCTCCTTCATCGAGCCCGCCAAAGCCGAAGATTCGTCAAACTTGGCTTTAGCCGCATCAGACGCAGTCCCTGCAGCATCAGATGCTTTGTCTTTAGCCGCCTCATAAGTTTCCTTGGCCTGCTCCTTCATCACAGCCGAAGAGTCGTCCACCTTGGCTTTAGTCGCATCTGCAGCATCTGATGCTTTGTCTTTAGCAGCCCCATAAGTTTCCTTAGCTTGCTCCTTCATCAAGTCCATCGATATCGAAGAGTCATCAACCTTGGCTTTAGCCGCATCATATGCATTCCCTGCAGCATCTGATGCTTTTCCTTTAGCAGCCTCATAAGAGTCTTCAGCCTTAGCTTTAGTTGCACCTAATGTATCAAAAGCTTGGTCTTTTCCTTGAGACATTGCATTGTTAAAAGAATCTTTAGCTTCGCCAGCCTTCTCTGAAGCCGTACCATACGCATCTTGTGCTTTATTTTTACCATCCACCATCGCACCGTCCACTGTCGCTTCGAGTTCAGAACCTTTGTCTGTGGCCATTCGTATTTTTTGATCCGCTTTATCGCATACGTCAGATGCCTTATCACTCGCTGTTTCTTTGGCATTTTGGGCCGCATCTGACCCTAGGCGCTTTGCTTTATCAGCCCCCTCGCTCACAGAATCATATGCGTAATTCCCTTTCTCTTCAGCTGTTTCTTCAACCACCCCAGCAAAAGCTTGAGCTTTTTTCATGGCTTCATGTGCTAGTTCAGTGATGTATGCATATGCGACATTTGCTTTCGCATTGCCCTCTTCTTTAGCGTCACCAGCCATGCCAATGGCTTGACCTGCCTTCTCTGATGCTAAGCTTCCCACCTCACCTGTCTTCTCAGAAACATACTTGGAAGATTCTGCAACAAAATAGGCATAATTACATTATGAGCAGATATAATCAGAGCGCGCCAAATTCATTGTGGATGTGCTTCCTGATGCCGCTTCACAACAATCACACAATGAGCATGCTACTTCCATGAAACGACGAAATACATGTATGTACACATTGAGCGCAGGAAGTAAGCAAGAAAAAGTGCTCAAGAAAAGTGCTATATACATTTTAGCAAAAACGTTTATACATAAAATGAATGACAAAAGTTGATTATTATATCAAAAGTTTTTTCAAGCATTACGTTTATGTATAAAACAAAATAACATAAGTTCATTGTTATATAAAAAGTTTTTTCAAGCATTACAAATGAATCTCTATCTATACTAAATAACCAAATTAATTTCAATAGCAATAACCTACATTATCAAAGTTACCTACCTATAGACAAAAATGAATTGAAATAAAAGTACATAACCAACAGACTTGGTTACACTAAAATATAAGAGTGTGTGTAGTCATAACCCCAATAACATATAACATATGTGTAGTGGATAACCCCCTTCAATTATAGATATATGCATGTATATATGTGTGTGAAAGAGAAACCTAACATAACCCGCTATCACGATCACGTGCAGCCCATACCCCCCCCCCCCCTCCACACCCACACACACAACCCCGTTAACGCTGCTGGGGGGCGCTATGATGCTTTATGGCGCTGGGTCACGCACGAGTACGCTTGGCCTAATAAAAACAACAATATAAATGTAAACCAAAATATATTTCATGAACTACTTTTTACACTTAAATTGCGCATTTGCAAGGATTAGAACCCACGCGAAATTCATTTTAGGTACGAACACCTTACCACCAAGTCATGGGTGAAAACCAAATTATTTGAAAAAAATGGTTATTTTTTTGGATTTAATGACTCATGTCTTCACTCTATTCCACCCGTCTTAATTACACGAACCCATCGTTTGAGTAATCGGTCCCTCATCAACCGTCTAAAGATATACACAACCATGAACATTTATAGATACATGTAACATAACTACCAGAAGCAGCAGAATTCAATGTAGATGTGCTCTTTGATGCAGCATCACCAGCTTTATCCACTGCACTATGAGCACTTCCTTTACCCAAACCCCTACACATTTCGAAACAATAAATCACAGCATGTAACCTCAACAAACACAATCTAATATATCCAACAAAAATGTTCACAAAAACAATGTAACAAAGCTTACGAGGTGGCTTTAGTAACAGCCCAATCTGCCCATGTACCACTCTTATCCTTAGCCTCATTCAAAGCACCTTCTGTTGTCACCTTCACATCCTCTGCAACATCACCCACCTTTTCTTTTACATTCTCGACGCCTCGTTCGGCTTCGTTAGCACTCCGGCAAACCGTCGCGATTGCGGTTAGACATAACAACATAATGACCACTGCTTTACCCATTTTTACACGGTTCTTGGTGTGTACAAGATAATGATTTGAAGAACTGAAGATTGGAGAAAACAAAAGTTGGCGATGATGAAAGTATAATGTAAAGAGATTTGGGTGGAAGTAGGGTTAATGGAAGATGTTGCGGTTAAAGCGGTGTACCGACAACATTTGGCTACGTGGTGACATTTGATGGGTTTTGTGTTTCTGGTTGTGCTATCTTCCCTCCACGTTTTGCGCTCTCACGTTGATTGGAAATTTAAATGTAATAAACATAGCAAAGTTATTATTAGGGGTAGGGGCGTTAATTCTATCACTCGTAATATACAATCAAGTTATGTTATATTATTGGGCTTTATTTTGTTACTAGTGATCAATTTTGACGTAAATGTCTTCACTAGTGATAGATTTTAATGAAAATGTCTTCACTATTGATGGTTTTTTATTTTTAAATTCTAAATTAACAATAAAAATATAAATTATAAATTTCATTTAAATAAATCCTAATTACAAACTAAAAAAAAACTAAACACCGCAAACTAAAAAACCTAAAAAATTTACGGCATCTCCCAACCCTACTTTTCACATATCTCGCGTTTGTGTTGAAGTACGATCGATTTATATGGTTCGTCGAGATTGTCGTGCGGTTGTACCAAGACGTTTAAATCACTATTTTTTTATTTTGCGCTCAAGGGTCTAATATACGCCTCCTCACGTTTAAGTTTTGCTGCCACGAGTTTTTCTCTTCTTTGTTTGGATTCCTCCATTTCCACCAATTTAGCCTCTTTGAATTCGGCAATGACTCCACCACGCTTCCTTTCCTCTACTTGACGAATCACCACTTTTCTTGCAGTGCGGCCCCGTGGGTGTATCGTCTTGATTTGGTTCATCATTGGGTTGTTCGTTCAAATTCATTTCGGGCATGTTACCTGACTCGGAAGTAGTTTAGTTCCCGTACTTGGAAGTTCTTGATCTTTTGGGACCTCCTCTTCTCGTTGGAGCTGTCGGCCCATGCTTGTTGATCAAGCCAACCGGCTCCCACTTCGGGTGATGTCTCGCAACCTCCCATGCCGCCATGTATGGAAAAGCCTTATGCTTGTATGTTCGGCAATAGTCTTCTAAGGCGTTTTTTATTATAGTCGCCTCGCTCTGCTTTGTGGATTTCGGGACTACAAAAAATATATAAAAAATTTATAAAACAATCTAAAAAAACAGTTTCCTTTTTTTTAAATAACAGTTTTCGGTTTTTTAAAAAAAGTTTGTTTTCTGTTTTTTTTTTTAAATAACAGTTTTCATTTAAAAAAACAGTTTTATGTTTAAAAAATAGTTTTCTGTATTAAAAAATTAAAAAAAAAACAGTTTTCTTTTTTAAAACATATACAGAAAAGTTAAAAAAACTTACCAATTGAATGAAACAAACGTTAAATTTACTCATTTTTTGGTTCAAATCTCCCCACTTCGAAGTCATTTGATCTATATTCCGTTCGGTCGAACTGGAAAGTTTGCCCAAATGAGAGATAACTTGTCTCCAAAACAAGTCTCTTCTTTGTTCATTCGAATGTTTTTTGCTTTCGGAGGTGTGCAAGTATGCCTTGACCAAGGCGACCTGCTCCTTGCTCATCCACGGTCTTCGAATAGTTTGGGACGATTTCAACTTCTTGTTGATCTTCTTCTTGAACCGGTTCACTATCGTCATCATCATCAAGTTGTTGTTGTGGTTCGCGGAATGCACGGGCAAATTGGTGAATGACATTGTTATCTTCCAGTGGGTCGAGGTTGAAATGGTGGGTTTGAAACGGTTGTGTTTGAAATTGTTGAGGTTGATATGGTGGAATGAAAGGTTGGTTTTGATATTGTTGGTTTTGAAATTGTGGAAATTTTTGGGTTTGAAAGGGTTGGTTAGGAAACGGTTGGGTTTCAAATGACGGAATTTGGTCGTGTTCGTCTTGCAACCAAAATCTAACTGGCTCGTCACGTACAAATAAGCTTATCATACAAAATGTACAAATAGGGCGTGAAGAAACACCAAGTTAATCCTGAGGTTAACTTGTAGTGTTAGTCTCGTTCAAATAAGGTTAATCTTCTTTCTTTCTTGCCTGATGATTGCTTGATCCTGCAAAACAACACAACAACGAGAAGCTCATTACAAGGAGGAGGATTGGGGGATTCTCCTTGTAACCACCCTCCGGCATGAGAATAAGAACTTGTTTTGAGGATAATAAGTATGTGTATTAAGTTAGAGTTCAAAAAAGCGATCCTTAAAACCTGGAGCGATCCTCAAATATTAATTTCACTTGTTTTGGGTATGGCTTTCCGCGCGGGACACAAGCTTGTTGTTGTGCATGTCGGCGCGGGATTTGGACCATACCCCTTCAAGGTGAAAAGGTAAAAAAAATGCGGTGGCATTTTCGTAATCATCAAAATTACTCTACAAATGTATCAAACAAAATAAAATTCAAAATTACTCTACAAGTATCACAATTATTCTACTAGTTCATCAAAATAACATGCATACACAATTACGCTACAAGTTCATCAAACAACATACAATTCAAATTACTCTACAAGTACATCATAGTTATTCTACGAGTTATTCACTAATTGTAACACCCCAAAAATATTAAATTATATAATTAATTAGGGGCATTTGACCTAGTTAATGGAAGGTTGCTAAAAAAAGAAGAAGAAGAAGAAAGAAACATGAATTATGATCCACTTTATGATAAACTAAACATGAGGGACTAAAAGTGACAAACTGGGAAAGTTGTTTTATTAAAAAGAAAACTTTAAAAACACAACACATACTTATGTGTGTGTACGTTTGTGTGATCAGAGAAAAAATAAACACCCAAACCCTTCTTACATCAAATTGAATGGTGAATTGAGGCTATTATTAGTGCATGAATCAAGAACATTGATCAACCATACTTAACTAACACAAGGTAAGTTACAATTTCAATCTTGGTGATGTTTGATTTTGGGTGAAGTTTGTTAATTGAGGTTCTTGAATAATTGATTGATGTTATGACCTAAGGAATGTGTGACCTAAGTATAGTATTGTAATCTTAACTGAAAATTTGTTGATGCTCTCACAAAAAAGTTTTATGTTGAAATAATAAAGATTAGTATGAAGAAGTGATCTTGATCCTAGCATAGTGTAGATAATGAATGTAATGACAAGAGCTTGTAGAAATTTACATGTTAATATGAATTATGATGAGTAAATTGAACTTGTTAAATTAGGATTCTTGGTTAGCCAAGGTTCAATTGAACTATAATGAATAGCTAAAATGTATGCGTGGAAGGTGTTCGATGAAACGCCTAAATGAATTGTCAATCATGATCAATATATAAAAAAATGATCAGGATAACATGCGGTGTTGTATATGGCAAATTTACATGCCTTAGAGAGGTTCTAATAACACTTGGGTTGTACATTATAGGCAACGTAAGTGAAGGGTCGGCAAGTCAAGCCGGTGCACACACACGTTTAAAGAAAAGCTTTAAGGTGCGTGGCTTGTTGCTTCATAAGATTTTAATTATGAATCTTGTAGTGATATATGTTTGATAATGAAGCGAACTTGAACAAATTCAGCTCATTCATAAGTGATGGATTTCACATAAATAACCAAACGGGTTAGAAAGGAGAAGAGATAATAAGTTTGGTTCGTTCCAAGCGATGGATTTCGCTAATACAACCAAACGGGTCAAATGAATGAGAAATGAAGGTTTGGTCGAATAAAAGCGATGGAATTCACTAAGACAACCAAACAGGTCAAACAACATGATAAATGAAGGTTTGGTCGAATAAAAAGCAATGGAATTCGCTAAGACGACCAAACGGATTAAACAATATGATAAATGAAGTTTTGGTCGAATAAAAGCGATGGAATTCGCGAAAACGACCAAACGGGTCAAACAACACAAAATGAAGGTTTGGTCGAATAAAAGCGATAGAATTCGCTAAGACGACCAAACGGATTAAACAATATGATAAATGATAGTTTGGTCGAATAAAAGCGATGGAATTCGCTAAGACGATCAAACGGGTCAGAAAAATGAAGTTTTATTACATATTGGATTAAAGGTGAAAATGGCTATTTTGGCTTAAAAGTAGTCGAAGGGTAAAATCAGAAATTAAGTGTAAATGAGCAACGAATACGTAAATCTTATGGTAGTTATCCCAAGGAATGGGATATATTTACCTAATTGATAAATTTGTAAAATAACGAAGTATATCAAGTTCGTTTGCTTAAATGAGCAAACGGGTTAAAACTATTAGATTTACGAAACTAGAAATGGATGATATAAACAGTCGTAACAATAGTATTATAGGAATGAAAACGAAAAATAATGTTGTACAGACGCTTTTCTACAATGCCCGAACTATGTTTTATTGTACGGGAATTATAACGGGTCGAACGGACGAGTAAACAACACAGCAGCAAAAGTGTTGCAGTAACTGGCGCCGCCGATGACCAGTTGGGCCGTCGTCGACGCAGTGCAGTTGTCAGACACCCTAAATCACTGCCTACGGCAGTTAAGCTCCTACGCAATGTATAGAAGAGGCATCGCCGACGCCACCTCGGAACTTCGGAAACAAAAATTAAATTTTTTGAGTCAATTATTTATGTTGTGTTTTCATTTTCCGGTAAAATACTAACTATTGTAAATTTAGTATGTCAAAGAGATTGTACGCTTTCATGGACGAAGATCATGCTGAGACGAACAACTGAACACTTTCGAAATTCTAGCTTCCGTTTTGCTACGTTCATTTTGTGTGTCATCTTTTGTCTTAAATGTTTTAAGTTGTTTTAAAATATTTATAACTGTTAAACAATTTGGTATTTTAAATACTAGACGGATTTGCATTACTCTAAATAATAATTTAATTTTATTTGAGAAGATTGTTATATATAATTATAGTAAGCATGAGCTTTACACTAATACACTACTAGTCACTCAAAATTACTCTACAAGTACATCATAATTACTAGTAGTTCATCAAAATAACATAACATACACAATTACTCTACAAAGTTCATCAAACAATATATAATTCAAAATTACTCTACACTGTATCATAATTACTCTACCAGGTCATCATTATTAATCTACAAGTGCATCATAATTACCCTATCAGATCATAAAACAAATAACAGACACATTTACTCTACTAGTTTATCAAACAACATAAAATTACTCTACAAATGTATCCTAATTACTCTACTAGTTCATTAAGATAAGTACTCTACGAATAAATAATTACGAAAATATCACCGCGTTTTTTTTTACTTTTTCACCTTATTTGTACGTTTTGTACGATAAACATATTTATATTTGTATTTGATTTTTTTCGTATTGTTCAACCATTCCTTTTTATCGTGTAAGTTAATTATATAAGACAGTCATACGTTATTTCGGATCATCCATCCAAAGATGATATTTTTTATAAACTAAAATCATCATTTTGCTTATAAAATTAAAAACAAACAGAAAAAACTTACAAATTGGTCTACTTAACAAAAAAAATTATATTTTATAATTTCATAATAAAAATAAATTGTTTAAAAGTTTATACAATTTAAAATATACGGGGGGAGGACATGAAAAGAGGGCGTGAAGCACCATATGATAGTCACTTCAGCAAAGAGGCGTAGTAAAAAAATCATGGAGTGGTAGCGGCGTAAAAGTAGTGTTTTATTAACCGTAAAAAATAAATAGACAACAACCAAACAAAACCAAACCAAAATTCACCAACCAATGAAAAGTTCGTCACATCACCACCCATAAAGTTCACAGCGGTGAAGATTTCCCCGCCCCGCACACCAGGCTGCCCTCCACGCCACACGCAAATTGATGTTTCACATGTGAAGAAGCTTCAACAGAATCGACATCACAGTTCTACGCTAGGGCTGTTCACGAGCCGAACCGAGCCGAGCTAGGGCAAAACTCGGGCTCGGCTCGACTATAAACCAAGCTGGCTCGGCTCGAATTTGAAACCGAGCTGGAAATCTAAGCTCGGGCTCGGCTCAGCTTGGTTTAGCTCGATTTTGAAAAAAAAATAATGTATGGCTCTCAAAATTCAGTAATCTAAAATATTATTCAATAATTCAAAAGAACATATCCAAAATAAGCTCATCTAATACATTAAAAGCCAAAATCAAGTTTAACAACACAAAATACGTTATTAATTTCAACGAACTACAATACAAGTTAATTAGCATGGTCATCAACATTTAAATGTCGTATAGATATCAAATTACACTTCTAATCACATGTAAATAATAATCAGTTTTTGTGATATATTATAATGTATATAAAAATAAATTATATTAAAAGTAAAATAATCTGAGTTAAGCCGAGCCAAGCGGTATGCGAGCCAGACTTGCTTTCTAACCGAGCCACATCGAACGAGCTTTTTCCGACCTAAATCCGAAAAAGCTTCGAACGAGCTTCGAAGCGTGAGCTTTTTGGATAGCTATGCGCACTCCGTGGTCTTGAATAAAATAAAAAGTAAAATTAGGTCGAGAGTGAGAGCTTCTAAAGGGTGTTTATTTAAACACAAAATTTCAGGGGGAAAGAAAGTAACTTGGCCTTGGTAGAGCCACAACCTCAAGGCTTCACTTCCACTACTCAAACCTCCATCAAACCATAACCAGTTTAATCCACCTCTGCTTCTTCTCCGTTCTGCAGATCCAATCCAATGTCGTCTTCGTACGCTACGCTGCCGCCACATCGAGTCCGAACCGAGTGGTCTACAGCCAACAAGTTCACTCCGGCCATCAAAGTTCATCCTTACAGTAAGTTTTCAACCAATTCGATATATATATATATATATATATAGGGTAAGATTCTAGAGTGAAAACTAGATAGAGAGTGAACTGTATGAACTAATCTGAGCCATTGGATTATATCATCTAAAGATTTTTAAACAAGATTGTAATTATAATGTTGAAACTTCCCTTTAAATTAATTGACAGAGGTTATTTGCTTCTTTTGTAAATTGCATTTATTAAACAATATAATCAAAATTCCTAAAATCTTGCTAGTTTCCATATACACAAGATACACAATTGTTAGTGTATACATATGTGTATCAGTTTATACAAGATACACAGATATTAGTTTATACACATGTGTACAGTCTCACTAACTATCAATTTCTACAAGATACACCGTTGTTAGTTTATACACATATGTACAGTCTCGCTAACTATCAGTGTATACAAGATAGACAGTTGTTAGTTTATACAGATGTGTACAAACTTTTGATACATCTGTGTATTTTGTAGCCCACGACCTAGTTCCGTTAGGAGTTTCATATACGGTTTGAATCCATTAGGGACAGTTGGTGTCCAATACCTAGTTCCGTTAGGAGTTTTATATACGTTATTAGCAACTGATTCCACACGAGTTTAAAATAATGGAGAAGTAATTAAAAATGTGAGAGAGAGAAAGAATTAATAGATGAGAAAATTAAGGGATTTTAATTAAGAGAGAGATAGAGAGAGCTAATGTCAATCTTACCCTTTTAATCTAAAAAATTAATCAATGGTCAAGATTAGTGCACTCAGTTCATTTTCAAGAAGTTGTTCACAAATGATCCTAATCCTATATATATATATATATAACTAACAGTTGCTTCAATCGTTATTCATTGATTAGTTGTTGTGTGTGGTAGGAAATAGGTGTGGTTTGAGTAGGAGAGATTTTGCTACCAAAGGAATTGTTGCTGCTGGAGCTTCTGTGATGCCAGCTACCTTAGTGTCTCAACCTGCACAAGGTGGTTGATTTATGTTGCCTTAGGTTTTTAATTTTATTTTGATTGATGTGGTTAATGCAGTTAGTATGTTTAAATTAGTTATTATTTTTCCCCATCCTGATGTGTAAAGGTTTTTAAGATTTAAAAACCATTGAAACTGTTCCAACCGAGCTAAATCGGCTGGTTCTGGCAGGTTAGGAGTGAACTGGTTTGGTTTACGGTTTTCAAATCCAGGTTTCACAGTTCGGTTTACGATTTGGAACTGGCCGAAGTCATAAACTTTTTGTAAATCAATATTTTATTTTTTTTAAAGTCAAACTCGTCCCGAGTTGACCTACTAGATCCGATTCTGACCAAGGTTGACCGCGTTTGATCGATTTCGAGTAATTATGCGCAGTTGAAGAGAGTCGCCTCGGCAGGCTACCTTTTAGCGCTTCGGCCTTGGAGACCTTGTTTTACAACCATGATTTTATTAATAATTTTTTTTTTTCAAAGTACAGAAACAAACAGTTATAATAGTATAAATATTTTTAATTATAAAACATATATATTATTAATTTAATCGATTTCGTACTATCTTTTTATTCGTAAACCCTTTTGGTACTCAAAAGCTTGGTGTTAAAAAGGCGCTCACCATGGGGCTTTTTCGCTAAGCATCTAGAGTAATTACAAGAAGCCCCAAAAAGGCGAACTTTTTTGGGATTTTCTGAGTTTTTTTGGCCTGAGGCGCGCACCTCTTGTACCCGAGGCGTTTTTATGCATCTAACTGTTTGTATCTTGGGTTTTTTGGCTTGTACATGCAGCTAAAATCATACAAAAACTTTACTTATAGCTATCTCTTGGGTAGGGAAAGCTAAAAACCTACAGGATATATATGGGATATATAAAAATATACATAATTAGCTTGCGCTTTGGGTACGAAAAGCCCGCCGCTTTTGCGTTTCGCGCCTTAGTTTTAGACCTCGTCGCTTCTGTGCGCCTCTCGCTTTTTAAAACCAAGCTCAAAAGCTAAAAGGTTTGATCTTTTCTTAGATCTACCATTTTACTAAACTTTCGAAAATCTAATGGTACGATTATGAGCAAAAGAAACCTGGCCCAAACCGAACTGTTTTGACCAACCCTGCCAATTTGGTTTAGTTTTATCTTTTTTTTTTTAAACTGTACTTTCCTGTTCAGCCCAGAAATTTTGTCAAAAGCAGCCAAACCAGACCGTTACCACCACCACAGTGATGTGGCTTTGAATGAACTATGAACTATGAACTGAACTAGTATTTGGTCTATCAATAGGTTTAGAGAGATTACCTTTCAAGAATGATGGATATAAGTTTTGGACATGAAGAGGTCACAAAATTCATTATGTTGAAGAAGGCGAAGGCTTTCCGATCGTTCTTATTCATGGTTTTGGTGCTTCAGCTTTCCACTGGAGGTCTCTTTCTTGTATGCTATTTTCGACTTGTATTGTGCTACATAAGACATTTGTGTGATATTTTCGCTATATCTATAGGTACAATATACCTGAACTGGCTAAAAAGTACAAGGTGTATGCTGTGGACTTACTTGGGTTCGGGTGGAGCGAGAAAGCACTCGTTGACTATGATGCATTGGTGTGGAGAGACCAAGTTGCCGATTTCTTGAATGAGATTGTGAAAGAACCGACAATATTGGTCGGGAACAGGTAATATTATGTCGACTAATAGAAAGTCAATAATCCAATACCAGTTGGATTGTTTAAATAGAGTGAATGTATTTTCGCCTTTGAAATTCTATGCATGTGATGCGCATAACCATAGTTGTCAATGTGGTCGCTATGTTGCTATAGCGAACAACGTAGCGTATAGGTCGAAAGTCGTTACAGGGTTTGTAGCCATAAATAGCGGGATTTCAATTTTTTTATTTTATTTTTTGAATATAAATGGCAATTAAATATAGCTATAAAATAGCTGGATTTTAGGTTATTGTTAAATATACATGGAAAATAGCGTATATGATATAATATACATATAAATTTCTTTCTAGTGTATCGCTATTCATAAAATAGCGGCCACTATTTATCCTTATTCGCCATGTAGCATATAGGTACCTTGTCTCTATTCTCCATTAACTATGCGCATAACATGATGATATAAGCGTCTTCTTCATGCATATTGGTATCCAGATTAGATCTTTATAAGGTGATCTTTTGTTCCACATTTTCTTGATGATTAAATTGGAAACTTTTCAGTCTTGGTGGATTTACCGCTTTGGTGGCAGCAGAAGCAATGCCGCAGCAAGTTGTTGGCATTGCGTTACTAAACTCTGCAGGACAATTTGGAAGCCCGGACGATTCAACAACCGAAACTGAAGAATCCACTTTGCAGAAAGTTATCCTAAAACCACTCAAGGAAATTTTTCAGCGGGTAGTTCTTGGATTCTTATTTTGGCAAGCGAAGCAACCTGCTCATGTAGAATCTGTATTGAAGAGCGTATGTCAAATTAGTTACTCTTACTCTTTCAAAATTTATTTAGCTCAACTGGAATAGTGTTAATACCATGGAAAGCTTTGATACTTGAATCTGATTCGTGCATGATTCATTTCTCTTTTTTTTGGGAGTAAAGTACACGGATGGTCCTTGTGATTAACCAAAATTTTGGATTTAGTCCCCAACTTTTTTAAAGTACACGGATGGTCCCTGTAGTTTACCCTTTGTAACGCATTTAGTCCCCATATTTTGCCTAAGTACATGGATGGTCTCTGTGGTATGCACTTTTAACGCATCTAGTCACTAAACGTTGGGGACAAATCCATTACAAAGTGCAAACTACAAGGACCATCCGTGTACTTTTGGCAAAAGTTGGTGACTAAATACGTTACAAAGTGCAAACCACAGGGATCATTCGTATACTTTTGAAAAGCTAGGGACTAAATCCAAAATTTTGGTTAACCATAGGGACCATCCGTGTAATTTACTCTTTTTTTTTGCAAGATTGACAAATATATTCAATATCGTTTACAGGTTTATAAAAATACGTCAAACGTTGACAATTATCTCATTCAATCAATCACCAAGCCAGCAGACGATCCAAACGCCGGAGAAGTCTATTACAGGTATCTTTTTTCTTCAACAAATACAGTCAAACTTTAACATGTCATTCAAGTTTTTTATTAATGCAATCTACATTGCAGGTTAATGACACGGTTCATGTCAAATCAAAGAAAATACACACTCGACAGCGAACTAAGCAAACTGTCTTGCCCATTGTTGTTAGTCTGGGGAGATTTAGACCCGTGGGTGGGTCCTGCAAAGGCGAACCGCATCAAAGAGTTCTACCCAAACACAACGGTTGTAAACCTGCAGGCGGGGCATTGCCCGCATGACGAAGTCCCTGAGTTGGTCAACAAGGCCTTGATAGATTGGCTATCAACTCTACCATCCACATACTCAGCTTCACAAACCGTATAAACATTTCTTACTTAAACTTGTAAGTATACTGTATATATACGGTTGTCATCGACCGTTTTAGCCTCTCAGGACAGAAAAATGTATCGAGGTGTAAGGATGAAATCGTCTAATTAAAATTGTTTCTTATGTAGAAATCAGTCATATTTTGTTGCTATGCAGAAGCCTTTTGAATTTTGATTATATGACCTGAAGTAGACCTTACAAAGTCAGCCTTCAAAAGTCAACTGGGAGGTTTGACTAATGCCAAAATAGTCTATGAGTTTATGCCACTTTTGCCACTTCATTCCAAAATTGAAACCTTTCATTTTTGTTGCCATTTTCATCCAATTGACAAACTGACTTAGAATTTTTTGTTAACTTCTTCCCTTTTTTGTCGTTTCCTCATTTAATTAAAATATATTATGGCATATAATGACGATTATACCCTTCATTTGAATGAGGAAATCGACAAAAAGGAGAGAAGTTAACATGAAATTTTTAACTCAGTTTGCCAATTAGAAGAAAATGGCAACAAAAAAAGAAAACTCAGGGACCCACACACAAAAGGTTTCATTTTTTGATCGAAGTGGTAAAAATGGCCTAAACTCAGGGACCATTTTGGCATTTTACTCAATTATATATATGTGTGTGTGTTCCAGTTTGCTGACAACCCTTTCATACCTTGTGTTCGAATTTGAAACGGATTAATATCATTAGATAGTAACCATGTTTCAGTATCGTTTCAATTAAGTTGCTCAAACTTTGTTTGAACGGTCAAAATCGCCAAAGATTCAATGATGTTTTCCTTAACACTTATTTTCAAAAATAAAGCGTAATTTTCTCTTAGATTTAGAACTTGCCCTTGTGGCGTACTTCATTTATGCAAAATTCACCTGTTGCTGAGCATGAGTAATAACCCGCTAGTTATATTAAAGACATTAACAATATCATCGCTGAAAATCCATATATTCTGCAATTTGATACCCATCACAAATAAATACTAATTATTAACATGAAATGTTCGTAGGGTACTGAAAATTGAGATGTTACAACGCGAACATTACATCAAACTCATGATAACTCATCAAAATTCAATATATATATATATATATATATATATATAGGGGGGAGTTATCTTGAGAACGCTAAATATTGTGAGAACCGTGAGAACGAATGAAAAAACCAATCAAAATCGATTTTTTTTTAATACAAACCTCATTGTAATTAAAATACAACATCAAAAAAAGAATTTGTAACATCAAATAATTCATTTCTCCTCTCAAAATCACTCTTATAGATTTTTTACGCATGGGTAAATATAACAAATTTACACATGTGTAAATGACAAACTTATACATGTGTAACTTTTTTTATTTGCGAATTAACGTAAAGTTAAATGTGTAAATTTAATTTCTAATATTGTATTCGAATAATAAGGAGAAGTATAAAAAGAAATTTTGAATTTGAATTGTTTTCGACCAAGTTCTTGTGGTTTTTTCATTCATTCTCATTTAAACCCTCCCCTATATATATATATATATATATATATATATATATATATATATATATATGTATATATATATATATATATATGTATATATATATATATATATATATATACATTTAAAGTAAACTATCTTAACCATGCATAATGAATGACATAAACAAATTATACCAGAAAAACGAGTTCTTAAGCACTGTTGTAAAAACCACGACTAGTCGACGATTAATAACTAGTCGGCCGGTAACTAAGTAATTTTTCATTAATCAGTCCATTAATCTCTAGTTGGCTCTAGTTGGGCCTAGTCGGGCGGCCAAAAATCGGCTATTCCGGCCAGATTCCAACAAAAAACCTATATATTTTGGCCAAAACCTCTAAATTCCGGCCAGTTTCCAACCAAACCATGTGAATTCCAACAATTAATCTTGTATACTTAAAAAATGAGTTGAGTAAGAGTTAAAACCTAGCTACTTAAAATATTTACCTATAAAAATATGTATATGTATACATAAAACTGAAAATTACATATAAAAAACCCGATCCGATTAATCCCGAGTAGTTGCTAGTCCCCACCTCACCGACCGACTAACGACTAGCGAGTTCTCCTAACCTTTTTCTTAAGTAATCACTTGATATACTTTTGTTTATTTTTTCTACTCTGTCACCGGGTTATTAAAAATTTGGTTCACATGGAACCTTCATTTTAAATTCAACTTACTCTTTTTATGTTTAAATTTGGTTTAAATTCAATATAAATTCACATGTGAGCTACTATTTATTTTGAATTTTAATCATTGTTGATTTGCATATAAATTCATGCGTTTGATTAACATCGGTTCTTGTTGATTTGCATATAAAGAGTTGATACAAACACCAAATCAGTTTAAACTAAAAGCAAGCCACTTAAAATAATTCAAATAACATGACAGTGAAATCATGACTTCTCAAACATCTACAAATATATTGATTTAGTTCACATTAGTATATTGTTGCTTGCTGATTTTAAACATGAATATAAACCACAAAACAAAGGGCAGCTAAAATGGCAAAAGTATATAACATATTTAATAGGTATTCTTGAAGGGTTATTTTGGAAACCATTTGAGATAATAAAACTTTGAAAATTCTATGTTAAACTATCTAAAACAACGTATTTTCAAGTGATTTTAGCAAAAAAAAATCAAAAAAGCCGAATTTTTTTTTAGAAGAAAAAGAGATTCCCACATAAAAGTTCACCATCTTTATAAAATACCAGCGTTGTTACATATATAACATATGAAACTTAATCTATTTTTCTATAAATATCCACTCGGTGCTTTTCTTATGTTTTTTTTTCTCAAAACGCTAAAAAACATATATATTGCATGCTCTAAAATTTTTGTAAAAAGATAAGTAGTTTTAGATAATATTACACAAAGATTAATGAAAAGTTTTTTAGGCTTTTTCAACTTCATTGAATTTTCATTCTAGTTTTTCCCAAGTATAGGTATTCTGTATACATGTAAATCAAATATAAGTATAAAGATATATATTAATCATATAGGCATACAGCTTTTCTTTCTTAGTAGAAACAGATTTAGTTAGCTGTATGCCAATAAAAAAGTACCATTTTATTATAAGTTTACAAGTTAAAATGTATCTATAGACCTTGTTTTTATTTGTTGTCCAATTATATAACAGAGTAAATTACTTTTTCAGTTTCTGTCTTTTAGTGTTTTTAACCATTTAAGTCCAAAATCGAAAAGTTTAACGCCCTGAGTCCTAATGGTTCATTTTGTAACATTTTGAGTCCAACTTTTTAACACTTGTAATTTTGATTTTAGACTCAATTGGTTAAAACCACTAGAACACAAGAATTCAAAACATTATAAAATGAACGGTTAGGGACTTTAAGCCAGCGGCGGATCTTGAAAACTTTCATAGGGGTAACGTTTTAAAATAAAGGGGTAACGAAATCGGAAAAACGTCAAATTTTTCCAAAACTACACTACCGCCGGAGCACCAAGGGATAGCGGAGGCTACCCCTAATTATATGGTACATCCGTCCCTGCTTTAAACGTTAAACTTTTTGATTTGAACTCAAATGATTAAAACCAGTAAATCTCGGTACTCAAAAAGTAATTTATTCTTGAAAATATCCTATATAATGACAACTTCAATTTGTCACCTAACAAAACAGCTTTCAACTAACTTTACAAAACTGTTGCCAATTTTTGGCGCGAACGATGAAACCTGCATACAAATGTTCTTTTCTCATAGCTATAGACACCCAACAAATCTAATTAACAAAAACATTACAGTCTTTACCTATGCAATTACCTCGTAAACGGCAGCATAATGCTGTTCGTATATTCAATAGTTTTAAAATGTAAGCGTGAATCTTGTGGCAACCTTACATTGTCTTTCACGATGTCTATACATTGGTATCTCCACCTCAAGCATCTGTATTTCTGTCGTGGTAAACGACATTTTATAGCATTGGCTATTGTCTTCTTTTTGTTGTTTTTTTGTTGCACACAAGGTGTTTGATAAAAGTCCTGAACCAGATTTTTGTTTTAAGTTTTAACTATTGTTTTTTTCGTCATAAAGTATTTGCATTTTGGGGGTTTAGGCTGTTGTGTCGTGTCTGGGTATGGAGAGTCCGGTGCCATATAGTAGAGGGTTGCTAAAGCATTCGTTATCGATCATGAAACAAGGGCGAAGCGGGTATGATCCGTCTGATACCGAGACAGAATTGCACGAAGCGCCTTGGAATGAGTTTAACAAAAAGAATGCAGAGTTGGGTTCTGATGAAAAGAGGAACTTGAATTCGGTGATACTTGTTCGGAGACAGTCGTCAAAGTTTGATCCGGAAGGGCTGCCACCTCCACGACGACAGAGCAAATCTCCGTACAAGAGTCGAAGAGATGGTAAGAGTTCCAGGTCGCCAACTCCGGGCCCACTTCCTCTTCCACCCGGGAGAAATATCAGCCCGTTTGCGAAATCCGAGCGCAGGAGTCGTGGTTCACCGTTTAAACTCGCAAGAAACAATGACGTGTTGGAGAATGATGAACAAGGTGCCAGCTCGTATAATAAGCCGAAACACAGACAGTTTAATAATGAAAGTTATGCTAGAGCACTGTCAGCACCTAGACTGAGATCAAAAGACAAAGATCAACAAATAAAACACGATCAACGGGTGAGTAGACGAGACGGAAGAAGTAGAACACCTCCACTGCGTAGAAGTATTACCCCGCGTAAAGACAAAGACGTTAACCATAAAAACACGCCTTCTGTAGGTGAAATCAATGAGATGGTTGCAAATGCAAAATTGGCCAAAAGTCCAGTTAGACACGCTCCGGTTTTCGATAGCACAGATTCTCTTCCAGGTGGCGATATTTTCTTCTCTCGAGACTACGCAACAGCGTCGGCACAGAAGATTAAGAATGGCGGGATGGAAAATCGTATTAACCCGAAACCGAAAGTGTTCACAGAAAAGAAACCCGACCCGCATCATCAATACAAATCAAATGGTGTTCATAATTATAATAATAATACGGCCGGTGTTTCTTCTAGTGGTATGTTAACACCTACAACTATGGCCTCCAGTTCAGCTGTAAGCAAGCAAAGTAGCCATATAAGTGATGCAAGTGGGAAGTCAAATGGGAGTTCGTGGAAGTTTACCGCAAATAGGCGGAAAAACCAGACGGATACGTGGTTTTCTTGCATGAAAGGTTCTTGCAGTACCAGCAAGAAGTCTCCGGAAAGATTGAGAGCCTTCGATGAAGCTTCGTTTATTGAGAAGGCTTTTGTTGTTGAAAACATTAGACAGTTTTGGGTGGATAAGTATCAACCTTTATCGTTAAACGGGTTTACTTGTCACAAACAAGAAGCCCTGCAACTTAAACATCTGGTATGTGTCTTTAGTTACTCAATATTTAAGTAGTCTTCTTTTATCTATGTGTTTGGTTTATAAATGGTTACGATGTTGCGATATAGGCATCGCAGGAAATATTTCCACATATTCTTTTGAAGGGACCTCAGGGGTTAGGGAAGAAAGCGTTGACTATGGCCCTATTATGTGAGCTATATGGAGATGCTGCCCGGAATGTAATTTTGCTTTCATTTATTATAACAAGATTTAGGCCTTGGTTTTCAATTGCGTAATGCACTCCGATGCGTTTGGTCCAAAAATCTAATGCGCGATGCGAGCTTTATAAATTATTACTAAAAAAATATTTATACATAATAAGTTATAAAAACGTACTTAAACGATAACAACTGACGTAATAAGAAGATAAAAGTTGTGCTTTTTAGTTCAAATCAAGCATACTAAAATGTTTCTAGAACCACAAAACGTGTTTAGGACCCACAATGGTACAAATCAAGCATACTAAGATATTAATTATTGAAAAAACCCAATCCATTTCATAAAATATGAAAAAAAAAAACATAACAAACAATGTTGCGTGCATCAGAGCGCATAATGCGAAATCGGTGCAATATTCTCGCATCACGTAAACGCAACCCATCAGCCGTGGCGATGCGCTCTCATCAGCGCATCACGCATTATGCGCGCATTTTAAAACCAAGATTTAGGCTCTATAATTTGTGCACAAATAATCATATTGGTCTTCTTCTTGCAGATATCTCATGATGTAAAATACTTAAAAATTCAGGTATGTAAGAGTTGAAAAGTTTATACATTGTTTTTTTTTTACTTGATACCTAAACAAACATATAAGTCTCCAGTGTTAAAGTTAAGAGTGCACATAACATAAAGTACTATTATCATCAAATTTCTCTCTAGTTGACGATATCGTCTTTAGGAGACAAGGTCGCCTCAAGTAGCCGTTCCCGTAACCTCAAGTCCTCACCATGTAGAGCTTAATGTACACTTGGAAGCTAATGCTCGATACGCTCTTATGGCTTCGGTCAAACAAATAAGTAGTGACCATGCAGTTACTCCTGAGACCAGCACAGTTAATTTAAAGCCCGATTATACAGGTCCGTCCATTTAAAAAAAAATTAAGGTTTTAATTTGGATTTTAACTTGAGCTCTTGTTGTCTTATCTACAGTAATGGTCCTTTATGACGTGGATAAAGCTGATGAGAGCATTCAGCATTTGATAAAGTGGATTATGGATTGCTATTCAGATGTTTGTAAACTGGTCCTTTGTTGTGAAGATGATGTTAACATTCTTGAATCAGTGAAAACTCGGTGCCATATTATTACGCTTGATGCTCCTGTCACTCATGAAGTAAGTGATGTATAGTTTACACATTCTACCAGTTTACCTATATATGGGTTGATTTGGGTCATATATTATTTCTAACAAATCAAATGGGTTAAGGTATAAAGATACTTTTTAGGATAGAGGTCAAACGAGTCGATCTAAAGTGTATTCAAATGCATAAAACCTCCAAAATCACTTTTTAGAAGAAAAAAAAAGGTAGATTATCAATGTAATACTATAGTTTTTGCAATCTTATTATAATAAATTTTACTACAACACAAGATTGTTTCACTGTAGCGTCCGTCCCATTGGCGTTATAGTAACTTTTTTTTTGTCTTTTTTAGCTTTTAACCCTTCAACTTTCAGCTTTTACTTTTACACCCTTTCAACTTTCTAAAAATTGTGTGAAATGTCACTTTTACCCCCCTCGAGTTTTAAGTGCTTATTTTTATATATGTATGTGTCGGTATGAATTCAAGTTGGTTTATGTTTTGACGTAATTTTTTTCAGAAATGAGTCACGTCAAATATATTACGTTTTCATGCTTAATTTTTATATACGAATTCAGTTGGTCTTCGTTGTGACGTAAATTTTGATTGGAAGTGAGTCGGTTCAAAGATAATATGTTTTCAATTCAATAGACGGTATAAACTCACGTTACTTTACGTTTATACTTAACACTTTTAAATATTTAACACTTTTATAAGCTGCAAAAAATATAATATAGTTTTTGCAATTATATTTTAGATATATAACACTTATATAATCTACAAAAACAAATAGATAAAAAATTTTACGGGTCAGCCAACCCTCACCCGACCCATTTTGACCAATTACCCAACTTGCCCTTTTTGCACCGTCTAATTTATAGGAAATGAAGAACATAAATTTTCAGGAGCTAAATGTTCCAGCTTTAATCGGATCTAACGTGTTTTAAACTCTCAGGTGATGGAAGTGCTTATTCAAATATCGAGGAAAGAGAATTTTGATTTACCGATGAAGTTTGCGGCAAAGATTGCTAATAAGTCCAAACAGAATATGAGGAAAGCAATCATGGCTCTTGAAGCCTGCAAGTCTCACAAGTAAGAAAACATATTACGTTGATAATATCGTTATACTCGATAAAACCTTGAGGTGGCGCAGTGGTAAGTGCTTGATTACCCTCTAGCAGAGGTCTTAGCGTTTAGCTAACCCCTTGAAGGCCACCTGCTGAGCGTAAGCTAAGCTTTACCTGGTGCCACCGGTAATGGTGGGGCCCATGAATCTTCCCTAGCGGGTCCTCATGGTCAACAAAATAAAAGGAGTAACGTACAATCGTACACGGATAGTCCCTATGGTTAACCAAAATTTTGGATTTAGTCCCCGGCTTTTTTGAAGTACATGGATGCCCCTGTGGTTTGCACTTTGTAGCGCATTTAGTCCCAACTTTTGCCAAAAGTACACCAATGGTCCATGTGGTTTGCACTTTGTAGCGCATTTAGTCCCCAACTTTTGCCAAAAGTACACAGATGGTCCCTGTGGTTTGCACTTTGTAACGCATTTAGTCCCCAACATTTAGTGACTAAATGCGTTACAAAGTGCATACGGGACCATACATGTACTTTTGGCAAAAGTTGGGGACTAAAAACGTTACAAAGTGCAAACCACAGGGACCATCCATGTACTTTGAAAAACTAGGGACTAACTCCAAAATTTTATTTAACCACATGGACCATCTGTGTACTTTACTAAAGAAAAATGTTTATATTGGATAAGCTATTCTTACTCTGATTTAAAAAGTCGAGCACATTTGTTGCAGCTATCCATTTGTGGAAGACCAACCAATCCCCATCGGATGGGAATATGTACTCGTTGAACTTGCTGCTGAGATTTTAGCCGATCCATCACACAAGAGGCAAGTATATAAAATGGATATTTTACTTCCTGAAAAACTCGATAACAGTTTTACAGCATTAAAGTTAAAATGAATATAAGAAATTCAAATTCATTGTAGTAAAGTGGCAATAAAACCGTGACACTAATTTTCCTGATTGTTAATTAAGTGTAGCACATGTTGTTAACAGGCTATTTCTCATACGCGGAAAACTACAGAAACTATTGGTTGAATTCGTTCATCCAAAACTGATTCTTCTGGTAAAGTTACAACCTCTCTGTCAAACAATCATATCAATATCCGTCTCCATAACGCAAATCTTATGTTAAACGTATCCACGATGCAGAAACTCATTGAACAGTTCCTCAAGGGCGTTGAAGCTAACATTAAAAGGGAACTATATTATTGGCATGGTTATTATGCAAGTTCCTGTCCTTATACTATACTTATTCATTTTATTTTATTTAATTCTTTTGGCAAATATATGACTTAAAATCGATGCTAACTATAGGATAAGAGACTCCCAGTTGGAACCAGTGCCTTACTAAAGTTAGAAGGTAACAATATAAATATTAGTATTTCATATATGATTTTTAATCACCGTATGTTTCTAAAGTTGTTTATATATGTTGTCTGCCCCTGCAGAGTTTGTTGCGAAGTTCATGAGTATACACAGGAAGACGTTACAAAATCGTCAGTGATTGAAGTTTAAACCTTGGGCAAGCACAAATAACAGAAATAGGGGATAATAAGGTATTCCCGCGTGCCTTTTTGCCGGTCATAGAAACACCATATTTTTTTTTTCTATGATTTTGAAGTGTAAACATAATGCAGTCCGGTTGTTATGTTGAGATGAAATTTGTGAGTTCATGTTAATGTTACCATTTTGTATCTATTTGGTACTGAATTGATGATTATGTTTGATGTATGATTGGGTTCAATGATCACTTCCATGAATGTATCTGTGTTAACTTCTTGCCATTTCTTACCTTTTATGAACCACATATGCAACATGGTTACCATTCATGAACCCTTGAATGTACATATGTGCTAGTGTATATATGTTGTATATATGTTCACACATTGTGAAATGATCTCATTATTTGATAATTAAAATTTTGAAAAGGTAATACAAATGGTAGATATAATTATTCTATGTTCATATCCAACTTTAATAAATCATCATCAAGAATGTCCAAAGGATTATACGAGGGGTTTTTCTCAGATTTATTGGGTTTCCTTCTTAATTGGTGTATAGGTATTAATGCCTAGTGGAATGGATATAATCGGGTGGTTACGCTGGTGGCACAGTAGTCCGTCAGTGATCCAAATTTGTCGTTCAAAAAAAATATTCAAGCTATATTGGGTAGAAAACATACGCTCGCTCGATGCACATAGTGCGTTGAAGAATTGGCAAATAGATATCAGTTGTATCATGTCTAGAGACAAACGAAACAAGTTAAACTCTGATTCTCAAGTCAAAAACGAGTCTACGCATCAATTTATAGATATGGTGTGTTTTAAATTGAGTTTAGGATTATTTCAAAATGTGAAATGTCTACAAGTTTATAAAGCTTATAGACATTTTTATAGAGTAAACCACAATTTTCATAATACAAAATCAAAGTTTATAAGTGTTGTTATCAAGAGGTCTCTATAAAGAATATCTTTTAAGAAGATGCTTTAAAAGGTTAAATTAACCTTAAAACATCTGTTGATCTGTTTAGATAAACGACTAACTGTCTAAAGATATTTCAACATAACCATCGTATCTTGAAAAAAACACTCATTTCATACTAACCTATTTTTCTTGGATTAACTTTGCACATTTCAAATATTGTTTTTGTTCCAGTGAAAAAAAAATGCAAATACAAATTTCACAATAAGTACTCTAAAAATGAAAAACAAAAAAGAAAAGAAAAGATGTAACTAACTATAATTCATGTGACAAAGAGATTGCAGACCTTCAAAGTTCAGATTAAAAAAAAAAACAATTATATATTTTTTAGCAAAAAAATATTTTCAGGGTGTATTTAGTTGGGACCCATATGTAACCTTCACTGGTTAGAAATTCTCTTCACCTCCATTAACATAATCAAATGTAGATTTATACTCTCTTTTCCCAATTCATTACTTTTTAATGGCATTTTTGTTGCATTTTTAATTATTAGTTGATGCAACAAGGTTTATTTTTTATACACTTTTGGGCCATTGATCTGCGGAAAATATGGACTTAATGGAGCCCATATTTGGATAAAATATTATATCTTTTCTTGCTTCAACCTTTTGTTTTTCAAAAGATATAAGCGGGTGTTGCTTATATTTTTATTTAAGAAAACAACTAAACTATATAAAGTTTCATGAAATTATTGGAGAATAATGAAAATACACCCACTAGGGTTCACTTGTTCGATTAGTCTACATTCAAGACTAAACTAAAGAGGGTTGCTAGTAATATAGTTGAATTAGAGGTTTCAACTTCCCTAGATTGCTCAACCTACCTAAAAAATACCTATCCTAAAATCTTATACATGCCATGTAGTAGGGCCGGCCTTGATAATTCGTATACTTTGTTCGAGCTCGAAAAAACGTGCCCTTAGGCATTATAAAGTTTGGTATAGGGCTTACTAAAGATCTAAATCTAATGCCAATGGGCTAATAGCTAATCTAAACCATAGGAATAGTTTTGTAAATGGGCCAGTGTTGGTGTTTGTATGAGTATACCCTATTAGTTTTCTTTTTTTACATATACATATCGGGTTTTTTTTAAATAATGTGCCATTCGAAATATCGGGCCCTGGCTGGTGGTCCTCCCCGCCCACCCCCAGGGCCGCCCCTGCCAAGTAGGGTTGTAAATGAACCGAACGAACACGAACAAGCGTGAAGGAAATAAATGTGTTCACGAACGGTTCGTGAACACTTACCAAACAAGATTTAAGTTCGTGTTCGTTCGTTAAGGAAATGAACGTGTTCATGAACAGTTCACGAACGTAAACGAAAACAAATTAAATTGGCGAAAGTGACGGAGGCTTGAGGTGGATGGAGGAGGGAGCAACGTTTGAACTTGAAGCCATAATCATGGAATAGTGTTCATCAATGTTAATATTGAGGAAGGAAATGTGAATGGTGCATAAACAAAGTGGAAATAAGGTTTTCTGTTTTAACTGTTAGGGTAATAAAATAAATAAAATTGAACGAACACGACCTTTGTTCATGTTCGTTCATTTAACTACTCGATCGGAATTTCGTGTTCATGTTCATCTCTTAGTCAAGCCTGTAATCTTTTTATCTAATCATAGGCTAGAGTGATTAAACCTAAAGTTAAAGGACGCTCAAAGATGCCTTCATGTAAATCTACAAACTTAACTAACTCCTAATTTGGCCAGCCTCAAAGCTGACTAAAACATGATCGACATCCACCTTCATCAGATTACATAAATGAAAGGGTATGGTCTCAAAAACCTTGCGCCAATCAAGGAAACCATACCCATTAATAACTTTTAAGAAAACTGCGCGCAAACTTCTTTGCCAAAAGAAGATTTATTAGAACTATGCGCAAATGTTCAAGAGAGGAATGCTTCATTTAACTACCTTGTGCGGGCTCGCGCAAGGTTCAAAGTTAACCTTGAACATTCTTTGGATAAATGCTTCATTTAACTACCTTGCGTGGGCTCGCGCAAGGTTCAAAGTTAACCTTGAACATTCTTGTTTGCTAATGCTTCATTTAACTACCTTGCGCGGGCTCGCGCAAGGTTCAAAGTTAACCTTGAACATTCTTGTTTGATAACGCTTCATTTAACTACCTTGCGCGGGCTCGCGCAAGGTTCAAAGTTAACCTTGAACATTCTTGTTTGATAATGCTCCATGCGCAAACCTTGCGCCGATATTTATATCAAAACAAGCATCCACCAAACGTTACACTAAGCAGCAAGGAGAGGAAGGAAGATCAATTAACTAACTTACACTTCTCGCGCACGGAAACAGTAAATCCTGAGAAACTTTCACTTAGCAAAATCCTTGACTTGGTGCAGAAGCAAATGGAATCTTTTCTGTTATAAAAGAACGTACACGTGGCGAATAATAGATGGGTAACAGCTGTGAAACCTTCTAGAAGCCATTAACACCCAATCGTGCAAGCATCTTTTCGGTTATAACCAATTGCCACATGGCAGCATCTGGACGGCTGAGGAAGGTCACGATGATGGCATGCTCACATTTATAAGATGTAGTGATCTCATGTTGACACGTGGCGCCTCCCTAACCGCTGATGAGCTCAGTATCCGTGTGCATTATCAGATTGCCAACAAACGTTAACGGAATAACAAAATATTCTGTTAAAGTTAACAATCTCTTTTTTTGGCGCCAAACACCAGCTATAAATAAGTAAACTTGGAGTTCAAGGAAAGGTATTCACTCTCAACTACTCTCTCACTTACAATACTTACTTCCGACTACCTGTACTTATTCTTACGCCGGAGGGTGGTCACGGAGAGAACCCCCCTTCTCCCCGTGGCGAGCCAACGGTGTTCTGTTTTGCAGGATCTGCTGGAATATTGTTCTATTCATCATCCATCGTGAAACCAAACGGAGGGTTAACCCTTTTATGCAGAGCGCATTCCATAGATCTACTTTGACTCCGGTCTAGTTGATCTAGGGTTTCTTCATTGGCGCACACCGATTTCGATTCTCTCACCTTTTGTTTCGTTTCACTTAGATCTGCAGCGCCATGGCTGACGGATCATCTTTTCAAGGTCCTCGATCAGGGATTCGATGCGTTGTTGTCGGACCTCAGGTCAACGGACAAATAGTTGAGGATTCTTCCAGCAAAGCTAATGCTCAATATGATCCTAATCATGCGAGTATTCCTGTAACGCCGGAGGCTCCTCATGTTGATGTTACGTCGATTTTACCACCGGGAGAGACTCCATTATCGTGGTTAATCAAATCTTAAGCGACTCTAAACGCTATGTATGCTCAGTTATGTGCCCAAACCGGAACTCCAGCTTTTCAAGCTCCGGTTAGCGCTCCTCAGGTCCATGCTTCGCCGGCACCTCGAGTTTTGAGTTATAATACTCAAGGTCATGCTCGTTCTCCTTCGCGCATGCCTGAAGATGGAACAAAAATACTTTCTAAAACCAGGAATGATCCTGTTCATTCTGGTAATAGAAGGCAAGAAGACAACGTTCAGCATCGCACATCTGTCCACTCTCGTTTGGGCCAGCGATCTTCGCAGAAACGGGACACCCAACACGATGAGCTCGATAGAACCTATGAGGAAGGGGATAATGCAAGTATTTTTAATCGGATATCTGCAAATCACGCTAGTTACAGGCCAAAAGTACGCGCAGTATACAATCCAGAAGCTGAGCATAATTACAATTTGGTGTATCGCCAAACCGAAGCAGCTGAACAATCAAAGTTTACCAGGGAGATAGCACTGGCTCCGTTGGAGCGAGCGAAATTACCATCCAACGTTGGAAAGTTTAACGGTTTGACCGATCCCGATGATCACATGCGCCTCTTTTGGTGTCACTTATTTGTACAAACCCTTACTGGCGCTGCACGCCTTTGGTTTGATAATTTGCCGGCAGGTAAACTTTCCTCTTGGAATGACTTAAAAGAAAATTTTCTTACACACTTTAGTCAGCAACGGCGATACGTGCGCGAATTTATAACACGTTACAATAAAGAGGTGTTGGAGATTGGAGGGACGATGAAAGCCTCGAAGATTTTATAACACGTTACAATAAAGAGGTGTTGGAGATTGGAGATGTCCATGAAGACCTTATACGCGCGCAGTTCAAGTATGCGGTAAGGTGCTACGAAATGATTAAAGTGTTGTCCGGTACAACTGGCCTTCCAAAAAACTGGGATAAACTCATGGCGGCAGCCAAGGTTTACGCCCAGACTGAGCGCAACTTAAGTTCTAACCTACCACCTCTACCTCAGAACCGTCCGCAAGACCTAAGTAGAGGTAGTCGTAAGTATAAGAAAAACTGGAAAGAGTCAAGTCAGAATTCGTATTCTCCGTATTCACCAATTGATGTGCAAGCAACAATCAACAAGATAACAACTCAAAAAGCAATTAAACAAGAGAGTAGGGAACGTCAGTGGACTCCCTTAACGAAGTCGCCGGCTGAGGTTCTCAGTACTGAGAATTATCAGTTTAAACAGCCGCAACCAATGAAAAACAAAAAAGGGCAAGACCCAAATTTGTTCTGTGACTATCATAGAGACACCGGCCATACAACAGATAATTGCATCAGTCTGCGCACGGAGATTGAGAAATCGTTAAAGAGTGGGAAGCTTACACATCTAGTCCAGAACGTGCGCAAAGAGATTAAGCAGATTACGCGTGAGAACGAAGGGCCTAGCAACAAGAAAATGAAACAGCACGTTTCCATGATTCAAGGTGGATCATCGCGCAAGCGTAGCCTTCAACATTTTCTAAAACAACACTTGGCGTGAACAGCAAGTCATTTTTCCTATCATTCCAGGAGGTCCTCAAGAAGACCGGCCAGTAGTTATCACCGGTATATTTGGGCACTACCAAACAGACTATATGTTTATAGATCCGGGTAGTTCCATGGATATCATGTACGAGCAGTGCTTCAAGCAACTAGATCCTGAGGATAAGGTACGCTTGGAACTAGTTGATTTTCCATTAACTGGGTTCTGCAATGAGGCTGTCTTTTCTCTAGGACAAATCCTATTTCCTGTTACTTTATCTGATGGGAGGTGGTCTCGAACGAGTAACGTCAATTTCATGGTGATGCCGGCAAATTCCCGTCACGATGTACTATTGGGACGCCGCGCGCAACGTGATTTTAGTATGATTACCTCTGCTCCGCATGCTGCTTGTGGTTTTCCGACACCAAATGGCGTAGCTATACTTTATGCACGGAAAGAAATCATGTCAATTGAGGAACCAGTTATGAAGGCTGGCAAGACATTGCCGAACAATGAACCAGAAAAGTGGGTATTCAACAATAAGTACCCTGAGCAGACAATCTTATTAGGACCTGCAGTCAGTATTGAAATTCGTGCAAAGCTTAAATTACTATTGTTTCGTAACAAAGACATTTTCTCCTGGACACCTGCCGACATGGTTGGTGTCCCGCGCGACGTTGCGGAATATTGCCTGAATGTATTTCCATCAGCAGAGCCAGTTGTGCAGAAAAAGCGTAGCCACGGGTCAGAAAAGACAGCGGCAATGAACGAACAAGTCACCGAGTTATTAAATGCTGGTATTCTGCGCGAAGTCAAAAATCAGACCTGGGTGGCAAACCCAGTCATGGTAAAGAAACATAATGGCGGATGGCGGATGTGCGTAGATTTTAAAGATCTAAACAAGGCGTGTCAAAAAGATTGTTATTCTCTTCCTGAGATTGACAAAAAGGTTGACTCATTAGCTTCCTTTCGCTGGAAATGTTTTCTAGATTGTTATAAAGGTTATCATCAAGTCTTGATGAAAAAAGAAGACGAAGATAAAACCGTTTTTTCGCACGGAGAAGGGCATTTTTTGTTATACCAAGATGCCTTTTGGTCTCCGCAATGCGGGAGCTACTTATCAAAGATTGATGGATATAGTGTTTGGAGATGACATTGGGAAAACTGTGGAAGTCTACATTGATGATTTGGTCATTATGAGTAATTCAGAAGACACTATGCTAGACAACATCCAAAGAACTTTTGATTCTCTGCGCGAGGTAAATCTAAAGTTAAATCCCAGCAAATGCTCCTTCGACATGGAGGAGGGCAAATTTTTGGGTTTCATCGTCACCAAAGACGGTTTCAAGGTTAATCCCGAAAAGGTCGATGCAATACAAAAAATGTCTTCTCCTACTACCATCAAAGAGATGCAACGTTTGGCTGGAAGGTTAGCTGCGGTAAACCGCTTCCTCGCCAATCATGCTGCAAAATCTTATCCATTCATTCGAACCTTGTGCAATTGTACAAAGAGCAAAGAGTTCGCATGGACTCCTGAAGCTGATCAAGCTTTCCAGCAGATGAAAGATTGTTTAGTTCAACTTCCCACACTTACTGCTCCTCGAAAAAAAGAACCCATAGTCTTATATCTTGCTGCATCTGAGGTAGCAGTAGGTGCTGTCTTGTTGGTAGAACGCGAAGGGGTCCAGTCTCCAATTTATTATATCAGCAAGATGTTGAACGATCCAGAGACAAGGTATTCAATCATGGAGAAATTAGTTTTAGCATTGTTCCATGCTTCGCGCAGGCTACGAAGATACTTTTCTGGACATGTTATTACAGTTTTAACAAACTTTCACATTGGCCAAGTCCTGGCCAGACCAGACGTATCTAGACGACTTGCGAAATCGGAAATAGAATTGGGAGGTTATAACATCTGTTATAAACCTAGACCAGCTATCAAAGGCCAAGTTTTGGCAGATTTCATCGTTGAAATTCCTGCTGATAAGCTTGAAGAATGCCAAGCAATCCAAAACCCAGTCCCACTCATCGACAACAGAGCCTGGACATTGTTTACAGATGGCGCATCAAACAGTGATGGGGCTGGAGCAGGTCTTCGATTAATGAGTCCAGAGGGAGCAGAATTCACATATGCAATTCGGTTGGATTTTAAAAGCACCAACAACGAGGCCGAATATGAAGCTTTCCTAGCAGGCTTACGCCTCGCTATCAAAATGGGCGCAACAAATTTAGAAGCCCATGTTGATTCATTATTAGTTGCTGAGCAAGTAGTTGGAACGTATGATGCAAAGGGAGATATCATTGCTCTATACTTGGCGCAAGCCAAGGCTCTTATAGCACAGTTCCAACAATTTAAAATCACACACGTCAAGCGAAGCGAAAACAAACATGCTGACGCTCTAAGTAAACTTGCTGCAACTAGTTTCAAGCATTTGGCAAAAGAAGTTCGCATCGAGGTTTTAAGTAATCCATCAGTCCCTCTCAGGCAAGTAACAATGGTCGAAGTAGGAGATCCATCATGGATGTCTCCAATAATGATGTATCTGTTGCATGGTTCTTTACCAGAAGATAGAGCGCAATCACGAAAGTTACGATGCAAAGCCCTCAATTATGAAACGATTGACGGTATTCTGTACCGACGCTCTTACATGGGTCCTTCGCTCCGCTGTGTTGACAAACATGACGCGCAATACCTGATCAGGGAGATTCATGAAGGACTATGTGGCATACATTCTGGGCCGCGCATGGTCGTAGCCAAAGTAAAAAGCGCAGGGTATTATTGGCCCAGAATGTACGTTGACGCGGTAGAGATCTTGCGCAAGTGCATGTCCTGCCAAAGGCATGCCCCTAAAACGTTGCGCCCAAAGAATCCTTTGGTACCCGTCACAACAACTTGGCCATTTCAACAATGGGCCATTGATTTAGTGGGATCATTTCCAGATGCGCCCGGCGCAGTAAAGTTTATCATCGTTGCGGTCGATTACTTCACAAAATGGGTTGAAGCCAAACCTTTAGCTTCTACTACGGCGATGGTAATTCGCAAATTCATCTGGGAATACATTATTTGCCGTTTTGATCTGCGCATGCGTATTATTACAGACAACGGTACAAATTTAATGGCTGAAGAGTTGCAAACATGGATGACCGAAATGGGAATCCAACATGTTTTCGCTTCTGTTGCACACCCACAAGCAAATGGTCAAGTTGAAAGCATAAACAAATAGTTGGTCGACGGTATCAAGGCCCGCCTTGGCATGGCACGGCGGGGGTGGGTTGACGAATTGCCTAGCATCTTGTGGGCACACCAAACTATGCCCAAGACTAGCACCGGAGAAACTCCTTTTAGCCTTGTATACGGCACGGAAGCTGTGATTCCTGCCGAAATTGGGTTACCATCTCCAAGAATGCTAGCTTTGGAGAAACAAGATAACGAAGAACAACGACGCATCGACCTAGACTTATTGGAATAGCGCCGAGAAAATGCAGCGATTCGCGAAGCTAAATACAAGTCCCAGCTTGAAAAGTATTACAACAAAAAGGTGCGCATCTGTTCCTTTTTGCCTGGTGACTTTGTTCTTCGCGATAATGAAGCGTCGAATGCCGAAAAACCGGGGAAGTTAGCCCCGCGATGGGAAGGTCCATACGTGATAAATGAAGTATTGGGAAAAGGCGTGTACACTCTGAAGCGTATGGACAGTTCCAGCGTTCCTCGAACCTGGAACGCCCAGCAACTGCGCCGATGTTATATGTAATCTCAGTCCTCTAAGCAACTTCTGAGCATTGCGTAACGAGACTGCTTACTTTATTTGTTATGTAATCTTAGTGGCAGCCATAGCCTTGCGCTTTGTCAGTATGAATAAAATACTTTGCCACTACTTACAGTCTTATATATGTTCATTTACAAATGCATGCAATTCCTTTGGATAAACAAAAACACAAACTCGTGAGCCATAAGCTAATTTCGCTCACACATGAGAAAAGAAATTGTTCATTTGTCTATCCTACACAAGTAATTGGTTCCATGCAAACATTGTAAAACTGAAATGTATTATATTCACAATACTTACGCAGAAGCGCAACATTACAAGATCATACAGTAAAAATTACAAATTTCCTATTCTATGGACTTGGTTCTCACCTGCTTCTCTGCTGAAGAAAAGATCTCCTTTAGCTTATCAACAAAGTCGTCTTGCTACAGCGCGGCGTCCACAAGGTCCACAATCGGAATTTGCAATTGATCATATTTTTCCTTGGCAGCAGAATAAATGGCGGCGGTATTTAGCCCATGTGTGGCAGCACGACTGGTATCCCATTCAGTCTTCAGCGCATGGGCCACGTGCAAAGTACATTCTCTGTAGCCCTCGGCATGCCCGTCATTGCGCGCCGCCATCATTAATTATACCACTCTCTCATCCAACTCCGTAGAGTTAAGGATGGCATTTGTGATCTGTACATAAACACAATCAGTATATGATACGAAAATCAAACCAGACATGTATAAAGAAAAGTGTATTACCTCCACAATCCCGTACTCCCGCAACCAGGTAAGCTGGTTCATGAGGGATTCGGTCAAGCTTTCTGCAGTAGCGCGAGCGACCTCCGTGTCGTTAAGTTTTTGTTCGCCTTCAGTCAAACGGCGAATCAACTTGGCTTTCTCTGTTCGGTGAAGGTTGACATCTTTTTTCAAACTGTCAATCTCAGCTTGCAGCCGCTCCTGGTCAAAAAGCGTAGCAGTTAGATCATCAATTTCTTTATTCTTAAGAAGAAGAGTCATTTTGGTTGATACCTCATTCTGCTCACTCCTTTCTCTATGTGAGCGCGCCTCTTCTGCTGCCGCAACTGCATCAGCTTTCTCTTTTTTGAGTTTCTCAATTTCATTGCGCAGAGAAGCTTTTTATTTGTTGTCACGCTCGCAAGCCTCCACAAAGCGCTTGCGCTCGTCCGCATATTGCGCAGCAGAAGCCTCACACTTGCGCTTCCAAGATAGCGCAGCCCGTTCTTCAGTCTTCTTCTCTTTCTCAAATTGGGCCTTTTCCGCCTCAAAATCAACAAGCATATTCAACGTCTTCTCTTTCTCAAGCTTGGCCTTCTCTTTCTCAAGCTCAACCTTCCCTTTCTCAAGCTCAACCTCGTCCCATTCCTTGTTCATACTGCGCCATTCGCGCACAATTCTATTTACGGTGGACGAGGCAAGGGCAGACTCTTGCAGATATGATTCATAAGTAGCATCATGGTCTTTTTCCTCCTGGCGCTTCACCTCCGTCGGCGGGAAGATGCCCTTATACCACTCCCTACAGGAGTGCCAATCAGTAAAAACATCGCCATGCTTAACCTTCCACACGGGCTGATGAATTCCAGGAACAGGAGTTTCTTGCCCCGCATCTCCCTCAACATTCTCAGGCCTGCGCGGCGATGGTATAGTAGATGAGGTGGCCGGCGCAGCCTTCACCATTTTCTCTGAAAAGCATATCAACAAATACCAAGTATCAGATGCTGCGTAACTTTTATGACAGAAATGCGCAACAAACTAAACATACCAGGTGAGAATTTCTTTGCAAAGGCATCCAGATTGCCCTTCTTACCAATGCGCGGGCGCGCAACTTTGGTCGGCGCAGGAGTTTTAGTCTCCGCCTCCTTCCTCTTCTTAGAAGTGCGCTTCAACGCCTCTTCTGGGCTAGAAGGTACTTCCAAAGGATTATCTGGGTTCGTAACAGGAAGAGATGAGGTGTCAACGGGTTCTGGCTTCGGTTTCTTCAAACCTACAGGCGCAAGACCCTCTAGTGAGTCCGACACCACCACATAATTGCACCAAGAGTCAGATATAGGAAGCGTACCTTTCTTGCCCTCAGCTTTCGCAGCAACTAATGGCTTGGGTTTTTGCTCTGGGTTGGAAGGGGGAGGCGCAACAGCTGCAGCAGCAGTTGGTTTCTTCTTCTTCCTCGAATCAGGGCCTACGCCCAAGTTTAGCAAATCACCTACATAATCAATCATATTGAGCAAAGGTTGCGCCATTAGTTATATTGCAAAATTACTTAGAAAAAATGTTCAAGAGTAATATTGCAATATCAACTTAGGCTTTGTAAGGACTTATTTACCAGTCTTCGAACATGGTTGCGCCTCCAGATCCTCCTGCTTGGGCAACTCAAAGTTCCCCAAGATTTGTGAGAACCAAGTGTCCTCACCATCAGCAATAGGCACGACGGCCATTTTTCCTTTCTCTCTCTTGAAAGAGACCAAGTAGAGAGGCGCAAGTACATAACAAACATTTTTGCATCAATACATATCTATGGAAAGATATTGCTAAGAAGTTAAAGGGTTACATACCAGTTCCATCTTCTGTATACACCGGTTTTTCTCAGCGTTCCTTCTTCCAGAAAATACTCATCCCGGCAGCGATGAGGGCCCTCTCCGGTAAAACAATATTGGGCACATCTTTAATATCTTGATACCATACCTCGTCGGCAGGTATGGGAAGGGTCTCCAGCTCGATCTCATCACTGCCCCGGAATGTCATCTTCATCGGGATCACCGCCGCGCCTTAATAAAGAAGAACTTCTGCTTCCAGTCGTGGTAAGACTTCGACGGCACCAACAACAATCGTTTGGCTTGCACACGCTGTTGGAACGAATAAAAACCCAACGAGCAGTGCAGCTGGTAGAAAACTCTAAACTTCTCGATCGACGGCACGATCTGCATCGATCGGCAAACGAACTCAAAATGCCGGATCCTCACCATTCCCATCGGGCTCAACTGAGAAATGTGAATCTTGTAAAAATCAAGAATTTCCAGCAAGAAATGGGTCACCGGCAGCCGGAAGTTCCCTTCGGCAAAATAGTCGTAAAATAATGTAATGTAGCCGGCCGGCGCATCAGCCGCCGTGGCATTCGCCTTCGGAAAAAACGCTTTCCAGGACGGAGCGAAAAGGAAGTTGGTGGCAAGATTATCAAAACCTTTCTTCGACCACTTTAGCGGTGGCAAACTTGACGACGACATCTCAGCAGAACTTGCAGTGGTGGCCATAACTCGAACTTTGAAGAAAACGTAGAAAACTTTGAAGGTCGCCGGAATTTTGAACACAAATTTCTCTCAAGTTATAATTGGGTGAGGAATCAAATGGATCGTTGACCCCTTTATATACTAACCGCAATTAATGCACGATTTGACTACATCAACTTTTGCGACCGTCACGTATCCCCAAGTAACCGTAGGGGCGAGTGGGGAACAGTAACCGCCCCGCGCGCGCGAGTTTCGCTAAAAAAGCATTAAATACGGTAAGACATGTACTATTGACAGCCAGTCAACAATACCACCACGTCTCAAGAACGTGCGTCGTCACCAACTACACCATCCAGATAAGTGACACGTGTCTAGGCATATTTGAAATTCAAATACTTTTTCAAAATTCGCTTACGACGCGTCATCAAGATGCATAAAGCAACAAAAAGCTAGTCCTTACCTAGCGCAGCACATTTATCTTAAGTCCAGTGCTCCACCTACTTTTTATTCTTACATAGGAGCAACACTGGACTGGGGGGGACTTGAAGGGTATGGTCCCAAAAACCTTGCGCCAATCAAGGAAACCATACACATTAATAACTTTTAAGAAAACTGCGCGCAGACTTCTTTGCTAAAATATGATTTATTAGAACTCTGCGCCAAATGTCCAAGAGAGGAATGCTGCGCAAGGTTTAAAGTTAACCTTGAACATTCTTGTTTGATAATGCTTCATTTAACTACCTTGCGCGGGCTCGCGCAAGGTTCAAAGTTAACCTTGAACATTCTTGTTTGATAATGCTCCATGCGCAAACCTTGCGCAGATATTTATATCAAAACAAGCATCCACCAAACGTTGCGCTAAGCAGCAAGGAGAGGAAGGAAGATCAATTAACTAACTTGCGCTTCTCGCGTAAGGAAACAGTAAATCCTGAGAAACTTTCCCTTAGCAAAATCCTTGACTTGGTGCAGAAGCAAAGGGAATCTTTTCTGTTATAACAGAATGTACACGTGGCGAATAATAGATGGGTAACAGCTGCGAAACCTTCTAGAAGCCATTAACACCCAATCGTGCAAGCATCTTTTCGGTTATAACCAATTGCCAAATGGCAGCATCTGGACGGCTGAGGAAGATCACGGTGATGGCATGCTTACATTTATAAGAGTGATCTCATGTTGACACGTGACGCCTCCCTAACCGTTGATGAGCTCACGATCCGTGTGCATTATCAGATTGCCAACAAACGTCAACGAAATGACAAAAGATTCCGTTAAAGTTAACAACCTCTCTTTTTGGCGCCAAACACCGGCTATAAATAAGTAAACTTGGAGCTCAAGGAAAGGTTTTCACTCTCAACTACTCTCTCACTTACAATACTTACTTCCGACTACCTGTACTTATTCTCACGTCGGAGGGTGGTCACGGAGAGAACCCCCCTTCTCCCCGTGGCTAGCTAACGGTGTTCTATTTTGCAGGATCAGCCGGAATATTGTTCTATTCATCATCCATCGTGAAACGAAATGGATGGTTAACCCTTTTATGCAGAGCTCATTCCATAGATCTACTTTGACTCCGGTCTAGTTGATCTAGGGTTTCTTCAATAAATCAACAATCTCCTATTAGAGTTTGTTTCTCAAACCAACAAACACCTAAGACATGCAACTCCTTTAAAGTGCCTAATCGCAGTGGTGGACCTAGAAAATATTTTCAGTGGGTGCAAACAATAAGTTTAACCAAATTTTTAAGTGGTGTGATCAGGATTTTGCCTTGTAAGATATACTAAATGTTTTTTAAGGGATGCGCCCGCCCACCGAACCCCCTACCTAGGTCCGCCCCTGCCAAATCGTTAACAACCCTAGCTTGATAGCATCGTTATTTTCGGCTAAGGAGTATATTAGATAAGGTACCATATTAAATATTTTTATGTATCTTTCTTTTGTATTATTGGCTTGATTTCATACAATGTATATATAACGCTTAGGTTTCTAAGTGCATTGCTATATTTATATTATGAACAGTACACATTGTTAATATGAATACCTCAAAGCCATAGCATTTTAGCTTAGTGGTATATTTGGGGTGGAATAAAGTTTATGACCATTAGATTATGGGTTCGATTTTCACAAAGGGATTTTTTTAGATTTATATTAGGTTTTCTTTTGAATTTGATAGTTCCACTGATGACACGATAATACTGAAGGAATACGCTAATGATTTAAATTTGCCGTTAAAAAAATTGAATACCCCAAAAGATGAACAAATAATTATTTCATAAGACATAGGCATAGTCATAGGCTTTTTATGCATATAAAGCCATGAGAGTAGTTGATGACATTCATGTAACAACAATAATCACAAAAGGGTGTTAAGTTCGCCGTAATAATGCATTATTTCAGTTATAATATTTTGAAAGAATAATAATAATCAAACGAAATGTTTTTTTATTTTAAACATTTGCCGAAAGTGTTGGCAATGGTGATTTTTTAACAGGAGCATAAATTAAAAAAATATTATGAACTTGAATCTCATGCATATAGTTACCTATAAATATTTTACTCTTTTGATTGTTGTTTCTTTGAAAGTACTTCCAAACAAAATGTTAGGAAAAACAATAAATTTAATTTACGTATAATTTCAAATTGCATATTTTAAGCCCCATGGTATTTTTGAATTATAATTTGCATTTACATTTTTATTTGAGAAAAGGTAACTTAAGAATTTAAGAAATTAAATAATTATTTTGATTTAAGAAAAACAAAGGAACAGAAATGACTATATGTCTATATAGCAAAATAATAAACAAAATAGTTATGACATTAGTGTTTTTCTTATTTGTTTATTAACATGACATTCTCTCTCTCTCTCTATATATATACATATATATATATATAGATGTATAGGATCAGGATTAAGGGAAAACTTTTTCGAATTATGATAACTTAGAGAATTCGGCCTTTCCGTGCGAGTTTGCTCTCATTTTTTTCACACCCCTAGATTAAAATGGTAGAAAAAACTGCCATAAAAATAAAAAAAAAATCGAAATAGTGTTTCTCGCCCACTTACAACAGCTATAAAAAGCTGATAACATAAGCATAACATCACTTTTTACAGCATTTACGGCTGCCATAAGTGGAAAAAAAACTAGTTTTTTTTTTTAAAAAGGTGATTTTTTAAGGATTTTGGTAAAAAAATTATTTTTGAAAAAACCTTTCGTAAAGCCAAGTTCTCTAAATTCTCATAACTCGTATAAGTTTTCATTTTACCCTAACTATATATATATATATATATATATATATATATATATATATATATATGGATGCAAGAGGTCCGGGAACCCTTTATCTCATCACATCATAACTTACAAATCAACAATCATAAAATGTTATCTTATTCCATTCTATTCTACCACAACATTATTAAATCGTTTGTACCACTCATCACAACTACAACGAAATTATTCTCAACCAATCACAATAATATCACCTCATTCCCCATAAATAAAAAAAAACTCTTCCAGTCAACACAATCCCAACCAATCACAAAAACAACCATCAAACTCACCACTATTGTGATGCCCACCACGGTGACCACGATCACTATCGTGATAACGTCACACATCACGAAGGTGCCCCGAGCCCTATACAATGGATGAATAATCATCATCGTCATCATACTCACTAATAATATTATATTTTATTTGTATTTTATATTATAAGTAAGGGTCCTCTACAAATGGTATTTTTTTCTACAAAGTATAAGAACTCTATTTAAGCATTATGTTTAAAATTCATGATATTTTAGATTCTTTTGGCATGATATAATATATAAAATTATTAAATATAACAATTTAACACACAACAAAAAGTATTATAAGTATGAAATCTAAAACACCATGCGAGTATGTTTTAAATTTAATGTCTAGGTTACATATAACTATGTTTTAAATTGTTACGTTTAATGTTTTTCTATATTATACTATTCCAAAAGAATCTAAAATATTATGCCTAAAATTTAAAACACAATATCTACATAGGATTTTCATGCTTTGTAGAAAATATGTACTTCGTAGACTAATCCTACTTATTTATATATTTTTTTATTATAATTAGTTTTTGAGCATATATTGTTTTACTCTTATAACTTCTGTGATGTGACGTTTTATAAAATTCTGAGTATGTCGTTGCAACGTGTCGATTTTATCTACGTCTCTATATAAATTTTTCGAAACCAAGGTTGTGTGGAATAGAATGGTAGCACGGTACCATTAATCGAGCACCATTTCTTGTTATCTGTTTCATTTAAAACAAAGTAAATTGCAAGTTTTGTCATTTATCTTTATACCAAATTTCAAACGATATCTTATATCTTTAAAATTTATAAGTTTTGTACTTAAGGTTTTAAAATCCTACACGCTATGTCTTTTAGCCCTATCCCAGTTAGATTTTATTTATTAAATTAGATCACACAAGGTTATCTAATCTTTTTTTACCTATATATAGGGTTGGGTTCATTTCAAAACTCTAAATAATTGCAGAACTTTCAGAACCCCTAATAAACAATATTTTTTATAAATATTTTTATATTTAGGATACTTTAATCATTTATTATATGTATTTTTTTATTACATACATATTAAGAGTAGTTTACATATGTGTAATCATAAAATTACAAATAAAAATTATAAAATTACTCTTTAACATGTATGTAATCATATATATATATATATATTGATAAAATTATCATAAATATAAAAATATATAAATAAAAAGATTGTTTATTAAGAGTTCTATAAATATTTAGGGTTCTGAAATTATTCTCACCCTATATATATAAATATTTTGAATAATAATAAAACAAAAATAAATTTAACAAATTAGTATTACATTACAAAATAATATATGTATATGTATATTACACATATGATATTGATTCTCTGTATCTCTCTCGCTTTACCCCCTCTCTCCCCTTCTCTCTACCTTTATCCATCAGACCACCACCATCGACAGACACCAACTACCACCACTGCATATGTCTATCCATTATAAAAACATATATGGTTCAAATAAATAAGTCATTTTTAATACACATGTTAAAAAATAAATAATTAAAAATTCCTTTCAAACTAACGCTTTTTATGAACCTTTTCTAACATGCATGTTAAAAGATAAATGATTACAAAATCAATAGTTAATGGTTTTAAAATCGTTTCTAACACTTTTGTTAGAAGTAAACAATTACAAAAATTGTTAAAACTTATCAATAAATACGTTCTAACTAGCTCGTTAGAAATAAATCATTACATAAATCGTTATAAAACGTATCAGTTTATATTAAGTGACTCTAATACACTCTTTAAAATAAGTGATTACAAAAATAATTATAAGACTTATCTGTTCATATCAATCCATGGGTGGATGAAGAGTCTACTTTAAATAGATACTTAATTAGAGACATAAAACTCTAATGAAGTAACATAAACCTCTTATTTAAAGACATGAAAATTCTACTCAAGAGAATTTAACGTTTACGAAAACGTATGATTTACACCCATAATTCAGGTCTAACACACAAGTTAGAGAAATTTACGTTTACAAAAAACGTATGGTTTACACTAATAAATCCGTTCTAACACAAAGTTTAGAAAAAATTAACGATTCTAAAATCGTTTCAAAACCAAACGATTTGAACCAAAACTATTCGTTTTGTACCCCGATATAGGATTTAAGATTGTATCTCAATCTCATTAAATCCAAATACAACAAGTTGTACTACATACATATTTCCCAAAAAATATTTATAAGATCATAATCTCTAAAAAATATTTTTTTATTATAAATCATTTCGTAAACCCAAAATCCTTATAAATAAGGTTTTAAAATTGTAGCAACAATCTCACGATATCTGTTTTAAATTTGTAGGATATGGGTCACCATTTTAATAAAAATATATAAATAAAATAGTAAAGATACTCTCTTTACATATTTAGGAAATTATAGTGCATGTACCGTGTACAAATCCTTACGAATATAACGTATAAAACAACATATGTAATTAAATTGATTCAATCTATGGTCTTCAACAAGAGTTTTAACCACGTCTTCTTGTATAGTCCATAGTGTTTTCAGTCCTTTGTGTATGCTTCAACGAGGTCTTGAACCACGTCTTTTTGTACATTAATTTCCTACAAAAAGAACAAACAAATGTTGGCGGTTGTGGCTGAGGCACGTGTTCAACACGCTTCCCTTAAAACAGATTTCACGCCTCTACTAAAGATGACGCGTCTGTCTCCCAGGGCACAACAGTTGAAGCAGTTTGTACTGCCGGAGAAGACCACACGCCCGAGGTTACACCGGGTAAAATCATAGTGTTAGACCTTTTGGAAACTAAGAATAGAAATGTAGTTAAATCGTGTAGAGAAACTTATCTCTATATATTCTCAACATATGGGTTATCAAGTACTTCTTCTCCAAAGCCTCTTCATGCATACATATTTCTTTCTTGTATCTTTTTATTTATATTTTTTTTCTTTTTTCTAACCACATGAAAAGAAGCACATAGCCTACTATGTATGCAAGAGCCATAGGTGGTGAAAAGTCCAACATAATTAGAGACTTACTTTTGACATAAACTCTACTCAAGAGTTATTATCAATATACCACATGAAGAGTTTATTATTTTAATATAAAACTAAACAACTGATATAAATAACTCTACTCAATAATTTCCATTCATCACATTTTAAAATATTTAACACTGTTGCTGCTCGATGATGGATTTGGGATTTGGGGTTAAAGACTTAAAGGTGGTGGTAAGTGGTGATGTCGGCAGGTGGATTCGGGGAAAACTTGTCAGATATGATTTGTTCTGTGCTAACAAAAAACTCCACAAAGACAGTTGCTGGGGTGGATTGTGGTCGAGTGGTGGATTGAGGGTTCTGTTTGTGGTGTTGTGGTAGAGTGGTGGAGTTAGGTTGTGGTTACGGTAGTGGATAGCAACAGTGGTGCGGTGTTAGTGGTGGGTTCTTCGATGGAGTGGTGGTCCGGTGGTAATGGTGGTGATGAGGTCCACAGTGTTGGAGGGTGGGTGGTTCCAGAAGGTGGTTGACGATCTAAGGTTTGGGTGGGTATAAAATGGGGGGAAACTAGGAAGGGTGGGTGAAATGACTTATTTGTCCTCACATAATCAGATTTAACTGAAAAAATTAACCGAATTAGGACTAAAAGACATAATGTACAAAATTTAAAACATTAAGTATAAAACTTATCAATTTTTAAGATAAAGAATACTGTAAGAATGGTAAAAGGCTTAATTGAATTATTATTGAATGAGTAGGTTAGGGATTACGAGTAACCCTAGAAACCTAACTGAGCCCGTGGGCCCATAGTCTAATACTCCCCCGCAGTCGTAGCAGATGGAACTAGAAGCTTAGACTGAAAACAAAAACAATAATAAACCCTAAAAATATGTCTTCGATTTTGGTTAAAATTCGATTATCTTGCAATCTTCAATCAATAATCTCCAATCCACAGTTTTGAATGATCTCATAATTCTATAAGAGGCAACCAATACCGCAGTGTAGCGACGGCTATTAGCGGCGCGGCGGCGGATCGTAATCCTGCAGGCGGCGCGGCGGAAGACCGTAGTCTAATGAGCGGGGGCGGCATGGCAGCAAGGGGCGGCTTGACGGAGATGTGAAATCAACAAGATGAGCGGTAACATCATCTATATGGTAAGAGACCGTAAGAAAGCCGGTGAAACTAGAACCAAAGACATTTGAATACGAAACTGAAAAAAAAACGGAAAACAAACAGAGATCGGACAGGGCGGCAGCGGCGGCACGCCGCCCTGTCTAGGGTTTCTCAAGTGGTGACGGCTAGGGTTTTGTTATTTGTGTTTGATGCAGCGGATATGGTATAGAGCCAGGCTGGCTCTGATACCATGTAAGAATGGTAAAAGGCTTAGTTGAATTATTATTGAATGAATATGTTACAATATATAGGGATTACGTGTAACTCTAGAAACCTAACTGAGCCCGTAAACCTATAATCTAATAAATACCACATGAAATTAGGTATAAAAATAAAGATCCTAATTCAGTCATTAAAACAAATATATACACAAACGAATTCCAAAAGATAAAAAGATAAGCTGAGATGGCACGTACACGTGGAGTAATGGGGCGCCGATATTGTTCATACCAACATCCCAAAAATCAGATTCATGCATTTTTTTCTAGTGGAATATTCATGAAACAATTATTTTTATTGAAAAAAAAATAAAAGGTAAAACATATAGGTTTGGTTTTTTAATTCTGTGAATAAGTTGAAATTCGAAAGTATTGATATATAAATAAAAAATGGGTAGTATTAATGACCGATTGATAAAAGTTATAATTATTTAAATCTTAGAGTTCAAAAGATACATTGGTCTGTGGCTACCAAAGAGTACGACTAAGTGTTGTGTGGGTTCGTAAGATGAAAGAGATACACGTGTAAATTTATAATATTATTTTCTATAAGTATTTATTAGTATTCTATGACGACTTTGATAATTTTTTTTAACAGTCAACAAAAGAATTTTATTCATCAGATTGTATCAAGGCGTTAGCATCAAACTTTTACCAGAAATTCTTTATTTCTTTTTTAAATAAATTGATTTTTTAACTTGCTTCTCTTCTTTATTTCGTTTTTAAATACATTGATTTTTAACTTGCTTCTCTTTATACAAATTGGTACCAGAATTTTTTCAACCAATGTTATTAAAACGAAGCCAAAATTGATCGAACCATCGGTTAAGTTTGATCGGCTAACCCGCTATAGGTTGAATTGGATGGGTTTTTTTTTATCAAACTAGGTTGAACTAGAACCGTTTGATCCGGATTCAAATGAGGTTGGAGGTTATATATATGTGAAAGGAGGGGAATTGTAGTGGGCAAGTCTCAAAACTTGTTTTCAAATAACACCGATTGCAAATACTCTAAAGATGTATTGATGTTATGTATTATGGTGAAAAAAATTAGATAACCTTCGCATGCTTACAATTAGGGCTGCAAACGAATCGAACGAACACAAACAATACCTTGTTCATGTTCGTTTGTTAAAAAATATATGTGTTCGTGAACCGTTCACGAACACTTATCGAACGAGATTTTATATTTGTGTTCGTTTGTTAAGGAAATGAACTTGTTCGTGTTCGTTTGTGTTTGGTTGTTAATTTTAGGCATCGAACGTTGACGAACATAATAGAAACAAATGAACACAAACAATCGTTCAAGAACTAAATATATAATACACTGACACTTATTAGATATTTATTTTGTCGGAATTTTGATATATTTAAATAAATATAAAAACTAAAAACACTTATGAACTATCGAACACAAGCGAACACGTTACCGAACGTTCACGAACGTAAACGAACGAAGGCGACCTCTGTTCGTGTTTGTTCATTTAACTAAACGAACGAAATTTCTTGTTCATGTTCGTTTGTTTAATAAACGAACGAATATAAACTAACTTCCCGCCGAACAGTTCAAAAACTGTTTGCCGAACGTTTGGTCCGTTTACAGCCCTACTTACAATATTTGAGTTCATTCCTGCCTACAAGTCTTGTTTACTCATAGAAATCACAAGTCCACCATAATCAATTAGATAGTGGTGGTAACATTAAATAAGAAACCCATCAAATAAGAAAACTTAAGAACACTAAGAAATATTGTCATATCATTGCCACTTTTTTTAAAACACTGCATCAAATTTTGTGTGTAACGTTAAAGAAAAAGATGAGATACACATAATCTAGTGTCCTGGTTTTTGGTAAAAGATTTCTTACCGAATATTAACTAGACAATTATTCAAAGCCCGTTTTAGAAAGGGATATATTGTTTAGAAAATTATCATAAAAGTAAGTAATAGTTTTATGTGTGTTATAACCACGAGATACGCTAGTCTTACTACTTTGTATCTACTTTCACTTGTGTAATATTCTATATTCACATAAATGTAGTCATGTAAAAAACGATTTATGTATGCCCATACATGAAAAGGAACTCAGAAGTCAGTTTTTCATACTTTTTTTTTTACTGGTGTGCCATCAACAAACATACATTTAGTGGTAGTTAGCTGACATAATTCAATATATACGGGAAATAGACTCAAACATTATCTGTTTCTTTGTGTACCTGAGACATAAATGACAACACGTTACAATGTATTATTTTATATCATGAAGTTTAGAAAATAAAGATATTTAACTTATAAGACATTTAAACACGTCCATGAGGTGGTACATATGCACCGCGGGTCCTTAGAATCATAACAACAACGTTTATTTGTATTGTATGAACCAACTAATCATTAAGTGTTGTTACCAATAATATTCTCAACTCAACAAAAGACAAGTGTCTTACCACCTAAGTAGCTAATGCATTAAAATATACGACATTAGTCAAGGACCGATATTTGAGGTATCGGTTATCGTGGTGGGTTATTAATTTTAATATCATGCTAAATTTGAATATATAGCAATTTAACACTAACAATTCAGTATGCTCCCCTACCATTAACAAATTAACCTTTTGCAACTTGCAAAGCACTAACAATTATAGCAAATAGAAACTGAATAAGACTTAAAATACTAATATTTAACTATAACAACTAAAAACTAAGACTTAAAACTCTAATAGTAGCAATAAGAAGAAAGATAAATGGTAGAAATAAGATAAATGTACTGATATCGGGAAAATCGTTGATATATTGGTCAAATATCGGTCAATATCATCGATATTATCGGTACCGATATTTGACCCATATTTTACACCAATGTTTCAACAGAGGACCGATAACCGATATATCAGTATATTAACTGCATAGCTTACCACACACATCTCCATGTTATGATATTCATAAGTCTTAACTTAGAAGAGTAAACTACCATTTTGGCCCCTAAGGTTTGTTCACTTTTGACACTTTAGTCCAAAACTCAAACATTTTGCATCTGGATCCATGTGGTTTCAGTTTTATTGCTATTTTGGTCCAAAAGTGAAATCAGGTCATATCTGTCTTATAAAATCCTGGTATTTTGTCCTTTTCCTCAAGAGGCAAAATGATGATTATATATATATATATATATATATATATATATATATATATATATATATATATATTAAACACACACCTACAACACCCTCTATCTTCACCATAGCCTTATCACCACTACCACTATCACCACCACCGCAGCCTCACCATCGCCTCACCAATTATTACCAACATCACTGTCACACCCCAATCGATAGCGGAAACATCGGAGTGAGACGAAATAGATTGCTCAGCACACATAACACTATTTGCGACAATAATAAAAGAAACCCAATTTCATTTCATAATAAATTGTCAAGTGCAACAAGAAATAAAATACGACAACAAAATTCTTAGTAATCTAGATGTGTTTCTAAGCCATCCCTACTAAGTTCCATCCTGATCAACATCTCTAACCTGCAACATGTTAAAAATATAGTTCAATACAACAAGTATTGACGAGTACACAAGTTTGTAATACATAGCATAAGTATTAAAGAATTTACTCAAATCCACATGACAATTGTATGTAATGTAAGCTAGCTTGCAATACTAATTGTCAAACCAAGTATCCATAAGAATGAAGGTGTCTCTCGTCACACGAAGTAACGAGACTAAAGTATGAATGTAACAAGAATGAATCAGCTTTAAGACTTAACAATACCCCGACAGGTGGTGTGCTACTCCTATAGCGCTATATATGTTAAGTTGGGGCTAGCTAAGTTAATGACAATAAGCATGTATGAATTTAGCATGTACCAAAGCATAACAATAAGCATGTATGAAGGATTGAGTGTATAAAGCATGTAGTGTATGTATTTGTGTGTTTTTGTATGTTAACATGTTACAACCCAAATTGTGTGAAAGGAAAATGAGTCAAGTGTACTCACGGTTTTGCAAACTTCCACTTGTTAGTCCTGTGAAGAGGTTGGAGGTTTGAAGGGCACTGAGTTATCTTACAAGAGGAAAATATGGGTTGGTAAGTATTCGAATGATAACGAAGGATTTTGAATGAAAATACAATAAAGTAGTTTATATGGAAAAGTAACCATCTAGACTTAATACTCGTTCTTGACACTATAATACTCATTCGGGTTGATGTGTTTTCATGGGTTAGACTACCCATTAGAATCGTAACGAGAGATTAAGTACGTAGGTGATGTAACCTAGTATCACGACGGATAATCATTCGATTACCATCAAGAGTTCGGTTAATATATATATTATACGTAGTAAGAAAATAATAAACATCATGTAACATCATAGAAGTCATGCATTGAGGTAGGAGGATAACCTTCCTTTTAAAACCTCTTTCGTATAGTTTACCAATGCACAGGTCGTCACAAGGACGACAATGATGGTCATGAGTAAGTTTAAACATAAAAGTAAAAGACAAATGTAAACGAAATCATCAAGTGAGGTGGTGGATCGAAGTTAGGGTAGCCAAGGCTTCCAAGTGATCACACTCTACCAACTCAAGTCTTGTTTCGAGGACAAGCTTGGAAGGATACAACACGTGTGGGTAAAACCCTAATAAAACCATAAAGGTTCTTATACTTGCGACCTTAAACATGGTGATGTTCCAAGTTAGTCTTCCATGGAAGACTTATGGAGACATTCCAAAGGTACTCCAAGTGGTAAGAAAGAGAAAGATCAAAACGAGGGAGGTGAGTTAGAACTCACTTTTTGAAGCCTTAATCTTTGAGAGAAGAGAGCTCTTAGAGCTTTTTAGAAGAGAAGGGAAGATTGAGGTGTGAGTTGAGAGGAAATAGAGTGGGGTATTTATAGATAAAATTGGGAGGGTGTTAGTTGAGGGGTAGTAAATGCAAGAAACACATAATTGACCAATCCATGAGCTTGAAACCAACATTTCTGGATTATGCCCCTCTCGCGGCCCGCGAGAGGGTGAAGATGGCTTGGTCGCGAGCCGCTAGAGGCCTGGCTGGCCACGAGAGGTTTCCAAGGGCTCGGTCGCGGGCCGCGTGGAGAGTTATTCTAGAAGATTCTTTATTTTTTATCACTTTTAGTCCTTGAACTTAGTTTTATTACCATTTTTGCATGTTTTTAAGCATATAACGTGTATAAGTGTTAAATGCATTAATCTTTGCACGTATAACAAGCATTTAACGTTTGAATGTATGTAAGACAAGCATGTATCAAGTATAAATTTTATTACGATTCAAGTCTCGGATTACAAGATTGGGAAAAGAAATACGAATACAAGTTTCCAAAAATAGAAATACAACAATCCTTTCTAAATAAGGGAAGTATGAAAAGCGAGGCGTTACAATCACCATCACCTGCACCCGACCACTGCCACCCCCCTCTCTAGCGCTACTACCAGCCACCGCCACACCATTATCAGCCACCACCGCCAACAAACTGAAATGAACCCTAATCCGACGGTGGTGGTTTCAGTAGTAGTGAAATTCAAATACTTGATATTCGACAAAGTTTTTCCTAATAATCATATTATGGATTAGATAGAATGATAAAACCAACTTGAACGTCCTTATCCTCGACGTCGTCGTAGTCTCCGATGCAACAAATCTACACTTCACCGAACAAGCGTACGCTTACTGATCTCCTCGACGAGGGGTTGGATGAGGCGTTTGGTGATGGCGTCTTGCACGACGGTGACGGAATCTTCTCCGGCGGCGACGGTTACTGTTTGTTCTTAGGTTTTGGTCCGTCACTGTTGTTTGACGGAGGGAAAAGGGGATGTGGTGGGGGTTTGATAGTGGTGGTTTCAACAATAGTGGGGAGGTTGGTAGTGGTGGGCTGGTAGCTTGGTGGTTGTGATGGTGGTGACTGATTTCAGACTTAGAGAGAGATGAATGATTGAGAGGTCTGGTATTTATTTATTTATTTATTTATAAAACATATGTATTTTTTATTTTGATCCAAAACTTAAACCTAATTACACAAATAATCCCTTTAATAAAAGCTTTAAATAAAATTAAAAAAAATTATCATTTTACTCTAACTTAGAAACTATATAAAAGTAGTAATAATTGGGGAGTGGAAATATATGATAGGTACGTACGTAGCTACCAACGAGTGGTGGGCCCGAGTAATGTAAGAGAGACACGTGGACGGTGGTGATATTAACTGCAAATAAGGAAGGGGTGGGGGACAAACAAGTAGAAATTGAAAGATGGTGAAGTAAAGAAGAGTCAATCAATCAAGGGGTGTCTGCCACCTGGCAATGTGTACTGTGGGCTGGCATCAATTTCCCATGTGGTCTCTCCTACCCTATACCAACATTTCTACTTTTACCCACAAGGTTTAAATTTAGAAAACCACTTTTTAACCCAAAACGGTAAATTATGTTAAATCAATGTGTATGTTATTTATATCGAAATTGATAGATAACTAAGAACATTCACATTCACGGTTGTTTTTCTATTTTTATTTTTTCAACAACATAAATTTTGTTAAAAGCGAGCATGATGTTAGAATCAATGTGGTAAAAATCAGGACTAGTCGGACGAACATTGATTAATTTTCGTTAATTAGTCCATTAATCGGTAGTCAGACCTAATTGACCAACCAGCAAAAAAAACAGCGATTATGGTCGAATTAGGGCCAAAAGTCGGCGATTCTTGCCAAAACCTGGCCAGTTTCCAACATAATCATGTAGATTCCGATGATTAATCCTATATACTTAAGATGAGGGGTTTAAACCTATTGACTTAGAATATTTAACTATAAATATGTGTGTGTATAAACTGAAAATTACATATAAAAAAGGCAATCCAATTAATCCTGATTAATCGCTAATCGGGATCCACCGACCGACTAGCACATAACGACTTTTACAACCATGGTTAGAGTCAAAGTGCAATGATCACTCAAGAATTGAGAAGACAAACCAAAGCATGATTTTATACATGTACTCTAAAATTTAAAAATAAGATAAGGTTTAAAAAACGTATTGTGAATGCTATTGTTAGTCACAAGCAGGGGCGGATCTATATTGAAGGTTACGGGTTTGTCTGAACCCACTCGGTTTCAAAATATTAGTAGACATGGTAATAGAAAATTTTGATTGAACCCATTAATAAAATTTGCAATGAGCCCATTTAAGAAATTGTAAGATAGCAGAGTGTTTAGTGCGCTTCCTTCTAAGCGAAAGGTTAGCGGTTCGACTCCCGTCTGATTCATTTTTTGCGCTTTTTTTAATCTAAAAAACAACTACGGTTTTTTCATAACTTTATATCAAGCCCCCATTCTGTTTTTTACATTCGGTCCTATTATATTAGAGTATCTAAAAAATTGAACCGACTGAAAAAAATTCATGAATCCGTCACTGATCATAGTCTTTTATTTCTAAAAAGAAAATTAAACCTAGAACAGAAGATAGATCACGTTTATCTAGTATTGTGTTATTGTTTGTCTGAACAACTATTCACTGTTCCCATTTATTAAGCATTTTAGAAGTAAGAAAATATGATGACCAGTCTATGAACTAAACCAACGAACTACTTCATTTACATAAAATGATTGTATCTAAACTATATGTCACGTTTAATATAGAATCAATATAAGCATTGAACCGAGAGAATCACTATGTATGTATTTTTTTTAACAAGATATAATGATGAGAAAAAGAAAGTGAATTATGTGCTTCCATAAATATATTATGCACCTCGTTTAAAACAATATATAAAGATGTTTATGTGCTTAGAGTATGTGTTAGTGTAGTAACACTCTAGTCTAAGAGTATTTGCTGCCTGTTAATGAACTGAGCTGTTAATGTGCCAGCTCAATCGTTAACGGTCACAACATCGCATCGTCAAGTTAACAGGCTTCGTGAATGAGGTTTTGGTTAATGGGTCACTGAGTTGTTAATGTGCTAGCTCAATCGTTAACGGCCACAACACCGCATCGTCAAGTTAACAAGCTTCGTGATGAGGTTTTGGTTAATGGGTTAACGATGTTAATGGGAAGAACAAGGTAATGATGGTGGGGTTAATCCCATTCTTAACCAATCACATGTCTTGCTTTATTTATTTATATATTTATTTTTTAATTTTGTTTAAGTTGTTGGTATTGAATGTTTGTTAATTCACAACAATTTTTAATGATTATTTAATTAATGGTCAAGTTTCTATGTTGCAATGACGTGGGGATGATGTGAAAACAAATTTAATTAACCTACTCATAATCTAGTAACTATCAAAAAATATTGACACCTTAACAACACATAGGCAGGTAGCATTAAATAAAACACCATTAACTAGCTATTATGAAAAAACTAAACTCCAATCATCCCTTAATTATTTCCAATCATTGATTTTTATAAATTTTATATGTACTCTTTATTATAATGTTAAATAGAAAATAACTAATAAAATAAACTGTTAAAAAACAAAAACACTACAATATTATGAACCAAATGGTTTACTCGTCTTCTTCGTCATCATCGTCTTCCGAGCAATTAACGCATAAATGGTTTGTCAAGCCCGCACGAAGAGCATTATGTGTATCGCGATGACGTAATTTCAAAGGGATAACAAGTCTTTCTTCCACGTTTAAAGTTGAGGGCGGTAGTTCCATGTCGTCTGCATCAAAATCTTGATAAACCGCCTAACCCGAGCCATCTAAAATCATGTTATGTAAAATAATGCAAGCGTACATAACATTTTGTAATTTTTCTTTATCCAAATTCTAGCAGGTTAGGCAATTATCCCCACATTTTCTTCAAAACCCCAAATGTTCGTTCAATATCTTTCCTTGCAGATTCTTGTTTTATCACGAAATATACTCGATTCTCGTCAAGTAGACTTGAGTATGCTTTCACAAACATGGACCACCCCGAATAAATATCATCAGTGCGATAATACCATACTAATACTCAACATCACTAGCATAAAATGAAGTCCTACGTGCAACTCCGTTTATAACGTCGTGAAATAGAGGTGACTGTTTAATAACACTGGTATCGTTATGTGCGTCGACCATACGAAAATATGCATTCCAAATCCAGAGATAATATGATGCCACTACTTCTAGTATCATGGTTGGGGCATCATGATCACTACAAGGATGTGCTCCTCGCCAACCGGTTGGACCGGCTGCCCAATCAAGGCTACCAAGTATCCCAGAAAAACCGTATACTTCTTTATGGACTTGGAATGCCCTCCGAATATCACTAAAGTTCGGTCGCCTCAAATATCGCCTTGCATATAGCACGATAACACCTACAATTATATTATAATAAGTACAATAATAAACCTAAATAAACAACCATTATTACAACAAATAAATAACCATTATAACAACAATAAAAAATATAACATTAAATTATATAACAATAAAAATAGATAACAATAATAATAACAACAATATCAATGTTTAAAAAATATACCTTCACAGAAATTGTGAAGACTATCGCGGCACACTTTCATTGACATTTTCAAATACTCGTTCCATGATTCATGCGCTCTACCGTAGGCCATTTGACGAATCGTCGTCGTGCACTTATGCAATGGAGAAGAACCTACTTTACGTCGTGTATCTTCCCTTTGTTGGAAAAATGTATAAATGTGTTCTAAATCATCAACAATTTGTAAGAATAGTCGACGACTCATGCGAAAACAAAGCCAGAAAGTTTTGTCATCGTAGGATTCTGAGAAAAATAATCGTTTACAAGTCGATTGTGAGCGCCTCACGATCTCTTTGCAACTTAGCACATCTTGTCAATGGTCCGGAAGTTTCGACATGATCGATTAAAAGATGTACAACCACAACAATAATTAAATCTTCTTTCGCGTTGTGATTAGGTGGAGAGTCAGATGGGAGATCCAGAATGAGAATAGATTTTAGTGTGAAATTTGGATGGGATAGAGAAATATTTTGAATTGGTTTGAATTTTTGTGTGAGATTTGGATGAGATATGGTCTATATATTGATTTAATATTTAAAAAATTATTATTATTTTATTCATACCCAACCTCACCTCCTCAATGACTCCTTTTCCTCTTTTACCAAATCCTACAACGGATCGTTTTTCCTTCGCACCCGTTATCTGAATGGCGGGGGTGCCATTGGCGCCCCCCAATGTCACCCCGTTTCAGTGTTTCGCAACTTGTTCTTGCATTGTGGCCAAGTCGCCAATCCATAAGAGTAAGTCTTATCATAATTAGCTACTTAAATATAGTCCTCTAAACATTGTTAATAGTTCCTATATATTAATAAGAAACCATGATAACCAATATATTAATAACATTGATATTAACATATCATGCTTGTATATAAATCTAAGATAATGTTCAATAGAGAACCAAATTTTGTTAGGGATCTCGAAAATAACATAGATGTTTATATGGGTGATGAGTAGATATAATAAGAAAGAGAAAAATATTAAATTATGTGATTGTCTAACCATTTATTAGATATTTATAATCTTTTCCCTATTCCAAGTTAAAACTCTTAGGTCACTTGGTGTGGAGATCGTCGGTGACGCCCTCCAACACCATTTCTTGGCGTCGGCGTCATCTTGAGCGGCGAGGGCTAGACGTTGAGGACGGGCACAAGAAGACAAAAATTCTAGCCGTTTGTAGAATGTAGCCGTTACAAGAAAAAATATTTTTTCATTCCCACTTTATGAATTTATACCCTTTATTCTCTCACTTTTAACCCAAATATTTCCAATCTCACTCATTTTTTTTACACCACTATATTTTTATAAAAATATAGGCATGTCTTCTTTTTCTTCATTGTGGTGTTCGTCATCTTCGGGTGAGGGCGAATTATTTTTTGTGAACTTCGTCATGCATGCAACACAGATGATCATGGAGGAGGAGGAAGAAACGTCGTCACAACCGCAAACTAGGACGGCTGCCTTAACCCGAGACTGAGAAAGTATTTAATTTTTTTAGTGTTAATAATGAATTTAATTTATTTTTCGTTGTTCATATTTAGCTGGCCATGATAGTTTAGTGGCCGATTATTTTGTTGACGAACCTGTGTACACGGACGTGATGTTTAGACGTCGGTGCGAATGAGTCGTCGACTGTTCTTACGTATAGCAGACGACTTGGCGCAGTCTGATCCGTTTTTCACACTTCAATACGACGCTAGGAGCCGTAGGGGATTTGGAACAATGCACAAAACGAACCCAATGACGACATGCCGGATGAAGACTAGTAGTTTTTATAAAAAAAATTAAGATTAGGTTGGTTTTTTTAATGTAATGTTGGAATTAATATTTATCTTACAGTTTAAATTAATTTTACTTTTATATTTATATTGCATATTTAATTTGCCAAAATTAAAAAAATAAATAAATTACTAGGTGGGGTAGGGCTATCGCCTATTTCCTTGATTCCATTTTTAGAGGGGCATCCTCCAAGGACTATGACGTGGTGCTGAGGTGGAGGGTCATCATCCAAGAACTACCCTCCTCCCATACCTAGTAGCCTTATGATACTTACAACTTTACACTAGTTAGTTAAACAAACTATGAAAGTTTAGGGTGTTCGATTAGTCTAACGAGTGAATCAAACTTCAGTAGGTTTGATTACTAAGCTAGTTTCATAACAGTAGTTTTAACATTGATATGCTTGAAAAGTCATATACTTTTTTACCTCAATTACCCTTTCATTTTTGTTAGGTTTTCATTATAAATTTTTACGAATTGGTACTTAATTGATTGTTTTGTAAAGTTGCACTGTTTGGTGAGAGTTTGGAAAGTCACGGGTTGGAATTCAAGCCCAAAATAAAATTATAGCGAAAAAGATTAAAGAATTAAAGAATCTGTTAACTCTAGCACTAGGAGGACCGTTTAGACAACTCAACACAGTCCTCCTACAACCCCTTTCACTTCAGCAAGAAGATCAATCAAGTGAGGGTGCAATAGAAGCATAGAAGGAGATTCAATGTGATGTGGAAGTAAGAGGAGGCGCATATCTACAATGTTACTTGTCACACCCCGGATTTCCAACCCGAAATCCATACACCGGTGGGCCCGGGTGGGGAGTATCGTGACGTCAGTTGATAACATCATTGTCAATTAAACACGGCACAGCGGAAGTCTTGGAGTAAAATTACTATTACAAACCAAATGTTCGAAAATACAAAATAATACATAGGCTCGTAATAGAAGATCCACAGGCGGATCATAAAATGTACATGGAAATAATACAAAACAGACTTTAGGCAGATTTAGGATTTGCAAGATCCTCTATCACTACCGAGCAGCTTCCGGCCTATTTCATATTGTACCTGCAGTTTAGCCTTTGGACGATACGTCAGCTTACGCTGGTAAATACACCCAACTGACTCGTTTTGAAAACTGTAAAATGATTTTAAGTGCAAAACGGCACAAAACCTTTTATTAACTTGGGAAAGTTGACCTTACAACCTTGTATCAGATTCACATGTTTGTCCATGCGTACAGGGCCCAGTACATAAACCGAGACATGATTAAATACACACCACTCAGGGCTCACGAAGGAGACATCCCCAACGTCTTGGAAACATATCATATGAGCATCAAAATGTGTATGCTTACACCCCGTGCTAAGGTCGTGGCCAATAACTAATGTATTTAGCCCAGGATATCCAGGACACAGTAATTTAACCCCCAATGTTTAAGTTATCAAACAAAACTGACTAAAACGAAATATGGGGTTTACTAGCCATAAGCGGGCATTCGATTGACCCCCATTTTGGACCAAGCGGTAATAATTTACTGTATCCCAAGCCCGTATAGGAAAAATAAGTCGAGAGTATTTACCTGAGCTAGTCTTCTTCTTTTATTTTTAAATAACTCAGCCGTATACAAAAGTACCAAGTGCAGATAGCATTTACTAGGGAAGGCTCTAGTCTGGATTATGGCATAAACTAGCCAATTAAATACTAACGGTCTTATAAACCGAATAGTGTACATGATCATTACGTATAACGCTTGATTAAACGATGATCGGATAGAATGTAGTTTAAACCCGACAAGTACCTTGACTTGTATAATATGGGTAAACTTACATTCTGGATTTTGAAACTTAAATGACAAGGTTAAACCCGTTTCGGTTAATTTCCGTAAAATAGTTACATATACGTAACTATGCGCTTAATAGCGATATCGAGTAACCGGATAAGTCATGAACAAGTTCTATATGCCATTATATTTTTAAATAATTTAAGATATCAGTAAGATATCAACTTGTATGCCGTTAAGGTTTTAAAACGAAATTATGCCTTATAAGGGCATTTCTGTAATTATATACTGAAATAAAGGAACTTGAATATATTTTAAGTTTATCATTATAAGTATTCTGGAAAAATATTTTATTTATGATATAATATCAATAGGATATCATTTATGTGTGTAATTTATCTTTTATGACCAAACTATGCACCGAAGGGGCATTTTTTGTCATTTTACACATAGTTTATAAATTATTTGGGATTCTGAGTTTATAACATGTACATACTGTAATTATGTTTAAAATAAGTTTTAAAATCAGTAGTTATCAAGTCTTGGTCAATAATATGGTTTAAAACATACTATGCGCTTAAACGGCGCTTATGTCGTAAAATGACGTTTTTAAGTGATGTTTATGAAAACTGATGTTATAGTCAGTTAAAAATGTTTAAAATATGTTATTTAGTATAACATATCAGTAGGTAAATGATTTACCTTGAAAAGATTTGATTAAAACTATTTTATAAGCCAGATGGGCTAAAACCGTCATTTGTCGACATAGTTTAAGAACTTGCTTAAAAACTCAGTTTATAACTTGGTTTAACAACCCAAATAATCCTACTTATAATATTACATCAGTAGAAACTCTTTATTAAGTTCATTACCATTTAAAACCTTGTTTTATGCAAAAAGGACATTTTGGTCAAAGATGGCATAATTAAGGAACTTGTGCATAAACTTGGATTCTGATTATGATCATGTAATATAACCTCATAGGGTTATGCTATATAGTATTGTGATCATAATGTAACTTTAGATCAGTAGGTAACTATTCTAAATCAGGTCAGAATCGAAAGTTCAAACATAAGTCAAACTTCGCGACTTTCGGTTGTGAACCGACCCTAGAACTGAAATTGACGAGCCGAACATGTTCTTACATGATCTAATAATTATTACCAACTTGTTTAAGTGTCAAAACAGGGTTCATAACATATATAAGATCAACTTATGATTTTTCTGAAAAATGGCCTGCTTTGACTTTTTAATATCATAACTTTGACCCGTCAATTGGTCTAGCAAACGTGATCTTCAGGAGGTGCCCTTTATAGGGACTAACACCTACCTTATTACGATCACTTAGCCATGTTCATTTCGAACAATGGCTGGACCATAATCGTCTTAACCGAAAGTCAAAGCGTTTTACGAAAACGCTTGACTTTTGGCTATAAAAGCTTATAAACGGAAATGCAAGAGCAAGGAACACTTACAAGAGGTTCCTAGAATGCAAGAGAACTAAGTTGGATGCTCCTTTCAGCTAGGAACTTCCAGAGGAGGGAGAAGAGTTATGTTTTAAAAAGGTGCAAGTTCAAATGGTGAACTTGATCACCTATTTATAGTTGGAGAGCTCAAATGAGGTGAAGCCAGGTGTTTAGGGGTGTAAGAAGAAGCTTACAAGTGTCCCAAAACGTGGCATAGCAACTTAGAGAAGCCATGGTTTCGTTTTGATGGTTTTGGAGCTTTGCTTGGTCTCCAAACAAATTTTCTGCGTCAGACCTGTTCTCGCGGGGCGCGAGAGGCCCAGGGCAGGTCTCTCGCGGCTCGCAACCGCCCCATTGACAGTTTCAAAATTTGACACTTTAGCCCCTTAACTTTAAAAAGCTTCTAAAACCCTTTTTAAACACCTTTTTGGCACTTTTAGCCCTCCGTAGCCAATACTTGGCATACCTGGAATTATACCCGGACATTGTCAAGCTCTCGGTTTGTTAAAATGTCACTTAAAGGCATAAATTAACATGTCGACACTTTTAATCCCTCCATTATCCAACTTTCACATATTCACAAAATTGAACTCTCTCGTCCAACAAACGGCACGTATGAGAGCTAGGACTTCACAAAGGATCACTCAGAGGCTTATTACAAGCATGTTGATTCCAATGTCACTCAGAGGCTGGGCCTGTTGACATATCAGTCACTCAGAGGCCAAGTTTCAAGCATGTTGACGTGTTAGTCACTCAGAGGCTAATGATTTAAGCATGTTGACATATAAGTCACTCAGAGGCTGTTATTTATGCATGTTGACATCGGTTCGTCACTCAGAGGCTCAACTTGAGCATGTTGACGCCTTTAGTCCTTATTGGTCTTTAACAGACTATATTTAAAAATACAACACGTGTCACTATATTATTGGGCACGATTTTACAGGGTGTTACATTACTAAGGGGAAATGCCACATGTAGGCACCCACAAACTTAACATAAACAATTTTATTCTTTCAAATTTAGTTTGAGTTTGAGTTATTTGGAGCAAAATGAAAAAAAAATAGTAAAGGTTAGAATTTCTAAACAAAGTATATGCCTATTTTTTCATCTACAAGATTTGTTTCTGGGTAGAGAGCTTTGGCCTGAGAAATTTTATCAAATTGTAATGACAACATCTAAGATTATTAAACGAAAATATGTGAACCAATAAAGGATACATCAAGTTCTCGGATGTTAGAACTAACAGCAGCAACCACGATCCAACGACATCATAAATGCAACCTTCTCAACATAATCACAGATAATATTTCAGATATTGTTGCAACAATCCCTCATGAATCAAAATAACAGACCGTAACAACATCTAGGATCTCGCATTAGATGTATAAGATACTTATGATAATGTTTCCCTTACCTTCATTTGTGTAAGTTTTTTAATTGATTATGGTTATTCTGCTTAGTTAAAGGTGTCAAATAACCATAATCAATTAAAACTCTCACTGGCATTACTTTAAAAGACATTGGTGGTTAGTTACTTGGTTTCTCTTCTTGAAGTCCTGATAATAAGTTGGTCTAGTGGTTAGTTACTTGGTTTCTCTCCTTGAAGTCTCAATTAAAACTCCCACTGGCATTACTTTAAAAGACATTGGTGCTAGCAATGAAGTTTGAACTAGGCATCTCTAAAGATCAACAGTTCGAAACCGAGCCGAACCAGGTTTTACTACAGTGGGCCTTCGGGCAGACGAGTTTTCCTTGGAACTGGTGGCTCAGGTATGCATCCAACTCTGACCGTTATGGAGGAAGGGATGCATTGCTCGATTAAGGATATCACAGGATAATTATCTGATGATTTAGTTGGCCTTTCAAAAACGAAAATCTTTATAATATCTAACCATGTCACACAGAATCCAATAGGGATGTGAAATATAGGTAGTCTAGAATTACACAAATTGATGTTAGTTTTTTTTTTCAATGACGACTTTCTTGTATTAGGTAATCGCACTCTCTAAATCAAAGAGCCCCGTTGTCCCACTCCAGCCAGACTATGTTGTCTTAACCGGGCACACGCTGGCTTCAGAGTTTGGCTTGGGCGTTCCACTAAGAAACCGTACCACCGGCTGCCACTTGATGGTCCTTGTGTCACCCAAGAGCAAAACTCTCTGGCATAACATACGGTGAGATGAAAACCCGGGTGGGCTCAGGATAGAGCCTAACACCTCTGCAAAGAGGCTAGACTCTATCAATCATTGCCGTATCCACCAAAATGACACAAATAAAGATTGAACTTGAGTCTTCGTTAGAGAACCAAGTCTCTCAACCACTAAACCACAAGTGATGATGTTAGCTTTTATTAATAGGCAATGTTAACAACAAAACGTAACAGAGAGAACAAACTTTTTCTTCAAGGTTTATAATGAACGACATCTTATCATAGTTGTTATTTATATAATATCAATTTGTAACATTTTAGGCACGAAGGATTGTACCCATATGTTTGGTGGATTGTACTTATTTTTTAGTTTTTTTATTTTATTTTATTTTTACTTTTAATTGTAAATCACTTTTAAGCACATACAAATTAACGTTTGTAGCAATAAGGGATTGTGCTCATATGTTTGGTGGGTTGTACGCACTCATGTTTTTTTTCTTTAATTTTTTTACTCTTAACCTCATACTTTTACATTTTTGCATTTTAGCCCATCACTTTTAATTTGGTCAAAATTTACGAGTTAACATGTTATAACGTATACGTGTGATTCAAGATTTTTATGCCTAATTTATATTAAAGCAAAACAAATTACAAACAAAGAAACATGGAATATAAAATAAAAGAAAATGGGTAAATTACTTTTACTTTTGTTTGAACAGAAAAGTTCTTAAAAATATTTTAACATACATTTACTTTTGAGTTGACTTGTTTATATTTTTATTTATAATTGTAAATATATATTATCTGTAATCCACATGTAACAAAATATATGAGAGGTAAGCGATACATTCAAAAAATGTTCTTTTGGGGCTACTTTTATATTCCTCAAATGACAAAAGAGTTATTTTAAAAGCTACGTATACAGAATGTTTTAAGATATCGTAGTTTAACAAAACTCTCTAGACACCAATCATTTATATAATTAGTTGTATATATTTAGTGTAAAGATAAAATATAAATGAATTTTATTATATAAAATATTACTAATGTAAGAAGTTTAAAAGAGAATTTTATTCTTTAAACTTTTTCTCCTACTATTTAAGAATGACGTTTAATTGAATATATAAATATATAGGGTAAGGATCCAGAGTGAACAAAATTATAAGAATGAACCGTGTGAACTGATCTAGACCATTGATTTTCATCATTCTAAAGTTTTGATTAGTGGTATGATTGTAACTATTGAGATTTGTTTTTTTTTTCCTTTAAATTTATTTAAAAAGGGATATTGTAATTACATAATGGGTCAGTTTTTTAAAACTGGAAACATGAAAAGTTGCGATATATTTCGCCAGTTACTTGCTCCTCCAAATTCGCGTATATTATATAATACACATGTGTACTGTATACTATAAACTGGAATTCTACAGCAAAGCTGCAACCTCGATTTATAATAGTGCAGTAACTTTACCATGTTACACATGTGTACTGTATGGTATCAACTGGAGGTTTGCATCAAAGTTGAATACTCGCATGTAATAATGCAGAAACTTCAAATTATACACATGTGTACTGTATGGTATCAATTAGAGGTTTACAGCAACGCTGCATCCACTTATATAACGTCCCGAATCATTTTAACAGTATACACAGTATACACATGTGTATTTAATAATCCATATACTACGAAACTGCATCCTGATATGTAATAATGCTTATACTACGCGACTATACACATGTGTACTGAATTGTAACAACTGGACGTTTACAACAAAACTGTATAATCACAAATAAAAACCGCAAACTGCAATTATGTGGATAATGAACGGGAGTCGATGTGTACCATTAAAACAGTAAGGGCACCTATGGAATTGGAAGCAAATTTCGTTGTACAAATATGTATAAACAACCATTACAAAAAGTCTGTAAGATTTAGAAAGAAAAAAAACATGAGTTGTACATGTGTGTATAACATGGGGATAATATAAAACCACGAAAGTTATGAGTATTGTTATCAATATACGTCTGTGTATATAAGCATACAACATCATCCTTCAGATAAAACATAATACAAACATCCCATGTAACATTTGTATAAATCGGGTCTCCAAAACCCGCTCCGTTTTGTAATCAAATACCAAGTTATGAAAATACAGTAATTATTTATGGTTATTTTGAGTTTAAACGTTACATAATTAATAAATAAACTAAACTATAAAAATTAAATTGGATAAAAAGTTAAAATAAAATAAATAAAAATCAATTGTAGCTGCCGGGACTCGAACCCGGGTCAGCTGTCGCCAAGACTTATCAACCGGTCCTTTAACCACTCCGCCACCAAGTGTTTTCTGTTAACCTTAGGAAAACAATTGGTTCTTATTCGCAAACTCGAATTAACAGTTAATGTTATCTGAATAACGGAAATCGGTAAACCGATCGCCAAATCCGTTCGAAATCGTCTGGCTAGCTTATAACCGATGAATATCGGTTTCTAATTAAGTCCAAATTGAATGAACTTAAAGTTTCGGTTTTTGAAACCGAAAAGTTATCAAACTCCGAATAATTCAAGTTCCAATCATTTGTGCGATTCAGAACTGTCACAACAACACTCCATTTCCTTTTCGTCGCGTTTTCAAGTCTTTTGAGCACCAAAAACTGTTCGCCGGAATTCTCTGCAGAACTCGCCGGAAAACCGTGTTCATCAATAACCGGTAAGATTTTCCTCCTTTGCGGTTTCAATCTATTGTTAGGACTCTACTAACATTAATCCATCACTCAAAATCAGTCACAGAAGACTTTGCTGGATTTTCTGGGTTCGCCGGAGAAATTCTGGAATTTACCTGAAACTCGCTAGTTAACGGTAAACACATTCAATCGTGCTAATAATCCATGTACTCTGGTTCAATTTCAAATCTAATTCCTTAATTCTGTTGATAGACTCTCTCAACCGGAGGTTCAAAAACAGAGCTATCTGATTTTCGCCGGACTCCTTAAAGAAGACGACCTGTCCGGTATTTCCTTTCCCCAAACTGTTCGGTTTTGTACATTCAAGCTAGTAGTCATGTTATTTAAGTAGTTAAATCATGAACCAGTTGTTTGAGTAAAGTCGGTAATTGTAGTGAAGAAGACGAACTTAAAAACGGGATAAGAGTAAATAAAATTCGGATAATAAACGGGTTAGACACACAGTCCAGCGGTGGACTGTGTGCAGAGTTTATATACAAGTCCCGAGTTCGATCCTTACTACACACACGCTCTACGTAATAACATTTCTTTTTATTCATGAACTAACCGGGTTAGAGCGAGTAGTTGTTAAGTATAATATAAATCAAGAATATAACCGGGTTAGACACACAGTCCAGCGGTGGACTGTGTGCAAAATAAACTTCACGTCGCGCGTTCGAGTCCCGTCACAAGCACCGGTCCATGAGATTAAAACGTTTTGCAAAATAAAGGAATTTTCGGTAAATTCGAATAAGTATATAAATATAATTAAAACTGGGTTTCTAACGGGTTAGTCACGTAGCTCAGTTGGTAGAGCTACGTGCGCGTGAACGGAAGGTCACCGGTTCGAATCCCGCTTGGCGCAAATATTTACCGCTGACCGAACCGGTCAACGGTCAAACAGTAAAAAAAAATAATATTTTTTTTAAATATTTATTTGTTTATTTTAATTTAAAAATCAATTAAAAATACTTAAAAATAACATTTTTAAAGATAGAAAATAGCCATAAACTCACAAAAATATATCTAAAAATCCCATTAAAATCCTTAATAAAATCTATCCATTTAATATATCTTTCCATTATTATTTAGGTTAGTATTCCTCGTCGACTCGCTCGTCTAAATCGTGCGCATCTCACCATCTCCAATCCAACGCACCCAATGTGAGTGAACCCTTCAAATTCCCCGTTTTAATCACGTTTTTGGGGTGTATCATGTGTCTTGTTCATTTACATATTGTAACCAAGTTATTGTGCATATATCATATCATGACATGTGTATTAGTTTGTTGCTGTTAAGTAGTTATTATTGTTTGCAAATTATTATTTCAGTACATGCAATTGCCGAGGCCGTAGCTCCCCATCCATCGAGGTTGAGTTTGATCCCCATTTTATTATGCGGTTGATCAGGGCGTGCCCGCACGATCGGCTCCGTTTGATTGAGCCTTGATCGGTCATTTCATTTTACATTTCAATACATGCAATACGCTCGGCTCCGTTTGATTGAGCCTTGAGTGCACAGTTCAATTTACATTTCCAGTTCATGTAATACGTTTGGCTCCGTTTGATTGAGCCTTGAGCGCACAGTTCAATTTACATTTCCAGTTCATGCAATACGATCGGCTCCGTTTGATTGAGCCTTGATCGCACAGTTCATTTATGTTAATTATTATATGATGTTGGTATGTTCATGTATGCTATCGATTGTTGATGTATGTTATAATTGTAACTGATGTTTGCCAATGTTTGATTTCATACATGTGCTCTTTTATGATTATGCACAATATTTTATTGATAAACTAACCAGAAAATCATTATCAAATGTTTATCTATAAGGTTCACCCGCCAACTTATGTTGACCCAAAAACCTCCCATTTTACACATGATACAGGTGAACCAGCAGCAGCTAGGAACACATAGGACCTGGATTAGAAGAAATAAAACGATTTAGTATTTGGATTATTATGTTTGGTTATTTTCCTTTGTAATGAATGGACATGTTTGGATGTTTGAGAAATGTAACTTTGATTTCATTTATTTATGAAACATAATAGTAAATGTCATGTGCTTTGGTGATAACCCAATTATGCCCCGACTCTTATTTCCACTGCGGATCGGGGTGTGACATCCCAATCATCTGTAATCATGATGACAAAAACTGCAAACCTAGAATACATATACAGAACGATGAAATCATCATGAAGCAAAACCGAATACGAACACATGATTGTTAATTGGACTATTGTGGTTGTTATATTGGCCGTCGTTAGTTTTGGTTGTTACTACTTGAGTCGACCATGATAGATCATGAAGATGAACTATATGACGTTCAAAAAAAATACAAAGAACTGTTCGACTGAAAAAAAATCTGGTGTGTTTTGACCGGTGATTATGATATAGATGTTGTTTAGATTTAAAAGATATTTTGAATAATCATAAAAATAGGAAAGTGTAACTATTATGGATTAATTAAAATAGTAACTAATAATAATTTAATGTATAATTACAATCCTATCCTTTATAACTAAAAAAATAATCAAGGGCAAGATTAGTTCACTCTCAAGAAATTGTTCACAAATGATCCTAATCCTATATATATATATATATATATATATATATATATATATATATATATATATATATATATATATATATATATATATATATATATATATATTTGTGATTTTACAGTAATTATCGATTACTTTATAAAATTACGTAATTACTCTATTAGTGTAAAATCATAATTTTTTTAATTGTGTGACTACAATACGTACTTAATAAGATAAAAAATAATTTTTTAAAAAGAAAAATTCTTACTTCACTTCTTCTTACGTTAAAAATATTTTATATGTTAACACCCATTTTTACAATAAGTTAACTTCATATATTTATCAAATTTATCAAATAAAAGAAACATATTTCCAAAAAAAATAAATTTAAATACATTTGAATATATTCCAGTTTTATTATTTCCCACCTTTTTAAACAACTCGTGGGACCCAGTCACCCGTGCTTCACCGTCTATAAATACCTGCTAACATTTCCACAGCTCGGAAAAATAACCACCATTCACTTTCTGGTTTCCGGCTCCGTCAGAAAACCTAAAACCGTCACCGGAGATTCAAAACTTTCACATCAGACCTCAAAACTTCTTAAATCAGAGCTCAAAATCTTAAACTCAGAGCTAAAAAACCAAACGAAATGGATATTTTCGATATTCATAACGTAAAAGTGGAGAAAGCGAATGCGATGCTACAATACCGGAGGTTTCGTAAAATCGCGAAGCTATTCCGGCTCGTTGAGCTGTTTCTAGCTGTGATTTTGTTCTCGTGGACCTCAATTCGCTTGCCGTTCGTCATCAGAATACTTTCCGACTACTTCCGGCAGCTTTTTTCAATCATCGTCAGTCCGATCTTCATATTTCTGATCGGTAACGTGATTATCGTTTTTCTCGTAGTTAAATCCGGTCAAATTACCGAAAATTCTAGTGAATTAGATGATTCCGGAAGTGATTTGTATGAAGAAATTGCTAACAATGTTCGAGAAGATGATATTCATGTTCATGATCCACCGGTTATTGAACCGGAACAGATTGTTTTTCAGGATAAACGAATCGTATCTGAAGTGAATAATAATGACAACAAAATTAAAGTTCGTCAACCTACGAACAAAAATCTGAAGCCTAAATCGGTTTCAAATTCAGATCTGGAATATATGAAAGTTTACCGGAGGAGCCAGTCGGAGAATCTGACGAAGAACGAGTGTTTTCCGGTGCCGGAAAAACTGAAGCGATCGGAGACGGCGATCGGACGGCGAACAGTTGAAACTCCGGTGACGGAGAATATTGCGAACGACGTCGTTGAAGAGCTGAGCAACGAGGAGTTTCAAAAACGGATCGAACGGTTTATCGCTAGACAGATTAAATTTCATCAAGAAGAAAAACTCGCAATTGTTACGCATAAGTCATAACTCTAGGTTTGGTAAAACAGGTATCGTGTTTAACATGTCAGGAATTGCCAGCGTTATTTGCAATTGTTGCTCATAAGTCATAACTCTAGGTTTGGTAAAACAGGTATTATCGTGTTTAACAGGTCAGGAATTGCCAGCATGGCGTTATTGATAAATGAATATGATTGGTCTGTACAATTTTTGGGAAGAAAACGTGATAAGAGAAATGAGAGATCTCAGATTATGGTTGAATTGATGTACAGTGGTTTTACTATTACCGATTCATGATATTAGTGGTATGTAGATTTCAAATTTTACAAAAGTTACTTTGCAAGCTTTTGTTTTTTGTTTTTTTGTTTTCTTTACTTTTTCGAGAATGCATGGATTCCGATTTTACTTTCGAGGTTTGAACTGCGTATCGTATGGTCTTTTCTCGTTTATGCATGGATTCTTATTGCTCTTATTTTATATCTCACATGTGTCATGGATTTGTGTTAAATATATAACATAGGGTGTGTCTTTTGAATAACAAAGTTTATATTCTCATAAATGGTTATTTAAAATTGATTTTATATTGAATATGATCGTATGATGTAATGTAATGTACCATTTTATATGATTCAAATTTATAACGGAGAGACACATAATGTAAAGACCGGAGATGTCAACTTGTTTGTAAATGCATCCGAGATGGAGCAACTTAATTAAGGATTCCTTAACGTCTGAGAATTTCTAAAACTCTAACAGCCGAGATCCATATTTTTACTCGCTCTCGGCTGTTAGACTATCTCCAACCCTTGCCGCCTGCCCAACCCCCTACCCGGTGCCACCTCACCTTGCCCTCCCGTCCTCCCCCTCCTCTGCAACGGGCGACCCAGCCAAGGCCCACCTCCCCTTTCACAATCTCTGTCTCTTTCCTCCACATGCACGCCCTTGACGATGTGCGGCTCTCCTTCCCTCTCTTCCACCTCACCATCCACGTTGGTCCACGTCGGAGAAGCTTGCTACAGGCGGTTTACCTACAGGCGCGATGGAGACAGTCTTAGAGTTTTAGAAATTCTCAGAAACGGCCATGTTCACGTCACCCTTGTCCGACGTGCTTCACTGAAAACCTCTCTCTCCCCAAAGTCATAGACTCTTACATCATCCAATCTCCTCTCTCTCACGTAAATTTTCTCTCTTTTATCTTGGGGCATGTGAAATCCTTGCTGTATTTACAAGTGTCATTCGTTTGGTTCGTGAATTGAAAAACCATGGGTTTAAAGGCAATAGCGTATTTAGAAAACTTTCATAGAGGTAACGTTTTAAAAGAAATGGGTAACGAAATCAATAAAACGTCAATTTTTTTCAAAATTTACACTACCGTCGGAGCGCCAACAGTTAACGGAGGCTACCCCTAATTATATGGTACATCCGCCCCTGTTTAAAGGTTTATGTCCTAGCCAAAATTATATTAACCATGGAGAAAACTTTTAAAGCCTTGTAATGTATATGAAAGTATTGCTACAAAGGGTTGTGTCATCATAAATGTCATTATCCAGTGTGAATTCAGAGTATTAAACATTTATCTTTTGTAAACCTTTTATATACCTACATATGTCTAACAAAATCATCAAATAGCAAAATTAAAGTAAAATATGAGAAGTAAGATATATATTTATATACTTGTTCCATGTCTTGAACCTGAATAGCGAACATACACCCGCCTTAAAATTTATTCCTAAAGTAAATCTATTACTTACTATGTGAGACTCGAGCCTACAGGGGCGGACCTACCTTATTGGTAGGGGTAGTCTCCGCTACTCTTGGCGCTCCTGACAGTAGTGTAAATTTTTGAAAAATTTGACATTTTTTTTATTTCGACACTCTTTTTCTATAAAACGTTACCTCTACGAAGATTTTCTGGATCCGCCACGGCGAGCCTAAACCATTTTAATGAGGATGAAGATTTGTTACTACTGCGTTAAGAGGCTATCATCATCCAACATGTCTCTACTACTAAATTTATAAATGAATACATTCACAGCTTGTAAATAAAAACTAACTACAAAATCATAATATTTTTTTAACATTATAACTTTTTGTTAGTTAAAAATGAAATTATATGTGCACATGAATTTTTTTAGAAGCATTTCCATTAGGAGTATTAGACATTTAATAATTACATTTGCACATGATTTTTTTAGAAACACCTCCATTAGGAGTATGGATTAAAAGGACATTTTGTCTAGCATTTGCTTGTGAAAAGTGTAGGAGAATGATGCATGTTGTCTCACCAAACTCTAAAGGCATATTCCTTTATAACTGTGTTTTGTGGTTCGATTAAGTTACGTGCATATGAAACTAATATAACCGAATCATGTGTCACATCTTTCTCGTTTATAAATTAACAGATAAATGTTTGGTTCGTCACAAAATTTGATGGGATTTATTAACTTAAATGAGGTTGAAATAACCGAAGCTTAAATCATCGAAGGGGCTTCCCCTATAACAAAAGAAAAAAAATCTTTCTTACTCAAAATCAACCAGTTACGAAAATCTAAAAACTAGGTTTATTCAAAAACCAAACCGCACGACCCATTTAGGAAAAATGGATGGGTGAAACAAGAGGAGTGTGTTCTAGATTCTTGAAACAAGTGGTGAACATGTCCATATGATGATGATGGGCATGGTTTACACAAGAATATGCCTAAAGGAACTTGTTCATAGTTACACTTTAAACCACTACAAACCTAATCGATTACACTTCATCATGTTGCATAAATGCCTTCTCCACATTATCTTCGGTACCAATTCTACATGTGATATTCGGTCTGAGATGTCGGGATGGAGGAGTTTTGTTTCCTTTCAGCTTTGTGATGTGAAAAACTAACAATTGACGATGGACAATACGTTTAGAATTTGACAAAAAAATGTTTTGCTTTATCAACATCATCATGATTCGTCATTGTGTATTTTGTTGAATATATGATATAGTACGTCTTAGAGATTGATGGAAAAGAGATAAACCTGTCTAATATTTTATGTAGTATAGTTTGGATTTATGAATTAAGTAACTATTTTGAGCATCTTTAAATTATATCCATTATATCCTAAGTTGTTATGATGCACTTAAAATAAGTGACAGGTGATAAATCTCAACCCATGAAGTTGGTCATGTCATATCATATATCAAATCTTGTTACAAAGACATATGACATTAACTTTCAAGGCATATGTTCTTTCTCACATCGGATATGGTTAAAAACATTATCACAATAAGATAGCTACCATGTATCCACCTTTAGATTTGTTGCATTTTCATTATTTCAGGTTATAACTAATATGTGTTTTTGGTTGTCTTGACAATCATCAACTGGACATTCGTTATTATAACTATGGTTTCGGTCATGTATCATTGCCAATTGCTGAGTGTTATGTACCTTAGATTTAAGGCTTGATGCAAAACTACTATCGAGTTGGGGATATCACTATAAGCAGCCTCTCTTCCTACGGGGTAGAGGTAAGGCTGTCGACATCTTACTCTCCTCAGACCCTACATTCGCTTTGTTATTGATGAGATTTACTGAGTATGATTGTAACACCGTGTAAAATCGTGTCCAATAATATAGTGACACGCGTTGTATTTTTAAATATAGTCTGTTAAAGATCATTAAGGACTAAAGGCGTCAACATGCTCAATCTGAGCCCCTGAGTGACGATCCGATGTCAACATGCATAACAGCCTCTAAGTGACTGATATGTCAACATGCTTAAATCATTAGCCTCTGAGTGACAGATACGTCAGCATGCTTGAAATTTGGCCTCTGAGTGACTGATATGTCAGCCCAGCCTCTGAGTGACATCGGAATCAACATGCTTATAATAAGCCTCTGAGTGATCCTTTGTGAAGTCCTAACTCTCATACGTGTCATTTGTTGGACGAGAGGGTTTAATTTTGTAAATATGTGAAACTTGGATAATGGAGGGATTAAAAGTGTCAACATGTTAATTTATACCTCTGAGTGACCTTTTAACGAACCGAGAGCTCGACAATGTCCGGGCATAATCCCGGGTATGCCAAGTATTGGCTACGGAGGGCTAAAAGTGCCAAAAAGGTGTTTAAAAAGGGTTTTAGAAGCTTTAACAAGTTAAGGGGTTAAAAGTGTCAAACTTTGAAACTGGACAAGGGGCGATCGCGGGCTGCGAGAGACCAGGCCTGCGTCTATCACGTGGCGCGAGAACAGGTCTGCTACAGAAAGTTTTGTTTGGTAGCGAAACAAAGCTCCAAAACCATTAATTCGAAAACCATGGACTTGTAATCAGCTATGCCATGTTTTGGGACACTTGTAAGCTTCCTCTTACACCCATAAACACCTGGCTTCACCTCCTTTGAGCTCTCCAACTATAAATAGGTGTTCAAGTGCTTCATTCCAACTTGCACCTTTTGAAATCATAACTCTTCTCCCTCCTCTGGAAGTTCTTAGCTGAAAGGAGCATCCAACTTAGTTTTCTTGCATTCTACGAACCTCTTGTGAGTGTTCCTTGCTCTTGCATTTTCGTTTATAGGCTTTTATAGTCAAAAGTCAAGCGTTTTACGGAAAACGCTTTGACTTTTGGTTAAGACCATTATGGTCCAGCCATTGTTCGAAATGAACATGGCTAAGTGATCGTAATAATGTAGGTGTTAGTCCTTATAAAGGGTACCTCCTGAAGATCACGTTTGCTAGACCAATTGACGGGTCAAAGTTATGATATTAAAAAGTCAAACAGACCATTTTTCGGAAAAATCATAAATTGATCGTATATATGTTATGAAACCTGTTTTAACACTTAAACAAGTTGGTAATAATTATTAGAACATGTAAGAACATGTTCGGCTCGTCAATTTCTGTTCTAGGGTCGGTTCGCAACCGAAAGTCGCAAAGTTTGACTTAGGCTTTGACTTTCAATTCTGACCTGATTTAGATTAGTTACCTACTGATCTAAAGTTACATTATGATCATAATATAATGTAGCATAACCCTCTGAGGTTATATTACATGATCATAATCAGAGTCCAAGTTTATGCGCAAGTTCCATAATTATGCCATCTTTAACCAAAATGCCCTTTTTACATAAATCAAGGTTTTAATGATAATGAACTTGAAAATGAGTTTCCTACTGATGTAATATTATAAGTAAGATTATTTAGGATGTTAAACTAAGTTATAAACTGAGTTTTCAAGCAAGTTCTTAAACTATGTCGATAATTGGCGATTTTAGCCCTTGTGGCTCATAAACTAATTTTAAGAAAATATTTTCATGGAAAATCTTTTACCTACTGATATGTTATATTAAATAATATATCTAAGGCATTTTAATCTGAACTTAACACCAGTTTTCCTGAAAATCGCATAAAGACGCCCTTTTAAAACATAAGCGCCGTTAGGCGCATAGTTTGGTTTTAAACCATATAATTGACCAAGACTTGATACCTACTGATTTTAAAACTTATTTTAAACATATTTACAGTAGGTACATGTTATAAACTCAGAATCCCAAATAATTTATAAACTATGTGTAAAATGACCAAGATGCCCCTCCAGTGCATAGTTTGGTCATAAAAGATAAATTACACATATAAATGATATCGTACTGATATTCTATCATAAATAAAATATTTTTCCAGAATACTTATAATTATAAACTTAAAATATATTCAAGTTCCTTTTATACGGTATATAATTACCGAAATGCCCTTATGAGGCATAGTTTCGTTTTGAAACCTTAACGGTCATACAAGTTGATATCCTACTGATATCTTAACTTATTTAAAGTATAATGGCATATATAACTTGTCCATGACTTACCCGGTTACCCGATATCGCTAATATGCGCACAGTTATATATATGTAACTACTTTACGGAAATTAACCGAAACGGGTTTAACCTTATCATTTAAGTTTCAAAATCCAGAATGTTTATAGTTTACCCATATTATACAAGTTAAAGTACTTGTCGGGTTTAAACTACATTCTATCCGATCATCGTTTGATCAAGCATTACACGTAATGATCATGTACGCTATTCGGTTTAGAAGACCGTTAGTATTTAATTGGCTAGCTTATGCCATAATCCAGACTAGAGCCTTGCTGGTAAATGCTATCTGCACTTGGTACTTTTGTATACGGCTGAGTTATTTAAAAATAAAAGAAGAAGACTAGCTCAGGTAAATACTCTCGACTTATTTCCCTATACGGGCTTGGGATACGGTAAATTATTACCGCTTGGTCCAAAATGGGGTCAATCGAATGCCCGCTTGTGGCTAGTAAACCCCATATTTCGTTTTAGTCAGTTTTGTTTGATAACTTAAACATCGGGGGTTAAATTTACCGTGTCCTGCATATTCTCGGCTCAATACATTAGTTATTGGCCACGACCTTAGCACGGGGTGTAGGCATACACCTTTTGATGCTCATATGCAATATGCCCAAGACGTTGGGGATGACTCTTTCGTGAGTACCTGAGTGGTGTGTATTTAATCATGTCTCGGTTTCTGTCCCGGGCCCTGTATGTATTGACAAACATGTGAATTTGATACAAGGTTGCAAGGTCAACTTTCCCAAGTTAATAAAACATTTTGGGTCGTTTTGCACTTAAAAACTATTTTAAAGTTTTCAAAATGAGTCAGTTGGGTGTATTTACCAGCGTAAGCTGACGTATCATCCAAAGACTAAACTGCAGGTACAATACGAAATAGGCCAGAAGCTGCTCGGTAGTGATAGAGGATCTTGCAAATCCTAAATCTGCCTAAAGTCTGTTTTATATTCTTTCTTGTATATTTTATGATCCGCCTGTGGATCTTCTATTACAAGCTTGTATATTATTTTGTATTTTCGAACATTCGGTTTGTAATAGTAATTTTACTCCAAGACTTCCGCTGTGCCATGTTTAATTGACTATGATGATTATCAATTGACGTCACGATACTCCCCACCCGTGCCTACTGGTGTATGGATTTGGGTTGGAAATCCGGGGTGTGATAGGGTTGGTATCAGAGCCAACATTTGAGAGAATTAAACACTATCTTTCTTGTGTTTAATCTCAAACTTACACGACCACATTCCTTAGACTTCCAAGTCTAGGCATTGACCTAGGATTACTCATTTCATTATTAAAGTTATTAGTATGTTTTTAAATTGATTTTTAACAGGAAAAGGCCGCCACGTGTGAGAGGGCAAAGTGGAAGAGGAAAAGGTCCAATGGGGGGAGGACCATCGGGGCGTATACCCCCTCAACCTCATAACTCAAATGCATACCAAGAATCAGGAGATTCGTCTCTTTGGCAACCAGCGAGACGTACTGTCTCTATACACTCGCCCTCACATTCCCAAAATTCTTACCACTCTCACTACTCTTATCATTCAACCATACTCACCATTTCCATTATCATCACTCTTACCATGAAGAATTTAACCCAAACCACTACTTTAATACACCTCCAACCGAACAAAATCAGTTCGACCAGCCGAACCCTATGGGTTTGAAGAAATCCATGGCCACTCATGTAGCTAAGTGTCTGACGTGTTCGCAAGTTAAGGCCGAACATCAGAAACCGCCAGGACTTCTACAACAACTTGAAATTCCCACTTGGAAATGGGAAATGGTAACTATGGACTTGATTACCAAGTTACCCAAGACCAAAAGTGGAAACGACACTATTTGGGTCATCGTTGATAGGCTGACTAAGTCAGCGCATTTCTTGCCAATCAAAGAGACTTATAGTTCTTACAAATTGGCTAAGTTGTACGTGGACAAGATTGTGTCCCTACACGGTGTGCCGGTATCTATTGTATCTGACAGAGATACTAGATACACATCTCACTTTTGGAAAAGTTTCCAACAATCATTAGGCACACGATTAAATTTCAATACGGCTTACCGTCCGCAGACTGATGGTCAAAGTGAGCATACTATTCAGACACTAGAAGACATGCTTAGGGTATGTGTGATTGATTTAGGTGGAAGTTGGGATGACCACTGACCCCTAATAGAATTCTCCTACAATAACAGTTATCATACTAGCATCAAGGCTGCTCCTTTTGAGGCCTTATATGGGAGAAAATGTAGAACGCCCGTATGCTGGGCAGAAGTTGGGGAAGCCCACCTATCAGGACTGGAGATTGTTTTGGAGACCACGGAAAAGATTGTACAAATCTGTGATCGTCTCAAAGCTGTCAGGGACATGCAGAAAAGTTATGCTGACAAGAGGCGTAAACCTCTTAATTTCCAAATAGGGGACAAGGTCATGCTAAAGGTATCACCCTAGAAAGATGTGATGCGTTTTGGAAAGAAGGGCAAGTTAAGCCCAAGATATATAGGACCCTTCGAGATAATCGAATGTGTCGGCACTGTAGCTTATAAGCTCAGGTTGCCAGAGGAGCTTAGTGGAATCCATGATGTATTCCACATCTAATCTTAAGAAATGTCTAGCCGATGAGTCGCTAGCAATGTCGCACAAAGATGTGCAGATAGATGAATACCAGAGGTTCATTGAGAAACCAATTTTGATTGAGTATCGACAGGTTAAAAAGCTCCGAAGAAAAATAATACCTATAGTAAAGGTTAAGTGGGACGCTTTTAGAGGTCTCGAGTATACATGGGAGGTTGAGTCCAATATGCGACAAAAGTACCCCCATCTTTTTGAATAAAATCTCGAGGTCGAGATTTCTTTTAAGGGGGTGAGGATGTAACACCGTGTAAAATCGTGTCCAATAATATAGTGACACGTTTTGTATTTTTAAATATAGTCTGTTAAAGACCTTTAAGGACTAAAGACGTCAACATGCTCAATCTAAGCCTCTGAGTGACGATCCGATGTCAACATGCATAAATAACAGCCTCTGAATGACTGATATGTCAACATGCTTAAATCATTAGCCTCTGAGTGACTGACACGTCAACATGCTTGAAATTTGGCCTCAGAGTGACTGATATGTCAACATGCCCAGCCTCTGGGTGACATCGGAATCAACATGCTTATAATAAGCCTCTGAGTGATCCTTTGTGAAGTCCTAACTCTCATACGTGCCATTTGTTGGACAAGAGGGTTCAATTTTGTAAATATGTGAAACTTGGATAATGGAGGGATTAAAAGTGTCAACATGTTAATTTATACCTCTAAGTGACCTTTTAACGAACCGAGAGCTCGACAATGTCCGGGCATAATCCCGGGTATGCCAAGTATTGGCTACGGAGGGCTAAAAGTGCCAAAAAGGTGTTTAAAAAGGGTTTTAGAAGCTTTAACAAGTTAAGGGGTTAAAAGTGTCAAACTTTGAAACTGGACAAGGGGCGATCGCGGGCTGCGAGAGACCAGGCCTGCGTCTATCACGGGGCGCGAGAACAGGTCTGCTACAGAAAGTTTTGTTTGGCAGCGAAACAAAGCTCCAAAACCATTAATTCGAAAACCATGGACTTGTAATCAGCTATGCCATGTTTTGGGACACTTGTAAGCTTCCTCTTACACCCATAAACACCTGGCTTCACCTCCTTTGAGCTCTCCAACTATAAATAGGTGTTCAAGTGCTTCATTCCAACTTGCACCTTTTGAAATCATAACTCTTCTCCCTCCTCTGGAAGTTCTTAGCTGAAAGAAGCATCCAACTTAGTTCTCTTGCATTCTACGAACCTCTTGTGAGTGTTCCTTGCTCTTGCATTTTCGTTTATAGGCTTTTATAGTCAAAAGTCAAGCGTTTTACGGAAAACGCTTTGACTTTTGGTTAAGACCATTATGGTCCAGCCATTGTTCGAAATGAACATGGCTAAGTGATCGTAATAATGTAGGTGTTAGTCCCTATAAAGGGTACCTCCTGAAGATCACGTTTGCTAGACCAATTGACGGGTCAAAGTTATGATATTAAAAAGTCAAACAGACCATTTTTCGGAAAAATCATAAATTGATGTTATATATGTTATGAAACCTGTTTTAACACTTAAACAAGTTGGTAATAATTATTAGAACATGTAAGAACATGTTCGGCTCGTCAATTTCTGTTCTAGGGTCGGTTCGCAACCGAAAGTCGCAAAGTTTGACTTAGGCTTTGACTTTCAATTCTGACCTGATTTAGATTAGTTACCTACTGATCTAAAGTTACATTATGATCATAATATAATGTAGCATAACCCTCTGAGGTTATATTACATGATCATAATCAGAGTCCAAGTTTATGCGCAAGTTCCATAATTATGCCATCTTTAACCAAAATGCCCTTTTTACATAAATAAAGGTTTTAATGATAATGAACTTGAAAATGAGTTTCCTACTGATGTAATATTATAAGTAAGATTATTTGGGATGTTAAACTAAGTTATAAACTGAGTTTTCAAGCAAGTTCTTAAACTATGTCGATAATTGGCGATTTTAGCCCTTGTGGCTCATAAACTAATTTTAAGGAAATATTTTCATGGAAAATCTTTTACCTACTGATATGTTATATTAAATAATATATCTAAGGCATTTTAATCTGAACTTAACACCAGTTTTCCTGAAAATCGCATAAAGACGCCCTTTTAAAACATAAGCGCCGTTAGGCGCATAGTTTGGTTTTAAACCATATAATTGACCAAGACTTGATACCTACTGATTTTAAAACTTAGTTTAAACATATTTAAAGTAGGTACATGTTATAAACTCGGAATCCCAAATAATTTATAAACTATGTGTAAAATGACCAAGATGCCCCTCCAGTGCATAGTTTGGTCATAAAAGATAAATTACACATATAAATGATATCGTACTGATATTATATCATAAATAAAATATTTTTCCAGAATACTTATAATTATAAACTTAAAATATATTCAAGTTCCTTTTATACGGTATATAATTACCGAAATGCCCTTATGAGGCATAGTTTCGTTTTGAAACCTTAACGGTCATACAAGTTGATATCCTACTGATATCTTAACTTATTTAAAGTATAATGGCATATATAACTTGTCCATGACTTACCCGGTTACCCGATATCGCTAATATGCGCATAGTTACATATATGTAACTACTTTACGGAAATTAACCGAAACGGGTTTAACCTTATCATTTAAGTTTCAAAATCCAGAATGTTTATAGTTTACCCATATTATACAAGTTAAAGTACTTGTCGGGTTTAAACTACATTCTATCCGATCATCGTTTAATCAAGTGTTACACGTAATGATCATGTACACTATTCGGTTTATAAGACCGTTATTATTTAATTGGCTAGCTTATGTCATGATCCAGACGAGAGCTTTGCCGGTAAATGCTATCTGCACTTGGTACTTTTGTATACGGCTGAGTTATTTAAAAATAAAAGAAGAAGACTAGCTCAGGTAAATACTCTCGACTTATTTTCCCTATACGGGCTTGGGATACGGTAAATTATTACCGCTTGGTCCAAAATGGGGTCAATCGAATGCCCGCTTTTGGCTAGTAAACCCCATATTTCGTTTTAATCAGTTTTGTTTGATAACTTAAACATCGGGGGTTAAATTTACCGTGTCCTGGATATTCTCGGCTCAATACATTAGTTATTGGCCACAACCTTAGCACGGTGTGTAGGCATACACCTTTTGATGCTCATATGCAATATGCCCAAGACGTTGGGGATGACTCCTTCTTGAGTACCTGAGTGGTGTGTATTTAATCATGTCTCGGTTTCTGTCCCGTGCCCTGTATGTATTGACAAACATGTGAATTTGATACAAGGTTGCAAGGTCAACTTTCCCAAGTTAATAAAAGATTTTGGGTCGTTTTGCACTTAAGAACTATTTTAAAGTTTTCAAAATGAGTCAGTTGGGTGTATTTACCAGCGCAAGCTGACGTATCGTCCAAAGACTAAACTGCAGGTACAATACGAAATATGCCGGAAGCTGCTCGGTAGTGATAGAGGATCTTGCAAATCCTAAATCTGCCTAAAGTCTGTTTTATATTCTTTCTTGTACATTTTATGATCCGCCTGTGGATCTTCTATTACAAGCTTGTATATTATTTTGTATTTTCGAACATTCGGTTTGTAATAGTAATTTTACTCCAAGACTTCCGATGTGCCGTGTTTAATTGACTATGATGATTATCAACTGACGTCACGATACTCCCTACCTGGGCCCACCGGTGTATGGATTTGGGTTGGAAATCCGGGGTGTGACAATGATGATGATGATGGTTTTCTTGACATTCATCAATTGGACATTCGTTATTATAACTATGGTTTTGGTCATGTACCATTGCCAAAACAATATGTCTATAAAGCCAGTATAAACAATTACTTGGTCAACAAATGTTCTACTATAGTTCTTCTAAACAACTCACCTTTTACCTTTGGATCTTTTTGCTTGGTGAGTTCCACTAACTAATAACTTGAATTTTAAAGTTGTTTTAAAGGGTTAGTAAAGGTTCTTATGACTTACTGTATTAAACACCTGACTTAGTGGACAATGCTTAGGATGATCAACATGTAATCACCTTTTCACATACTCGTGGTCACAGGTGTACAAAAACAAACGGCCTCATCTTGGTGCAATCAGTGGTGATTCCCCGTCTGCCCTGAATGCGTTGTTTGTTGATTGGAGGTGAATTAGGGGAACCATATCCCTTGATGGGGGAAAAAAAGGGAAAGGGGGAGGTGGTGAGATGGAGGAAGGTGCTACCACACTCCTCAGCATTAGCCTTACGACGTTATGTATAATATACGAAACATAAAGTATATTAGGAGTCAAAATGTGTTTTTATCTACAAAATTATAAAAAGAGTTTTGTACATACCAACGTGAGAGTAAGTAAAGGGCACTTAAAGAGTTGTAAATGTTCTAAGCTCTTGACAAAATGTTGAGAGTTATGTCTTGACAACGTTGAGAGTAAGTAAAGGACACGTAGGATAAAGAAACTAACTAAGTTAGTGTTTGGTTAACGACGGGGTGACAGGACATACGAAGTATTAAGTTGTGGGTGGTGTGAGCCTGGCAGATTAGTTGGGGTGGGGGAGGGTTGATAAATCCAATAACCCTTTGCTTATCCACACACGTTCCTCATAGTCAGGACGACAATTACTTCAACACGTGAGCTTCGGACATGGTACTCCCTTGGCTTGTATGTGTTCATTCCTTGTAAGCCCATAGTAACACTTGCCGGAACAGCAATCACTCATAAGTATTAACCTTTTTCAAATAGAGTTTAACTGAACAAATTGAAGTAAAACAATCTACCAAAACAATAAGAAAAGGAAACCAACTACACATGATAAAAATAAATTATAGGGTAATTATGAATCCCCATCTCATGTTTCCCTAACCTCAATATCTCTCTGTAGATGAATAGTTAAATTTACTTTTTCTATTTATTTTTTAAGTTCATGTTTCCGTCATTAATTTTTACTATTAAAATATTTGTTGATGAAAATGTCTTTGGTTAATAAATAACCCACGTAAAATAAAAGGGAGTTTTAAAGTAAACTAGTTATGTCATTGGAGGCTAAAAGTGACCCTAACACATCATTTTTCCATATTCTTCCCAAAAGGATATATGTATATATCAAACACAATGGCCCGTTTCTTCTATTTTCATTCCTTTTGTGTTCTTTTGTCTTCCACATACTCATCGCTTTGTTTAGGTATTACAGTCTAGTGGAAATTGATATAATTAGCTAATTCCGTTGATGGTATGATTATACTTAAGTGGTCTATCAGTCATTCAAATTTACCGTTAAAAAAAGTTATGATATTTGTTGGTAATAAATCTAGTAGTATCCTAGTATATATAGGAAAGGTTATGATATTTGTTGGTAATAAATCTAGTAGCATTCTAGTATATAAATTAAAAACTTAATTTACTATCTCTTACTGTCGGTGGCTTACAATCAACACCCTCGCAAGATTTTCTGTGATAAATATTAATGCAATAACCACGTTTGGGAATAAATATGATATACCAACCATCTTGTTTATGTAGACGGTTAGGCAATTACATATAAAGATATTAAATCACGTACTTCAAAATTTGTTGTCGTGATGTAGCGTGTGAAACGGTAACGAAGAATTAATCATAATTATTCGAGAATACCTGTGACAATCTTCCCTAAACCACCAAATTTGTCCCAAAAGGCAGAGAATTTAAAATGACAGGATGTTCTTATTGCGACAATCCATATTACATAACAGGGATAAAAATAAGAACAAAAATAACGGACCATAAAAATGCCACCAGCCAAACACAAGCACAAAAACAAAATGCATAAAGCATGAACAAAAAACAGAAAAGTGTTCGTAACTTCCACTAGAATGCGTTTTTTGGACTCAAACTTGGGCAAGGCCTCTTTTGTGCGTTATCACGACGTGCTCCTCGTTTCAAACTTTGATTTGACAGGTAGAACGCCTAAAACAGAGACTCGTAGCCAAAGTTATGGTAATTTTCGTATAGCGTCCTTTGTAGTTCGATCATAGGCCTCCAGAAATGTGATGACTTGATCTTCCACACTTGGGCCTGCATCATTTCATAAAATCATGAGGGAAATACAGTCTTTCCCTAAGGAATTATTACAAAGAAAACACCACATTTTAAAGGTCACAATGTCGTATATCTAATTTCATTGCTTTTGTTGTATATGTGAAGATGGTAGATGTGTTACATTTAGATTCTCAAATATGATAAAAGTAGGCGATATAAATGAATTTTAAGAGGGTGCATGTAGTCGTCATTAAAAAAGTAGTATCTAGCTTTCTACCTGTTTTGTTTTCAGAAATGAGAGTTAAGTACATGTTCGTATAAACTCAAATTGGTTTATGTTTCAACGTGTTTTTTTTAGAAATGAGTTATGTCAAATATAACACGGTTTCGTGTTTATATTTATTTATGTTTTCAATTGTTTTACATTTTGCGGTAAATTTTGTTTGGAACGAGTTGGGTCAAATATGATACATTTTTATTAGACTGTATAAATTCAAATGATTTTATATTTCAATGCCACCGCAACACATAACAGGTTAATTACTAGTTGAACGTAAATCGTGTGACATGTTTTATTTTCATTTCTAGATCTAATAATCTGGAAGAGAATAGTAAATCTTTTAACATGTTATCTTTCTATTTTTAGATCTGAGAGAGGATTGTTAGACCCACCTTTTTAACCAGTTTAACCTTCTCATCCATTACATCTCTATACATGATTAAAACACATAATTATTAAGAACATGTAAATACATATAATTATTAAGAACATGAAATAATAGTTATTATGCTAATTTGGTTGGGGTCATCTTTTATAATTATGGAGCTTAGTTTGATGACATTCAAATTCATCCATTCAATTTTAGTGCTAAACAACTATTATTCAAATCTCAATTCCTCTAGCCTTTTGTTAAAAAAAATTGTTGTTGGATAACTAATATGCAATGGGCAATGGCTTCTTGCCCTAGTGGTATAGTTGTTTATCTCCATCAAAATCAAAATGGTGTCGATTCAAGTATCAGAAAGTGGATTTTAGATAGATTTTAGAAGCATATTTTATTTGATTTTACGCCCACGTTCTTAAAAAATTAATATGCAATGAGCAGTGTCTAGTGGCGGATCTAGGGGGTTCTTGGGTTCCCAGGAACCCCCTCGGTTTGAAAAAAAAATAAAAAATTTAGTGGAAGCCTTGTATGTTTTATAAAAAAGTGACAATTAGTGAGAATCTACCAAAAGAAATCTCCTAGAAAAAATTTCTAGATCCGCTACTGGCAGTGTCATACTCTCAACTTGAAATAGGGTTGTATAAGGTTATTATCCAAAATATAGAATGCACGCAAGAAGTGGTGGGCACCAATTAAACATCATGATTTGGGTTTTCCATGAGAATATATGTTGTTCATTGTTTTCTGAATGCTTGTTATTGTGATCCATTAATACTTGCAAAAGTGCTTTTATGTATGTATTTTGTATATTGAAAGGGATCCAAACCACTATTATTTGGAACAACTTTTTCAATCAAGAGAAAAGAATAATCATATAGTACTTGTTGCTGACTTGCTTCTAACATTGAAACAAAAATTATTTGAGATAGAGGATAAACACAAACTAAAACAAATTGTGATTTTGTGATATCGTAGAAGCTTTAACGAACTAAGGCATATATTCTATGTTAATGATAATCGAAGCATATATTCGCATGTCGTTTCGATCAATCAGACAACGAGTTAGATAAGAAATTTAGAGTATACTATCATAATAAGTATGTTCAACTTTATAAGTTACAAAATTTATGGTGGAATATAAGTTAATTTGACGTCCACAATACATTCTTTAAAAGGTAGAATATATGCCAAGAGTTCTCAAGTCCACTCAATTAGAATAAAAGGAATGGTTGTTTGGATAATATGGTATAAAATAACCAAAAGGACCATTTTAGTTAAGTGTTGCAAGGCTTCTTTTTAGAAGAATGTTTTATCCTGGTCATCTCCAATCCCAAAATCACAAAAAGCAAGCTTATTCGTCTGGAGAGCAGTAGCGCGTCGAATTCCAACAACAGACGTATTGGAAGTAAGGGGATCATGTACAAAATGACAGATGTGTGTTGTGTGAGCACGAGGTCGAGTCAGCGGACCACATTCTGCGGTGGAAGTTTGGCAACATGTACTTATTTGGATGAATGTTCCGGCGGGTCAGTCACATTCTACAGTCGAAGAGATGCTGCAAAGCGCGAACGTGATGAATGTATCGAAGAATAGGAAGTATATTATTCATGCAATCTACATTTTGGCAACGTGTAGTATATGGAAAGCAAGGAATAGAAAAAAATTTGAAGATGTAAATGTAAATAGGCAAAAACGAGAGGAGGAAATCAAAGAGATGGCATTACGATTGTCTGGTCAATCAGTCAAAGTTTTCGTAGGAGGAATGGCGTAGTTCTAACATACAAGTGTAATAGGAATAGTGAAAGTGTAGTTCATGTTTGACTTAAGTTAATGTATTTGTTATCGGGTTTGTAGTAATTTGTATCTCTGAATGTTTTTTATGTAAAATTCATTGTTATCTTAAAAAAAATATTTTATTTGTGATGTGTTTGGTGAATTACTAATTTTGTTGTACTAGTGTCTTTCATGGTTATCAAAGTAAATGATCATTGATTTAAAATTTATCTTTGACATAATTAATCATGTATGTTTTTTTTTTTTTGTCATTATTAAAAGTAAACAAGCACGTCATTAAACAAACAAGATAGAAGTTGTCCATGAGACAAAATTTGTACTCCAAAGCTTTAAGAAAATCTTATATATTGTCTTTGTTAATGTACAACGTTTGAAAGAAAGTAGAAGAGAATATAGGAAGTAATGATAACCATTCTTCTCAGCTTAGTGTGTGTCTAAATATATTCTTAAACTCTCCATTTTTCAAATGTTTTTTTACAAACTTCAGATGGCACTTAAATATGGTGCCGTTTGAAGCTTAAATAGTAAAAAAAATCTTAAAAGTCTTTAAAAAATCACTTTTTCCAGCATATATAAAATAAAATAAAAAAAATGTTGAATTAATTTACATTGGATATAAATAATTTACATCGCGATAAAAAAAATTTACATCAGGCGTAAATAAAATTTACGTCGGGCGTAACTACCGAATCAACAATTTTTTTTGTTTTTACATATGTGCTGCGCAACTCGCACGGAAAGTAGGAGTTCTCATGGTTTTCATGACTCGTGGTGGTTATCAGTTGAACCGAATCATATATATATATATATATATATATATATATAAGAGAGAGAGAGAGAGAGAGAGAGAGAGAGAGAGATTTAGTATATGCATCCATTTAATATGTAAAAAAGTGTTGGTGCCGGAGTGAAAAAAACCATCACAAGTTTCAAGTTCAAGTCATGGCTCTAGTATCAAGGTTTTATTTTTTTGATTCATGTTCTGTTAACCGTAATTTATGGCCCAATACCCTAACCCTGTTACACATTTATACTCTAGCCCATTTTTTTGTGCCTCAAAGATACAGAGTAGGCCCATGTAATGGCCCATATAATTTTGCAAAGCTTGAGTTGAGATGGGTTTCACATTAAATTTTAACTTTATGTTCAAATAGAGCAAAACCAACAATAGGGGTTTGTAGTTTTGTACTTTACTACTTTGTATGGTTAATTTAGTGTATAACTTCTCAAAAATATAATTTTACTTTCTTTTAATTTACTATTATCATATGACCGAAAACAAGATCGGAAAAAAATTTTACAAGACCGACAAAGCAAAGTACAAGATTAAAGAAGCTAATTACTAAAAAAAATCGACAAATTTAATTAAAAATTGACAATCTCAGTTATAAACCACTTTCGAAATCTTTGCTTGTTTACAAAAAAAAAAAATCTTGTTAAAATTTTGTGATAGTTGAAAATCAATGGTATATAAGTTAGTTTAAAGTATAAGAGAGATCGACTATTAATACACGAGGATTCAAAGTGGTTTGGGTGGGTGTTTACTAACTTGTCTTACAAAACCACCCGTGTCCAGCGTTGTGAACGGCATTGTGCTTGGGGCTTGAGGATTGCCATCGGCGTGGGGGCATATGTGTGGGTGAGGTTGAGGCTCTTGATTGGTGGGTGTAGTTTAGGTTTGTTTTGATTGGTTGATATTTATTTATTTTTTATTTTTTATTCTCTTCCACACCACTTTTCAACCCAGTATTTTTTATCCACACCACCATGCTGACGTGGTTGCCATATGTCGCTCTACGCCCTTCCTTCAAACTCCTCTAGTTAAGTTAAGTGGTAGTAGTGATCACCATTACAGATTCTCTCTCTAATATACATAGTTACCACTCTTAAATCTAAATAGCTATTGAGTAATAATATTTAATGAATCTCACAAACACTTCTTTAAACTAAACATGAGTCTGTTAAGAATATTACAACAAATCTATCAAACACCTCACTTCTTCTCTTGAATACAAGACTTGTGTTAGGAGATAGACATCACCTAAGATATAATATAATAAGCTTAAGTAACTTTTGTGTCTTTTATGTTTGCAAGAAGCTTTACTCAGATAAGAGTGTGAAAAATGTATCGATGTAGGGATGTTTCTAAATTTTTTTTGGGATATGGGCGAATAAAATATACGGATCCTAAAATATTTTTTTAAAAATGAATATAAAAAAGGTTTTAAATATATGAAAATGAGTTAATGTCATTTGAATCAGCATCAATCGTCTAAATTTATGTTGACAAAATTAGACAATTAATCATTTGCATTTAATAAATAGGTAACAAACAAAAAGAAAAACAAAATTCAACTAAACTAAAGAACAACAGGTTTAGAACCCACGTCTTCTTGCTTATTAAATGACTTGCAAACCACCAAATCAAGCGAAATCAATATGCTCATTTCCGATTCATTATGCATATATTCTAATTTATAGAGCATAAAACTCATTAAAAAAACAAAATATAAATCAACCCCCGGATATAACGTAGTTGATTTGTCATCGTTTATCTAGTCAATTATTTAAATTTATCTAGAGTTCCACGGTCGAACCGATTGGAAGGCCAAGCGGCTCTAAATTCAGGGGCTCTTGCTATAGCCGAACACGAAGGATAGATTTTTTATACCGATACTGACAAGATCCTTTTATCGGGTAATAGGGATACTCTAAGGATTCCATTAGTTATGTATCAACGTTCCAACAAAAATACTTGTATGCATCAAAAACCCTAGGTTCGGCGGGGTAAATGCATTGAAAAGGGACAATTTTAGGACGAACGAAATATGGTGCTGATGACTACTTCAAGCTTCTTGATCTTCAAGTTTCTTTAAATGGTCATTACATGGTCCACCAATGACATTGAGTGTGGTCTTGTTGTTGTCTTTTTTAGAGAATTCACCTTCAATTCACATCGTAATGCTATTGTTGATATTTGATCCTTAGCATGATGTCTAGTGTAGTTGGTTTTAGTAAATGTGAGGCCTATTTTATGAACATATATGTATCTTTGAATAACATTTAAGCTATATCTTTAGATTTCTTATATAATCAAAATATGTACTTTATAATGCACTTGTATACAACAACAATTATTTGGTATTTCCTTTGCCTCATACTGCCCCATCATAAATAGCACGCTTAGACTACACTGTGTGGGAGTGGAAAAGTGGCGTGGTGGCCCTTCCGCGCCGGAATCACCACCCCTTGTGGTGGCGTGGACATGGCATGGTGGTGAGGGCGGGGAGTTTTCTACCGGCGTGGGGGGCATTTGGGTTGTGAGGTGAAGGCTCTTGATTGGTGGATGGATTTTTGGTGTACTTTAAAGAGAAGTTTACTATGCGATGAAACACAAAGTATGGTGTTAAAAAGACCAAACATTTTATGAACCTTATAATAAAACGGTTACATTTTTATCACTGATATTGAAATCGTAAGGTTCACCCTTTTCGAGTCATCGAAACAGTGACACAAACATTGACGAGGTTGCTATCCTTTATGGACAAGTGATTCTTAAGTACATTCGTGTACCGTGTGAACACCTCTTCCATGATTGACTCGCCAAAGTGACTCAAGAGCAAAGGTTCCGCAACAGCTCTCATAGTTTTTCCCATATTCGTTCCTTGTGCATCCTCTTCGGATAACTTAACTTCAAAAACTTCAAGGTGATCAATCACGAATGACCCTTCTTTATTCACTTCATTACTGACTTCTTTATGGCTAGGAAGATATTGTGGAATGTTGAATGAATCAATTTTCTCTTCTTTTATAAGTCCCTATTTTCAAGAGCATAATTATATTAAGTTGTTTCTTTCTGTTTCTCAAAGACCAGAACAAACAAAGCAAAAATAAAAAAAAGAATATATTGTAAATATAAATGTTACCTCAACAACCATATTATTTAGGGTTTTGGCTAAGAGGCCCCAAAGGTAACAACATTCTTCGCTACAAGGATCGTGACTTCGTCTCCCTAGTGTTGTCAAAACCATACGACCTCCGCTTACCATCTCTTCTGCACGACACTTGAGAAACATCAAAAAGTCTCTTTGAAATTGCTCGTGGTAAGCTTTTATTACGCTCGGGGGGCTTGTTTTTGAGATGTATATGTTTCCTTTGTTTGTATTCTCCATTTCAGGAACCTGTTCAGCAAAATTTGATTTCCAACATTAACTTGTCACACATCCCATTAGATAAAAGATACAAAATCTCTTTTTAATATATATATATACATATATATATATATATATATATATATATATATTATAGCTAGAGAGGGAAAGAGAAGTAACCTGCGAGAGCCACATGAGACTATACGAAGAGTGCACAAAATGAAGGCTTTTCTTGAGAAAAAGTCTAGTATGGAATGATCCTGGGACTCCAGAAAAGTAACATGACGGTAACGACGAGTTGGGCTCCATCGGTTGTGTAAGGTTCTTTTGAAAATTCGACACCAAGCGAAAAACGGTGTTGAAATCATTATGTGGAAGGTCATTCAAGTAGAACTGAATTTCGGGTGATTTATGATGACCTAATTTGAGTCGTATCTTGTCAATCGACTTGATGAGCTCTGATGCCACTAGTAAAGTGTTGGGTCCAGATGAACATCCAAGATCTGCCATGACTAGAGTTTCGGGGAAATTCATAGCACAATACAGATTAGTCAAGGCGTCTTCGATTATAGGTTTCGCCATTGATATCACCTTTCTCTGTCACATATCAATATGTTGTAAACAAGAATTAGCAACCATTTCTGTATATGGGTGTATGCATGCATAAGTTTTATGAATAGGTCACAGTTGACTCAGTGACAGAACTAGAACCTTTTTACAGAAAGTCGTCATAGATTTTTTTAAAGGTTGAGAATGACTATAAGCTTGTTGCTATAACCTTTACGTTCCATTTCCTGTACTAGTTGTAAAATTGTATAGTATTCAAATGTGTAATTTATTTTGGTATGTATACTCGTCTTTAAAATTTAATATGGAATACTTTTAATATATATATATATATATATATATATTTGTATATCACATAAACCTTACTTTATAGTTCAAATTAGTATGGGCCTGTGAAACTCAAATTACTAAAAGTTGGCAAAATTAAATGTGTACGGTTGTTAATTTAATTAATAATAAGAGAGTGCAGGCACCTTACAGGAAGGGTGCACGGGTAAGTTCCAACCCTTGCTAGAACACTGTCACCACCTTCCAAAGGTAAGGGGCAAGGGTAAGTTCCACGGGGTCATCAACCCGTGCGGGTTTTGAGAGAAGGGTTTGAAGGTGGAGTCCATCTGTTGAATGATGTGTGAAGGTTTGGAGAGAAGGGTTTGAAGGTGGACTCCATGGTTCAAGGGTACTTTGTAGTGCAAGGGTAGGACGCCTACACTATTTTGTAGCGTAAGGATACTTTGTAAAGAATTTGACATGACGCCGGTTGATTGGTCGGAGCAAGGGTAGTAGTCCGAAATCAGGTACATCTTACAAGAATGAATATTACTTAAATATACGTGTGTGTCAACACTAATTTGAGTTTATATACAAAAATCTGCATGGTACCTATATAAGAGAATTGTTACCTGTATAAAAGAATTGTTTGAATAGCTATTATCTCCATCACCACCATTCATACGAAGCACCTCAATGACGTCCATATCTCTCTCACATACACTACAACAAAACACACACTTGACACTTCCAGTATATCGATTGTGTTTGGACTACCTCTATTTATAGACAGAATGATAATGAGCTCGACATTTATTTATTTTAGTTATAACAAATTGTCAAATTTGTATCATTTTTTAATTTGTTTTATACTTCAAGACTTCAAGTTAAAAATGTCAATTTGTTTATTATTGTTCTAAAATTAATTAGGGTGGGAGAGTCGTCTCGTTTACCCAGATTTCTTCTGCTGCCACATCAACTTTGTACCTATATTTCCTATCTTTCTCTAGATTCCCATGGATTGTATAGAACCGTCATAGTTTTCATAATTTGCATTAAATTTTAAATTAAAAATAAATAACCTAGAATGTGTATGTGTGATATATATCTATACATATATATATATATATATGTGTGCGTGTGACACCAATGTGGGGATAGCCTACTTAGCAGGGCCGACTAAATCATTATAAAGGCCTTAGATGAAAAGAAAAACTAGGGCTCTTTTCAACATGTTATAAGTATTATATTTAAAAAAATAATAGGAATTCTAATATGTGAAATTCAATCTCCATATTCCTTGTGAACGGAATTAACACCATGCTTTTCTTTTAATTGGTTAGTTATTAATGTTTTTCATATTGATGATTTTAAAGCATGACTTTTTGGCAAAATATTCTTCAAAATCAAATCATATTAAAGTTGTGAGTTGGTTGGATGATTTGCAAATATTTGTTAGAATTTGGAGGCCTCAATTCTTGTGTGGACCTTAGGTAATGACTTAGTTTCATTAAGCTACCGGTTTGGCCCTGCTAATTGATAGAGGTATATGCTTCTTAGATAGGAAGTCATGGGTTTAAACCTGACACATGAAGAATATTTTAGAATTATTGATGGAAATAAATAACGTTAGCCGTTCAAATATGTATGTATGTGTGTGTAGTGTGTGTGTGTATATTGTATGTATGTATGTGGGTATGTTGTGCGTGTATATATGTGTGTGTTTGTTATATATGTGTATATATATATATATATACATAAGTATGTATATGTGAGTATTCATCGGTTTTTGTTGAAAAAAAACTTGAGAACAAGGGGTGGTATACCTGATCGGGGCCGCACCTTTCCCGACTCTCACTGTAACCAGCCTTAATGGATTTTGATTATTCTATGGTCTATTTCTTTATCAAACTATGTGCAAATATGTTTTTCATATGTTTCATTATGGTCATTTACTACACTATACTGCTATAGTACACTACTATTAGTTTAACAAAATATTTAGAATGTGTATAAACTATATTATTTAATGGTCACAAGGGATATACGACTTATATCCACGTAGATTATGAGAAGCCATGTGATTTTGTTGGAGGATACAGATTCTTGTTCATACGAAGAAGGGTTACCCTATTGAAGAGGTTATCTCTATAATCTCACAAATAATATTTATAAACTAGTTAGTCTAAATATTATTTAGACTACAAGTTTATAAATATTATTTGTGAGACTAGTTAGTCTAAATAATGGTTTGCATGAAGGCTAACCTCCCATGAAGCTTTACAAAAGTAGACTATTATGTGAGATAATCCTGGAACTTATTCTTATTAGTTTATTACATAAAATTCTTATGTTATCTCATTAATTTGTTCGGTTGTTGCATACTAATTAAATATGTATATATTAGGATCTATGAATCCATCCTCCTAAGAATAAAATGATTAATCTTAAACTAGATTTCATATTCAAAATGCTCTCTTAAATTACTCGAGCAACTAATAGAAGTTCATTTAGAAAATCACTGAACCACTTCAAGTATTTAACTTTCATGTCTAAGCAAATAGATATGATTATTTCTACTGATTATATCATTTATATTGTATATATAATACACATGGAGTGAACGTGTCACCAGCTTCTTTAGATAGGATTAAAAATTTAACTTTCAACGACACATTTGAACACAATGGTAGCAAATGTCATATATGGTATACAGCAATTTTATCATGTGACTTCGCTTTGGACTTTTATCATTTAAGAAAGATTGATGTTTGATAGTAGGCAAAAAGAAAATTTGATTTTTGCTTCTGAAGAAAATTGTTTCTTGACCTCAAGCATTTCAATTTTCAAAACTGAATTATATGTATTACTAAACTCACATGTCGATCTTCATCGACGGTAAATGAGTTTTTATTAAGTTTCAGCTAACTATCTTTCGTTAATTTAAAAAAATATATATAGGTTGTATACGCAAGTGTGCTTAATCGTTTTTTCTTGACATCTTGGTATAATCTATATTGAAAATGAAGAGTTATTCAAAATATAGTGTTCTTAGTATCGTAAGCTATTGTGAATGTTGGTATCTTGACGAATCAAATCAATACCGACCAACCATTGGTACCGGTATTCGTTATGCTATTGAAACCAAAACATATTTGGAATTTATTCAGAAAAGTATAATATAATAAAATATATTTTTTAGCGTACCGAGTAATGTTACTAAACTAATACCAACCGAATAACATTGACAACGGTATCGGTATCTATTTTTATGGGTTTTTTTGTTTCGATATGAGTCGGTTATAGTAGTTTTGCACTACCCGTATTGAATCAGTGCGTAACTTTATTTTTTGTGTATATACCAAATTAACGTTGCACCATGTAGGGGAATTCCGCTTATTATATTTATATAATATTTATTGTTCCTTATCTTTGAGAAAAGCAATGACGTTGGGTTTTGGGGTTTAAAATTTCAAATTTCGAATATTTGAAATTTTGGATACAAATTCGGACATTGAGCAACAAGCCTTTGAAACAACTCAGTAGACCCGAGTGGACTAGTGAAGTTTCGTGAGGGTTTATACAGAATACACCCACAACATTCATTTAACTAAAAAGCGAAAAAGCAAAATAAAACAAATAAAGATACAAAATATACATTATTCATACTTGATGTTCTTTCATGTTGGTCAAAGTGAACACTTGCCAATGTAAGCTCCATAGTAGACATATGCAACTTACTTTTTCATGTCTGACACATCTATAAAGTAAATGTGGGTCTACTTCTAATTGATTTGCTCAATGTCTATCATTTTCCAAATCTTTGATCTCGAAGACACACCCCTAATTTTGTTAGTTGGAGTAATCAAAACATGAAAAGGGTCAGGATAAACCTAGATTATATCAGTCGTTAATTCTCAGTAGGTAACTAAGTCTTCATGTAGGTTTAAATATATAATTTCAAGTTCACCCGAAGACTTTCAACCTCTTCTTCATCTGTTGCTAATTCCCCAATGGATGCTAAGTCTCATGGACAATTGTATGTTGCTATGTCAATGATGAAAAGAAGGCCGGTTTAAAGTTGTTAATAATAAATAAGGATCCAATGTTACCAATGAAATGTTTAATGTTGCGTACAAAGTTTTTAGAGATTTATGAATTATTCATGTATTCTGTCAAATACTCGATCTGTTTATAATTGGTTTTACTATTTTAAAACGATTAAAGATGTTTGTTATTTATTTTTCATTTACAAGATGCTCCCTTACTAAATCCATATATCACACGGTACTTAACACACAGTATTTTATAAACTATAGGTTTAAGATAGCACTTAACCTGTATATTTCTGTTTTTAATATAATCAAAATATTTTTTGTATTTCCTTGGCCACACACCACCCCAACATAAAATATCATGCTTGATCTTACTTGTTATTTTACTATAAATGGTTGTGGATGTCTGTTGATCTGTCCGTTATAAATTAATTTAAGATTAGCCTGATGGTTAAGAGGAATTATCTATTCTAGGAAGAAAAAGATTTTAATCCTTAGGAGGTGTAAGTATTTAAAGGGAAAAAGATTAATTATTAGAAAATATTAAAGATAAGTATTCAACCAAAACAAAATTTTAATTACCATTGTTGGTAAGCTTTTATCCAACAAGAATTAATGTTTTTCTTTGTATAGTTGTAAGAGAAGATATGTAATGAAGCACAAACTATGGTGTTCAAAAGACCAAACATTTATTTGAACGTTACAGTAAAGCAATATATCACACTTTGGGCACCCTTACATTTTTATTAAAATCAAGCATTCATTGGTGTTGACATCATAAAACTTCACCCTTTTCGAGTCATCGAAACGGTGACATTGACGAACTTGGCATCTTCTAAGGACATTCGATTCTTGATGACATTCGAGTACCTTGCGAACACCTCCTCCATGATTGACTCACCAAAGTGGCTCAAGAGCAAAGGTTCTGCAACAGCTCTCATACATTTACCCATATTAACTCCTTGTGCATTCTCTTCGGATAAATTAAGATTCTGGTCTGTGCAAGCATCCCAATTCACTTCAGAAGCCTCAAGGCAATCAATTACAAATGACCCTTCTTTACTCACTGCATTACTAACTTCTTTATGGCTAGGAGTGTACTGTGGAATGTTGAACAAATCCATTTTCTCTTCTTGTATAAGTCCCTATTTTGAGTATTTTCAATAGTTCATAATCAATTTTAAGCTGTTTTTTTTTTCTTTTGTTTCTTAATGAATGGAACAAATAAAGCATAAAAACAAAATAAATTGTTACCTCAACAACCATATCATTTAGGGTTTCGGCTAAGAGGTCCCAATGGTAACAACATTCTTTGCTACAAGGATCGTCACTTAGTCTCCCTAGTATTGTCAAAACCATACGCCCTCCGCCCACCATCTCATCCGCACGACATTTGAGAAACATCAAAAAATCTGTTTGAAATTGCTCTTGGTATGCTCTTATTACGCTCGGAGGGCTTGTTGTTGATATGTATATGTTCCCTTTGTTAGTATTTTCCATGTCAGGAACCTATTCAAAAAAATTACCATCCCATCATTAATTTTGTCACTACGCATAATATACACAAATAAGTCTATATGTTGTTTCTCAACACCGTTTAGGAATTTTACGGCAAATACCGTAACCAGGAATATCTTAGGACTAAAAACTTCAACTACAATCTAGCTTCACCAAACACTCACCCCTTTAAATGTTCAAGTGTTGGTCATGCCTATATTCATTTGGGTCGTCAAACAATATGAAACACACTCACACATTTTTTTAACTTTGTATAATTTTCTATAAAGGTTATTAACATATGAAACATGTTTCCAAAAAAAACACATTACATGGAGTTTTCACGAGTTCTCTTAACTCGGAGGAGTTCTCAACAAATCCATGCCACACACACACATATATAGAGAGAGAGGTGAGTTAACATACATAGGGCGATTCCACGATGGTTAAATTCGTCCGCGCCATAATTGCGTACGTTGTTAAACAATTACGCACAAATCATGCAACATATATAGTATGCACAAGAATTACACAACATATACAATATAATTATATAACTTATATTTATAATTATGCAACTTTTATTAATAATTACGCAACCTATGTTTATAGTTACACAACTTTTGTTTATAACTATGCACATTATACACACATTATATTGACTTTTTTATGTAAAAATGTATTTTATAGAAAAATGTATTGCAATACTAAATACTAGATGCTCGAATTTATAGTTTAATTTTTATAGAAATATATATATATATTTTTTATAAAAAGATATATATTTGTTTTAAAAAGTGAAAGAGATTGAAAAAAATCAACAATGGTTAGTTATCCAATTTGACCCTACTTGATGTCATCAGATAACCTCAAGCATTGATAACTTGATCATTTTTCAAAAATTTTCTTACGTTATATTTGTTGGGAATTCTTTTTGTTATTATGTTATATATGTTGAGAATTCTTTTTGTTACCCATCGCAATATAAGAGAGAAGTAACTTAGTGGCAACACTACTTCTCCATCAAGACATATTAATTGTACTTTATAACAAAAGTAAAAGTTATAAATGTAATTGAATAAGTTGTTAGTATTATTTTATTATCAGTCAATCACTTGCAGTTTGAATTGTTAGAATCAAATTTACCAAAAATGTATAATGTTATACTTCTAATTAGTTTTATGAGTAAAAAGTTGTACTTGTATGATAAAGCGAACCTGAAAATATTTTTTTTTATCATATTTTAAACTAGAGTAAACTTCCGTTTTACTTCTTTTGGTTTGGTCGTTTTAATGGTTTTGCCTAAATCCTTTAAAAATAGTCATTTTACTCCCTGATTTATGAAGCTTATCTTGATTTCACTCCCGCCTCTAACGTCATCCAATTCCTCTGTTAAATCCTGATCACGTGCCCCTCACATGAGGGGCATTTTAGTCTTTTTTTTTTCTATCCTGAGTAAAAAAATATTTTCTGTAATCTAAAATGGTTGAGCTCTGCTGACATCATCAATGGTGAAAATGCCTAATTATTTTTTAGCTTTCTAGATCACACAGAAAGCAAAAAGAAGAAGAAGAAGTTGCAGAGACCTTGACAACGACGAAGAAGATTCCTTTTCTACCCAAAACACTACGACGTTTCACTTTTGGGTCTTTATAAACAACCACTTCAGATTTACAAACAATTGTAGCCTTTTTTAACACTCGTTGTTAATTGATGCTTATTAATCTGGAATTGAACAACATTTGGAGTGTTTTCAGGATCAGTAATTTGATTATGAAGTGGTAACTGCTCAGTTGGAGGTACAAGAAGCTGAGATTTGCATCTGATTTTGGGGGTTTATGTGAAGATGAAGGTAGGGATTGCGGCAAAGTTGATTGTTGATGCGCTGTTGCAGCGGTTTCTCCCGCTTGCGAGGCGTCGAATCGAAACAGCACAAGCACAGGTATGGATAATGGATGATTTGTTCATTGACTCTGTTATTATCAGTTCAGTTACATTGTGTTTGCTTTTTAATTATATGACTATAGTTAGGGTTTGTGTAAGATGATTATATTATAGTTATGTATGCTTGTAGATGTAGCTGATATTTGATCATTTTGTGATCATCAATCATTAATTAGTGCCACTGTGAATAATGTATTAATTGGTCGTTTTTTAATATCATTTTAGGGAGGATAGGAAAAAGACTAAAATGCCCCTCATGTGAGGGGCCCGTGATCAGGATTTAACAGAGGAATTGGATGGCGTTAGGAGCGGGGAGTGAAATCAAGATAAGCTTCATATATCAGGGAGTAAAATGACTATTTTTAAAGGATTGGAGCAAAACCATTAAAACGACCAAACCATAAGAAGCAAAACGGAAGTTTACTCTTTAAACTACTTGTAAAACATATACACTTACATATATAAGGTTTAAGAAATAAAGCATTTTGAAAACCCATCCTATTCTTTTCATCACTTGATATCGAGTTGCTTTTTTTTAATCTTTTAGACGAGTAAGTTTTAAAACTTTCCTATACGAAACAAAGTTACTCTTTACTTATTTTTCTTAATTTAGAGGTTGTTTGGCAACCTTGTGCTAAGCTATTAAGAGTCTTGATCAATTCTAAGTGGTAGCCTTTGAATCTTGCTAACATGTTTCTAGGACTTACTTGTTAAGAGGCTGCATAAATTATTACGATGTGTCTTTTAGTGAACTAAACATACTATACTTCTGATCAATTCAGAGGTATCATTAAAAGGAAACAAACAACCCTAACATATGAATATGAATGTATACTTTATGATATCTCTAGAATTAAGCTACGTTCATTATTCATACATACAGTAATAACTTATTCAGTTGATTTCTAAATAAAAGAAAGTGTACAGATAAGTAGTTATAGAAAACAAAAATCATATATAGATCTATATCGGCAGAATAATTACTTACTCTACAATGTAAAACATATATATCGCTTTAGTGAGAATGTTGGTGGGGCTATTCAAAAACCTTGTCGTACGAGAAAAGTTCGGCCTGAAATCAGTTTGGTTTCAAATGAGTCAAGCCGAGCTGACTCAGTTTGTAAATGAGTCGAGTCCGAGTCAAGATTAGTTTGGTTTGTGGCTCGCTCATTTGGCTTGTTTAAATCAAACCACAAAAATTTTATATATATGTATATATAAATTATAACCTAAAACTCAAATATATTTTTAACAGTGGTGTTTAATTTGTAATATGGTTATTCTTTTTATCAAAAAATATAGATGGTTAAGCTATAGTTTATATTAGTAATTTGATTTAAAAAGTATAAATTAATGTAACCTGCTTTCATCTCTTGCTACATTTTTATTATCTTTTGGTTTTGCGTGTATCATTATGTGTTAAAATATAAAAAATATAAAAAAAAGGAACAACCCGGCTTGACGAGCCACTGGTTGGCTCGAGATTTTGTTGAGCCGAGCCCGAGCCAAAAATTTCAGTTCGTTAAGATAAACGAGCCGGCTCGGCTCGGCTCAATTTTTAGAAACATACGAGACGAGCCAAGCCCGAGCCCACTCTCGTTCGGTTTGGTCAACTCATCTCGTTTATAATCCTAAATGTTGGTAATCGAACGAACAATAATCTAGTATATCTGTATCTGTCATGTCCCTGCATTATATATAAATTGTTTCAAGTAAAAACAGTGGAACCATGTTTTGCCTTTTTGATTATATTTTAATGGATTGATGACTAGATTAACACAAATTATCTGTGTATCTTTCACTGAATCAGTCACTAGCAATTAGTAGTTCCTTTATCTTATATGTTTCATAATTCACATGTGAAAAGGATTAAATTAGTTTGAGATTTTAATAATTATATGTACACATGTGCCCGCACGAGCTTGTGTATAGAGACTTAGAGAGAGAAGTAACCTTAGAGAGCCACATGAGACCATAGGAAGAGTGGACAAAATGAAGGCTTTTGTTGAGAAAAAGCCTTGTATAGAATGATCCTGGGGCTCCAAAAAAGTAACATGATGGTAAAGAGGAGTTGTGCACCATTAGCTGTGTAAGGTTCTTTCGAAATTTCGATAAAGAGAGAAATATGGTGTTGAAATCATTATGTGGAAGATCATTCAAGTAGAACTGGATTTCTGGTGATTGATCATGACCTAATTTGAGTTGGATCTTGTGAATTGACTTGATAAGCTCCGATGCCACTAGCAAAGTGTTGGGTCCAGATGAGCATCCAAGATCCGCCATGACTAGGGTTTTGGGGAAGTTCATACCACAATAAAGATTGGTCAAAGCATCTTCAATTATGGGTTTTGTCATTAATATCACCTTTCTCTGTCATACATAAGTAAATTGTAAACAAGAATTAACAATGAGTATGATCTATATGTATGCATGCATAAACAGTTTTCACACTTTCACTATATCATGCTCATCTTTCAGGAATGAATATTACTATATCATGAGTTTGATGGCCCATGATATCACAATCAAACATTGTAAATAGATAATTATAACCCGATAATACATATATTGATATTTCCATGGCTTTATAGCCTAGTGGCATCTTAGGGGGTGAGATAAGATTTTAGGACCAATAGGTCCTAGGTTCGATTCCCATAACGGGGTTTTTCCATATTTATTGGGTTTCCTCCTGAATTGGTGTATAGGCATTATGCCTAGTTGAGATGGATATGATCGGGTGATTCCGTTGGTGGCACGATGATACTCCAATGATCCAAATTTGCCGTTAAAAAAATACATACATAGATATATACAAACATACCTATGTGTGTGTATATGTGGTAACGTATAGGGTTTATGCTAGCCTTCTTGGGTCGAAATAGGTTTTAATTTCAAGAACATGACGCCCGATTAGCGTGCAACTAATATATATATATATATATATATATATATATATATATATATATATATATAATTTGTTGTGCTTATAAATCTATAAAATAATACGTGTGTATGTATGTGTTTACATATATTTACATTTACATAAGGTTATATATACAAAAATATGCAAGCTACCTGTAGAAGAGAATTGTTTGAATAGCTATAATCTCCATCACCACCATTCATACGAAGTACCTCAGTGACATCCATGAAACAGACTAGACCAAAACACACTCCCAATATACATATGATTGAGTTGGAATCCCTCCTATTTATATACAAATTGATGATGAGCCGGTCATTAATTTTTTTATTCCATCCTTCTTTGCATCATACAGTACAATAGTTTTATAATCATAACAAACATGTAACAGTGGTTTTATAAGCAAGTTGAAATTTTTATTCGCTTATCATCATTTTAAAATAATTGTTTATTTAATTGTAAGTTTCTGTTGCTCAATTGTCTTTATTAAAGTATTTATTATATAAATATAAATAAGGTCTTCATATATAAAATATAAAATATAAACCATGTATGAATCCAAGTTAATATGATTAATTTATTAAAGATTATTACAATTGTAACTAAACATTTTAACATGGGCAGTACTAAAACAAGATAAAGGTCATCTAAAAATATGTGACTTATTAATATTACTATATATATATATACATATATGTATATATATACATATATAAGTATATATATACATATGTATATATACATATATGTATATATAAATATATACATATATATATATATATGTATATATGTGTATATATATTTATATCTATATGTATATATACATATGTATATATATATACATATATGTATGTATATATACATACATATATGTATATATATACATATATGTATATATGTACGTATATATATACATATATATATATAAAATGTGTGCGTGTGAAAGATCAAATGAAAACTCAAAATTATAGTAAGAACCGCTAGAACTCATTAAAATTTACATGTTCAAATTTTTACATATTCATTTATATATTAAAAAATTACACATGTGTAAGTTAATCATTTATAGCTATATAGGCTTTTACCATTTATACATATAAGAAATTTAAGTAAAAGTATTTTAAAGATGAGATATAACTCATTTAAATTTATATTTTATTATACTTTTAATAACAAATAATTATTTAGATTGGTTTCAGACAAGTTTTCATTATTTTCAAAATATTTAAAGTTCTGAATATAACTCGTATATAAGAGATAGATCCGTTGAGAACCATCCTAAATTATAAGACACATTCAAATTAGAAAATAAAACAAATACTTTGTATTTTTTAGGGGTAAATTACTATTCCAAAAGAAATTTCAAAAAAAGTTATGTATGTGAAAAATTATATATGTGTTAGAAAAAGAATTGCACGTGTGTAAAAAGTTAAAGTTACGGAATAGTAAGTAAGAGGTTACGGAATGGTAAACAACTATCGTTTTACATGGGTGTATATTTTTGCTAATACATGTGCAACTTTTCACACATATAAACTTTTGTAATTTCTTTTAAGATAGTAATTTAAACCTAAAAAGATAGACAAAGTACTTTTTGCTTTTAATTTTGAAGTGATTCTCCATATTCTCATTACTTGGGGTGGTGTCATGTTATCCGAAATTAAAATATAAATTTATAAAAAGAATCTAGATGTACACTTAAAATATAAATTCTATATATAACATTTTCAAACAACCTATGCACACTTAAAATATAAATTCTACATATCACGTTTTCAAACAACCAAATCACTGTAGCGAACGTAACATCTTTAGGTTTTATTTATTAATTTAATTATTTATTTGCTTTTCTCTTTATATTTTTTCTTTGTTTTTTCCTTTTTCTGTCCTTAATTTTAATTTTTAACGTTTTCACTTATATCCCTAATTTTATAAAAACTTTGTAAAATGTAATTTTAACACTCTTGAGTTTTTAATGCTTATTTTTATGTACGTGGATCAAATATAAAATCTTTCGTCCCTTTTTATTTATGTTTTTGGTTGGTCTGTATTTTGGCAATCCGTTTTCGTGCTTATTTTTATGTATATTTTCAATTGATCTAAGTTTTATCATATATAATACGTTTTCACTAGACGATAAATATTCGAGTTACTTAACGTTGTCGCAACGCGCGATACCATTTTTTAATTTTAAAAAAGTATTTCTTGCGTGCTTTATTTAAGTACATTTGGGTATAAATCCAATTTGATTTACGTTTTAAAGTATTTTTTTCTCAATAACGAGTGAGTTGAAATATAATACGTTTTTGTGCTTATTTCATGTATGTTTTCAGTTGGTCCACGTTTTGACGTAAGTTTTGCTCAGAAGCGAGTCGGGTCAAATATTTGACGGTAATTTCGAGTTACATTAAATTTCGACACCGCCATAACACGCGGCGGATCAAAATACTAGTTTATAACAAATGCTTCGAAATTCAAAACAAAACGTGCCATTATGGTGAATAGGTGATAAATTCTTTTTTCAATAGTATAAACAGTTAGACTATTTGGTGTGGAGGGACTTGAAGAAGCAGCATAAAACGTCACGTGACAGTCACGTCATCAGAGAGGGATTTCCCCTTCAAACCTCAAAAAGCACAGAATGAGAGGGGGCGTGGAATGACACGCGACAATAAATCAAGTCGCGCCACATCAGCTTCACCATCTCCCCACGCCCATAAGATTCCTTTGCCATTGTCACAATGCCCCACCACATGCCATGGGAAGGGGCGGTGTGCCGACCTTTGGGAAGCCTGAGGCCCCCGTTCCCACGCCCACTCCAAATGGTATTAGAAATATGATTTGATAAAATCTGGAATGATTTGATAAAATCTGGAATGATTTACTTAGAAATATCTTAGAAATATGATTTGATAAAATCTGTCAATATCTATATATATATATATATATAATTTTAAAAGCTGTCAATATCTTAGAAATATGATTTGATAAAATCTGGAATGATTTACTTGCTCATTTGTTCAGCATAACCACAAAGCATCCGTAACGTGCTACTTTTTGCTCGTCTGTGTCAGCATAGCATTCCAACAGAACTCTCTCGCCACATTGTGGCACACGTGGTTCATCTCAACTTTGCATGTGGAGACCTCCAACAAACTTCTTGTGAGGGTCTTCTCACTCATATATATATATATATATATATATATATATATATATATAATTTTAATAGTGTTTGTGAAGGTTTTTTTAAGAAACTTTGTAAATCTGATGTGACGTTGAGGTGGCGATTTCTTGGGTTTGTGAAGTTTGCACATTGTGGGTGCTCTAAGTAAACATCTAAACATGAACAATTTTCAAAATTAAATACAGCTTATTATTATTAACTAGTAAGATTACCCGTGCGTTGTGTCGGGTACTTGGTTGGTCGATATCGATTCAGTTTGTTATAACACCGGTATGATATCGACACTCTTGATATAGCAACGGATACTAGTGTCGATATTATTTGGTCAAGCTTGATTCGGTTCGTCATGGCACCAGTAGGAATGTCGAGAAAACAATAAAAACGAAAACCACCCGATGTTGTTCGGATGGTATCGATGTAGTTCGTCACGGTAAAGAACATAATAAATAAATTATATTTGACCCGTTCGCTTTTGAATATAAATTTTATCAACGCAAGATAAAAATAAGCACGTTGCATAATTATAATAATGTAAGGGTAAGTGCCGTCACTTTATTTAAAAAAACTTATCAGTGAAGCAGCTTCGAGGACATGTATGTTTGTGCTCCGATAACTTATACGTTATTATTCACAACTTTGTTATGAGTAAAATTTATATCGAGACAGAGATAAAAAAAAGCATGTCACAACCAGATAGTCGAAATTTTGTAAAACCTCTTACTTTAAAAGTTATAAAAGAAAAACAAGATATGTAGTAATTATAATAATAAAATAAATTTAGAAGTTATTGTGGATACTATTCATAGATCCACAGTGTGACCCAAAAGCTTTAGTCAATAATGGCGGGTTAATTGTTTAGATTGACGGATTAATAAATCTCGAATTAGAGGTGGATTTAGTGTGTTAGCAGGGTAGCATGGCCTATCTCGGACTCAACCCTGTCTCTGTAATGTAAAAATACTCCTTAATTTTTTAGTTGGATCCACCATTGTCTCGAACATGATACGTGTAACTCGTTTATCTCTATAGATTAAAAACACTAATATGTTAAAATGATTTTAGTTAAATTGTAAATATGTCGGAAAAGAGTTTACATATTAAACCTAAAATTTTATATATTTTTAAAATTTTACATTCTATATTTAACATATCAACCCGACTCATTTACTAAAAGAATTAAACCTTTCCATACAAACATGATTATATGTACATGTAAAAGATCATATACAAGGCATAAAAGTTGTACAAGGTGTACGCGATCAAGGTAAGAGGACAAGTGTCCTTGCCTTGAAGGGCAATTTAGTCATTTCTTACTTAAACAACTTTCCTCTTGATTTTCAAGCGGTAATAACTCTTTCATACGTTAATATTTTTTTAAAAAGAATATATTGTATTAACGAGCATTTCATTCTCTTTAATTGGAGCACCCCATTGCTATAGTTTTCTAAAAGAAAATTTATAGGATTTTATATATTCGTTAGTTCATACGTGATTTTGAATACCCAACAGCATATGACTACGTGATTTTGGATATTTATTACGTGATTACACATTCAACATAACCATTACATGATTACACATTTAGTATAAATCCATTACGTGATTACACATTCAATATGATTTGTTGTAATTACACATTCAATAATAAGAACTTGATTGTTTATGCTTTTATTACGTGATTAAGTCTCTAATATTGGCATTATGTGGTTATTATAGGTTGATTTGACCATTGTTTTGTATATAATTTATTCTTAATACGTAATTGAAGTTGAAATATTTGGTATTTCATATGAAATATTATGAATTACATGTTTTTGTTTATACGTAATTACGTAATCACTTAGTGTGGTATCATATAAAATACTATAATGAAATCACGTAATCACAAAATGAGTATTCAAAATCACTTAGTCACGTAATAATACATAGTCCGTTATTGTTACGTAATTACGTAATCACCTAGTGGGGTTTCACCTAATATAATAAAATCACGTAATCTCGTAGTCATGCTGGGTTTTCAAAATCACGTAGTGGGTATTTAAAATCATGTAAAAAATTAAGAAAATTATAGCAATAGATTGCTCGAATTAAAGAGAAAAATATTAACGTATCAAAAATCATAGCCGCTTGAAAATCAATGAGGGAAAGATTTAAATGGGAACGACCAAAATACTCTTTTGATTTTGTTTCTTCAATTATTTGAATCTTATATTTATAAAAATGCCACTGGATTATTTTGAATCATTGATCTTAGTAGACCAATGGCTCACATACTCACGTATGCTTCATACAAGACACTCTGAAGCCACGTGCCCTCTGTATGTACATATAAGACGAATGAAACTAACAACCCTAATGTCTTATTACTTTAGATTTGTATCATATATCATTTTGTAAAAAATAATTATCATCTCCAATAATAATTCACTAAAAAAAGAATTTGACAAGGCCTAAAACATACGAATATCACGTGGATTTATTAAAAGGCATGTGTTTGTTAGAGGGTAATGATTTGTTTTCACACTACAATGTGAAATAAACTAAACGTATGCATTTGAACTCATAATTCATGATTTGTGTGTGTTTTTAATTGTTTGTTTTGGGACAAGTGGGAACACACGTCATGACGCACACATGTCACCTAGTTTATTCATTATGTGATCATCACATATTAATTCTTAAAATACAAAAGTTTTCGATGTTATGTTTGTTCTTTTGTAATAACATTCATCTAATTTATTCTTACATTAAATTGTTATTATTTCCTATAGAGACTTAAAGTTGACCAACAATCAATTTGTCGACACACATTAAAATGTTTGTCCAGCCATTTCAGTTGATCCAAACCACGTATATTAACTAGGGGTTTACAAAAAACCAAATTAACCGAACTAAATATAAAAACCAAATCAAATCAAAAACTGTTGGGTCGGTTAATGTTTTTTTTTCTAAAAATCGAAAGTAGTACGTCGGTTATAGTTATCAATATTTCCATACCCACCATAGCCGAACCGAACTGACATGTGGTAAAATCTTTCTCGGATTTAGGACTTTTCACCATTTTTTAATATTTGATGTTTTTTGTTAAACATTTTTATGGGTTATTTCATATCATTTTGGTTGAATGTTTATATGAATTTATACAATATATCATACCACTTTATTTGAATGTCCGGTAATAATTGATATTAATATTATAGATTATATGTTTTATTAATACTATATGATATGCTAACATATATATATATATATATATATATATATATATATATACATAAATATGTAATAATAATTTATTTTATGTTAAAAATTGGGTTATTTCTAGCTAGGCCAAAATTAATGGTTAACCACCTATAACCGACTGGCTATACCTTTCAAAACTAATTAACCAAAACCATCATAACCGATCGGTTATGGTTATCCATTAATCGACATCATGATTATAATTATGATTTTAAACCAAAACTGACCCATACATACCCCAACATATAGGTATTAGGTTATCGGGGAAAATTTGGAATCACCTTAAGTTAATAAATATAAAAGTAGTAAATCTGATTTTTTTACCCTTTTATGTTTAGTTATATGTCTTCAAAAATGGCAAAAAAACGTATTTTTTAAACTTGCGAGTTTCGTCCTTTGCTCTAGCGTGCATCAAATTTGTCAGTTAAGTTTGGTTATGTGTAAGGCGCATGAGGGTATTTTAGTCTTTTAACATATTAATTTAAAATTACAGCGTTTTGTACCCTGACATCTAAATTTGAGAGTAGGAATTCATCCTTGGGACATGCTTTAATTAGTTTAGTTTTGTAAAAGAAAAGTCTCTCCCATCCTTTTTCAATACAGGGATGGTTAGAGATCCTATCAGAATAATCTAAATCCTAATTCAGCACGCTACTTTTCATTTTTTCTATGAAAACCCCAATGCGGGATGGGGCTTGTTAATCTATACTATATATAATGCATAAGACAAGGGTATTTTAAGATACCCAAAAGTTAAAACTTTTTATTTGCTAAAGCATAAAGTACAATCTAAGATGAGGGTAAATTAATCTTAAAACACTAATTACACTTTAATCATCTCATCTTAATTACACTTTAATCCCCTTATCTTTAACAAAATTATAGATAATTAGTTAGTAGTTAAAATTTATTCCCTTATAAAAAAGCTATTTACCCCTGATTTTTAAATGATTGTAACTTTTTTGTACGTTTATATTTTTCAAAAAAAAAATACACTATAAAAACGAATATTTTATTCTTTTAAATTTGAGTACAGTATTGCTAGCTTTTTTTAATTCAAAAAATTAATATGTTACGTGATTTACAGTTTCTGAGGTGACCAAATAACTAAATCGTTAATTGAAATCGAATAAAAAACAGACAAAACTGAACCAAAATTTACTAAAAACTGAATTAACTGAAAATCGCTTAACTAAAATCCGAGTTAACCGAAATCGGTTATGGATTTTTTGTACTTTCGTTAACAAAAATTAGTAAACGGAACCGAATCATTCATATTTTCATATATTTCTAGTTTTTATATCTTCAACTCCAGTATTTCATATTTTGTACCGGCATTTTATGTATTTATACTTCTATTTCATGTATTTATACATCGATTTCATGTATTTATATCTTAATTTCAAGTATTTCTAAATAAAACTTTCTAGCCCAAGTTTGGTTTTCGCTATTAGTCGAAATTAAATGAATCAACGAAAAACCGTCAATCTAGCCAAATAAAACGAATTGATTAACCGAAAACCAATTGGTTAATAAAAAAATTAACCGATGACTTCGTTTTCAGTTGAGGATAATAATTAAACCAACCGAACAATGCACACTCTGGCAGTATTTGTGTTTTCCGCCGCATCGCGCGGGCACCCATCTAGTATTTAAAACCACACACACATATATATGTGTGTGTGCGCATGTATGTAAACACTTTCATTCTTTCTCCTCCTAAATTGAAACCAGTCACGTTACGACTTCTATTGTGGGCATACCCCACTACCACTGTCCCCATCAACATCACTAAATCTATAGCAAATCGGTGGTTGATCTGATATGAAACAAATACCCTAGGAGGTGATTGACCGGATATGAAACAAATCAGTTTAGGGTGAGAACGATGATGGTGGTTTGCCACATTATGGTGGTTTGTCTGTGTTTTTAGGTGGTGGTTGACCGGAGATGGTGAATGATAATTGTGGTGATCGATATTACCTCTCTCTCCCATATATCTCTTTATGTCTCTCTAGGGGGGAGATCTTTTGAGAAGAAACTCAATGTGAGAAGAAAAAGAATAAATGTCATAATGTTAAAAACAATAAATAGTTTAAAACTTCTCTCATTAATTGTCATCTTTCTAATCAATTAGGCAAAAACATTTTACCCACTATGAAATTTATCTTACACATGTCGAAATGCATCCTACACATATCAAGATTTATGCTATATTTTTTTCTACACATATCAATATTTATTATACATTTTATCCTACACATATCGAAAATTTTCATTCAATTGTAAATTTTAAAAATGTTATAAGTTTAATGTAGTTAACTAATTTAGGAGAATACAATAAATTGATTAATTTTGTAAATGCCCTTATAATAATATTAAACACACATGAAATAAATGATTTCTATTGATTTAAACCTTATATTCTTACAAAATATAAACATTTATTCTCATTTGAACACTTCAATATATATATATATATATATATATATATATATATATATATATATATATATATGCGCGTGTGGGGGCTTATTATGTAACGCTTCACATTTTTGTACTTCCTTATTTAGAAAGTATTATCATATTTCTATTTTTGAAAACTTGTATCGTATTCGTATCTTTCATTTCCAACCATTGTACTTTGAGATTATGTAAGACCCATACTTATAAAATAAGTATTTCTTATAAAATTATACATTCATCTAAAGAAAACGAAAATTTCGTCTTACATTACAATACCAAGTTGTTTAAACTTTATACATATTTAAAACAACTTAACATTTTAAACAAAAGTTAATACATAAAATAAGTCAAACAAACGGAAGCTTGAATATAGGGAGTGTTCGGTTCTTCTTGATAGCTTGATCTACGCCCATGAAAGCTTACGTTCTTCATAGTCATCTAAATTTACAGTTAGTTAGTACTTAACTGGATAAATGAAAGCATAATATAATTAATTAAACAAAATTTAAGATTTAATTTTGAAGTTCTAAGGTGGTGTCAGCGACGACAGAAGGCTACATCAGCGACGCCTCTTCTAATCGTTGTGTCGGAGCTTAATTGTCATAGGCAGTGATTTAGGATGTCAGACAGCTGCACTGCATCGGCGACGGCCCAACTAGTCGTCGGCGACGCCACCTGCTGCAGTACTTTTTCTATTGTGTTGTTTTATCCGTGCGTTCGACCTGTTTCAATTCCCGTACAATAAAACATAGTTCGGGCATTGCAGAAAAACATCCGCACAACATTAGTTCTCGTTTTCATTCCTATTATACTTTTGTTACGAGTGTTTATATCATCAACTCTAGTTTCGTAAATCTAATAATTTTGACCTATTGCACAATTAAGTAAACGAACTTGATATACTTCATTATTTTACATATTTATCAATTACGTATTCCATTTCTTAGGGCAACTACCCTATGATTTACGTATTCGTTGCTCAGTTACACTTAATTTCCGATTTTACCCTTTGAATACTTTTAAGTTAAAATAGTCATTTTCACTATCAATCAAATTTGTAATAAAACCTCATCTTTCAAACCCATTTGATCTTCTTAACGAATTCCATCGTTTTTATTTGACCAAACCATCATTTATCATATTGTTTAATCCATTTGGTCGTTTTAGCGAATTCCTTCGCTTTTATTCGACCAAACCTTCATTTATCATACTGTTTGACCTGTTTGGTCATCTTAGCAAATTCCATCGCTTTTGTTCGACCAAACCTCCTTTTATCATGTTGTTTGACCCGTTTAGTCATCTTAGCGAATTCCATCGCTTTTGTTCGACTAAACCTTCTTTTATCAAGTTATTTGACCCATTTGGTTACTTTAACCAAACAAGAAGCTTATTATCACCATATTATTAATTTATTATTCGTAACCTGCGTTCCCGTTACCCGGTTTACGCGTACGCATAGTTTTTGATTTGTTCATGTGAATTCCATCACTATTGAACTAGCCAAATGTATCGTTATTCGCTATTTTGACCCATTTGGTTGTTCGTGTGAAATCCATCACTTATGAACTTCTAAACATGTCATTTTTCACTATTTACCCACTCGGTTAATTCATGCGAAGTCCATCACTTATAAATGAACTGAATTTCACGAGTATTACTTAATTAATCAACGTATATTAAATACAAATGTATTAATGAATTCCTACGAAGCATAAAGCCACGTACCTTAGAGCTTTCCCTTCAATCGTGTATCCGCCCCAGCTTGGTCACTCGGTGTTTCACCCAATTTGCCTATAAAGTTCAATCCAATTTATTGTTTAGACTCTATAATACTATATATAAGACATGTAACTTGTCAAATTCTCATTTACATAATTCTTTCATGCTCTTTAACAATCCATGATCATTTAAGCATTACATCAAACACCTTGTGGGAAAGATTTTTTTTTATATACTACTCTTTTCAAGTCTACGATTAGGCTATCAACCATGTAATAACATCCTTTCAAGTCTCTATTGTAACATTTGTAAAAAATCGGGTCTCCAAAACCCGCTCCGTTTTGTAATCAAGTACCAAGTTATGAAAGTACATTAATTATTTATGGTTATTTTGAGTTAAAACGTTACATAATTAATAAATAAACTAAACTATAAAAATTATATTTGATAAAAAGTTAAAATAAAATAAATAAAAAACAATTGAAGCTGCCGGGACTCGAACCCGGGTCAGCTGAGCCTCTAAACGACTTATCATCCCTTCTCTTAACCACTCCGCCACAACGTATTTCCTGTTAACACTAGGAAAGCAAAAGGAACTTATATACAAACTCGATTTAACCGTTGATGCTATCTGGAAACCGATAATCGGCAAACCAATCGTTAAATCGATTGTTTACCTCACAATTTCAGTTATAACCGATGTGCGACGGTTTTTAATTAAGTCAGAAGTGATTGAACTTAAAGTTTCATCTTTTCGGCTTTTGAAACCGAATATTTCTTCAAGTTCTGATTTAATTCAAGTTTCAATCATTTGCACGATTCAAATCACAACAATATCCAATTTCATTTTCGTCGCATTTGTGAACCTTAAGATCATCTGAAACAGTTCGCCGGAAATTTTCTGCAAGTTACCGGAAAACCGGGACTCACATTCTCACGGTAATTCCTTCGACTCTTTTTGTTTAAAACATGTGTTTAGTCAATCTCTAACACAACTCCATCATCAGAATCAATCTTAGCCAACGTTCATCGGAAATCTTATCTTCGCCGGAAAGTTTCTTAGACTGCCGGAATCCATCTGTGAACCGGTAAGATATCCAAAACTTCTTTTAAACCTTGTTTAAGTGACACAACGTTATGAGTAATCGATCAACGCTGTTAATTGGTTCAACAGTCGGAGTTCATTTCCATTACCGACGAACCTTCGCCGGATTTCTGTGAATATCTTCAATCGGTAAATTCTGTTCCTTAAACTCTCTCCATTCCTTACCCTTGATTTACTGTTAATGTCTAAGAACTTTGTAAATCACAAAATCAAACTTAACCAGTCGAATTATGCTGACCGTGTAATTCGACGAAGAAGATGAAGTTATATCAGAGTATAAGAGTAATTAAAATCCGGATTATAAACGGGTTAGACACACAGTCCAGCGGTGGACTGTGTGCAAATTTCATATTCACGTCCCGAGTTCGATCCTTGCTACGCGCACGTTTGTGTAATAACATTCCTTTTTTTTATCATGAACTAACCCGGGTTAACACAAGTAGTTGTTAAGTATAATATAAATCAAGAATATAACCGGGTTAGACACACAGTCCAGCGGTGGACTGTGTGCAAAATGAAGTTCACGTCGCGCGTTCGAATCATGTCACGAGCACCGGTCCAGTTGAATTAAAACGTTTTTGTAAATAAAGGAATTTTCGGTTAATTCAAATAAGCATATAAATATAATTAAAACCGGGTGTATAACGGGTTAGTCACGTAGCTCAGTTGGTAGAGCTACGTGCACGTGAACAGAAGGTCGCCGGTTCGAGTCCCGCCCGGCGCAGGATTTTACCGCTGACCGAACCGGTCAACGGTCAACGGTCAACAGTAAAAAAAAATAATATTTTTTTATATATATTTATTTGTTTATTTTAATTTAAAAGTCAATTAAAAATATTTAAAAATAACATTTTTAAAGATAGAAAATAGCCATAAACTCACAAAAATATATCTAAAAATCCCATTAAAATCCTTAATAAAATCCATCCATTTAATATATTTTTCCATTATTATCTAGGTTAGTATTCCTCGTCGATCCGCTCATTTAAATCGTGCGCATCTCACCATCTTCAATTCATCGCACCCAATGTGAGTGAACCTTTCAAATTCCCCGTTTTAATCACGTTTTTGGGGTGTATCATGTGTCTTTGTTTATTTACATATTATAACGAAATTATTGTGCATACATCATATCATGACATGTGTATTAGTTTGTTGCTGTTAAGTAGTTACTATTGGATGCAAATTATTATTTCAGTACATGCATTTGCCGAGGCCGCAGCTCCCCATCCACCGAGGTTGAGCTTGATCCCTATTTTATTATGCGGTTGATCTGTGGCGTGCCCGCACGATCGGCTCCGTTTGATTGAGCCTTGATCGGTCATTTCATTTTACATTTCAATACATGCAATACGCTCGGCTCCATTTGATTGAGCCTTGAGCGCACAGTTCAATTTACATTTCCAGTTCATGCAATACGATCGGCTCCGTTTGATTGAGCCTTGATCGCACAGTTCATTTATGTTAGTTATCTTATGATATTGGTATGCTCATGTATGCTATCAAGTGTTATTGTATGTTATAATTGTAACTGCTATTTGCCATTGCTTGATTACTTACATTTGCCCTTTTATGATTATGCACAATATTTTATTGATAAACTAACCATAAAATCATATTCAAATGTTTATCTAATAAGGTTCACTCGCCAACTTATGTTGACCCAAAACCTCCCATTTTACACATGATACAGGTGAACCAGCAGCAGCTAGGAACACATAGGACCTGGATTAGAAGGATAAAACGATTTAGTATTTGGACTGTTATGTTTGGTTATTTTCCCTTGTATTGAATGAACATGTTTGGATGTTTGAAAATGTAACTTTGACTTCATTAATTATGAAACATAATAGTAAATGTCATGTGCTTTGGTGATAACCCAATTATGCCCCGACTCTTATTTCCGCTGCGGGTCGGGGTGTGACATCTATACCTAGGATGTGGAATCGACATCTAGAATCTAACATATTAACATCAATTACTACAATTCTCACTATCACAATTCATGTTTTCATCATATTCAAAAAAATCCATTTAGCACAAACATTGTTAATCATCCAAACACTAGAATCATAGCATTTTATCACTAATTCTCCATCAAGGATTTGTTCCTAAACTCATATACACCACAATTTCTGTTATAGTATTCACAATTATACTCAATCTAGAACTTATGATGAACATATAGTTTCATAACATCACCAATCATCAAAATTCGACATACCTTATGATTCCTTTGTCTAGGTGATTGTTAATTTATGCTCATGCAAGAATTTCAAGCCCAATTTATCTTTTGATTTTGAGGAACTGATGAGAATTAGGGTTTCTAAGATTTCCCCCCTCTTCTTCTTATTGTGTGTGTTTTGAGTTTTAATTCCAATTTATAACCACTAGTTTACCAAGTCTCTAATTCAGTCCTTTATGTTTTGTTTATTATACGAAGGCACTCCCAAATGCTTTATTAGTTATCAACAAGTAACTAATCAAGTTTTAAATTCATTAAAATAATCATGTGTATAATATATACCATGAAGCTAAATATTAATAAATATTTTATATATATTAGGGACGTTACAAGTCCATCCCCCTTAAAGGGGTTCCATTAACTAGGTTAAAAGCCCCTGATTATTTATAAAATTTATATTTTTGGGTGTTACAGATTATGATCATAATAGAAAACTTATTTTATACTTACCCATGTTACATACTTAAAATATACATTACAATCTTGAATATGTGATTATATGAAAGAAACTTATACTTGGAATACCCGAATACTCAATTTTATGTGCATTATACTTATACAACCCTATCGTATGCTTAAAAGACTTAAAACCGGCTAAAACACGTGAAAAAGACCCGAACAAGTCAGCTCCGCATGAAGTGCACTTCACTTCGCATGAAGTGAGGTCACCTCGTACGAAGTGGTGCCCAACTCGTACGAACTGCACCCGTTTCCTATAAAAACGCACTCCATTCCACTCCTAAACCCTTTGCTCACTCCGCAACACTCTCAAACTTACTAATTTCTCTCTAAACGATCAGATTCGTAACAAAAGGTTTCTCAAGCCTTCTAAGTGAGTTCAAACTCACTCTTTTTCACTTACTTTTAATAATTAATCTACTCTTTCTAATGCATGCATCTCCAAATGTTGAATGCCACCAAGCTCATCATCCTCTGTATGATTAAGCTTGTGTTGGTAGTAGTATGAACACTAGAAGCCTTGGCTTCCGAATTAGTTCCACCACCTCGTTTGTCCATCGCATGTCATCCAAGTGGTTTGCTAGCATCAAAGTAACCTAACCCCGTCTAGCCTCCGACACTTAGTTAACTCTTTCCATGTCGGGAATGGCTCACATGGGATCAATCTTACTTGGCCACTTGTATAAAATTTACATTTTGTTATTCATGACCAACCGGGTTGTTACAACCTTGTGCTTTGGTGAATCATATAATGAGGTGTTCGCACCCCCATGCTTGACTTCTATGACAAACTCGAAGGACTAAATAATCTATACATTTATAAGTACGTATTTACCATTCTGACCAATTCACGATATTAACTGAATTATAGTTAACTGTTATGAAATTGGACTTTTGTGCCTCGTTCCTAAAACTCCTCGTTCACAGAAATCAGTGTCGACACGGTGTTAGACGAGCAAAATCATTCCAGAACTGTCACTTCGCACGAAGTGGACAACCCACTTCGCACGAAGTGGTGTTTTCTACGTTTTCTTTCTGTATATTCCAACTCCGAAATCGAATCTTTCACCAAATACAGTCTATTCACACACCTCTATTTACCCATTGTAGGGTAACTCTGGTGTTCATCACCTCAACACTTCAACTCAATAAATCACAGATTTCTAGGAAGCTTACAAAACCGTGAGTATACTCGACCCCGTTCTACTTTTAACACTTTGGGTGCAATACATGTACTTTATCAAAATCACACAAACATGCGTATGCTTAAATCACAAAACAATCCTTTATACACACTTATTTTGCTGAACTTAGATCCATACATGCTTATACTTGCTATGCTTATGCCTTGTCATTAACTTTGATCAAGCCTCCCTTAACATGTATAGCGCTATAGGAGTAATGCACCGCCCGTATTCGTGAGGTCATGTTAAGTAAACAAAACGCTCTAGTCATTGCTATGATTAGATTACGCTAGCGGTAAACTTTGGGTTGACACTTATAATTGCATGATAGTTTTGCCATGTTAGTTTCAAGTTAACGTTTATACATGAGGATTTGTTAAACGTTTACATTATGCTATTAATCAAACTTGTATACTCGACAATGCCTTATGTGTTGAGCTATAGTTTAACATGTATTGGAGGTTGATGATGACGATGATCCATGGAATCTAGTAGGATGAACTTAGAAACTCATCTTAAGTTAGTTTTTCGTAGGATCGTTGTATTTTTGTTGTATTTGTATTTGAATTCAATATTGTACTTGTTCCCAAAAGACCTTGTACTTGAAATGGTAGAAATGAAATGGAAATTTATTGTTTAATTACTTATCACAAGTTTAGCGTTATGAAGTCTCGAGCAATCTATTTATGTCTGTCCCGATGATTCCGCCATCGGTTGGGGTGTGACATGTTATGTTTAAAACTTTGATAAAGGCCCAACTTGTTTAAAATTTAAAACCCAAATTGTTTAAAAGTTTAGACCCAATAAAATAAGCCTAACCATGAGGTTTACAATAAATCAAAAACAAGTGTGGGCCTAAGCCATGGCCTTGTGGAAGAGCGAGAAATAAACAAAAGGGACCGCAACGAGCCAACATAGGACACTCGACAATCTCACTCCCATGATCAACGCATCACGCAAGTCGCAAGCAACAATGACATCGACACATGAACACATCAATTTGTCAGAATTGAGTGGTTCTCGGGGTTGTAATCAACCAAAATTGAGGTATATTTTGATATTTTATGTTTTGTTTAACTTGTCAAACTTGTTATGTATACTCATATATGTTGATAGGAGAGCCAAGTAAATTTAGATCATTTTGGTACAATACTTTTGTTTTAATGATTATTATAACAATTATTGTCGTATTATGGCTTTTTATAAATGATTATGGGTTTAAATTATATGGGCCCGATTAGCCTAGGCCCAAATGGTTTCAAGATTTCTTGGAGACTACACTGTACAAGATGGTAACGAAACGTGTATACATGTATAAGACTACTACACATTGGATTAGTTACGGTAAATTTTATGTTTTAAGTTTGGGTATGGTATTAACTGATACATGCCTGACTACTCAAAAATGATCTCGTACACGTTTACTGGCATCAAACCTGAATTCATTCATTCATTAATATCAATAACATAATAAATAGTGTACTATTATTACTTATTAGAATCGCACAAAACCTGGGAACTAAACTGAAGTGCACCACACTTGTTTATATGTTTGTTGTTGAATTTATGACCCTAAGCTTATTATTTTTTTGGCCCTAAAGTTTCATGCCCAAGCTCATTAACAAATGATTAACAAAAAAATTTAGACCAAATGTTTCAAATTCATAACTTTGGGTTAATTATTTTTCAAGCCAAAATGTAAAAGTAGAACCAATTTGTAATTAAACCGAACTCGTACCTAAAACCGAAAAGCGAAAAGCATACTGATCAGCTTCCTAGAACCCAAATTTCGGTTTGAGCATGCAAACCAACCCATAAACACCCTTAATTTTTTACTATCATACATACAACATAGATTTACCAATATCTCTCACATCCCACTCTAGTTACCGTCCTTAACCGAAATAACCAAGTTACATAATGACCTAGCACTAGGAATGCAAACGAACCGAAGGAACACGAACAAGTCCTTATTCATGTTCGTTTATTAAGAAAATGATGTCTTTATGAACAGTTCGGGAACACTTACCGCACAAGTTTTTTTGTTCGTGTTCATTCATTAAGGAGATGAATGTGTTCAGAAACGGTTCACTAACATAAACAAACACAAATAAAACCAACATAGCTAGAGGTGGATGACAAAGGGAGCAGCAATAACGCTGAAACTTGAAACCCTATTGGTGGAACGGAGGTCGATAATATTCATCAATGTGAATAATAAGAAGGAAAAGGGAATGCTGCATAAATAAGGTAGAAATAGAGTTTCTTTTTTAGTTGTTAAGGTAATAAAATAAACAAGAGTTAAATGTATACAAATCTTTAATGAACAACATGAACAAATGTATATGAACAAACGTACATTCAAGAACGTTCACGAACACGTTACTGAACGCTCACGAACAAATCGAACGAACTAGACTTTTGTTCGTGTTTGTTCATTTAATTAAGAGTAAATTACAAAAATTGTCCTTTATGTTGACACCAGATTGCAAACTACGTCTTTTGTCATCAAAAAGTACCAAAAAAGTACTTGATGTTTGCAAACTTTTGCACGTTATGTCCTTTAGCGCTAACCCAATTAGTTTTCCTAGTTAAATCTAGCCATTATTTATATTAAAAATATTTTAATACATAACCAGCCACCACCCTTGCACCACCTACCCCCACCAGCCACCCCCCCACACCCACCGACCACTGCCACCACAGCCTGCCAGGCTGCCACCAACCCTAACCCCACCCTAGATCTGGATGTCGTCCACCGCAACCGCCATATCACCTTTCCGGCCATACCTCTCAGCGGCTCCAAACAAAAATCAAATCCATATATAACACTTTATCCATTTGGGTAGATGGTTTATTAGTGGGTGGAACACTATATAGAAGAAGATCTCTGCAATTTGAGAGTTCCATCTCAATTCCAAGATTCCTAACACATAACCCAAAATAAAACGTTATTATCCCAATAATCATCTTCAATTTTTTCAACATTTTCAATGAAATTGGTGGGGTTGGAATTTGGGGTTAATGAAGACCCTTCAAAACATACGGTGTGTATTCCTCAACATTTCATTAAACCCAACACAAAGATAACTACAACATCCACTTTGATGTTGTGGGGCATTCAGATCTGGATCCACTAAAATGATTTCAAATGGGTAAGATATCGTATTTGATTTCTTGGTGGTGCGATAGCGGAGATGCAATGGTGGTGGTCATGTGATAGTGGTCGTGCTATGGCGGTGGTGGGGTGTGTGGAGGTGGTGGTGATCCGACGGGGTGTGTGCAGGTGGTGGCAGTGGCCCGGTGAAGTGTATGGCGGTGGTGGTCGGTCCGGTGGTGGTGGTCTGACAATTAGAGAGACAAAAATGTATGTGTGTGTGTGTGTTGTGTGTATGTGAGAGAGAGAGAGAGGTGTAATGCCTCGCTTTTTGTATTTTCCTTAATTAGAAAGTGTAATCGTATTTCTATTTTTGGAAACTTGTATTAGTATCGTATTCGTATTTCTTTTCCCAATCTTGTAATCTGAGACTTTGATCGTAATAAAAATTCATACTTGATATATACTTGTCTTACATGTATTCAAATCGTTTAAATACATGTTCACATACAAACCGATACTTGTTATACGTGCAAATACTCATACATTCATACTTGATGCTCAAAATATACTTACTTATGCGTTAAACACTTAAAAACATGCCAAAATACCAAGTTTTAGCATAAAATGAAGGAAAAACCAAGTTCATGTACTAAAAGTGACAAAAATCAAAGAAGTTTCTGGAATAACACATCTCGCGGCCCACGACTGTCCCCCTTGCCTTCTATCACGGCCCGCCAGAGGGCATAATCCGCAGATTGTTGTATCTAGCTCATGGATTGGGCAAATGTGTGTTTTTAGTTATGTTTCTTGCATTTATTACTCACCTAACTCACCCCCAAACCTCAATTATAAATACCCACCTCCTGCCACACTCACTTCACACCTCAAATACTCACATCTCTCTCTAAATCTCTCTCGAACTCTATCCAGAAAGTTCAAGACTTTCAAGTGAGTTCTAACTCACTTCTACCTCCCTTATTTACTCTTTCTTCCTTCTTAACACTTGGAACACCTCTAGGAGTGTTTCCATAGGTTTTTCCATGGAAAACCAACATGGAACATCACCACATTTGAGGTCACAAGTGTAAGAACCTTCCATTTTAATAAGGGTTTTAACCCACAAGTGTTGTATCCTTCCAAGCTTGTTCTTGAAATAAGACTTGAGTTGGTAGTGTGTGATTAGTTGGAAGCCTTGGCTATCTTACCTTCTATCCACCACCTCACTTGATGATTTTGAATATTTTACATCTTTCACTTTTATTTTTAACTTATTCATGACCATCCTTGTTGTTCTTGTAACAACTTGTGAATTGGTGAACAATACGAAAGAGGTTAAAGGAAGGTTATCCTCCTACCTCCATGCATGACTTTTATGAACTTCCATGATAAATATGATCTACTTATTATGTATATTATATAATATATATATACACTAACCGAAACCTTGATGATAATCAAATTTTGAATCGATCTTGTACCTGGTGCTACACCAATCGTAAAATCTCCTTATCGGTTAGCCCCGTCTGAGATGCAAGAGTTATAGAGAGCTCAACAAACTGACCATCAAGAATCGCTATCCATTAGCTCGTATTGATGATCTTTTAGATCAACTTCAAGGTGCCACCTATATTTCAAAGATCGACCTTCGTTCTGGTTATCATCAACTTAGAGTGCGTGAAGAAGATATTCCCAAGACTGCTTTTCGAACTCGTTATGGTCACTATGAATTCATGGTCATGCCTTTTGGGTTGACCAATGCTCCTGCTGTTTTCATGGATTTGATGAATAGGGTGTGCAAACCCTATCTCGATCGGTTCGTCATAGTTTTCATTGATGATATTCTCATTTACTCCAAGACCAAATCTGATCACGAGCGTCACCTTCGACTTATTCTAACACTCCTGAGAACCGAAAAGATTTATGCTAAGTTCTCAAAATATGAATTCTGGCTAAAAGAGGTACAATTTCTTGGTCATGTCATCAATGACAAAGAGATTCATGTTGACCCTGCAAAGATCAAAGCGGTACAAGAGTGGCAAGCGCCACGTACTCCTACTGAAGTTAGGTCATTTCTTGGTCTCGCTGGTTATTATCATCGTTTCATTGCAAATTTATCTCGTATCGTCGTTCCCCTCACAGCCTTGACTCACATGGGAAAACCCTTTATTTGGGGACCCAAACAAGAAGAGGCTTTTCAAACTTTGAAGCAAAAGCTTTGTGATGCACCTATTCTTACACTTCCTGGTGGTTGCGAAGACTTTGTGGTTTACTGCGATGCGTCAGGGCAAGGGTTAAGGTGCATTTTAATGCAAAGAGGAAAGGTGATAGCCTATGCCTCAAGGTAACTCAAGGTGCATGAAAATAATTATACCACTCACGACCTAGAACTTGGAGCAGTCGTGTTCGCTCTCAAGATATGGAGGCATTATCTCTATGGTACCAAGTGTGAAATTTACACTTACCACAAGAGCCTACAACATATCTTCAATCAAAAAGAGTTGAACATGAGACAACAACGTTGGGTCGAACTCCTAAATGACTATGATTGTGAAATTCGATATTATCATGGCAAGGCTAATGTTGTGGCTGACGCCCTCAGTCAAAAGGAGTATGCAAACTCAATCCGTCTCTTGTGTTCCCAAATTGTGACCGATCTTCAAAATCGAATTAGAACCGCTCAACATATTTTCGTCACAGAACATGACGTGCGAGACGAACTGTCTTGTGGAGTTGAAACCAAACTAGAATCCAAGTCGGATGGTATTCTCTATTACTTGACCGTATTTGGGTACCTGATCGTTATGATCTTCGTGTTTTTTCTCATGAACGAGGCTCACAAAACTCAATACTCTATACATCCGAGAGCCGATAAGATGTATCATAATCTACGACACTTCTACTGGTGGCCTGGCATGAAGAAAGATATCGCTATATTTGTTTCTAAGTGCCTTACCTGTTCCAAAGTGAAAGTTGAACATCAAAGACCTTCAGGACTCCTTGTCCAACCCAAAATACCTGTATGGAAGTGGGAAAATATAACCATGGATATCATTACCAGGTTACCTCGCACCTCCAGTGGGTATGACACCATTTGGGTTATCATTGATCGTCTCACTAAATCAACTCATTTCATTCCAATCCGTGAAGATTTCAAGAACGAGAAGTTAGCTCGTATCTATATCAATGAAATTGTAAGCCGTCATGGTGTACCCTTAAGTATCATTTCAGATCGAGACGGTCGTTTTACTTCACGAACATGGCAAGCCGTACAATCCGCTATGGGTGCACGTCTAGATCTCAGCACTGCCATTCACCCTCAAACTGATGGTCAATCTGAACGCACCATACAAACCCTCGAAGACATGTTGCGAGCGAGTGCCATTGACTTCAAGGGTAATTGCGATACTCATTTACCGTTAGTTGAATTCTCGTACAACAATAGCTATCATTCAAGCATCGGTATGGCTCCTTTTGAAGACTTATATGGTCGAAAGTGCCGATCTCCTGTATGTTGGCACGAAATTGGTGAACCACAAATCACTGGACCTGAATTAATTCAAGAAACGACTGACATAATCCTCCAAATTCGAAATAATCTTCTAGCAGCTCGTAGTCGTCAAAAGAGTTATGCTGACAAACGACGAAAGCCATTAGAGTTTTGCGTTGGTGATCGAGTACTTTTGAAAGTATCACCGTGGAAGGGAGTGGTTCGTTTTGGTCAAAAGGGCAAGCTAGCACCACGCTATGTGGGACCATTCAAGATACTCGAAAGAGTAGGTCCTGTAGCATACAAGCTTGACCTACCAGAAGAACTCAACATAATTCATCCCACATTTCACGTATCAAACTTGAAAAAGTGTCTCGCCGACGAAAATCTCCATATTCCTTTAGAAGATATTCAAATCGATGAATCAATGCACTTTGTTGAAAGACCGGTAGAAATCATGGACTTCGGTGAAAACCGTTTGAGACGAAGTCGTATTCCAATAGTCAGGGTGCGTTGGGAGTCAATACGAGGACCCGAGTTTACTTGGGAACGTGAAGACTCAATGCGCGAGAAATACCCGCATCTTTTTCCAGTTACGGCTACTACTTAAATTTCGGGACGAAATTTCTAAAAGTAGGGGATACTTTAACAATTGTGTAAAACGGGTTTCAAAAACCCGCACCGTTTATTAATCAAGTGTTGGTTATATGTTCGTTGCGTATTTATTAGTGCCGATTATTTTAATTTGTCACAATTAATAAATGTTATTATAATTTAAACCATAATTAATAAATAAAACAATAAGTAAGCTATATTAACCTTTAAAATAATAGATCAAAAATTAAAATAAAAAGAAAGGGGGAAACAGGAATCGAACCCGGGTCTCCCGCACATACACACACATCAAACACCATTGCACTACACGCACATTAGTGCTAAAATTGAAAACATTTAAATGTTATGTTAAGAAAACGTTTAAACCTGCAAGTTCAGAATCATCGTGAACGTAACCGCCCTTGATTCAAAGCCAAATCTTGTTGACCGTTATGCGGTTAATCAATCATAACCGGCGATCATAATCATTAATCAAGCCGTTATGAAAAATCACCAGTGTTTGGATACCTGATCGTGATGATCTTCGTGTTTTTCTCATGAACGAGGCTCACAAAACTCGATACTCTATACATCCGGGAGCCGATAAGATGTATCATGATCTACGACACTTCTACTGGTGGCCTGGCATGAAGAAAGATATCGCTATATTTGTTTCTAAGTGCCTTACCTGTTCCAAAGTGAAAGCTGAACATTAAAGACCTTCATGACTCCTTGTCCAACCCGAAATACCTGTATGGAAGTGGGAAAATATAAACATGGATTTCATTACCGGGTTACCTCGCACCTCCAGTGGGTATGACACCATTTGGGTTATCATTGATCGTCTCACTAAACCAACTCATTTCATTCCAATCCATTAAGATTTCAAGAACGAGAAGTTAGCTCGTATCTATATCAATGAAATTGTAAGCCGTCATGGTGTACCCTTAAGTATCATTTCAGATCGAGACGGTCGTTTTACTTCACGAACATGGCAAGCCGTACAATCCGCTATGGGTGCACGTCTAGATCTCAGCACTGCCTTTCACCCTCAAACTGATGGTCAATCTAAACGCACCATACAACCCTCGAAGACATGTTGCGAGCGTGTGCCATTGACTTCAAGGGTAATTGGGATACTCATTTACCGTTAGTTGAATTCTCGTACAACAATAGCTATCATTCAAGCATCGGTATGGCTCCTTTTGAAGCCTTATATGGTCGAAAGTGCCGATCTCCTGTATGTTGGCACGAAATTGGTGAACCACAAATCACTGGACCTGAATTGATTCAAGAAACGACTGACATAATCCTCCAAATTCGAAATAATCTTCTAGCAGCTCGTAGTCGTCAAAAGAGTTATGCTGACAAACGACGAAAGCCATTAGAGTTTTGCGTTGGTGATCGAGTACTTTTGAAAGTATCACGTGGAAGGGAGTGGTTCGTTTTGGTCAAAAGGGCTAGCTAGCACCACGCTATGTGGGACCATTCAAGATACTCGAAAGAGTAGGTCCTGTAGCATACAAGCTTGACCTACCAGAAGAACTCAACATAATTCATCCCACATTTCACGTATCAAACTTGAAAAAGTGTCTCGCCGACGAAAATCTCCATATTCCTTTAGAAGATATTCAAATCGATGAATCAATGCACTTTGTTGAAAGACCGGTAGAAATCATGGACTTCGGTGAAAACCGTTTGAGACGAAGTCGTATTCCAATAGTCAGGGTGCGTTGGGAGTCAATACGAGGACCCGAGTTTACTTGGGAACGTGAAGACTCAATGCGCGAGAAATACCGCATCTTTTTCCAGTTACGGCTACTACTTAAATTTCGGGACGAAATTTCTAAAAGTAGGGGATACTTTAACAATTGTGTAAAACGGGTTTCAAAAACCCGCACCGTTTATTAATCAAGTGTTGGTTATATGTTCGTTGCGTATTTATTAGTGCCGATTATTTTATATTTGTCACAATTAATAAATGTTATTATAATTTAAACCATAATTAATAAATAAAACAATAAGTAAGCTATATTAACCTTTAAAATAATAGATCAAAAATTAAAATAAAAAGAAAGGGGGAAACAGGAATCGAACCCGGGTCTCCCGCACATACACACACATCAAACACCATTGCACTACACGCACATTAGTGCTAAAATTGAAAACATTTAAATGTTATGTTAAGAAAACGTTTAAACCTGCAAGTTCAGAATCATCGTGAACGTAACCGCCCTTGATTCAAAGCCAAATCTTGTTGACCGTTATGCGGTTAATCAATCATAACCGGCGATCATAATCATTAATCAAGCCGTTATGCAAAATCACCAGTGTTTGGATACCTGATCGTGATGATCTTCGTGTTTTTCTCATGAACGAGGCTCACAAAACTCGATACTCTATACATCCGGGAGCCGATAAGATGTATCATGATCTACGACACTTCTACTGGTGGCCTGGCATGAAGAAAGATATCGCTATATTTGCTTCTGAGTGCCTTACCTGTTCCAAAGTGAAAGCTGAACATTAAAGACCTTCATGACTCCTTGTCCAACCCGAAATACCTGTATGGAAGTGGGAAAATATAAACATGGATTTCATTACCGGGTTACCTCGCACCTCCAGTGGGTATGACACCATTTGGGTTATCATTGATCGTCTCACTAAATCAACTCATTTCATTCCAATCCATGAAGATTTCAAGAACGAGAAGTTAGCTCGTATCTATATCAATGAAATTGTAAGCCGTCATGGTGTACCCTTAAGTATCATTTCAGATCGAGACGGTCGTTTTACTTCACGAACATGGCAAGCCGTACAATCCGCTATGGGTGCACGTCTAGATCTCAGCACTACCTTTCACCCTCAAACTGATGGTCAATCTGAACGCACTATACAAACCCTCGAAGACATGTTGCGAGCGTGTGCCATTGACTTCAAGGGTAATTGGGATACTCATTTACCGTTAGTTGAATTCTCGTACAACAATAGCTATCATTCAAGCATCGGTATGGCTCCTTTTGAAGCCTTATATGGTCGAAAGTGCGATCTCCTGTATGTTGGCACGAAATTGGTGAAGCACAAATCACTGGACCTGAATTGATTCAAGAAACGACTGACAAAATCCTCCAAATTTGAAATAATCTTCTAGCAGCTCGTAGTCGTCAAAAGAGTTATGCTGACAAACGACGAAAGCCATTAGAGTTTTGCGTTGGTGATCGAGTACTTTTGAAAGTATCACCGTGGAAGGGAGTGGTTCGTTTTGGTCAAAAGGGCAAGCTAGCACCACGCTATGTGGGACCATTCAAGATACTCGAAAGAGTAGGTCCTGTAGCATACAAGCTTGACCTACCAGAAGAACTCAACATAATTCATCCCACATTTCACGTATCAAACTTGAAAAAGTGTCTCGCCGACGAAAATATCCATATTCCTTTAGAAGATATTCAAATCGATGAATCAATGCACTTTGTTGAAAGACCGGTAGAAATCATGGACTTCGGTGAAAACCGTTTGAGACGAAGTCGTATTCCAATAGTCAGGGTGCGTTGGGAGTCAATACGAGGACCCGAGTTTACTTGGGAACGTGAAGACTCAATGCGCGAGAAATACCCGCATCTTTTTCCAGTTACGGCTACTACTTAAATTTCGGGACGAAATTTCTAAAAGTAGGGGATACTGTAACAATTGTGTAAAACGGGTTTCAAAAACCCGCACCGTTTATTAATCAAGTGTTGGTTATATGTTCGTTGCGTATTTATTAGTGCTGATTATTTTAATTTGTCACAATTAATAAATGTTATTATAATTTAAACCATAATTAATAAATAAAACAATAAGTAAGCTATATTAACCTTTAAAATAATAGATCAAAAATTAAAATAAAAGAAAGGGGGAAACAGGAATCGAACCCGGGTCTCCCGCACATACACACACATCAAACACCATTGCACTACACGCACATTAGTGCTAAAATTGAAAACATTTAAATGTTATGTTAAGAAAACGTTTAAACCTGCAAGTTCAGAATCATCGTGAACGTAACCGCCCTTGATTCAAAGCCAAATCTTGTTGACCGTTTATGCGGTTAATCAATCATAACCGGCGATCATAATCATTAATCAAGCCGTTATGCAAATCACCAGTGTTTGGATACCTGATCGTGATGATCTTCGTGTTTTTCTCATGAACGAGGCTCACAAAACTCGATACTCTATACATCCGGGAGCCGATAAGATGTATCATGATCTACGACACTTCTACTGGTGGCCTGGCATGAAGAAAGATATCGCTATATTTGCTTCTGAGTGCCTTACCTGTTCCAAAGTGAAAGCTGAACATTAAAGACCTTCATGACTCCTTGTCCAACCCGAAATACCTGTATGGAAGTGGGAAAATATAAACATGGATTTCATTACCGGGTTACCTCGCACCTCCAGTGGGTATGACACCATTTGGGTTATCATTGATCGTCTCACTAAATCAACTCATTTCATTCCAATCCATGAAGATTTCAAGAACGAGAAGTTAGCTCGTATCTATATCAATGAAATTGTAAGCCGTCATGGTGTACCCTTAAGTATCATTTCAGATCGAGACGGTCGTTTTACTTCACGAACATGGCAAGCCGTACAATCCGCTATGGGTGCACGTCTAGATCTCAGCACTGCCTTTCACCCTCAAATTGATGGTCAATCTGAACGCACCATACAAACCCTCGAAGACATGTTGCGAGCGTGTGCCATTGACTTCAAGGGTAATTGGGATACTCATTTACCGTTAGTTGAATTCTCGTACAACAATAGCTATCATTCAAGCATCGGTATGGCTCCTTTTGAAGCCTTATATGGTCGAAAGTGCCGATCTCCTGTATGTTGGCACGAAATTGGTGAAGCACAAATCACTGGACCTGAATTGATTCAAGAAACGACTGACAAAATCCTCCAAATTTGAAATAATCTTCTAGCAGCTCGTAGTCGTTAAAAGAGTTATGCTGACAAACGATGAAAGCCATTAGAGTTTTGATTTGGTGATCGAGTACTTTTGAAAGTATCACCGTGGAAGGGAGTGGTTCGTTTTGGTCAAAAGGGCAAGCTAGCACCACGCTATGTGGGACCATTCAAGATACTCGAAAGAGTAGGTCCTGTAGCATACAAGCTTGACCTACCAGAAGAACTCAACAGAATTCATCCCACATTTCACGTATCAAACTTGAAAAAGTGTCTCGCCGACGAAAATCTCCATATTCCTTTAGAAGATATTCAAATCGATGAATCAATGCACTTTGTTGAAAGACCGGTAGAAATCATGGACTTCGGTGAAAAGCGTTTGAGTCGAAGTCGTATTCCAATAGTCAGGGTGCGTTGGGAGTCAATACGAGGACCCGAGTTTACTTGGGAACGTGAAGACTCAATGCGCGAGAAATACCCGCATCTTTTTCCAGTTACGGCTACTACTTAAATTTCGGGACGAAATTTCTAAAAGTAGGGGATACTGTAACAATTGTGTAAAACGGGTTTCAAAAACCCGCACCGTTTATTAATCAAGTGTTGGTTATATGTTCGTTGCGTATTTATTAGTGCCAATTATTTTAATTTGTCACAATTAATAAATGTTATTATAATTTAAACCATAATTAATAAATAAAACAATAAGTAAGTTAAATTAACCTTTAAAATAATAGATCAAAAATTAAAATAAAAAGAAAGGGGGAAACAGGAATCGAACCCGGGTCTCCCGCACATAAACACACATCAAACACCATTGCACTACACGCACATTAGTGCTAAAATTGAAAACATTTAAATGTTATGTTAAGAAAACGTTTAAACCTGCAAGTTCAGAATCATCCTAAACATAACCGCCCTTGATTCAAAGCCAAATCTTGTTCACCGTTATGCGGTTAATCAATCATAACCGGCGATCATAATCATTAATCAAGCCGTTATGCAAAATCATCGAGTGTAATTTCAGTTATAAGTCAAAATTCAAATCATGAACGGATCTGAAACTGAAGCAGGACTGAATCATTGATCTATAAATACCAGCACTATCACTCTAACGAATTCGCTATTTTCCTTCGCAACTTACCTCTGTTCTCTCCGCTCAAATCTCTGTTCGTCGGAAAACTCATCTGCCTTCGCCGGAATTATTCATCGGAAAACCGGGAATCCTACTTTCCTAGTGGTATGAATCTTTAAAACCCTGCTCCCTATGTCCATGTTATATTTACCTTGTTCGTAACCAGGAAAATCGGTTTTGTCATACGTACATGTCGGGATTCAGAAGCTGGGTTATTTTAAGTGAAGAAGATGAAGTTAATCAGTTTATATATATAATTAAATGTGGGTTTTAAGAGGGTTAGACACATAGTCCAGTGGTGGACTATGTGCAATTTCAAAGCACAGGTCATGGGTTCGATTCGTGTACGTATCCGGTTCCAGCAATAACAAAACATTTTTCTTTTAAGTTTAACAGAACACCCCTCAGATAGTACTTAAGTTTAATATAAATCTTAATTTAAATGGGTTAGACACCCAGCCCAGTTGGTTGGGCTGGGTGCAAATCAAGTTAAGGGCGCGGGTTCAAGTTTTAGTTAGCATGCCGGTTAGGTTGGTTTTAAAAATCTTTTTAATTAAATGATTTCTGAATTTATGTAAACAGGGTATAAGTATAATAAAAATCAAGTATCTAACGGGTTAGACACGTAGCTCAGTCGGAAGAGCTGCGTGCACGTGAACAGAAGGTCTAGAGTTCGAATCCCGCCACACGCATCTAATTCCACCATAAAACCAGTCAGGTCCCTCCTGTCAGACCTGACAATATTTTTTAATACTATTTTATTTTATTTATTTATATTACTTATATATATTTCTTTTAGTTAAAAATCAATTAAAAATACTTAAAAATACAAATTTTTGAAGGTTTAAAAATCTCAAAAAAAAACCCACAAAAATAACCTAAAAATCTTATAAAAAGTATTAAATCAAAATATTAATTGGTTTATATTTATCGAATTTTTCGCGTTATTATTTTAGGTTAGTATTCGTTTGTCGATCAACTCCTCAATTCGTGCGCATTCAAGGAACGCACCCACTGTGAGTGAATCTTTACAAACTCCCTTTTAATCACGTTTTGGGGTGTATCATGTGTCGTACATGTTTTATTTATTTATTTTAACACTTGTGCTAACATCGTAACGTGATCATATGTGTATTTTTATTGGTGTGATTATGTGTGGTTACATTTTATCATTTCAGTGCAATCGATCATTTAAGGCCCATCAATTCCTCGTTGGATACGAGTTGAGCATCGGGTGCCTCATTAGATCGGCTCCGTTTTTTATTGAGCCTTGATCTCAAGTTCATCATTCATCATGTCATGTGTTCATTGTGGATATTATGTGGTTTGTAATTGTTTATATATATGCATATGCTCACTTATGATTCAAGCACAAATTTTTATTTAAATAACTGATATACCAATTGTTTAAATTGTTTTACTTTCATTCACTCGCCAACTTTTGTTGATCCAAACCTTTGTTTTACGCATGATACAGGTGGATAGGCCGAGGAGGGGAACACATTGGAATGGCCTTAGAAGATTAATAAATTACATATTGTTTGGAACAATGTTTATTTGTGCTTGTATGTTTCCTTGTTTAGATATTTGAAGTTTTAGTTTCAATGAAACAAATATGAAACCTTTTAGTAAATGTCATGAGCTTTGGTGATAACCCAATTATGCCCCGACTGTTATTTCCGCTGCGAGTCGGGGTGTGACACACTCGATCCATTATACATGCTTATTGCTATGCTTAGGTTCATGCTAGATACATACATGCTTCTTGTCATTAACTTAGCTAACCCAAACTTAACATATATAGCGCTATAGGAATAGCACACAACCCGTCGGGGTATTGTTAAGCTTAAGCTTATTCTTATTCTTAAATAGTCTCGTTACGTTGTGTGACGAGGGACACTTAATTCTTGTGGACACTTGGGTTTGACAACTAGTATTGCATGCTAGCTTACCTTGCATACAATTACCATGTGGATTTGAGTAAACTCTTTTATACCTATGCTATGTACTTAAACTTGTGTACTCGCCAATGCTTTTGTGTTGAACTATACTTTTAACATGTTGCAAGTTAAGGATGTTGAACATGACGAAAATTTAGTATGGATGCCATAGAAACACACCTAGAATATTAGGTTTTTATGTTGTAATGTCGTTGAATTTATTGTATTTGAATTTATGTTGTAATTTAACTCTTTGATTTATGAAATGAAACTAACCTTTGTTTATATTGGTTTACTTATTAAATGTATAAACGTAAATCAACTTCTAGTGATACGGTTAGCAACCAAATTTTGTTTAAATAAAACCTTTTGGGGACCAAAGACATTCGAATTTCGACCAAAATTCTGCAACAATTCTCCCTCCAAATCAGATCTGAGATCTGTGGTAAGATTACTATTCCAAGATTTATCAAAATTAAATGTTTATTCTATTTCGATGTTGATTCTTGAACATGATACCTGCATAACATTTGATTTGTGTTCCAATTCATGATGCTTACTTTTCGAAATTGATGAACTTTATTTAGGTTTTCTACAGAGAGAATAAAAGTAATTAGTTTCGGTAGATATGGATCCGGATTCGGTTAAATCGACCCTGCAAACTTTAGCGTATGGAAATGTAATGGCTGCAGCTGCTCGTGATTATCAGAAGGTGTCTTTTTTAATGTAACTTATGGTTGAATTTTACTCTTTTTTTTCATAGAATAGTTTTTATTGAAATTGGGTTTGTAAAATAATGTTAGATATGATACTAAAATTCAACTAAAAACTCACGGTACTCTTTTTTTTTTTTTTTTTTTTGAGGTTAGAAAGATATTAACTTGATACTTAAGGAGCCAAATTTGGACTAGTTATGTGGAGTGAATGCTTATACGGTCGAGATTGGTATTGAATTTTAGAAATATTGAAGTTTTTAGCCCATGTTTGCTAATGGAAGTAGGTTGCAAACGAACTAAAACGAACAGTTCATGAACTTTCGGCGGGAAGTTCGTTTGTGTTCGCTCGTTTATTAAACAAACGAACACGAACAAGAAGTTCCGTTTGTTTAGTTGAATGAACGAACATTAACAGAGGTCGCGTTCATTCGTTTATGTTCGTGAATGTTCGGTATCGTGTTCGATTGTGTTCGATAGTTCATTAGTGTTTTTATTTTTTTTGTTTTATTTAAATGTTTCAAAATTATGACAAATAAAATATTTAATAAGTGTAAGTGTATTAAATATTATGTTTATGAACGCTTGTTTGTGTTCGTTTGTTTCCATTTGTGTCAATGAACATTAGTTTGTGCTCATTTGTGTTCATCAATATTCGTTTTCGTTCGTTGCCTGAAACTAACAAACAAACACAAACGAACACGAACAAGTTCATTTCCGTAACGAACAAACACGAACATATAATCTCGTTCGATAAGTGTTAATGAGGAGTTCGGTGAACACATATATTTTTTAACTAACGAACTTCGTTCGGTTCGTTTGCAGCCCTAAATGGAAGTGTATATATAATGCAGCTAAGTGCAAATATAGAGAACTAAGTGAGCCATACTGGCTCCTGAATCTTTACTGGAATTGTGAAATAACAAACTACCTTGAAGGAAGAATGGTCTGCGTACCAGTCTTATATTATATTTGATTCATCGTAGCATGATTGGCTGCGTGAATGCCAAAACCTTGTTAATTCTTGTGCCTACTACAGTCTGTGTTTCCAGCAATCTTCAACGTTTACTGTCTATTTATTATATACCGGCTTTATGCACTTATTTGACTGCTTATTCACCTCACATTTTTTATTCTCGGCTCACTTATCATCTATGTCTAAAATGATGCTTAGGGTCTTTTTTGTTTTCTTAATAAATCTTGATTCATATCGCATTCGCTTATTTTCTTAAGCATATCACATACTTATTCTTATAGGAATTGTTAGCTCAAGAAAAGGCACAAGCCTCGTCCTCGAAGAATGAGGATGTGGATCTTGATGAGTTGATAGATGTAAGTTGCATTGTACGATACTGCAATATATGTTTGCTAATTAAAATCTTCATTTTGTTACTCACATTGAACTGTATATCAGGACCCTGAGCTAGAAAAGCTACATACTGATAGGATTGCGGCCCTTAAGGTTGTAACTTGACTATTTTCTTTTGCAAACATACGTAGCGCAGGAAGTTGAGAAATATATATTAAGATTTAAATCATTTAATGTCTTTGTGCTTATATCTTTGATTTAAAAGAGAGAAGCCGAAAAGAGACAATCATTGACCAAAAAAGGACATGGAGAGTACCGGGAAATAACCGAAGGAGACTTTTTAGGTGAAGTCACTGGTAGTGTAAAGGTGATTTGTCACTTCTACCATAGGGAGTTCTATCGTTGCAAGTAAGTTTTTTTTTTGTATAATATTAGGAAATAGGAATCATGGTTAAACTGAAAATATAGATATGACTTGAAACTTATGCATATGTTTATTTCATACACTGAATGTAATAAATAAAAAAAAGGTCATGTTCTTGTAATAGTTCTGTTTTAAATTTATATCATGCATTCACAAACATGTATGGAATTGAATATTTTTGAGAGGATGACAAGACTATATGTGAGAATCTTAACAACTATGATAACCATTAAAAGAATGTGACAGTTTTAGAGGATCATGAGACTATAAGGATAAAAATAGTAAAAGATTTCTATTTTATAAATTCTTAATTGATGATAACATTTATATCTCCCGCAGGATAATGGACAAGCATTTGAAGGCTCTTGCACCAAATCATCTCGATACCAAGTTTATTAAAATAGACGCAGAGGTCTGTAATCTGTTTCTGTAATACATTTTTACTTTGTTATCCCCACAATTCACTCTTCAAAGCTGTTTTTGTGTATTATTATATTCAACTTACAATATGGTTATCATTTTCAAATGTCATACAGAATTCCCCGTTCTTCGTCACCAAACTAGGAATCAAGACCCTGCCATGTGTCATATTGTTCAGGTCAGACTCATGATCATGCTACTAGTTTTGAGTTTTGGTTTTTCATAAGCCTAGCAAAATGTGTGGGGCGGGTCGGGTTGGGTCAGTAAGGTAACGAGTCACAGTGGGTTGTTTTATAAATGCATCAAATGGGCTCAAGTTGAAACGGGTGGCTTAGAAGTTAGCAAGTTTTATAAGAGTGAACCTTTTTCACCCATTATTAATCTGTGTAGACTTGGTCAAATCAACCTGTTTACAAAACTTGGTCAAACGGGTGGCTTAGTTTTTGATGTGAGGCTGAAAATTCAGTTTTTTTTTTCTCAGAAACGGAATTGCAGGAGATAGGCTTGTGGGGTTCCAAGATTTGGGAGGAAAAGACGATTTTACCACTAGGAGGCTAGAAGCTTTGTTGATAAAGAAAGGTACCCGAAAATGAATTTACTTTTGATCGGTTTTGGTATCGTGTTGATTATTGTATTTGTTGTGTAGGTATAATTGACGAGAAGAAAAAGGAAGACGATGAAGAAGCCGAATATGATGAAAGTAGACGTAGAACAGTTAGATATTCTACAAATCAGGATTCCGACTCTGAGTGAACTTATGTTATGTATCGCAAATTAATGATCGTATCATGTAATTTGTTGACATTTTGGTTTACTGGATTTATGGATACAAACATCATTTCGTATTGTGTTTTGTTTATTGTTGTCGGTTTTGAACTATAGCTAATCAGTAAGATATGAATAACGAAATAGAGAAAATTAATCTGTCATGATCATTCTAATAAGTATATGTTGAGCTTTTTACTAGAAAAAGTATATAAAAATAAAATGCAACTCTACTAAAGAAAAAAATATACATATAAGACGAGGAACAAGTGTTGTTGATCAACGTATTCACCCACGCCGTTTGTGTAGACTGTGTTAATAGGGAGAACCACATCGACAATCAAAGACGTACTTTAAACATAACGGGTTAATGAATGAAGATGATCGGTAGTTTCCCAAGTGGGGGTAAATTATTGCTTGCGAACGAGCCTAAAATGGAAGAAACATCTCCGGCAGTGTGTTCCAAAAAAAGAGTTTCATGTGAGGAGATGAATACAGGAGCGATGATGATTGCTACTATTGTAACGAGAAAGATCATACGCAAGGCCGTCGCCCTTAATTTACAGAAAAATGTTGATGAAGGTGAGACACATGTAGTTCTACCAGGCAACACAGAATCAACTGAATGCAGCTGCTTCCGAAAAATAAATTTATCTTCAGAATTAAAACGCCAAAGACATGCAGTTCACTAACTTAGTGTTTTAGTTGTTTCTCTCACTGTAATTTTAAAGCACTGCATTTCTACTTAAAATTGGTTGCGTAAGCGTAATGAACACATCCCCTTGCTACATCTCTAATTGCAACCATAGTTTGTTTATGCAAAACGAGTTGTGCATGAAACCAGAATCCGTACACATGCTTATTATGCCAAAACCGATGTCAAAAAATGTTCTGCATAACCAAAATTGACCTGTAAACATGATATGCAACCGGTCTACATACTACTTCAGGTTGCCTTGGGTTGGGAAGACTTAACCGCACCAGATCTCGGCTGGGTGACGGTGGGTGATTTGGTGAACCAGGTGGTGTACAGGAACTGCTTGTTGGGACCGACATGGTTGCATATTTGCTTAAGTTTCTGTCTCTCCTTCATCCATCTCAATACGGTCTTCATCTGTGTTTTGCTTGTTAAATCTTTTACACCAACTTGCTGCAAAATGTTTGTAATCAAATCACGGTTATATCAGGAATTCCTTAACAGCATCAAACTCGTCGCATAATGAACCAAGTTTTTTAAGTCACCTGAACGCATTCCCATGCTTGAGCAACACTAAGAGGACCATGTTCCTGTACGATTTCAAATAAAGCCCTTGTGATGGTTTGACTTTGCTCTGGTCGAAACCTGGGCTGTAATGCCTTCACTGCAGTAGTAAACATGATGCTTTTTCGGGATTAAAATCCACAGCCCTCTGCAAAAATCATTCAGTGATACAGTAAAAAAAAAGAACGATAATCATCAACTTAAAAACATCAAGGCTAAAGAAACTCCACCATGAGTAACGAAAAAGGTTAAATTAAAATTTTAATTGGCCATTTAGCCAATGAAGTTCGAGATTCAACTAGCACCTATAATTTTATCGTTTTTCATAAAGATCTTGACTTTCGATCGTCCTAAAAAAATGCCTAACTTGAAGATACAAAGATATCTAAGAACTTGTAATCTAGCATGTTTAAGACAGATTCTAGTTGGTAATTATCTCTTCTTTCTTTTTCTGAGGGGCTTTTGACAACATAGTATTTTACATATAAACCTATTTTTCAAGTAAACCTTTCAAAATTTGTTCACCCGTGGATTGTTTTTACAAATAAACCTCCTACGAACCCTAATTTTGACCAATTTTGTCCAAAAACTATATGAGGCGTGACGTTTTGATCCGTTTTCCTCACTCGCCCCTCCAGTGTGCCTTTTTAAACCAAGACCAAAACAGGCTTCTATTTTGCATTATTACTCTTAACAAACCAATCCATATATCAGGATCCAAACGTGAGATTTCATACATTCCGCTGAGTACTAAAGAAACGGCTTAGTCTCTTACAGGCATAACATAGCTGTTAATGGCGAACAACGACAAATAACTATACGCTAGGAAAAAAAATTAATCATATATTATATCAAAATACCCTGGTATATATGCTATTTTATATGTATATTAACAAAAACCTGAAATCCAGCTATTTTATAGCTATATTTAATTGCTATTTATATCAAAAAATAAAATAGAAAAATAAATTGTTGCTATTATCGCTATCTATCGCTACAACCCTAATAGCGAGCCTAGACCTATACGCTACGTAGCGCGTTATAGCGATCGTTATGCTTACTATTGACAACTATGCTTACAGTAGGCCAGTCAATGGATGGATATGGATTGGATCTTGATCCGATCCATGATCCAACATAATGGATCGTGATCTGATCCATATCCAAATATTTTTAAATGGATGGATCACTATCCGGATCGATCCATATTAAAAAAATATAATAAAAAAACTCTAAAAAATAAAAAAAAAATCACAAAAAAATAAAAAAAAATACAAAAATCTAAAAAATAAATCAAAACAATCCATAAAAAAAAAATTCAAAAAAACTCTACAAATTCAAAAAAATCTAAAAATTCGAAAAGAAATAGACATCATAGAATGAAACCATCTCCTTGATCTCTTGTAAAAAGTAAAACAGAAACTCCTAAGAACCAACACTGGTCTACTCAACAATAATTCAAACAAAATGCACCAAAATCTCAACATTCATACAAATTAAGCGGTCTCCTTCTTTAGCTAGGCTAGCTCTTGCCTAACGACTCCCGCTTTCTGCAGATCACAAAACAAAAACACAATTAGACTAAGTTATCAATAGTTAAAAACCTAACATTGCTATATGGTAAAGACGATAAAAGTATATTAGTAAATACTATATTGTTGGATACTTTTGATTTGGTCTTGCTGCATAGTTAATGTGACAAATGCTACAAATATGTCTATTTCAACCCATTGCTAACAACCATGCCTAAGTACATTCTTACATGATATGATTATAACCTTAACTGTGACCTTATACAACCATGGTGAATATGTTTCAAAATAGTTTAAAATAGGAATAGAATAACCAATCTAAAGTTCCAAACGCAACGGAAAAACTGATACAGTTTTACAACAGTACTAAACATTTTGAGTAGACTGCAATTAACAGCTTGTTGAATAGACTGCAAGAGTTCTGTTTATTAACAGCTTGTTGAATGCAGATTCTTTGTTATATTTTCCTTTTCAATTATTTTTTGAACACATAAGCTTTTTAAATTGCGTTTCTGTTGCTAAGACTTTTGAGGTAGTATGTCTACTACATTTTGTGTGAGGATTCAAATGACAGTAAAGCTTTACTTACATTACTTACAGCATGTAAAGACACTTTCTGCTGAATCCAAACAAGGAGCTCGGCTCGACTCGGCTTGCGCTATTTTGAGAACAACCTCAAATGAGCTAAAAGCTTGGCTGGAGCTCGCTTCAATATCGCTTAAACAAGCCAAAGCTCGGCTCGAGCTCGGCTCATCAATGTTATCATCGTTATAATTATATTATACATAAAATAAATAAAATTTTGTTTGGGCTTGTATTTCAGGCTCGAGCTCGGGCTCGATAACTAAACGAGCTCTATTTCAAGCTTGGGCTCGGGCTCGTTAAAGCTCGGCTCGTTTAAGCTTTTAACCGAGCCAATAACGAGTAGCTCCCGAGCCTTTGGGCTTGTTTACACCCCTAGTTGCGTTGAAGGAACTCATCGGATTTTAGTCTATGAATTTGTAGAAAATAACAGTCTTGACCATGCACTATTAAGTAAGCTTAATAATATACTTATATACAAGGATTTGCTCTTTCAGTTTAGTGTTAACTCTTAAGTATGCTATAACGTTATTACAGGAAAAAACGAAGCAAAAACGAAGCACTATAATTCTATAAACAAATAATTAAACAATTACGACTTTTGTCTAAAATGTTAGCTGTGTGTAGCTAACTAATGGAAGCACTATAATTCTATAAACAAATAATCAAAGAAGCTCATCATTCTAGCGTTACTTTACCTTTTATATCAATTAAACGAATCAACAATTTTAAACCTAACACAACGGAATCACGAACTGTAATCGATTTTAAACCTAACACAACTGAATCCAGAATCAACCGAAACATAAGTGAGAAATTTGTAGGATCAGTGTGAGAAATTGAGAGAACTTACGGCGGTGGCTGTTGCTAGCGGTCCTGGTGGCTGCGAACGGTGGTTGTGGCGGAGATGAGGTGGGAGATCGACGTGTTGTTGCAGATTGTAAACGAATTGAAACCCTAAAGAGCGTCATTTGTTTTGTTTTTTTTTTTTTTTTAAGTAAATTGCTAAAATCGTCTTGGGAAACTGTCATTTTGGTCCCTGAGGTTTGGCCAGTTTTGCAACTTTAGTTCAAATCTCAAATCTTTTGCATCTAGGGCCTTGTGGTTTCAGTTTTATTGTCATTTTGGTCCAAATCTCAAATCATGTCAGATTTCTCAAATAAAACCCTGCTATTTTGTCCTTTTCTTCAGGGGTACTTTTGTCATTTTAAGCATTATTAACCCCAAACACCCCTAAAACTCACTCTGCGCGCACACACACACACACACACCCTCTCTCTCTCTCTCTCCAAACACCCATCTCTCTATTCTCTCTCACTCCTATTTGTCGAACACCACCACCACCGCCTCCGTGAACACCGTGAACTCCACCACCGCCATAGCGAGTTAACCAACCTTCAGCTGCAAACCCTAACGTTTCAATTCTCCACAGATCCAGCAACTGTACTTAAAAAATGGCTGAAATCCTAAGCCCTAGCCGTACTCCGGGCTTCAAACAGCGAGCGCCGGTCATATCGCCAGACCGAACTCTCTTTTTGGGCTCCAACGATGATAAACTCGAACATGCTGAAGCACGCGCCGCCCGTGTTGCTGCCAACCGCCTGAAACCTGTTGCGTTTTCCGCAAGCAACCGATGTTACTTCTACCGATACGTATCTAGGTCAAGAGCAGATCAAGGAAATGTTATAGAATTGCATCAAAATGGCAATAAATGTTACAGAATTACAGAATTGCATCAAAATGTTACAGAATCACGGTGGTGGTGGTGGTGGTGTTCAAGGAGGCGGTGGTGGTGGTGTTCAACATAGAGGAGTGAGAGAGAAGAGAGAGAAGAGAGAGATGGGTGTTTGGAGAGAGAGAGAGTGTGTGTGTGTGTGCAGAGTGAGTTTTAGGGGTGTTTGCGGTTTAATAACGATTTAAATGACTAAAATACCCCTGAGGAAAAGGACAAAATAGCAGGTTTTATTTGAGAAATCTGACCTGATTTGAGATTTGGACCAAAATGGCCATAAAACTGAAACCACAGGGCCCTATATGCAAAAGGTTTGAGATTTGGACTAAAGTGGCAAAACTGGCCAAACCTCAGGGACCAAAATGGCAGTTTACTCGTTTAATTAATTTTGATAGATCCATCCAAAATTGGTCAAACTCGGGGACGCTTTTAACAGTTTACTCTTTTTTTTTAATTAATAAGGGATTGATCTGGATGGATCATGGATCGATCCATATAATTGGATAAATAGATTGATCCATTGGATTAATTAATGGATTGATGGATATTTTTTATAATCCATTAAGTGATTTAAATGGATCGGATTGGATTGGATATGGATCAATGTCTAATCCATTGACAAGAGAGTTACAGAATGGCTGAAATCCTAAGCCCTAGCCGTACTCCGGGCTTCAAACAGCGAGCGCCGGTCATATTGCCGCACCGAACTCTCTTTTTGTCTCGAGCATGCTGAAGCACGCACCGCCCGTGTTGCTGCCAACCGCCTGAAACCTGTTGCGTTTCCGCAAGCAACCGATGTTACTTCTACCGATACGTATCTAGGTCAAGAGCAGATCAAGGAAATGTTACAGAATTGCATCAAAATGGCAATAAATGTTACAGAATTACAGAATTGCATCAAAATGTTACAGAATCACGGTGGTGGTGGTGGTGTTCGACAGAGAGGAGTGAGAGAGAAGAGAAAGATGGGTGTTTGGAGAGAGAGAGAGTGTGTATGTGTGTGTGTGCAGAGTGAGTTTTAGGGGTGTTTGCGGTTTAATAACGATTTAAATGACTAAAATACCCCTGAGGAAAAGGACAAAATAGCAAGGTTTTATTTGAGAAATCTGACCTGATTTGAGATTTGGACCAAAATGGCCATAAAACTGAAACCACAGGGTCCTAGATGCAAAAGGTTTGAGATTTGGACTAAAGTGGCAAAACTGGCCAAACCTCAGGGACCAAAATGGCAGTTTACTCGTTTAATTAATTTTGATAGATCCATCCAAAATTGGTCAAACTCGGGGACGCTTTTAACAATTTACTCTTTTTTTTAATTAATAAGGGATTGATCTGGATGGATCATGGATCGATCCATATAATTGGATAAATAGATTGATCCATTGGATTAATTAATGGATTGGTGGATATTTTTTATAATCCATTAAGTGATTTAAATGGATCGTATTGGATTGGATATGGATCAATGTCCAATCCATTGACAAGAGAGTTGGGTCGCACCTGAAGAAACCCTTGCGCTTCTTTGTTCTCAAATGCTCGGTCTAACGATATTATTAACTTGTTTTTATTATGCTGTGTATAAGAGTAAATTACTATTTTGGCCTTTGTGGTTTAGCCAGTTTAACTATTTCAGTCATAAAAATATCATTTAACATATCAGACCCTAAGGTTGTATTTTATAATGGTTTTGGCCCTTGACACTAATTTTGTTACTTTTTTTGAAGTTAAGTATAAGGGTAATTAGGTCATTATATACCTTAGGGTTGTTTTTTATAATTATAAAGTTCTTTTAATATTTAAGAGATTATTAATGCAATTACTCAAGTTTTTTTATTATTTCATTATTTTCACGATTATAATTAACAAAATACGTTTTAAATATACAAATAAATATGTATTTTCATAAAGTCGTTTTAAAAAATGATTTGTTTTTTTTTACATTTTGTTTAAACCATCTATCGTTTTTAAAATTGTTCCTTTTTAAACCATTTGTTTTTTTTAAATCATTCTTTTTCAAATCGTTTGTCTTTTAAAGATTTTTTAAGCACTTCATTTTATACCATTATTTTTAAAATCATTTATTTTTTAAATATTTAAAACAGCTCACTTTTTAAGTTGTTCATTTTTTAAATTTTACAAAACGTCGTGTATAAAAAAACAAAAGAAATGTAAGATTTGAAAAAAAGAAACATTCTAATAAAAAGTTTGCAAAAGATCGTTCGTTTTATGAACACCAATGTTTTTAATATTCGTTTTTTAAACCGCTCGTTCGTTTAAAATGGATCGTTTTTTAAATTCCTTTGATTTTGAAATTGTTCAATTTCTGAAGTTCTTTTTCTCTAATGGTCTATAAGTAAACTGAATAAAGTTTAAAAAATGAACGATTTCAAAAACGGTTCTAAACTGAACGGTTTATAGAGAAACGCTTTTAAAAATTAACAACTTAAAAAAAGTGAATTGTTTAAAAAGGTTTTAAAAAATGATTTTAAAAAGAGTGGTATAAAATGAATCGTTTAAAAAACTTTAAAAGACAAACAACTTTAAAAAGAACGATTTTAATAAGCAAGCGGTTTAAAAATGAATAATTTAAAAAAAAATAGACGGTTAAAAAGGTCAAAAAACAAATAATTTTAAAAACGACGTTTATGAAAAACAAACGCTTAATGAAAATATATATTTATTTGTATATATAAAACTATTTTGTTAAATAATAATCGTGAAAATAACGAAATAACAAAAAAACTTGAGTAGTTATATTATTAATCTCTTAAATATTAAAATTTGTAATTATCAAAAACAGCCTCTAAGGTATATAATTACCTAATTACCCTTACACTTAAATGCAAAAAAATAACAAAGTTAGTGTCAGGGGTCAAAATCATTATAAAATGCAACCTCGGAGTTTGATATGTTAAAAGACTCCTTTTTAGGCTGAAAGAGTTAAACTGGCTAAACCACAGGGTTCAAAACAGTAATTTACTCTTTGTATAAATTACTAGTTTAAGTTCACGTGTAACGGACCGCATAATAAAATATATTATTTAACATTTTTGACATAATTTTTTAATAAAAAATGTTCAATTACTAACGTAAGTAGTAAACTACATTGAATTGAAAGAAATTATTCCATCTCTGGTTTTTACCCTTGATAAAGCGACGTACAATGACCATGAGTGAAAACGGGTTGTTTCAAATATAAACCAACCCTAGATAGTGATTATCCTTGGCTTTTGTTGATTGTCATCATGAAACATATAGCTAATGAAAATTGTCTCATTTGAAATGCAAAAGGAATCTTTTCATCCAAAGGTATCAAATTAATTCCAGGTATAAATAATTACATGCTAATCAGCATACTGACTTCATAGACGATTTAAAAAAAAATTGTTTGTGCAATTAATTTTGCGTAATGATGTTTCCTTTATATCTTGTGAAGCCATGTGAAAACCAAATTGCTTAATGGTATGTTAATTATAAAGTTGTAGTATACAGTCTATCGGAAAGGCATGTATGAACAAATATCGTTTTATTTTTTAGGAAGCAATATATAGCATTTAGCCCGCCAAGCGGTTTCGAATGAATTGTTAGGTCCAACATTTATCGATTGTGCTGAAGCAATAGATACTGATTGATCAATTAAAGCAACCAATAATACAATTTTACTGTGACCTTAGGCGAGCAGATGTCCGGTATGCTTCAAATAATGGCTAGACCCTTTCCTACAATGACCGAAACCACTCATTTTCGATCAAGGAATAACTTATGTCCGTCATCGCACCTCAATACCAACGGTGATCACTGTTTGGTTCCATTATCAGTAAACTACATTGATCATTCCACAGAAACTCCATTTTGTTGCTAAAACAAAAAATCACCCGAAACTGCTAATATTCGGCTAAGTACTTTAATTAGTTTTTTCATTCATTTATATGACCTTTTTCCAATATAGAATTTAGTGTGTTTCGGACTTAGGAGCAACGATTGTAAAATAATATAAAATACATTTTTCACTCGAGTTACAAGAGCATGGTGGTCAAGATCACCTTCTTCAAGAGTCGGGTTTATCAAAATTTATAGGATCTGTAGAACATCTGTTGAAATTTGCAGCCTCTAATTTTCTACCATCAGGTAATGTACTAATGTTATTTGCTTATGTGACAATTATAATATATATTTTATGATAATTGAGATATTTAAAAAAAGAATATGTATACCTGATTAAATTTTCTTTGTTACCTTGGAAGCCATCTAACTATAATACTAAAGCAATAATCAATAAAAGTCTATATGCCAAAATCGTGATCCGAAAATAATGTGCTTGTTTATTAAACTATAGAGTAGAATATTAACAAATCCCATATTTTCATAAGGGGAATAACTAATAAGTATATTCAACTCCAATTATAAGTCTTTCCATCAATATCATATCTCGCATATATCTTTTAAATAGTATAGTAATCTAAAGATACAATAAATAAGGAAGATCATTAAGTAAATAAGGAAGTTCATTAAGATGAATAATGGAATTAAAGCAAAATAGTTTCCCCATTAAACCAAAGAGATATGGAGTAAGAGATTGCCAAATGGCAATAATAGGTTTAAGTTTATGCCATGTGGCATAAGATTGTTTTGTTTTAGTATAGTTAATAGATTTATATTAAAACTTTTAGTTATTGTTTAACTTTTATAATATTAATTTATATAAATTTTAATAATTATAAAAACCAATCAATCGACCTAGTAAAATTTCACTAATAGCAAAGTTATTGACAGGGGGAGGATCTTATATAGGCACATTGTACCTCTATCCTAACAAATAAAGTTCCAAGAGACCCCATGTTAAAAAACCTCAACTTCACATGAAATGATGAAAAGTATGTGATACATAAAAATGTTCATGTACAAGCTAAAACAATAGGAACTAGTGAAACTAAACCGACTAAGAATATGACGTTACTGAGCTACCAATAAGAACATGACATTACTGAGCTACCAATACCAAATAATGGAGGAAAAGAAAAGTAGTGGCAGTAAAACATCATAGGCACACACAAAAAAAATGAAGGTAACATGTGAAGGCCACTCAAAGAATAGGGAAAGTTAAACCCTATGACAAGGTTAAGATAGACATGTACCCCTTCCCCTTTACCCCACCCTATCTCACTCTTTCTAAAACTCTTTAATATTACGTTTCCACAAAGTTCTATCATTTACCATGAAGATAGATGTCACACCCTGACTCGCAGCAGAAATAGAAATCGGAGCACGATTGGATTCTCATCAAAGCTCATGACATTTACTATAATTAAGTTTCATAATTATTAATTGAAATTTAAAAGAAAATATTCAAACACAAAGGAACATACAAACACAAGAAAATATTGTTCTAAACAAGACATATTTTACTCATCTTCTATGGCCAATCCTAAGTGTTCCTCTCCTAAATTACATACACATTAGATCACAAATGGTGTTTGCACAAGTGTTTGAATAAATAAAGTATGTAAAGGACACATGATACACCCCAAAACATGAATAAAAGGGGAATTTGTAAGTATTCACTCACAGTGGGTGCGTTTTCTTGGATTGACGACGAACGCGCAAGAATCTGGATTTAATCACGAGAGAAACTAACCTAAATAGTAACGTAATAATTCGATAAATAAATAAAAATTAATATTTTTAATTAATGCTTTTTATTAGATTTTTAGGTTTATTTTTGTGGTATTTATTACAATTTTTAACTTAAAAAGTCTTATTTATAAGTATTTTTAATTAATTTTGATTAAAATAATAAAGAAATTGATTATTAAAAAAATACCCTTTTTCAGGGTTTGACTGGGTCGACCGGTTTGACTTGCATATTATTGGCAGCGTGTGAGGTTCGAACTCGTGACCTCCAATATACGTGCACACAGCTCTACCAACTGAGCTACGTGTCTAACCCGAAATAATCTCTAATTTAATTATAATTATATACTAATTAAGTTAGTTCTGAATTTATTTATTTAAAAAGGTTTTAAAATCATTGAACCGGTGCATAGCCCCATGAATCGAACCCGCGTCTCTGTTCTATGTTGCACCCAGCCCTACCAACTGGGCTGGGTGTCTAACCCAGTATGATTCAGAAATTATATTATATTTATCAACTTACTGAAAGATGCTCTGAATGTTTTAAAAAATGGTTTTTATTCAGAAAACCGGACATGCTCAAGACTCGAACCCGGAACGTGTGTATTGTGTTTACACAAAGTCCACCACTGGACTGTGTGTCTAACCCGTTTAAAACAACAAATTTAATTATTCTTAAATGCTAAATAGACTTCATCTTCTTTATGAAATTCAAATACCCAAAACACGCTCCAACTGTTAATTGATTATAACAATCGTGATTAACTGTTTTAAGTTTGCAACACATTATAAAGAAGATATCAAAAAGATTAAAAGAGTTATACCGACTAGGAGACAAGTTTCGGTTTTTCCGGTGACAGATTCCGGTGAAAGCATATGAGCTCCGATGAATTGTTTTGCACAGAGAGGTTTAGAGTAATTCAAGAGGATGAGGGAGTGGAATGAATTGAAATGGTTCAGTATTTATAGACAATCATCGCTCGGTTTAATTCAATCATTACATCCGACATTGATTTCGAATCCGTTACAAATCGTAGGTTTCGATTTTTAAGATTTAAAACTGATTTACGGAGCCGGTTATACATGATTTTATAACCGAAAACGTTAATTGATCTTGATGGAATCGGTTATCAGTTTCCGATTTGAACTTCAACCTTTGCAGGTTATCGTTTGAGATGCGTATAAAATTTAATGATTTCAGTGTTAAACACATGTGGTGTGTGTGGTTCAGTGGTGTTTTGGTGTGTGAGTTTGTTGTAACATCCGTCGAAAAACGGGTTTTCAAAACCCGCTTCGTTTATTAATCGAATAATCAGTTTTAAATTTTCGTTGCTTATTTATGACTTATTTTAATTTTAAACGATACAAATTAATAAACAAATTAGAATATATAAATTATAATTGTTAAAAAGTAAAAATAAATTAATTAAAAAGAAAAACCGGCTGCTGGGAGTCGAACCCGGGTCAGCCGGGAACCTCAAGTCTTAACTCACATCCACCAAACCACTCCGCCACTTGTGTTCTTTAATGATATATCAAGACAATTAATTCAAATAACAAAAACTCGATTTCAAATCAGTCAACCGACGCGCCCAATTCGCAGTCGCCGGAAATCCCGACGATTTCGCCAATTAGTGTCGGTTTCTTGTGACTTAACGTGTGTATTAACACTGACATCGGTTATAACCGATGTCCAGTTCCGCGACATCAGTCATAACCGCCGGAGAATAATTGACCAACGAATCAAGACAGAAATCGGACCCAATTCATCGATATTCTTTCCTATAAATACACACCCTAGCCTCTGGCAATCTTTTCGCTCAAAATCACACAAATTCTCGACGAAATTTCACTCGCCGGAATTTTTCTGCCATCACTGGACTTTCTCCGGAAAACCGAGACTCACATCAACACGGTAAATACCTCGAATCTTTCTGTTCCATTCCATTGTTAGACCCTTACTAACATCAATCCATCACCCAGATCGATCCCAGAGGACGTTGCCGGATTTCTGTACTCGCCGGAAAAATCGCTGGGATTTCCGAACTCACGCTGTTAATCCGTATGATCAACTAAACCTCCTGTTAATCATTGTTTAGTAACTCAATTTCACATCTAATCAATCAAAACTGTTAATTGATCCTAACAGCCGAAGTTCACAAAACAGAGCCGACGAATCCTTGCCGGAGTTCTGTGAAAGACACCTGTTCGGTACATCCTTTCCCCAAACCCTCTCCGTTCATTACCTTTCAATTTCTTATAATGTTCGTTAATCGAGTTAAACAAGAAACAGTTTGGTTAACCGTTGTCTGTGTTTTGAGCGAAGAAAACGAAGTCGTTTATGTTTATAAGATTAATTAAAATCAATATTATGAACGGGTTAGACACACAGCCCAGCGGTGGACTGTGTGCAAACAATACACACACGCCGCGAGTTCGATTCCTATCACAATCCTAACCTCAGAAATAAAAATGTTTTTTTTAAAACCGAACCGGGTTAACTCACAGTAAGATGTTAAGTATAATAAAAACCGGAATATTTACCAGGTTAGACACACAGTCCAGCGGTGGACTGTGTGCCAAACTAAACCACAGGTCCCGGGTTCGAGACCTGTGGAGATCACCGGGTTGATACAATTAAATCCTTTTTAAATAAATGATTTTCGGATTAAGTTAAATAGTATATAAATATAATTAAAAATAGAAATATTTCGGGTTAGACACGTAGCTCAGTTGGTAGAGCTGCGTGCACGCGTACGGGAGGTCACGGGTTCGAGTCTCACTAAGTGCAATAATATTCACGACCGAACTGGTCAACGGTCAACGGTCAACAGTCATGGTCAACGGTCAAAAGTCAACATTTTTTTTATTTTATTTATTTATTTAATTTAAAAATCAATTAAAAATACTTAAAAATAACGTTTTTAAAGTTAGAAAATAGCCTTAAACTCACAAAAATATATCCAAAAATCCTATTAAAATTGTTAATAAAATCCACTTATTTACCGTACCTTTTCGTTATTAATTAGGTTAGTTATTCCTCGTCGATCAATCCTCTAAACTCGTGCGCATTCAACATCATCCACCGAACGCACCCAATGTGAGTGAATCTCTACCAATTCCCCGTTTTAATCACATTTTTTGGTGTATCATGTGTCGCTATTATTTATTTAAAATAAACACTTGTGCATTCATCATATTCATGATCAAATGTGTTGCCAATATATATCTATTGTTTGTGTGGTTAATGTTTAGATTAAAGTTATCATTTTCAGTACATACATTATCATAGGCCGCCGCTCCCCATTACCTATGAGCGTGAGCTGTTCCCCATTACCTATGAGCGTGAACGAGGCGTTGCCAACATAAGATCGGCTCCGTTTGATTGAGCCTTGATCTCACATACATCATCATAGGCCGTCCGTTCCCCATTACCTATGAGCGTGAACGAGACGTTGCCAACATACACATTATCATTCATATCATATACTCATGTAAGGTGTTTGTGATTGTTTGTTTACATACGTTTGTTCATGTATGATTATTGCACAATTTTCCATATTAAATACAACAAGGTATCAATAACAAATGTTTTTAACAAGGTTCACTCGCCAACTTTTGTTGACCCAAAATTCCCCATTTTTACACATGATACAGGTGATCAAGTTGAAGCAAGAAACATATAGGGCGGCCTAGAAGAATAAACCAGTTTAGATTTTGGATTGTTTTAGTTGATTTTTCCTTTCCTTGTATTGTATGAATTTGCTTGAAACTTTGAGATATAATTTGAATTTAATAAATATGAAACATATTAGTAAACATCATGAGCTTTGGTGATAACCCAATTATGCCCCGACTCTTATTCCGCTGCGGGTCGGGGTGTGACATTTGTGGGGGAACCCGGGTTTGAGACCCGGCTATGCCTATATATATATATATATATATATATAGTATTTTTTAAGGTTTTAACTATATTACCCATTCTTTTATTGATTATTATTTTAATTATGAAATATATTAACCATAAGTAAAAAAATTAACTAACACTAATAAGTAATTGCGTAACGAACTTTTAGTAAATACATGAATTAATTAACGAAGCGGGTTTTGAAACCCGTATTACATGAATGCTACAATAGAGGTGCAAGTCTAGCAAATCATGCATAGTTCGTTCATCCTAGCTCATTTTTGTCTGAATCTCCCCTTTATCCCCCCTCAACGGTGAGGGTTTTTACTTATCTAACTGACGTTGTCAATTGTCTCACCTTCACATTTCTGAGCCATCTCAATCACCCCACCCTTATCTTATCTAAAATACTAGTCAACCATAATTTTCCAAAAAAACATATTTCTATCCTATTCAACCTTGTGTGCCCACACATCCACCGCAACATCTTCATCTCTATTAAGGGGTGTTCACGGTTCAGTTTCAAACCGTGAAACCATCCAAATCGGTTATCGGTTTGGTTTTATGGTCATTTTTTCGTTAACTTTCGGTTGGTCGGTTTCAAAATTTTCAAACCGTAGTGAACGGTTTGATTTACGGTTTATAAAAACAACAGACTATATAAAACTAGACTGTAAGATTTGATAACATATGTTAGCTTTATTATGTTTCTTATATTACATGTGTTAAAAAACTATATTTTGAATTTGGTTTAATTAAAATAAAACTATGATTATATACTTATAAGTTACCTATTTTCTTTCCTTTTATTAAATGTGATTATGTAGGTGATGTAAAAGTTTTATTTGTTCGAATTCATTCTATTCCCAAATATTATTTTATATGTAAATTAAGGGTGCTAAAAAGTAATCAGTATTTGTACCCCAAACATTATTTTATATGTAAATTGAATAGTTCAAAATATTTTTATGTTTTATGCTCTTTTCTTATAAAAGTCCGGTAATACCTAAACCGTGAAACCAAGCTGTTAGTAACAGTGTGGTTTGGTTGGTTTTTGTCACACCTTTAAATTTTTACGTGCGGATTTTTACCGCGAGTCGTGTGACATGCCAGGATCTAGCTACTAATTATGTCGAACTAATAGTAAAAATTCAAAGACAAAGTCATCATGTCCAACATGAATAGTGAATTCCAATTAAATCATTTCAAACATAGTATGTATTCAGCGGAAGCAAATGCAAATATCTCAAACAATCGAAAATAAAATGTTTTAAAGCGTAAAGTTTTATTAATCGCAATCAAGTAACACGCCCCATGACACTTCAAGCTCCTCAGACTGTAGGTTCCCATGCAATGATTATCTAACGACCTGCAAGCATGCAGAAAAGTGTATCAGCGATTAAGCCGGCGAGTTCACAATTTTATTTAACGAAAATGGGTTGGTGTTTAGTTTAAAAACATGTCGTTAATAACTCGATACCGGGTGACGTATGTTTGTTTGCCCTTATCAATGCCTATCAACATTGGCCATGTGTTTAAGGTCCTTAGTTCACGGCCGGCTCCCAGCATGGTGTGAGGTTTGTCAAGCCTAATAGCGCTATCAACTAATACCTCGTTGCCTCCCAGGCAACTAGTTCGGTAGTAAGTAGGGACTTTCATGATAGAGTTTGAGTTTATTAACTAACATCGAAATTAAACTACAACATGTATAAAAGTATTCCTCCAAGGAATAGTAGTTTGTCCCCTCGGGACGCATGCCTGTAAAAGAGTAGTGAACTCACCTTTGAATGCTCGGATAAGGAATGAAAAGAAATACGCGAGGTGGAACCGGTCTATCACGTCCTAGCATGATTACCGTTTAAGGGTTAGTGTGTGTGCTCACGCGGAAACACGAATCCTACACGTATCTAGCACGTAACACATTTTATCATAAAATACTAATTAATATGCATGCATCTATCACGACATCACTTAGCGACAACACAGGCGTCACGAAAAATTTAAAATAGTCTTCAATAAAAATTCAGCAATATAGTGCATTTTCGGACAGTTTTCGGAGTGTTATCCGGAATAGTTCGTGTACAGTAAAATTCCCAAAAAAATACAATCTACTATTGTGTAAACATTTGGTGACCAAACTCTTTAACGATTTTTCCGTGAAAAATCAAAAACTGAACAATGGTCAGAGTCGTCGAAATCTAACCCCTGCCCACTAAACGTTTTCTTAAAAATTCATCGTTTATCCGATTGACTTGAAACCAGCGGAAAAATTCTTTAGACATCAAAGGCTATCTACAGTAGGAATTTCGTAGGAAAACTCCAGATACACAGAAAGTTATGACACAAAACATATCGCATAAAATCTGCAGAAAAACGCAGCTTTCATAGCTGAAACAAAATAATTTATTTGAAATAGCAAACGACGTCCAAAAATCATGATTCCAGCGCTATTAGAAGTGTATTTCGAAATAGCACGTAAGAGACTCAAGAAAATCAAATTTTCGTTAAATTATGACCCGTTACAACCAACTGAAGTCGGCTGTAAACACCAACCAACTTCCTGTTTTCAGCTCTTAACTTTCTAACGCGTGTTCGAGTGATTCCGTTAACATGTTTAGCGATCACACAACCTAACAACACAAGTTTATAACAGACATCTATCGTACTTACCATAACACCTTCCCGCATCAGTTAATCTTCAATAAAAACATGAGTTTTAATAACCTTAAACCCGCGTTACCCCTTTTGCATAACCGACAAGTAACCCGAACCCACTTAGTGCTATGCTCACAAAACAGTTAAGAAACTACCAATATCATCACATAACAATCACAACATACTTAGTCTTCTATGCACAAGAACACGTATCAAGATCACGCATCGACATGTAACACATAACCGAAACAAGTAGTCACCCACAATCATACCCTTTTTACCTAACGTATTACCCTGATCCCTAGATCACCCTCAACCGTTCTACGCAAAAAAAAAAAACATCTTCAAGTTACAATTATGTAATGATTTTATATTGAACAAGATACCTAGACGATAATCGATTGAAACCGGAACGGAGGGGAGCCGAGAGAGAGTGCAAGAGCTGAGAGGAAGTGCGAGAATTCGAGTGTAGCGCCGGTGAAGGAGGGGTCTGTTGGTCTGCTGCCGTCGTGGGGGGTAGGGGAGGGATTAGGTTTTTATATATATTTTTTTCTTTACCCACATGCATACTTACGTACACATATAGGGAAGTTTAGGGGAGGGTTTAGGCTTGAGAGGGGCTTGGGCTTTTGGCTTGGGCCGAAGAGGTTGGGAGTAATGGGTCCGGTCGTGATTTCTTGTTTCGTATTTTTTTAATATCATTAACTCGTTGCGCACATAAACACCACGACACTAAATATCGTAACTAATGTAAGCGACTAAATGAGTGACAAAATGTCATAAATAATGTGGCGAAACGCTAACCTGATTGCTCGGGTTGTTACAGTTTTCATTTTCAATGGTTTGGTTTCAGGTTTGAATTACCAAAAACCGTGACCAATGGTTTGGTTCATGTTTAACACAAAAACTGTTCAAACCGGACCATGTACACCCTTAATTGTAACCTTATAAAAATTTTCCTTTAATTTATTTGGAAACCTCATATCCTGCATATCCTTGTGGTTGTCTCTACCTGTACTATCCTATTTGGACGTAGTATGCTACGTTACTTTGATATTTTCCTTATTATATAATATTTAAATATATATGATTATAACTTTATTTTGGTTATATAATACTCAGATGTTCATAAATTTAATTATATGATAATAAAACTACATAGATTATATAAATTCTTATGAAAAACAAATGCAAAGTGGAGATGATATAAAATGCAAGAGGATCGATATGTGAGTAATGCATTACAAAATAAATAAAAAATTAGTGTTTTTGAAGGGTTCATATATTACTGATATGGGCAAAAGATCAAATACAAATAGCCTTATCGTACAAAACGTACGAAAGACATGAAAAGGTAAAAAAACATGGTGATATTTTTGTAATTATTTACCCGTATAGTAATTATCAAAATTACCATACAAATGATCTTGTAGGGTAATTTTGTAAAATGAACTTTTAGGGCAATTTTGATCTTGTAGGGTAATTTTATCTTATAGAGTAATTTTGTAAAGCATTATAATTAGTCTACAAATGATCTTGTAGGGTAATTTAATGTGTAGGATAATTTTGATCTTGTAATATAATATTGATCCCGTAGAGTAATTATGAGTAAAATAATTACGAAATGTTACCGCACTTCTTTTACTTTTTTATGCCTTTCGTACGTTTTGTACGATAAGGCTATTTATACAAGATCTTTACCCTACTGATATGACATGCAATCTGAAACGGTTGTTATGAAAAATGTAATTGATATTAAGTGTTATATATATATATATATATATATATATATATATATATATATATATATATATATATCACACGAAGTGTCAAAAGAAGAATATGCAAAGGTAATATTTATAGGCATCGACTTTCTAGAAAAAAAGTAGTATATTCTTGTAAAAGTATATCACTTAACTCATAATTTAATGTTTGATTTGAGTGACACATGTAAATGTTTGTTTTCATGTTAATGCATTAACTATCTAACTCTAAAAAATGAGACTATTATTTTTAACTAGAATCTAATTTGCTCTTAATTTTACATTATTGTACACCTCAAAACTCAAACCCTTGATCTCTTAAGGAGAGACACCATTTTACACATTTGCATACCGCTAGCCGCTTGGCAGCCCTTTGGCACATGAGATAGGTATCTTGTATTTAATCGACACAATAATGTCTAATACAAACACATGCAACTTCATTATATAATATCAACATATGGCCATCATGCCAACACAATGTCACTTTGGACCGAAAATAACACCAGAACTCTCACCTGTATACATGTTTCTGACAAATTTAATTTAGCATGAGAGAGAGAGAGATGGTTAGGTTAGCCAAGAAGACTGCCTGATAACCGACCAAACAAAGGGTCTTAGAACATCATCGGTCTAAAAACGACCAGGCCCACTCTTTGAATGGAAGAAACAGGCAAGTCATTCTTGGCTACCGAACAAACTGTCTCTTGTAGCCACTTAATAGTTGATAACTTAATATGACAATGTTGTACGGTTTGCCATGGTCATATTTATAGCACCAAAGAATCGAACTTTGTTCAATCGTGCCAAATGGCATCGTTTAAGGCTTTAAGTCTTGTCTTAGACGCGCATGTGTGTGGTTGTGGACCGTGGAAAGGTTTCAGCTCAAGATATGGAATTAGAGAATATATTCATTTTGATCATGGAAGATATAGTAGGAATTTCAACTGAACTTTTATAAAGTCATTGAAATCAACACTTGCTATTGGCTTTTCCATTCTTGTCAAAGACAACATCCTTCATAGACTAATTGGGCTTGCTGCAACAAAAAAGATCTGGTGAAATCTGGTTATATGCAGCTTAAAGGGTGTTTTGCATTGTATTTTGATAACCATTATGTGATATAGAAATAATAGAGTCTGATACAAATGGTTTGCTTGAAGTAGGATTTGGATTATTTAAGGATTTACATATAAAATGACCCTAAAAGTAAGCTTACTCTTAAACATGTGTTTCGTTTATCAAATCGGAACTTGAGGAGCTACCCCTATACCTACACTGATTATCTAAATCTTATATAATTAATTATATTGATGCAGTTTCGGAAGCGATCAAATGGCTCAAAAGCTTAATGATTATTTAAAGTCTCCAAACGAACTGATAGGTTCAAGAACAAAGTCCTTTTTCATTCAAATTCAATCATAAACTAATAAAACTATAAATCGTAGATCCCTTTGTATAGAATAGGAATGATATGCTAAATAGGAAACTAAATAAATAAGAAATTCAAATAATAGATAATAAAAATAATCTTCAATTTACTCTCGTAGATAGCATTGCATCATATATAATCAGAACCATTTTCACTATACTTGAATACCATTAACGGTAATCGAGCTATGAACTTTGAGAACGCAACGTTGCTCACCCCCTTAGTATTTCAACTAGGGTGGTAATACATGACATGTTTAACCTATTGGAACAAACATGTTCACCCGTTTAAATTAGAATTATAAAATTAAAAAATAAAAAATTATTTTATAAAGGTTAATCCGTCAACCCGTTTACGACATGTTTTGCCCATTAAGTTGATGCTTGTTAAGTTGGGCCCGGCCGAGAGTGGCTATGACTATGCCACACACATGTACACACAAAAAGGAGAGCATAGAATATAGATCCATCTAATCTTTAATCAAGGCATTGACTTTGAAACTTTATAAAAAGCCAAAATGACACAATATCCACACAAGATTTTATCTCACTTCTAGGCTAGAGATGGGCATAATAACCGGTTCCAAACCTGACCCGGTGGAATCTACCTGAGACCGGTTCCGGTTCCTACCCGACATATAGTAGAACCGGTTCTGGGTTCAAAATACCCGATGGTTCCTACCCGGTTCCACATTTTTGGAAAAAAATAAGTTCCGGAACCGGTTCCAACCCGTACCCGGGTTGTACCCGTAACCGGTTCTTATCATACCCGGTACCTACGGTAACCTTCCAGACCCGGTTACACAAACAACCTAAACAAGAAACGTTAAACAAAACATATAAAACACTAAACATACTAATCATAAAACACAAATGGGTTTACAATACATAAAACAAACTAAACTTTCGATGACCCGGTCCCGGATGCTTCACCCTTTTCATTGTTTTTCGCCTTTGTCACTGGACAATGGCGGTCGGTGTGTTTCTTGAGCGTCGAGTTGGCCGCCGCCTTCATGAACTTCCCGCACCCCTTGCATCTAGCCATTTCATGGCTATCCGACATCAAGCACAAGTCAAAGTGCTTCCAAATATCGGGGTTTCTTTTGGTTTCCAAAACAACCACGACCTCATCGTTGCAAGCTATCGTTTCTCTTGTTAAAGTGTTAAGTTTATATAGAAAAACCGATTCTGTAAAGTGTAAAGTGTAAAGGGGTTTATATAGAAAACCGATTCTGTAATCAGGAACCGGTTCCAACGGTAACAATTACCAGGAACCGGTTCCAACGGTAACATTTTTATCAGGAACCGGTTCTGAACAGTAAAAGTCAGGTTTTCGACTGCTAGGAACCGGTTCTGAACAGTAAAAGTCAGATTTTCGACTGTCAGGAACCGGTTCTGAAAAGTAAAAGTCAGGTTTGACTGTCAGGAGCCGAACCTGAACAGTAAAAAGTCAGGTTTTTACTGTCAGGAACCGGTTCTGAACAGTAAAAAAGTCAGGTTTTACTGTCAGGAACCGGTTCCCAACACTATTAGAAACCGGTTCCGCACCATACCCGGTTCCACACCATACCCGGTTCCATAATACCCGTACCCGGTTCTACACGGTTCCATATTCTTGGGTGTGAACCCGGGTAGGAACTGGACCCGGTTCCACACCATACCCGGTTCCAATGACATCCAAGCAGAACCGGGTCCGGGTTGGAACCGGTTCCGGGTAATAATAAAACCCGATTATGCCCATCTCTATTTCCAGCTTCTTTTCTGGAAGGAAAGTCCCTTGATTATTATATGTGTAAAAGAACCAAATTATTATCTTTAACAATGGCTATAATGGTAATAAGGAAAGAAAGTGAAAGGTGGAAACATGCACAATAAGAGACTATCCATGTAATATAAAACTCAAGATAACAAAGAAACTCGAAGACCTAAGTCCCGACCACCCTTCGACGGTCAAGTCAGCATACATATATTTTATATATCATAGGTATCAAGCACAAGTATATATGTATGAACCATAAATACACTTTTTTAACATCATTTTTTACGTCTAACCTTGCATTCGCAAGGATTTAAACTCATACCATTTTTAAGAGGGACAAACAGCATACCACTAAACCGTTAGGTTATGGGTGTATCATGTATGAATCATGAATATAATGTATGTACTATATTGAGGAGAGTTAGCCAAGGAAGAGGTTCCAAAGAGAAGGGTTAACTTTCCTTTAATAGAGGGTGGTGATCTAAACCTACTGGCCAAGTTGGACCGGGTTTAAGCTCACCGGATCAGGCCTAATATACAGCCATACAGGTTTCCTCTAAAGTTATATCTTTAAAATTTCTAACTTCAACAAATCCAACATATTGTTAATCATATTTTCTAATATTATTATTGAGATGAGATTCCTAATTGAAATGATAAAGAGTAGGTGCTTCTACTCCTGTAGTATCCTTAACCAAATCACTATTCACAGTTACTCTATAAATGCACAAAATCACCTCCCATTTTCCATAACTAACAACTATGGCTCACTACATCAACAATGCAGTCCTTGCACTACTGGCTTCATCTCTTATACTTTGCGTTTCTCCGGCGACAGCTGCTAGCGTTCTCTACCCGCAGTTCTACGACTTCTCGTGCCCACAAGCCAATGACATCGTTAAATCCGTTGTTTCAAAAGCGGTTGCAAGAGAACCGCGTATGGCGGCTTCTTTGCTCCGCCTCCATTTCCATGATTGTTTTGTCAAGGTTAACATATATAACAGAACTAAAAGTGGAACTCATGATCCCCAAAGATATTATCATTTAGATGCAAGTGTTACTTATGTTTTGATACTAACTATGCAGGGTTGTGATGGGTCAATACTTCTAGACAGCAGTGGAACCATAACCAGTGAGAAGAGATCGGTCCCTAACCGTGACTCAGCTCGTGGGTTTGAAGTCATTGACGAGATCAAATCCGCAATTGAGAAAGTGTGTCCTCAAACCGTCTCTTGTGCTGATATCTTGGCTTTGGCAGCTAGAGACTGTGACTGTTTGGTACCATAACTTAGGGAGACCATTTACTGACCTTTTTATACTTGTATAATTTATTCCAAAGGGGTCAAATATGACCTAATTCGATGTGAATCCATCTCTGGGGGCTTATTTTTCATGTTTGGTTTATGCAGACTGTTGGGCCGAGCTGGGATGTCCCTTTAGGAAGAAGGGATTCATTAGGCGCAAGTTTGAGCGGTTCAAACCAGAACATACCAGCCCCAAACAACACCTTCCAGACCATCCTCACCAAATTCAAACTCAAGGGTCTCGACATCATTCTTTGTAGCACTTTCGGGTAATCTCAAAAGTGCAATGAACGCAAAAAAAATATTTTCAAGAAAAATGCTTACTCTGAGTTGCAGGAAGTCACACCATTGGAAACGCTAGGTGCACCAGCTTCCGGCAAAGGCTGTACAACAACACGGGTAACGGGCAACCCGACTTCAAATTAGAGCAATCATATGCTGCCAGGTTGCGTGTCAACTGCCCGAGAACCGGTGGTGATCAAAACCTGTTTCCAATGGACCCTGGTTCACCTACGAAGTTTGATAACGGGTACTACAAGAACTTGATGGCTTTAAGGGGCCTGTTAAGCTCAGATGAAATCCTCTATACACAAAACCAAGAAACGTATGATTTGGTAAAACATTACGCCAAGAATCAAGATGATTTTTTCAAGCAGTTTGCAAAGTCTATGATCAAGATGGGGAACATAAGTCCGTTAACCGGTAACCATGGAGAGATCAGAAAGATATGCAGAAGGATCAACAATTAAAAAGTCAAATCTGTAATTGTGTGTTTGTAAAGTCATCTTTTTCATGAAAGTAAAGATTGGATGCTAATCATGGTATATATTTATATGAAATTAAAGATTGTGTGGAAGAGTTAAATGCATATAAATTGCTTCAGAAACATAAGTAGATTTAAATAAACTTCACAATCAGTCCTTACTTTTTGAGCAAACAAACAAGAAAATTTGCTCTTCATTTACAGGAATATGACACGACGTAGCACCTCATTCATTCTTAATTTTATCAAACTTTATCGTCATGAAACCACCATCTAGTCTCCTTTGGAGATCTACCGTTTCGACAGTTCTTGACATAGCGATCATTATCTTCTGGACGTTCCTATAACAGTAGACAAACAGAGTTATAAAGTACAGACCCAAAGGCAAAAGTCACAATTTATATTTTACTGAAGGTGTTTATTTGGGTTCCCATATTTCAACATTTTGTGACAGTTAAAGGGAATTGCAGACGTTTAACTAATAATCATACGCTCTTTGAGCGACAGTTATGTTGTAGTTTTCATGAGACGCAAGTAATAAGGTACTATTCGGTATTACAAAAATGGTTTAGAAATATTCCTAAAAACTGATTTGTGATTATGAGAATCTGACTGAAAATATTCGACTCGTTAAAGCACAAGACAGAATAAAACCTTCACTGTAGAACTTGATAGCATGGAGAGAATGCTGATGCAGATAGAACCAACAGTCATGGCTGGTGACCATGAGTCGTATAAAATATCTAAAAAAGAAACGAGCCTATTAAATCTTCATGCTTATTAATCCAAAGCATAATACATGATAATATTGCGAATAAGAAAACTCAAAGAACAGGCAAAGTTGCAGCAACACATACAAAAAGATACATCAACCCATTACGATGTAATACCTAAACAAATATGGCCATTGCTATAGATATGAGGGTGAAGCGGAGCCGGATGCAAAAATATCACCTGTGACATTTCATCAAACAACTTATAAACAATAACCTAAAAACCATACTCATAACCAAAAACATCAATTAAACCCTAGATCGAATCACTATCCATTCACCTGAGGCGCTTCCATCGGATAATTCTCCGGAAAATCAACCTGAAGCTGATACTTCTCATTAGCATAAATAGTTCCCTGCGCTCCATTCACTTCAATAACCCACCTTTACATATACAAAAATCAAAAACACCACAATTCACAAACAAACTTTCAAACATTTACAAATTCCACATAACAACATTCAATCAAGGAATATTGGATTTTAAGAATCCCAACTATTCGCCGTTGGCCGCCAACAGTCCCAACTTCAAATATAACCACCAGCAGTCACAACTATTAACATATTGGCCTCCAATAGACCCTGACTAACAGAACCCTAACGTCGTTAATCTCTGATCGCCGGAAAAACGTTTTTGACCAATATACTCCTTTTTGGCCAGAAAACTCACCCTTTTCATTCCAAACCTCTTTGTAACCTTATTACGGACCTTTAGGGACCTTTTACTAGTAAAAGCCCCAATTATTGAGGTCGCCGGAAAACTCATCTTTTTGCCCACATTTTCGTCCCAAACCTCTTTGGAACCTTAAGTCGGACCTTTAAGAACCTTTTCCTGGCCAAAAACATTTTTCCGGCCACGGGAAACTAACGGACAGCGTGAGGTTCCTGTTAGTCGGGTCCACTTGAGGCCAATATGTTAATAGTTGAGACTGTGGGTTGTTATTTTTTAAGTTGGCAACTGATGACGGCCAATGGCGAATAGTGGATTATTAAAATCCAATATTCCTTCAATCAAACATCAAATACCAAGAAACCCTAGGTTAAAAAGGTGATTGCTTTAGTAACTAGTGAGCATTTATCACATCCCCAAATCAAACAAGCCCTAGAAAATACAAAAAAAAATTAACAATTTAACAAACGAGATGAAAGATTAACGAACCGTTGAAGATTGTCGGTGACTTTGTGTGTGAATCCAGATGGAGGATTGATCTGCCACTCCGTGAGCTCTTTCTGAAGTCTATTGGTGGCAATTTTGCTTAAAACCTAATCAGTGGGAGAAAAATAGATACAGTTAATATGTATATAAGATCAAATGAGATCGAAATTGAAGTGTTTGGAGATAAAATTGAACATAAAAGTGGTCGTATGAAGAGAGAGAAAACCTTGCGAGAGGAAACGGAGGAGGCGGTCATGGTGGCGGAGGATGGCGGAGATGATGGGGGATGATGTCTTCGGTTTGTAGGGGTAGACCGGAGAGATTGGTAGAATATTATTTTATATTGTGTGTATTATGCTGTGAAATTATTAACTTAATGGTTAAGACTGATGGGATGATGTTAGCAATAGCATTGCCAAAAGCTATTTCACACACCTTTTTTTTGTTTTCACGTCCTGAAGTGTCGAGCTTTAGACGAACTTTACTCAAAGCTCAGCACTGTAGGGTAATAGTCAGCATGGACTTATATATTAAGTTTTGGTCAACGCTTGATGCTTCAGGGTAATATTCAGCGTTTTGGTCAAAGTTTGGCGTTTGGGTTGTTTTTTAATTTGATTTTAATTCAAAAATGCACCTATACTTGTTGAATTTTGACGTATTTTGTTATTACACGTCATTTTATGAAGTATATGGTCTATACGGCACGTTCCGGATAAGTTCGGTTATTTTTGTTTGTCGTATTTCATGATTTCATATGATTCTGTTTTGAGTTTACTTGTAGTCCAATGTGCTGTTTTGTATCTATATACGTCCTACCGAATTAATACCTGATGTAATTTGTCATTAAATGTCGTATTATGACGTGTATTGTTACTATTATTCCGTACTATGGTGTATTTTGGTCGTACGGGTCGTGTCGGTGACATTCGATATCATGACGTTTATTGTATGAAAGTGTCGTATTAGTTAAAGTTTTTTAGCTTTATTATTTATAATTTATAAATAGTTTTCTAATTATCCACTTCTTATAAATTCAAATATATTTATTTTTATTAATCTGGCAAATATTATTGTATTTTTTAGACCCCGAAAAAACCCCTGTACCTTCAAGAGAAGATCGAAACCCTAACCATTGAAATTCTTCAATTTAGACTCCCGATCATAGATAACGATGAATGTTTTAGAGATCATAGATAGTGACGATGAAGGCAACAATCGACCGCAAGTTCAGAACAACACCTCCGATGACCGGAGATTAGAGAACCGGAGCTTCTGGAAAGCCGGAGCCTTTGATATCGGTCCAACAAAGTGGACTCCTTCTCAAGGTTTAACTTATCATTCATGCATCCTTTATAATATTTATGTTCCACTAGTAACAATTTATATACACACACATACTACATTGATTTGAATATAATACTTTAAAGTTCACATAACTACTTCAAAATTCAAAAGTTCATGTAATATAGTTCAAACAGAAACAATTAAACTTAAACATAACAAATTAAGTACTTCAAAATTCAAACATTAACATCAGGGCTGCAAACGAACCGAAATAACACACGAACAAGACTTTTTTCGTGTTCGTTTGTTAAGAAACATAAAATATTTTATGTTTGTGTTCGTTTGTTAAGGAAATGCACTTGTTCATGTTCGTTTATGTTTGTTTGTTAATTTTAGGCAACGAACGAAAACGAATGTTGATGAACGCAAATAAGCACAAACTACTGTTTGTAAACACAGATGGAAACAAACAAACACTAACAAGCGTTCATGAACAAAATATATAGTACACTGACACTTATTAAATATTTTATTTGTCAGAATTTTGTAGTGTATTTAAATAAAATATTAAAATTAGAAACACTAATGAACAATCGAACACAAACGAACACGTTCACGGACATAAATGAACGAACGTGGCCTCTGTTCATATTTGTTCATATAACTGAACAAACGAAATTTCTTGTTCGTGTTTGTTTGTTTAATAAACGAACAAACACGAATGAACTTCCCGCCGAACGGCTCACGAACTGTTCGCCGAACATTGGTTCGTTTGCAACTCTTATTAACATATTAGGACTGCCTTTTGCTATGTATTTTAAAAAAATGGGAATGGAGGGAGTATGGTAACTGAATGGAGTTTTGGTTTGTTGCAGGTGAATTAGAACATGCTCGAGTGCACCCGAAGTTTCTTCATTCCAATGCAACTTCACACAAATGGGCTTTTGGAGGTGTGACATCCTTCATTACTTTTCTTTTTGGATTTTGATGAAATTAGGGTTAAGGTTAAGGACTTTTAGGATGATGGTACTGATTTGTTTTGTTTCTTGCCTTTGGTGCTTAGTTTTATATTTTATATAGGTGCTCTTTGCATATTATCGCTTGCAAGTGTGTCTATATGACGTGCCATCTTTATCTCTTTTATACGTTTTATGGTAGCTATGTATGTTTTAATTGGATTTTTATGCCTGCTTTTGACTCCGGAGTTGGGGGTCTCACTTGAAGCAGTCTTTCTATCCCTTGGAATAGAAGTAAGGCTTGTCTGCATCCTACCCTCCCCGTACCCCACCGAAAGGTGGGCTATGGGCCAGATTCTACTGGGTATGGTTGTTGTTGAAGAAGGTTTTTTTTTGATGGTGTAGCAAATTTAAAGAGACTTAAGGTGCACCATGAAGATTCTAGTGCATTCCCAATGTTCGGACGTTCCAAATTTTAAACATGGCTCTTTACTTGTAGATTGAGAAATGTAGATGTAATACTCTGGAACAAGTAGTAGAAAACAAAATCTTTTGGGTTATTAGCAAGAAGACAACAGAAATTAATATATAAGAGCCATATAAGTCAAGCCGTCTTTTTTTCTCCCTTGTTAACTGAAATTAAAGTTTTTTTTTGTGCATGAGTGTGTTTGAGGCGCTTAAGCTGCGCCTCGCTTGAGTGCACTACTCTGTTCTATACTATCAACTGATTTGATAGTTGACATGAAAGTTGTGTTAATATGTTATAGATGTTATTGTCCAGAGTTATTACTCACAATGTGTTTATATCTTATTGCAGCAATTGCTGAACTTTTGGATAATGCTGTTGATGAGGTAACTATTAGTCTTTGACATCAATAATTTTATTAGTAGCTTTTGTCTAATAAACACCTTAAATCATTACCTAGTTCTGGAATATTTGTGGTTGCATTTCCATTATACTGTGTTTTGATATAGGTGGATAATATATTACATTGATAATTGAGATATTTAGTATGTCTGACGTTATTGTTGTCAACCTTGTGTAACAGATGAACAACGGGGCAACTTTTGTGAAAGTTGACAGAGTTTACAGCAAAAGAGATAATTCTCCTGCGTTACTTTTTCTCGGTACCGTTCTTGATGCGTTTACAGTTTATACTTCCAGAATGATAGTGACAATGCTTCTAAATATTAATTCAATAACATGAAATACTGTTACAGACGATGGAGGTGGAATGGATCCAGGTGGTATTCGGAAGTGCATGAGCTTGGGATACTCAACAAAGAAAACAAACAACACAATCGGGCAATGTAACTTCATTTTGCTTCTAGAAGCTTCCACTTTTTGTTTGCTTTATAATTTTTCTCGCCCATTGAAAGACATCTATATATGTCAGATGGTAACGGGTTCAAAACAAGCACTATGCGGTTAGGAGCTGATGTGATTGTTTTCAGCCGTGCAAATCAGAACGGGTATAGTTTTAATGTTGTTTGATGCTCTTTTTGAGTTTTCTGACGATTATGCCCTTAATGTTATTTCATATTACTGTTTTGTAGACGAGCAAGCCAAAGTGTTGGTCTTTTGTCCTATACGTTTCTACGAAGAACTGGACAGGATGACGTTATTGTCCCAATGGTATATTTAAACTCATATTTTTTTTAGAGTATAATGCCATTTTCGTCTCTGAGGTTTGGCCACTTTTGCGACTTTCGTCCAAATGTTTGTTTATTTACAGCAGGATCCAAAAGGTTTGAAATCTAGCCTTTTTCATGCAACTCGTTAACTTCATCCATTTTTCTCCATCAAATAACGGGCATTTCCGTTTTTTAGACATTTTTATTAAAATAAAAAACACTATACGAAATAAAGATCCACCTCTGTTGACTTTCTCCCCACCCAAACTCTTTAATCATTACAAAAAATATCTAAAAAGACGAAAATACCCCTGACTTAACGTTAAAAAATGGATGGAGTTAATGAGTTGGATGGAAATGTCAAGATTTCATACCTTTTTGATCCTGATGCGGAAAAACAAACCTTTAGACGAAAGTTGCAACACTGAAACCTCAGGGCTCAGAGACAAAAAAATGGTGTGTGTGTGTGTATATATATATATTTTAAATAACCGTATGTCTTTATTTTTATTCTTATGTTATTGTCTCATAAATTGGCAGATTGATTTTGATATCTCAAAGCATTGGGCAGAACCAATATTATATGGTACTCAAGAGGATTGGTCTACTAACTTAAAGACAATTCTTGAATGGTCCCCGTTTGCTACAAAAGACGAGCTAATTCAACAAGTTTGTTTACGTTAATACGTTCTATACTGAGTCTTTTAATGAACTATAGTATATCAGTTTTTGTTGCAACGTTTTTTTCTCTTTTTTCAGTTTGAAGATATTGGGTCACACGGGACAAAGATAATCATATTTAACTTATGGCTCAATGACGAAGGCATCTATGAATTAAACTTTGATGAAGATGAGGAGGTTATCATATTAAACTTTTATGATAATAGTATTATTATACCGGTACTAAATACTTTTTTGCCTGTATAGGATATAAAATTGAGAAATGAATCTGCTCCTTTGGCTAAATTGAGCAAGAGAACGGCGGATACGCACGCACACATTTCCTGCCGCCTTCTTCATTCGTTAAGGGTGATTATTTAAATCTTGAAACTGTTAAAACGTTATATTTGGTCGTTGGTATTTTTAATTTGGCGTCATCACTGATATACAGAGTTTCTTTTTAGGCATATGCTTCTTTGTTGTACCTTAGAAAGTTCAACAACTTCAAAATCATTTTAAGAGGGAAACCTGTAGAGCAGTACGTTATAGCAGATGATTTGAAATATCGGAAAGTAGCCATCTACAAGCCACACGTTTCTTCTGCAGAACAGGTAATACTGCACTATATGATATGTAAACTACATATCTATATGTATATTCGGAGTAAATTGCCATTTTCGTCCCCGAGGTTTGGCCAGTTTTGCGACTTTCGTCCATAGGTTTGTTTTTCCGCACCTGGATCTAAAAGGTTTGAAATCTTGCTATTTTCTTCCGGCTCGTTAACTACATTCATTTTTCTCCGTTAAGTCAGAGGTACATCCGTCTTTTTTGTTAACTTAAAGGGCAATTTGGTCTTTTTCAGGGGTGTTCGGTCTTTTTACATTAATTGAAAAAGACCAAATTGCCCTTTAAGTTAGCAAAAAAGACGGAAGTACTTCTGACTTAACGGAGAAAAAATGGATGGAGTTAACGAGCCGGGTGAAAATGCCATGATTTCAAACCTTCTGATCCAGATGCGGAAAAACAAACCTATGGACGAAAGTCGCAAAACTGGCCAAACCTCAGGGACGAAAATGGCATTTTACTCGTATATTTGTATTTAGTTATCTATCTGATGTAGGCTGTTGCAGAGACAACCCTCGGATTTATTAAAGAGGCACCCGCTATTGGAATAACCGGATTCAACTTGTACCATAAAAACCGTCTAATTCGTGTATGTATTTCTATAATGAAAACTTTGATTTATTATAGAATATTTTAAGTTTATTAGTCAATGTGTCAAATTGTTTCAGCCATACTGGAAAGTAACTGGTGAGGGACATTCTAAAGGGTACGGCATTGTCGGAGTTCTCGAAGCAAATTTTATAGAACCGGCACACGACAAGCAAGATTTTGAAAGATCATCGGTGTTTTCAAGGCTGGAAATGAAGCTAAAACAGATGCAAATGGAATACTGGTTCGTTTTTTTGTAAACACCGTCACATTTTAGTAACTTACTTTCGAGTTTTTTTTGGTAATTTATTGCCAATAACACAGGAAAGAACATTGCCACTTAATCGGGCACCAGCCCGATCCAACTTACATGCGCAGATTGCAAAAGACGAATTCTGTACCGCTTCAAACCCAAGGTGAACCGCTTGATCACACCGTTCCGGGTCGTGCGGTTAGCCCGAGGCCCGATTTGAGCGGTTCACAGATCCCGGGCAGAACAGTTTACAACGACGACATGCCAGTGGTTCGGCCTCCTCCCGGTTTCCAAATGGTGAGTCTTTCCTCTTTTTTAAACCGGGATGCTATTTTTGTCGGAAAGGGTAAAATCGTCTTTATGTCGGTGAAGTTGAGAACCTTGCCTTATGTATCTTCTGTATAAAAATGATCACAGGGTGTGGATCAAGAAGTGGTATGTACTGGAGATGGTTCTAGGGCTATTGATGAAATATGTGATGAAAACATCGAACTATTCATGAGGTAGAAGTTACTATTTGCCCCTTGTGTCGGATATACGATGTTTAAAAGAAAATTAAAAAAAAAGTTTTTATAAAGGGTAATCTCGGTTAACCAGCACTTTTTATTAATATATGTCTAGCAAAGCTTTTAGTTTAATTTGCCTATTAACTTACTAAAAAAGTAGACCTTTAAAAAAACAACTCTATATCATCAGCAACTTGTTCCGTATAATATGACGAGATACCATCTCATAGGGTAACCAGTTACTTTTTTCTTAAACTTTTCGTAAGCAAGTTTCTTCTAAACAGAAAATGTGCATTTTCCAAATGCCCAAATGGAAATTAACATAAGTAATTTACCATTTTATGAATTTTCCACTTTTACATTATGAACTGAAATTCTTGTGTAACAATCTAGCAAAATCAGTATCGTTTTGGTAATCAGCCATACTGATTTCACACAACCGAGATTATAGCTGGGTTAATGATTTACTCTCACAATTATGTATGTTGCAGGTGTGAGCAGCATATGCAAAGGGAGACTGAGTTGAAATCTACGGTAGGTCTAAATTTTGTCAATGTTTAATACTGGTTTCTTTGAATGGTGGTATGAATTCTTGAGGTTTCAAGATGGGCGGTTTTTGAGTAAATTCTTGAAATTTTTTATTTCAATTAGGTGGCCGATTTAGAGAAAGAAGTTGCAGACACCAAAAGAAAATGTGCTGAACTTTCTTCACGACTCGTGCTTCTAAGAAAGCAGAAACTTGTAAGATGAGAAACATCCATGGCTCTCATCTACTTATGATCGATCGGGAAATTTGGGTAGCTAGTTTGCTTTCAAGTATGTTCAGTTTTTATCCTTCTGCTGTGCCACTGAAAAAAAAAAAAACGGTTATTGTGTTAGCAGGTGTGCATTATGGTGATCGCTTCAACTTTACTCTTGATGCTTCTGATTGTTTTTAACTTAAAAATCACAAACTAAATGTCACGCGATTTGTGCTCTGCTTGGATGGTCTATTTAACTAACAAAAGTTCGTGGTTCTATATGAGATGTCGCGATGATGATTGGTCTTAATCAATGTTTAATGACATGTAAATAAACTTGCTTTAATTTGGCTTTATATGAGTTCGGTGATAAAAAAATTGTTTACTGTCTGGTTTGATTGATTTTGATATATATTCTAGATACGAATCAAACCGTAGGGGTCATCAGGATGATTCAGCTTTGGCTAGTTGATCATTTCGATTTTATCATTTATTTATAAAGTCCTTAGTATGTTTCAGATTTTTAAAATATTAAAGATGGTTATCGAGTATATAAAAAATAAGTAAATATATAACAAAAGGCTCAACGATCATTTTACATGGCGGTTGCAAGTTCCAAACAATTGGCCGAATCAGTATATCATCAAAACGACAAGAAGTTCCAAACAATTGGCCGAATCAGTATATCATCAAAACGACAAGCAGACGGGTTTGAAACAGGACGAGTAACTATATGCTTTGACATAAAATTTTCGACTCAAGAAGGCTACAAGAAGACGGGAATGAAACAGAGACACAAACATCGGGTTTCAATTGGATCACCAAATGATCGACCGGAGAAGAAGAATTTGGAGTCGAGACTTGAGGAAGCAATCTTGGTATGAATAAGTTTTGTGTGTTTGTGTAGTGGGCATTTCATAACCATCTTGTTAGTTTAATTAGCTTAGTCTGGACTAAGAACCAAATATGGAACCTAGGTGGGTGGCAAAAAAATATATGCATGCCGAAATAAGAAAAACGACGATGGATACTCTAAACCATAAAGCTTTAACAATGTTGTCGAGGTTATATGATCGACATCAACTACATTTACTTAGGAGCATCAAAATTTATGCAAAGACAACCTGTTAGTAAATTTCGGTGGTGTTGTGTGATATTCCGGGGGTCAAAGCACTGCGGACTCGTGTCAACTAACTACGCCGTATGTGAGGTGTCAAGCATGAACATATGGGTGTGATATCATAAGTTGACATAGAGAGATACATATGTGTATCTGTGAGAATGGTCAAAGTTCCCTATGATATCTCATTTGCCATAGTATTAATGAGCTAACTATGTGGAGAGATTAACTCTTTACAAGAAGATTGATTAAAAAATATTTCGAAGTTTGAATATTTTTGTGTTGTCGTCTATTACCCCCTTCAAGCGAAACAGGTAGAGGTCCTACTTGAAGCATTAGACGGAAGCATTTAAATCCTTCCTGGAAAAGATCAAGGTAAAAATAAGATTTCCAGAAATTGAAAAAGTAATCTTTCCATTTATTCATCAAAAGAAACGTATCTTTTGAAGCAAGAATTGAATTTCCTTGATACCTAACATAATGCATGAAAGAATCTTTGAATAACCATAAATTCCCTTTCAAACTGCTGCTGAATCCATGGGCAGGGAAGATAGAACCAATAGGTACGCTTGGTTACAATTTAGAATCCGCTATCATATGTTTGCTCTAGTTTTTGATGTGGAAACGGTTTTTCTTTATCCATGGGCAATGAGTTTCGATGTATTAGGTGTATCTGTATTTGTAGAAGCTTTAATTTTTGTGCTTATCTTAATTGTTTTGGTTTAGTTTATGCATTGGTAATTCTAAAGATTCCCGGGGGGGGGGGGGGGGGGGGGGATAGAGATGTCTCCTACGTACCCATAATATGTGGAAGTATCAACGTAATTTCAGAGTCATTCGGTCTGAATGCTACATGAAGAACATAAGCCAGATGGTGGAATGGTGATGGCGCAAATACATTCCGTGCTTTTAACCCAACTCAAGCTGAAGAAACTTATTCAATGGTCACTGCTAATTGCTTTTGGTCCCAAGTCTTTGGGGTTGAACAAAAATGGTGATATTGTTCCTCCATTGATCAAGAATTTCGATTTTTGGCAACTCTCATGATCATCCAATAAGAAGGGTTTCAATTTTTTCAAATGAACGATTTGAAGAAGGCGCTCTGGTGGGATCCTCATGGACATGCAGTCAGTTTGATAAGGATCGAGTGGCGTTGCTTCTTTGACCCGAACCAAGGAATCCCTTAGAAAAGTGGCCATGTGAGATTTTTTGTGAAGATATTGGCTACATGGAGCTTGGTTGGAATGTACTTTGTGCAAAGGCGACTTGCAGAGACCAATTCCCGTATAAAATGATAATCTATATCTCTATGTTTAGCTCGTTTGTGTGAAACAGGTGAAGAGTATGTATGATTACAATGTGATTCTTATCAAGACCAAGGAATCCATATTGAGAATCAATGATGAACTTGAAAGAAATGAACTGACCTGTAAACTCAATCTAGACGACAATTTAGAAGAAATTAAAGCCTTAAGAAGATTGTATGTTGGTAAAGATGCTCTCATAAACGATTTGACAACAAACTAACTATGTCTAAAAATGAAACAACCAAACTGCAAATTATTATAGACAAATGGAACAAATCGAAAGTCACTAACGACCAAGTTATGTTAAATTAGGTGTTTGCTATACTGATAAATTTAGTTTGAACGCATGCTGTATAGAGCACCTTTGATGAATAATTATGATCCTATTCCTACGCCACATCCTATGAATGATCTTATTAACACTAATTATTCCAACATAGAACATGCAGGTTTAGAATCCGGGGAGATTGGAACAAGGATTGAGAATGTGGAGGAGGTGGTTGAAGAAGCAACTTCTAGAGTTCAGCATCAAGAAGAATGAAGACTCAAGTGATCAAGACACATCATCTACAAGTGATACAAGTCAAAGTCAAGAAGGTTGTTCAACATCTGAAGATAACAAGTCAAGTATCAATATCAGCTGGTCTGATGATTCAAGCGATGAAGACTATGATGACAACAGTGATAAAAGCATAAGCAACTTCAAGACTAAAAAAACATTCAAATAAAGCAAAGAAAAAGGCCACTAAAAAATTACAATCTCAATTCTCAACTTCTACATTAAGAACTAACCATTTTCGACATATATACTGCTTTCATTCGAAATTGCAAAAAATGGGATCATGTAGAACACCCATTACATATCAATACAAAACTTTTCATGTACAAAATCATCAAAGATTAGAAAATACGTGTAGAACACCCTTCACATGCTTCATACATTAACTGCCATTATAAATACGTCTGTGTCAGAATGAGAGAGGGGGGGTTGTTCCAACATAAGTTGTATCTATATGCATGTTTACACACATACCTACCTTTCCCCAATTATCCATGAGGGAGATAAAAGATTTTTTCATTGGATTTGTATACTTTAAAAAAAATAATTTTATCCTTAAAAAAATCATTTGATCTCCACCATGACGAATAGATAAATTGGGAAGGTAGGGGTATCCACATACATATATGCGTGTCTATTAAATGATTTGTAGACAATGTGGGACTAGCGCACTTGATAGAGACTCTTGTCTTTTAGTGAAAAGTTTTCGGTTCAATATCAGGCAACAGAGTCATTTTAGGATAATTGAAATAGAATAGTAGTGTAATCCTTGGAAGGTGAATACAATAGAGTCATTTAGCTTTGTCTAGTGGTCAAGAGAAATTAACTCTTTTGGAAAGACCAAGGTTCAATTTTTGAGATGTGTAATATTTAGAGGAGAAAAAGCTTTGATGTTTTAAAAAAATATAAATAAAAATAGGATAGAATTAGTTTAGATTTAATTCCGTTGACACTTGTTTACAATTCTCCATTTAAATAAACAAAAGGATTTGTAAACGTATCCTTTCTTCTATTTTTACTATAAGCAAAAAACATTAACCACAAATTATCTTACTTTCCCCTTAATCGTCTCTATTCCAATAAAACTAGAACCCTTACAACCCTATGCTGTTGTGCTTTCTTATCTTCTTCCATGCCTTTCACATCTTTCTCTATCAATGTGTAACCCTTTTTAAAAGAGACAACTCTCTCATCCTTAGTAGCAACTGCACAACTCAAAGCATCAATAGTATCGTAAGTAATGGATTTTGAAAACACATCAAAGAATAACTTACAACTTTGGTATCTCATCGTGACTAAACCATTTGTACAGTCGATCTGTGCATTAGCTGTGCGTAAGAACGGACGACCCAACACTACCTGCGGCTGCTCATGCATCCTTGACGGTGCATAATCGATAACCATAAAATCCACCGAGTAGTAAAATTCGCCCAGTTGGATCATCACATCTTTCACAACCCCTCGAGGTTGCTTCCAACTTGCTTTCGCGAACACCGCCATGCTATCTACCGCGTGTAGAAGACCAAAGTCATACTGGTCATACAGGCTACCAGGAAGAACACTCATCCCTGCTCCATAATCCAGCAGTGCTCGGTGGATCTTGAATTTCTCGACTCGAATCAGGACGACCGGCTCCTCTGAATTGCATCCAATTCCATCTTCATTCGCGCCACTTAAACCTGCAATCACATGGGACACAGTTAAATCGTTATCATTATATTTATGCTTAGAAACAACACTTAGCCCGCTGATTGGTATGTTCTTCACGTTCTTGGGGTTTGTTTGGGTGTCACTGGGAAGCTTGCCGTTTTGCTACTTCAAGTTAGCTACCTCGCTAGCTAACTGTCCCATCTGTGTGGTCAACAATTGGATGGCTTTGTCCCGAATCTCATCCTTTTGTGCCCGAGCGTCATCCAATTGACTTCTCTTTTGCATTCTTGTTGCATGGCTTTTAATATCTCCATCACCTCACCATTTCCCTGACCATTACCCTACTGGTAATTTCTTTGATAACCAAAATTGTTGCCCCCTTGATAATTAGTCTGATTACGGGGCTGGAAAAATTGGTTATTGCCTTGAAAACACGAATACGTGTTCCCATTTCCTTGCAACACATTCACTTCATCCTGCACACCTACAATGCTAGGGCACTGATCAGCTATGTGCCCTAGATCTCCATAATGCCCGCACATCGGGTATTGCCCCCGACCTCGGGTGTATGATCTACTGCTCTCACCACCGAATGCCTACATCTTCTCGACGACTGAGCTTTTCTTTTTGACGTACTTGACATTTTCTCTAAATAGTCCCAATCGACATTCTCGTAATTTGTACCAAACGTACCATTTGAGATAGAACCAAGATCACGGGCATCTTCTGGTGTTAACCCCTCGTGGAAAACATTAAGTAACTCCCACATTTGTATACCGTGGTGTGGACAATTCTTCAATAGCATCTTGAATCGGTTAAACGCTTCATGAAATAGTCCACCAATTGTTGTTGGAAACTCCGAATAACCCTACGAGCATTACTGGTCCTTTGCGGCGTATAGAATTCATCCAAGAATAGCTGATGCATATCGGGCCATGTAAAGATCGAGGCAGATGGTAGCGAATGGAACCATTGTAGTGCCTTATCTTCAATTGTTAATTGGAAGAGTACCAATTTCACGCCATCCAATATGAAACCTTGACCCCCGATGGTATTGCATCGAGCATCATAAGCTGCTATATGCATGTACGGTTCCTCGGTCGCCAAACCATGATATTTGGCCAAGCTTTGAATGGATTGTGCTCGCACTTTGAATGAACGAGCCTTTAGTTGAGGAATCACCATCGGTGAGGGATTATTAGCAATGGCAGGCTTGAAGTGACTTTCAATCCCCCGTACCGGTCCCCGATCTTATCTTCTTGGAATGCCTTCGGGATGGTTAACCGGTGGAACTAGATTTCTCGGAAGTGGCCTTTGTTGAACCGGAATTTGATGCACCAGTGGTGGTAACGGAATTTCTATGGGTCTCCCATTAATCGGTTATTGGTTAATTGGGTCGGGTTGATGAACATGCTGTTGATACCCAGCCGTCCCGGATTTCCTCTTTCTAAGAATCCGTATTCGCATTATATCTTCCAAAACTTCCCGCATTCACCACCTGCCTATTGCCTTGATTACCCCCATATATCTCGTATTCGTCGTATCCTTCACTAAACTTCCCCGAGCTGTTCCCTTGATCGAACATGGGAAACTGTTGCTGCTGAGCTGGGTGATAATGTGAAGGTTGGTTGGTAAAGGAATTGAGGTGGATGAGTGAACGGGTTGTGCTTGGTTTGATGGAACTGGGTTCTCATCAGCAAAGATCTTCACATACGGTGAAGAATGTTGGATAGTAGAGGTTTGTGTGAAGGCCGGGTATTGGGAAGATGTTGGCTGATTTGAGAATGGTGGTAGGTTGCCTAGATTAGGAAACGGTGACAGTGGAATTGGTGGAATTTGGGTAGCGGTGCTTTGGGTGGATTGTGGTGGTGGTTGAAATGGTATGATGGTGTTAGGCGATGGTTGTGTAGGAGCTGGTGAAAATTGAGTTTGTGAAGCTGTTTGCTTATCTTGGTTTTCTGAGGTATCCATTAGTTCGGATGTAGTTGTTGGCGATTGCAAAATTCTGTTCTCTCTGTGAATGACTTGGGTTTTCCGAACTGTCCTCTTGATTTCTAGATTAAATACTAACGGTGAATATGCACGTCCAAAATCACCTACACAAGCACAAACAAGAAAACCACATGTAAATCTGACCAAAACTGAAATAAACCCTATTTTTGTGTTTTTTAATTATTTTTTAAAAACACTTAACACAAACACTTTGCGCATGACTCGCCGGCAATGGCGCCATTTTGATGACTATCGAACGGGTCATGCAAAAGCCTAATTAACCTAGATAGCTAGGGTAAGCCGAGTATCAATCCAGGGGAGTCTGGTGGAAAGCGTTATGGATTAAGTACTGATTAACTAATTGTAAAAGTATAAAATTAGGATGTTTGGTTGTTTGATTAACTAAGAAATACAAAGAAAACGAGTTTGTAAACAGTTGGAGAAACAATGGTTCCTCCGTATTTCAGATTCAAAGCAAACTTCAGTTACGTGTTTGATTGTTTACAATCACATAGACATTATTGTATAATCTGATTAATTGATTGTGATTACCCAAAGACTACTTACTTCGATTGCATACAATGGAAGGTTATCATATGAATTACCAATTGCAATTACTAACCCTAACCCTTATCAAATGTATCCCAATTACTAGAAATCTCGGGAATTGAATGAGTTCAAATTAAGAATTAAAGAAAAAACAATCGTTTACAACCAATCAAATCAAATCAACTGGTAAAAAGCATTGAATGATTAGATTACCAGATTCTAACAAAAGTTTAAACACATAAACCTAGTTCACTTACGAGAATCCTCCACCTGGTGGAAACCATAAAAGATTTAGCCACTCATATCGGTTGATTAATCTTCACGTGCTTGATGAACGAATGAGTTCATGTTCACAATGATTGATTTGGTGAAGATTATGATGAATTGCAGCGAAAAGCTCCTAATTTTGTGCTCCTAGGTGCCCAATTTCGTCCCAAGAAGTGTTACCCCCGAATTAGGGTTTTAAAAATCCACTTATACCTTCAAAACCCCAACTTCACGCATTATTCCGGAAGCCCTACCGTAACCTACGGTAGTGAACCGTAGGCTACGGGTCAAGGCTGCTGGAATCATCTTGGTTGATCTACTTCAACCGTAAGCTATGGTCATGGAACCGTAGCCTATGTCGCATCCCATGACTCCATTATTAGCTAAATTCCAACTTTCATTTAATTACCAATCACCCCCTAAACTTCATTGTTTCGTGTTTCTTGTGCTTCGGAGTTGTTTTATCACTCGTGACAAGTACCAAATGATGTGATTCACTTGATTAACATTCCTGGCTGTTCCCCTTCATCACCAAACATCATAACTTCCCCGAATTAAGTGATTTACCTTGTAAAACCATACAAACTCGTAGTTATCCCATTCTAGGCTTGTAACCACTTAAAACACATATTATAATGCACGTTAAAGCACGAGATTCCCGCTCTCCATCATTTATGCATCATGTGCCACATGCATAATGGATGCCTCGTTTCAACAAATACAACAAAAATAGCCTTCTTCATTGCTGGATCCTGGTCAGTGACAACAACTTTTGTTTGAGAACCAACAGCTTTTAGAAAAACTTTCAACAACCATATATACATATCAGCAGTTTCTTATGCCAATAACAAATGTAACATTGCAATGGTGATTGAAGGTACGAAAACCATAGAGTATCTGCATATGAAAACGCCATTGATAAATGAAACTGGAACTAAACGCCATTGCATCTAATCACTGAAAATGCCAAAACACATAGAAAAAATAGAATTGTAAATATTACTTGTTGGAACGATATATGACATCAAACGAAATCACATCACCAAACACGTGGTAGTTACGTTTGCATTGATCATCACACCAAAAAAGTCCTTCAAACGATTATCATTGTCGGTGAGGTAATCATACGAGAAATTAGGCTGGGACTGTTTTTTTTTCATGCAAACGTCTTACAACCATCTCAGCGTCATATTCCCCTATAAACCAGTTAATTTGCCTTTTTGTAGTTCTTAAAATCAACTTTACTTGCACCCACGTATTCAAAACCACCAAAACAAGTCTTCATAGCATCAAACGCCTTAACCGGTCCCAAATTCAACTTAGACATGCTATGTATAACATGCTTCTGGAGCTGAGTGAGGCGTCATTCAGACATGAGAAAATGCTTATCAGGTTGTTCAACAAAACCATGGTTGTGCTTCTCAACAAACATATAGACCTTCCATGATCCAGCCTCAAATATTACTTATAATTATGCTCTTTATAACGAGTCCTCTTTGTAAAATTGGATCGCACAATCCTTTCCTCTTGATTAGGGTCCAATGTATCAACCTTCCTATCCTTATATACCCCAGATCTCATACACATGTAATACTTAATATGTCTTTCTCCTTTGGCGTTTATCTTTTCAGTCCCTTTCCTAACAGAAAAACCACAAGCCGTCGCATACCTAACATGCATAGAATAACAATCATCGAGGCTTGGGAATATCATGTCTATTTTTGGCTTTATCTCTTCATTAACGTCGGAAATGATAAATGGAAAATCAGTTTTCGAAGAAACACCCTCGTCAGAAAAACATTATCGATAAAAACGCCATTAATTGAATAATAATCAATAAGAATTATTGATGTTACTTTCTTAATAAAACATATTAATGAAAACGCCATTAGTTGAATAATAATCAATATGAAAAATTGATAATACAGTAATCTTGAAGCATGCTAATGAAAACGCCATAAGTTGAATAATCAACTAATATTGAGAACTAATGTTTACAAATTAAAGCCAATATCTTCAATAAATCAGATGTACGTAAGAACTAATATTTACAAATGTAAAACGCCATTGACCGTAAAACAAAATAAACATATATTAGATCCCAAACGACAATTGAGATTAATAATGATGTAATGCCATTAGTTGAATAATAATCAATATGAAGAATTGATAATACAGTAATCTTGAAACATGTTAATGAAAACGCCATAAGTTGAATAATCAACGAATAGTAAGAACTAATATTTATAAATTAACGCCAATATCTACAACAAATCAGATGTGCGTAATAACTAATGTTTACAAATTAACGCCAATATCTACAACAAATCAGATGTACGTTTTAACTAATGTTTACAAATGTAAAACGCCATTGATCGTAAAACAAAATAAACATATATTCAACAATTGAGATTAATAATAAAAACTACAAATATTGAATATATGAATAACATTAAAAAAATGAAATGCCATTTTCAGATATTACTCTGTAGGTCAGAATCCGCATGGTGGACCTCGAAAGCTTGGGGATGACGTAACAACTAACACAAAATATTTGGAATTTTGTTTGAAACGAAATTAAAACGCCTTTTATTTGGTGGAAACTGGACAATGACAATCGTACCCTGCATATCATTTAGCGCCACTCTGCGACGTGTTCGCCCAGGTTCCGTTCTCACCGATTTCACACTTCCAATCGTTTTCTAGTGATCTCGTTTCTCTCTCTCTCTCTCTCTCTCTATATATATATATATTCGTATACATAGTGACGAACCCATGATTTTTTTTGTATTCACCTTTTTTCAATAGTCATATTTCTCACAACCAACATTAAAGTTTTCAGGTTGGATTGAATCGGAGAACATGATCAAATTTGAAATCATAATAAAAATGCATGAAGATTACGAACAAGGAAACAAATAAAGTACTTAAAAGTTAAAAGGTTGAACATTAGCTAGTATAGAGACCGATAGAGAAATTAAAATCAATCAATCGTATTCGGTATAATCCTACTCATAGGTTAGCTATTGGTACGGTCTGCGTAGAGTTTGAGAGTTAAAATATGTAATATATTGTTGGAAACCTTAAAATCTCACCATCCCAGACCCATTGTTTGATTTAAGTTTGTTGATTTCCACAATTTCAAGACTATAGAGTGATTAAAGAAACCACTATGGAAATTCAAGCTATCACGAGACAAATTGCACATACCATTAGGAAATTAAAATTGTTTTTTAAAGCTTGTTCAAGTATTTAACAATTGTTACATGTTAGGGTAAATTAAATTTTTCTTCATTTATGTTCATATTAAATTTTCAATGGATGTTATCTGTCTTTTAAATTGACAACGATCATCTTTGACGTCATAAAAACCTTATACTGTCTATTCTTTGACACTATTTATATTAAATGTTTATGGTTAAATATAGTCACATGGACCCATGTGAGTACAACTTTGCCTTTTACCTATTTATTTAAAAAAATATTTCAATATATAAAACAAAAAGAATTAAAAAAATTAAAACACTCCTATTTAAACTCTCTCTAAACTAAAACCACCACCGCCGCCGCCAGTGACCACAACCATCGCCGGATTACAACCACCACCACATGTCTCTCTTTTTAAACTCTCTATTTCTAAACTCATAACATAACCACCGCCTTTGGCCACCACCACTTCTGTGATGACCACCACCATCGCCGGATCTACAACCACGATTATCGCCTGTGACCACTACAAAGGTCGGATCTACAACCATCATCATTGTCGCTTCTTCTCCTATCATATATAATCCTGATTTGAAAGGAAGCTTATAGGGAACTAGTTCAAATCTGAAAGCAAGCTTATGAGGAACTGATCATTGAAATAACTGATCTGTCATGTTTGTTGTCGCAATTGTCCCGGTTGACAGTAGCCTCTTGCCTAATGGTTTCGCCGACTAAATTTTGAAGTCATAGTGTTTTAGGGTTTCATAGTATAATGTTAAAAGATGTTTCAGAGCATTTTCGGGTTTCAGGATATAACTTGAAACCCTAGTTATGTAGGGGTGGTGGCGGTGGGTAGTGGGGATGATTTCTTGGTGTGGTCGTCGGTGGTGGTGGTAATGGTAATGGTGTGTAGTGGCGGTGGTAATAGTGGTGGTTAGTGCGGCGATAAATGGTGGTGGTGTGGTGGCAGGCAGTGGGTAGTGTCAAAGAAGGAAGAAAGAGGATGAGGAGATAAGATAGGACTGTGGAGGTGGTGGTCGGTGGTAGTGGTGGCGGTGTTCGTCGTCGGTGGTATCCCGGGAGTGGCTTCAATCTTATTAGTTAAAGGAGTGGTTAGGTTAAATGTATAATTTATAACATATTATGGGTAAGGGTAGTTTGGTAATTTTATAAGAAAGTGACTGAATTTAATTAACAACTTTAATCCCGTTAGTAGAAAGGACGTGGCTTGCAAACTTTTTTAAACATAAAGCATGAATCCTACATTTTTAAAGTTAAAGGACATCTGCTGCAATTTGGTATAAACATAAAGAATGAATTAAAGTAGAATCCGGAAGCAATTTGGTATAGACCAACGGCCAAGTTGCTGATAGCAATTTATTTTTGATAATTAGTTTAACTAAAGATCGATTTAATGCAACTTTCCATTAATCATACTAATACAAAGCAACCTCCAATAACTTTATTAACGTAGAACCCAAAATCAACCACCATGGCCTATTCCCCTTGGAACCGTTAGGGAAGGCTTACCCTTAGATCCACGAGGGTGCTACCCCATTGGAAGCCCAAATGTCAACCCTTAGAACCCATGATCTCCAAACTACCCGAAATCATAATGGTTTTGAACAAGCATATATACCACCTCCAAACTCGTATCAATTTGTATTCCCAATTAATCAAAATGGTTTGATGATAGTAAAATCATTAGCAATATACAAAACATATAGGATAGAGTTCAATACGAAACTCTAAATTATTACGATAATAAACAAAAAGAAAAAAAAATATTTATACATAAAAATGCATATGTTTATATCCATAAAAAAAACCATCAAACTAAATTCTTATATGTTTTTAAGTTTTTTACTATACATGTGGAAATTATGTGTGAGTAATATAACCTACATAACTTACACATATGTAATAACCAAAAGTTTCCTATATTTCTTTTTGGAGTTCAATAATAACAATAACAATAAAAATATCAACAATAATAACAATAACAGTAAGAAGTTATCAAAATGAACATATTGAATCACATAGGTTTATCAATTCACAGACTTTAAAATTTTCATATTCATTGAAATATATGATAAACTTAATTAAGGAAATTAAAATTGCATTTACATAATTAACTGATCAAATGCATTATTTAATTTGTTTACGCTTTTCAACAAGAAATGCTTAAAACTCTATGAAAGACTACAATATAGAAATAAATTTATAGAGTTTACAGATTTGCTATCTTTTATTTTTTTAAGCTAAAAGTTTTTATTAATTTGTTTATATGAATCTTACTATTATTATACACATTGTGTAGTTGAATCTATTTTTGTATATACTAGTACGTTGGCCATCAGTTCAGGAATAAATCTGAAACTCATGAATATGTTAAAGATGAAATTTCATGTCCAAAGTACAGTGAACAACTGTAGGTGATGAAGTTGCAATGAAGGCCAGACAAACTTCACATCTTGTCAATCAATCATGCTAATCTTTTTGTCTCACCAAGGTTATTAACAAGTGGTGGTTTATGATACCTACATGACTTCACTCTAAGTCCTAGGAGCGTATATATGTATCGTAACCTTTTAAAGGCCACGCGCACAATGCAAGTTATGATTTACGTTTACCTATCTTTGTTGGTTAGCAGGTATTGAAGAGTTTCATGAGTTTTCTGATAACGAGTTCTCATAGTTACAAAAATTTAAGAAAAAAAAATTCTTGGCTAGGGTTTGATAAGTTGTTTAGGTTTTGTTTCTTGCTTGCAACTTTATGGATTTTATTCACTTTCATGACACCAAAATAAATAAAAGCATGCCTAAAAAGGAGTAACATATACAACACAACCAACACTAGAAAAGCCTAATACATTTATGAGTCATGGGCCAAATGTTCAGTTAAATTCATTCTAGCTAGGAGTTTCGTGGAATATAACATGAGCAACTAAAACAAGCAACCAAGAGATTATTAATTAATGAATAATAAACGTACAGTTAATAAAGACACAAATTATTTATATACATAATTGATGCCTCTATTATGTTCCTCAGTACAAATATTATTCACCAGTAATTTAATATTTAGCATTTAAACCAATCCATTTTAAAACTGTAGAACCTTTCAAAAAGACTTGAAAAGAGATCTTGTTATTATTTTTTGTGGCTCGATGCATCCAGCAAGATTAATTAAAAAGTCAACCTTTATATAATATATTATATGCATAGAGAGAGGGAGACTGTGTTGTGTTATACTTTTGTTGCATGGCTGGAGGGCTCAAAGATATAGAATAAAAGAACAAAATATGAGTCCAGCTTTTAGGCGTAAATGAAGGAAAAGAAGAGATTTTTGGAACAAATTCAAACCACATGACACACAAATTATTGACATTTATAAACCAACTTATTATTTTTTTTATCAAAAACAAAATAAAAAAATTTATGGACAGATCTTGTAGGTGTTGTCTGCTACAAAAATGCCCATTACCCTATACTAATGAACAACATTTAAGGACAAAAGTATAACATAAGACCATAAATTCAAGCTTGCATCCAAATATGTAGCATAACGGTGTGTTAAACGTACCTTATCTGATATTTTCCTTAACGTACGTCCTTTTATACTAAATCAGTTACATTTTCTCCCTATTTTCTTCTCATAGAGGGGTACGTTAAGTATATACAGGTACGTTTAACGTCACCCGTACCAGAAACAGAATTAACAATTTCGAATTGTTGTTTTTTATGTGATTTATTTAATCTCTTGAAATTTGATGGAAGAATTGCGTACTGGTCATGTATTCGTTGCCGCCAAGAGATGAGTATAGCGAATGGCCGATACAATTTGCGGCCGCGGTGGAACTACCCGGGATACCTGCGCTGCCGCCGGAAGAGGTGTCTCCGCCCATGTACTGATCTTCAGGCCCTTGATCATAGAGAATTCCTCTGAACAAATGTCCACCAATATTTACTGCAGCTTGATATGCAAATTGGTCATCGGTTTCATCAATGGAGCTAACTCTTACACATCTGAAGTCTGCTTGTGTTGTCACTTCTGATGGGAAGTTACCTACCTCTAACCCTAATTTCACAACACACAAACAATTATCATCATATAGTAATCAATTATATGATAATAATTAATATTCAAGTTCTCAAGTGTTCATCTTAAATCACTTAAACCTTTTTTTTTGTTTTATAGATACTCAACTTTTATTAGGTGTTTTGATTTGAAATATTTCTAAAAAAATGTTATATTTTATAAAAACTAAGTGACTTATTGGAACATATATGATCATAGCTATTTACTATTTAGTGATCTTTTTTCCAGTTTTACTTAAAATGGAAAATTATAAAACTTGGTTATTATTTGGTGAATTTGTTTTCTTCACAACTCTACTGCTCATACTTCAAATTAATTAAAAAAAACTAGGATTCATATATGTTTGATCTAAATTCTAAGTCACATGATTTTAAAAAAATATTTAACATTTTCAAAGTTTTTACAACATTAGAAGATTAGAACACCTAACGAAAGTTAAGTTTCTTTAGAGGAACAACAAAATTTTGAATGAATTTAGTTAAACCCTTAAGAAACTTGGGTAGTATTATCTTAGGTTCTCCCAATTATAATCAATAAGCATGACATACAATCTTTAGCATTGATTTTATATAAACAAAATTTTCTAACCTACAAATGTGCTACAATGATCAATAAACACCATATTCAATAAAATGAAAGAAAACCTAATAACCCAACACACAAATCAAGCAAATATTTTAACTAATACATATTTTACTTTACCTTAAGATTAACAATTAGCGTAGAGTGATTAAATATCATAAGTGAGTGCTATTATATGCACGTTTAAACTTAGCTTATTAAAAAATATGTTTGGTAAGACTAAAAATATAATAAAAGTCTTAATCATCTTCATCAACATTTCCTCCCTCCAAACAATCACGAGATGCAATTTTAAGGTTATCCAATTAAAGAGCTTGATGATATATCTTCATATAATCTTTTTATAACATCACACATAAATATTAGAATTAAAAATTTGGAAAGTTTGTGTTTAAAAAAAATGAAAGATAAAGATATCCACCCAGAAGATTAGAAGAACAAAGATAGGTTTTTATTTTCTTCACTTAACACATTTTTAGAAAGCAATCATTTGGAACAAAAAAAATAGTTAATTTAATTTAATTTAATTTCTATAATATTCATTGAAATCTAGAGAATCTTGGTAAAAGAATCTATGTACCTGAAGATGAGTTGTAAGCAAGTGCAGAATTTGGGTTATTACCCAAATTAGGGTTTCCAGGATCTTGAACCACAGATCTTGTTCTTTTAACAGACGGATGAAGTTGACGATGATGTGCGGCGGATAAGTACTCTTGTCGCTCCCTCCGCTTGGCGGCCGGAACCCACGTGCTTTTCACGTGGGTTTGGCATTGAAACCCTCTGCTCTTGCAACAAGTCCTACACCTAAAATGTGGACAATCTTTCTTGGCTTGGTTTCCACAATCCTGACAACTCACACCACCACTGTAACCACTACCACCATGATGTCCCATCGTCATAAAATTACCCACGGATCCCCAGGTGGATTCACCTGAGAAATTAATAAACCTCGCATCACCACCGCCCCCAGTACCACCACCCATAGAACTAGCTAGTTCAAAATCTTTTATAGTGGTGGTGGTATCTGCAGGGCGGTGGTGATGAGAGTTTCTGGTTGTTGTACTATTTGTACTGTGCAACAGCCAGCTCACGGATTCCGTAGGGTTGGGATTTGAAGATACGCTTGTGTTGATGAATTCTTGTTCGTTATAGCGTGCGGCGGATTCTAACGCAAATAAGCCGGACATAGAGTCTGTGGGTGACAAATATTTTTACAACACTCCAATTGTGACTCACAAAAATAATCCATAGCCTAACAAATACAAACCTACATTTATTTATGTGTGCTTTCTCCTTGTAACCCTAATATCTCTAGATGCGTTGGTTAGTATTATTAATAAAGAGAAATGGTATTTTTGTGGTGTGAAAATGAGGGAATTGAAGAAGATGACGCCTTTTTATTCAATTGTGTGGCTGTTGTACGTGAGCATTAAAGAAGCCAAAAATTACAGGTCTGCCAAGCCGCCATGAACATTAAAGCAACCTCTTTCTTTCTTTCTCTGGTGCTTTGCTGCTGCTTCTGTTTCTTGCTTTCTTTAAATTCTTTAATTGATAGGCTCTGCTGCTGCTTGTTTTGGGGATCTCATATATCTCTCTCTCTCTATATCTCACTCTTTCTCTCTCACACACACATATAGAGACACGAGAGTGAGAGAAATATGAAAGAACGGAGTGAATAAGATAAAGGACTTTCAAACTGCCACTTGAAATTCAAGTTTAACCATTTAGTCAACTTTGTATAGGAATGAGCACCTTTTTTCTTCTTTTTTTGTATTTAAATACTAACATTTTCAAATGTTTAATTCTTTGTATTTTTAGAACAAGAGCTATTTTATACAAGGATTAACAAGACGTTACACAAAACAATGACGGACTTAGAATTGTTTTTTGAGGATGCAAACGAGAGGCTCAGCCAAATTTTTCAAGGGACGCGATCGAGTTTTTTGCTTACAAAATAGACTTAAATTTTCTTTTTAGGGGGCTGATCGCGCACCCAAGCTTGTACTTGGGTCTGCCCCTGAAAATAATACACATTTTGTTTTGATGATAAACACATAGTTTCAATTCACTTTATTTTTTGTCTAGAGAAATCTGCGGTTTTTAACGGCGAGCGGGTATCATTGCTAAACAATAAGGTATTTCGAGCTTTTTCATTCATCAAATCGTCAAGTCTAGAATGGCCACCTTGAGTTTATTCAATTTTTTACGACAATAAGAAAGTCAATCAGTTGGTGGAAGATGAAGCCAAGAGACTGCTCCAAGTGTCGAGCCAATTCCACAAAGTCAACGATTACACACGAAGAACACATGATCAATCTCGTCTTTAACCGAGTCACGAAAAGAACAAGAAGTGGAAGGAATTGTAACTCCTGTAACAAGAAGATTTTGGAAAGTAGGATTCCATTTTTGAGTATTCTCCAAACAAATCAATATTTTAATTTATATATTTTTAGCTTGAATCACAACGAGTACCTTGTTTCTAGCATAAGAAGTATAAATATATATTATGTTGATTTACAATAATAAAAAGTTAAAATATGATATTTTTGTATATTTAAATTATTAGTTAAAATCCAGACAAATCAAAACATTGGGCTAGGCCACCATGTGAGCTATGTTTCTACTTTACAATAAAATCTTGTGGACTATGGACTAAACTATCCTACACAAGGATCTTTCAGAATCAACTAGTTTATCTCAAACTGGTCCCTTCAACTCTATTGGATCTTTTCAAACTCAAACATAAACTACAAATGTCATTGATTAATTATTATTATTATTATTATTATTATTATTATTATTATTATTATTATTATTATTACTATTATTACTACTACTCTTTTTAATTTTAAAAGACAAATGTTACTCTTGTTTTACTTTATATTTATAATTATAAACTACTATGTTATCTAGGTTTAAACTTGAGATTTCTATTCTAAAATGCATATGTTTCTACGAAGTGACTCACATTAGCAGGTTCTTAACAAGTAAGCAAACAGTATCTACTTAGACTAGCTATGCTAAAGTTGAGATGATGTTAGTAAGTTTTTAAACTTGAAGGGGCTTTTAAGTCTTTGTTTATTAAATAATATATAGTTTTTTTTTTTGTGTAAGATATAAGGTTGTTAATGAGCTGAGCTGAGCTAGATGAAAATATAAGCTCGAACTTGGCTAGGGCTTGGCTCGGCTCGACTTTGTTAGACTCAGATTTAAAAGAAAAATTTAATACGTAGCTTTTAAAATTCAATAATCTTAAATATCATTCAATAGTATAAATGATTATATCCAAATTAATTTCCAACGTAAGCGAAAATCAAGTTCAAAAAATTGCAAAATAAGCTTCAAAATTCAACATAACACAATATAAGTTCATTAGCATATTAGTTAACCTCAAAATATGTTATAGATATACAAGTGCACATCCAATTACCCACATATAATAACAAACTTTTTACAATATATTTATATAAAAATAGTATATATGAAAAGTATAATAATCCAAGCCAAACTGAGCTAATCCAGATTGTTATGAACCGAGCTGAGCTAGGCTCGCTTTCTAACTCAGTTGAGTTGGTTTGGCTCAATTTTAAGCTGAGCCATATCAAGCGAGTTTTTCCAAACTAAATTTGAACGAGTTCTAAGTCATGAACTTTTTGGACAACTCTAGACTAAGAACCGTAAAAGATATGTGTTTATATGTTTACACCATTTCTTTTCTTAAATTTGTTACTCTCTCTCTTTATATGTGTGCAAGCATTTTTGGTGTTGTATTAGTGGTTTTACCCATACGTATATTTGTAGACATACTTTTGACTCGGTTGCCTCATCAGTGTGTATATGTATGTCGTTAAATAAAAAAATTATAGTGTTTTATTCTTGTTTTGAATTGACAGTTATAGTTGATATAAATTTTAACTTAATTACAAAATTTGTAAAAAAAAAACATGTATAAATAACGTTTATTGAAACAGTAAACGACTCCATAGAAAAATACTTAAACGAAAACATGTAACAGAAACAAACAATTTGTATTGTAAAATAAACGTATTCGTAGATATTAAAGTAAACGATGAATGTCAAACAATGATGTCAATAAACACAAACAAAGAACTAAAATGATGGTGAAAATCATTGACCCAACAAAACAATCAAAAGACAAGGTACAAAATGCAAACGTACGTCTCAACGATTTTTCAATCTTTGAAATATGAGGGTTAATTTCTTCATTGCTAACATCCTCCACAGTCATTAAGTTTCTTTCGGTTGTAGTATTAGACATACTTGAGCCTTCATCCAAATTGTAACACATCAACCAGTTTATGATTAGATGTTTTATCCTTAGAAAACTTTAAACATTTTTTTCTCACTAATGGAATTAGCATCATAAATTTTAACAGGGGAAATTCGAGTATCATTCTTGTCATCTTCAAAGATATGTTCCTAAGACAAAGAGTAAATACTAACAACAATTTTGATAAAATATAAATTTTAATGTAATATAAGAATTACTTGATTGTAATATATTAGCTGAGTAATCTCCATCTTTTTTTAAGCTCATTAGTAATTGATTTATCATAATTAATCTTTGTAACCCTATATACTTCATCAAAAGCTATCAAACTATTATTTGCTATCTCAATCTTAAAAGCAAATATTTTTTTAAATCAACAACAAATCTGACATTTTTATCATCCTAAACGCAATTAATTATAAGGTTTAATATAAAAAAAGTAATATAAAAATATAATCAGAAAATATATGATAAATATCCATATATAGTTGTATTCTCCTCAATAAATTGTTTTGCAGACATTAGAATAACTTTCTCAATAAGTTAATCTGGCGATAAAATAAAATTAATGAAAATCACCACTGATATCTTTAACTTTAATCTTGATCTTGAATCTGGTCGAATTACATAACAAATAATTAAAAAAATAAAATAGGAATAATTATTTTAATCTTAAACATGGTAAAATGATATTATTTTATATGTTAATTTTCAAAGTGAAAAGGGATACTATTCTTGTGGGAATATATTGGCACTGGATTTTCAACATATTCATCACAATCATTATTGTTGCACACAATAAAAAAAATGTTGCTCATAACCATAATCTTTGCGAGAATACATACAAATAATGTAATCTGTAATAGCCTCCTTTGAACATTTAAGACACTCCATATAATGCCAACCAAAATCCTTAAATATCAAGTTGACAGTACTCAATATAATAATTTGTTGTGGCTGTAAAATATATAAAATAATAAAAGTTTAAATTCTTAACAAATTTTCATAACATAATCAAAATAAGTTAGGTTTACCTTCATAATTTCCCAAACATCACCGTTTCTTAAATGAGTATGCATGACAAAATCATCCATTAGCATCTGAAAAAAATTAAAACTTTTGAGTGTAATATAAATTTTGAACTTATTTAATAAAATGGTTCTCAAAATTAAGTAGTAATTCAAAGAACAATATCTTTACAAACCAGAAAAATCAAAGTAATTTTGTTTGTTTTATGTAAAAAAAAATGAAATTCATTAAGTAATACATTTTAGAAAATAAATTAATTAGTGTTATTTTATTAGGTATGATTCGAGGAAAAAATATATATTTTCCAGCAATTAAATCTTAATTAAATTTTGAAATTATTAATAATGAGTAATATTCTTAAAGTTGTAATTATATAAATATAGATGAGAGTATTACCAAATAATTGTTAAATACGTTTAAATATACCTAAAAAGGAACCCCAAAAAATATGGACATACAAATTATTTAACGTAAAATACATGTGCTTCTTTGTAATAGTTTGATCAATTTAAGTATATTATATTCTAAGATTATAATCTTATTTAAAGTAAGTTTTATTGAGAAGTGAGTTTTATCTATTTTGGAAATTCATTATTGTTTAACCGATTATTTATGCATTATTTTAAAAACTTTTAAGTTATATCTATTTTACAATAAACATGACATATTATAAATGTTAGGTTTGATCATTAACATAAATCTATCTGTATATTTGTATAAATAATGTTAAAACCAAATATCACCAATAACCACATAACCCAAGTAGTAACAAACATTTTATTATGTTTAAAAAACATAATAAATCAATGAAAACATTAGAATGCACCACAATGTGAAAGAAACAACACCAAATTGTCTTATAAAGCACTTCATCAAAAAAGAAATATAACAAAACACACTACTTCTCCATCTTTGGAATCAAAAGTTTGCCAACTCCATCAGCCTTCGCTTCATCTTTTTCATCTTAAATCTGACGTTTTGTTGAAAAACAATTTAGTAAGTCGTCTACCTCATAGACTTAACAAAGGTTACGCTTAACTTTGCTAGAAGATAATGATTTCTTATTACTTTGAATAGCATTAGATGCAGACGTTGAATTGTCTCCGGTATAAGACACTTCATCCTACAAACAAATATATAAACATAGGTTTAAAAAATGGTAATCAAAACTATAAAAAAATCAAAAAAACATTTGAAATAACTTTGGAAAATTCAGGAGGATTAGATTGAAGTTCCGACATAGGAACACCAAATAATTCTCATATGGTTTGAGAATCCCTCTAGAATTTACCACCTACAATATATGAGTAAAATATAAATACATAAGATATTGAAATAGTTTTAATTCCAAAGTTGTAAATAAAATTTACCTAATCTTTGTACTGCTAAGAGTTCTTTTGGAAATTTCTTGAGAATCTTATAGGCTTCATAATCAAATAAGGTCAAAGTTACCGTACCAGTACAACCTTGCACGCGGATAGGTATCTTGTATCTGTTTACACGTTACAAAAAAATTAAAACGTGAATGATGAAATTCTTCGGTTTATCTAATAACGTAGAAAACTAGTAAAATTCTAACCGATGAATTGAGAAAATATCAACGCCTTCACAGTCACGATTGGTACAAACCCAAGCTTTCTTATCTTCTACATCACCTAAATCATCCTCCTTTTCAACTGTTACAAATATTTCCTCAACACGGGATTTACAATGTTGCAACCATTATAATGTAACATTTGTCAAAAACGGGTTTTCAAAACCCGCTCCGTTTTGTAATCGAATATCAAGTAATAAATGTCACGTGTATATTTATGGTTATTTTGATTTTTAATGATGCATAATTAATAAACAAACTAAACTATAAAAATTATATTTGATAAAAAGTGAAAACAAAATAAATAAAAATAAAAAGTTGCTGCCGGGACTCGAACCCGGGTCAGCCGGTTCACAGTTTCAATGACTTAACACACACACACATCACCACTCCGCCACTTGTTGTTTTCTGTCATCTCTAGGAAACAAATAACCTTTATAATCAAACCCGGTTAAAACCGGTTGCGCCAATTGAGAAACGGAAATCGGCAACTCAATCGTCAAATCGTTTGTTTACTCGCACATTCAGGTTATAACCGATGCACCGACGTTTTCTCATCAATTCAGATTGAATGAACGTTAAATTGTCATCATCATCGGTTTTTATAACCGAAACTAATCAAGTCCCAATTACTTCAACTCAAGACCCCTCTCGCGACTCAGAAACATTATACAACATTCCATTTCACTTTCGTCACACTTTCAGTCCGTCTGAGCGCTTAAAACAACTCGTCGGAAATTTCTGCAAGATTCGCCGGAAAACCGTATTCATCCTCAAAACGGTAAATCTTTCAATAACGTTGTAGTTCAACAATTGTTAGGCTATTTCTAACTTAAACCTTTCAATTGAAATCGAATTCAGGCACTGTATTCAGCTAATTTCAGTTCGCCAGAAAAATTCTAAAATCTCTATATTCATCTGAGAATCGGTAAGGGCATTCAAACCCTCTGTTAACATTTGCTGATCACTTCAATTTCACGATTAGCTAATAAAAACGGTTAATTGTCTTGTTCAGTTGAAGAGCATAAAAACAGGGACCGACACATTGCCGGAAATCTTAAATAAACCGTTCATCGGTATGTTCACCTCTAATTACCGTCTCTGCCATTTCATTTTAGCCTTAAGAATGTTTGTTAATCGTAAAAACAAGGAACGGATTAGTGAATCAGTTGACTGTAATCTGAATGTAGAAGACGAAGTTAGTTAAGTTATAAGTTTAATTAAAATCAGTAATATGAACGGGTTAGACACACAGTCCAGCGGTGGACTGTGTGCAAAACATATACGCATGTCCCGAGTTCGATCCCTGATACACGCACTCCTTATGTAATAAAATGCCTTTTTGTTAAAACTAAACCGGGTTAATCCCGTTAGTTGTTAAGTATAATAAAAACCGAGATATTAACCAGGTTAGACACACACTCCAGCGGTGGACTGTGTGCAACACCGAATCGCACGTCACGAGTTCGAAACCTGATACTGGCACCGGTTCGTTGAATTAAAATGTTTTTGAAATTAAAAGAATTTTGGTTAAACCGAATTAGTATATAAATATAATTAAAAACAAGATTATTTCGGGTTAGACACGTAGCTCAGTTGGTAGAGCTGCGTGCACGCGTACGGGAGGTCTCGGGTTCGAGCCTCACCTGGCGCAAACAATTCCACTGACCGAACCGGTCAACAAGTCAACGGTCAACGCAAAATAAACAATTTTTTTTTATATTTTATTTATTAAATTTATTTTAAAAATCAATTAAAAATACTTAAAAATAACTTTTTTTAAAGATAGAAAATAGCCTTAAACTCACAAAAATATATCTAAAAATTTCATTAAAATCCTTAATAAAATCCACGCATTTAATATATTTTTCCGTTATTATTTAGGTTAGTATTTCTCGTTGTTCCGCTCATCTAATTCGTGCGCATCTCACCATCTCCAATCCAACGCACCCAATGTGAGTGAATCTTTACAAATTCCCCGTTTAATCACGTTTTGGGGTGTATCATGTGTCTTGTTATATATATTATAATTAAACCATTGTGCATACATCATATCATGAACATGTGTATTCAGTTTGTTTCAACTGTTGTGTAGTTATTGTTGGATGCAATTTATTATTTTCAGTACATGCAATTTCATAGGCCGCCGCTCCCCATTACATTATGAGCGTTGAGCATGTTCCCCATTTCATTATGAGGTTGAACCTGGCGTGCCCACATACGATCGGCTCCGTTTGATTGAGCCTTGATCGCACAGACATTCTCATTTTCAGTACATGCAATACGATCGGCTCCGTTTGATTGAGCCTTGATCGCACAGTTTCATTTATGTTATTTATCTATGATGTTGGTATGTTCATGTATGCTATCATATGTTATTGTATGTTATAGTTGTCATTGCTATTTGCCACTGCTTGATTATTTACATTTGCTCATTTATGATTATGCACAATTTTTCATTGATAAACTAACAAGTAAATCATTAATAAATGTTTATCTAGTAAGGTTCACTCGCCAACTTATGTTGACCCAAAAACCCCCATTTTTACACATGATACAGGTGAACCAGCAGCAGCCAGAAACACATAGGATTGGACTAGAAGAATAAAATGATTTAGAGTTTGGGATTGTTATGTTTGGTTTATTTTCCTTGTATTGTATGAACATGTTTGGATTATTTGGAATGTAACTTTGACTTTTAATAAATATGAAACATATTAGTAAATGTCATGAGCTTTGGTGATAACCCAATTATGCCCCGACTCTTATTCCGTTGCGGGTCGGGGTGTGACAGATTGGTATCAGAGCCATGACTATAGGGATATAGGATAGGTTATTAGACCCTTAGAGCCTATACTATAGTTGATTAGAAACTTATAAGATTTTTGTGTGTTACATGCCAAAATTTCATGATGTTTATATGTTTTATGTTAAATGTTACATTCAATATTATGCAAGCATGTTCATAAGTATGTATTATCATATAATGCCTATCATGAATCATATACTCATAACATATCACATCCATGAAAGCACACACCACATCATGATTGCTTTTACAATGATTTTTGTGTTTTCAAATCTCATCAAAGTGAGTTCTCATGACGGGCATGTAGTAACTAGAAGGGTACCAGTACCGGTAGTCGGAACGTCCTGTCTAGGCTGGCATTCGTATAAATCCAAAATAAAGGACCAGTTTGCCTACCTGGGGACTAACGATGAGAGTACGAAGTACCTATTATGCCAAAGCATGCTATACCAAACGTCGTGTGAGCTAACCCCACTTTGAGTTGTCATTGTGTCTACACCTGGACACGTTCCGACCAAACATCTCATGAACATATTTTGTGGTTTGCATTCGGGTGATGCGAGTGTTAAATTGCCAATACTAATGTGAATCCTACCAAGCCAATAGCCATGGGGGCCCACATGACTATATAGGTGAAGGTATGGGGGACATTTGAGGCCCAACATGAACAAACCCAAGACATCCTATGGATGTAGTTGCATTATTGATATTTATGTTATTTTCATTTTCTTAAAGACACATGACACCTAAAAAGACACCATAAACTCACAATCTTCTCATGTATGTTCCTGTAGATGTCGTCCAGACAACAATGAAGGGGTAAAAGATCAGGAAGGTCTCAGGAACGCTTGGCCACCCAAATCGCGAAACAAATGGCCACGATACTGCCTGACATTGTGGTCCAAGTACAACAAGCCCTCGCTACAAATCCTACTAACCCTCCCCAACAACATGACCAGAACATCGACAACCCTCCTACCTGCAAGTGTTCATACAAACATTTCAAGTCTTGTGATCCTCCTAAATTTGAAGGGACTGAGGGTGTCACTGCTCTCCTACACTGGTTCGAGGAGATGGAAAACACCTTTCTAAACTGCGATTGTCCTGAGGATCGCAAGGTTCGATACGCTACCGGGAGACTATTTGGGGTAGCTCTCACTTGGTGGAATATTGAGAAAGGGAAGAGGGGAACTGAAGATGCAATGGCCTTAACTTGGGAAGAGTTAAGGGAAATCATGACTAGGCGTTTCTGTCCTAGGAGTGAAATTAAAAAGCTGGAGGACGAATTTCATTCTCTAAAGCAAAAGGAGGGTGATCACACCACCTATAACAAGAGGTTCTTGGAGTTGAACCAGATGGTTCCAAATTTGTTCACCCCAACTTATCGTCTGATTGAGCATTATATTCGAGGACTTCCCTCGAAAATTCAAGATTCAGTCCTCAGCACTTCACCGGTAACACTTGAAGCTGCTATGGAGCTAGCAACTGAACTGACCGAGAACCGAATTCGCAACGGGAAGTTCAAAGAAGAGAAAAAGAAAGCCCCTGTTGAGGGTCAAACTTCAAACCATCCTATCTCTTCCTCTAAGTTTGCTAACAAGAGGAAGCGCAACACCAGAAATTTCGCTGTTACTCAAGCCAACTCCCCTATCCATGCTGCACCCATTACTCAAGTCAATCCTTCACCCGCACCATACAGAAGACCTTACACTGGCCCGTTACCAAAATGTAACCGTTGCCGATATCACCATTCTCCTGATCATCCTTGCCAATATTGCACCGGCTGCGGTCGCGCAGGACATACTGTTCAAACCTGCCGCATGCCTCAGCGAACAAACCGCCACCAGCCTTCAACCCAAACCCACCAACAAATAATGGGTCAAGCCCAACAACCCCTACTATTACCACCCACCCAACACCTAGCCCAAACATATTACCAACCCAATTATCCTATGGGCCAACCTATGCGGGCTTGCTACAATTGCGGAGACCCAAGCCATTTCAGAAACACTTGTCCAAGGTTGGTAAACATTATTCATGCTCAGGCTCAAGCCAACCCAGTGAATCAAGCGAACCAAGCTCCTCCACCTGCAAGAGGAAGAGCTTTCAATATCAACGCTAATCAGGCTAGGGCCGACGGCAATGTGGTTAACGGTACGTTCCTTATAAATGGTAGATATGCATCTATGTTATTTGATACTGGTGCGGATAGAAGTTTTGTGTCTTTAGAATTTGAACCTATCTTAAACCAAAATCGGGATAAGCTCACGGAATCCATAACGGTAGAAGTTGCCGACGGGAAACCAGTTTCATTAAGTTCTATTATACGCAACTGTACACTCACCTTAAACGACCACGATTTCTCAGTCGACCTTATTCCTATGAAGCTGGGAAGTTTTGATATCATAATTGGTATGGACTGGCTCAGTCAACATCAGGCAGAAGTTGTATGTCGCGAAAAATTTATACGTATTCCTCTTTCAAACGGTCAGACTCTTCGAATCATTGGAGAAACCTCGTCGAAAGGGCTCAGCTTAATGTCTTGTCTTCAAGCTCAAAAATACCTTCGCAAGAATTATGTCGCGTTTTTAGCTCATATCATCAAAAAGGGAACCATGGAGAAGAAACTTGAAGACATTCCTGTAGTAAAAGACTTCCCGCAAGTATTTCCTGACGACATTTCAGGACTTCCTCCAGTTAGAGAAGTCGAATTCCGTATTGATCTTATACCTGGTGCTACACCAGTTGCAAAGTCTCCTTATAGGTTAGCCCACTCTGAAATGCAAGAGCTAGCCAGTCAATTACAAGAGTTGACTGACAAGGGATTCATACGTCCTAGCTCATCGCCTTGGGGTGCACCTGTCCTTTTTGTAAAGAAGAAAGATGGATCGTTTCGTATGTGCATCGACTACAGAGAGCTCAACAAATTAACAATCAAGAATCGCTATCCATTACCTCGCATTGATGATCTTCTTGACCAACTACAAGGTGCCAACTGCTTTTCAAAAATCGACCTTCGATCTGGCTATCATCAACTTGGAGTGCATGAAGAAGACGTCCCTAAGACTGCTTTTCGAACTCGATATGGCCATTATGAATTCATGGTCATGCCATTTGGTTTAACCAACGCACCAACTGTCTTCATGGACCTAATGAACAGAGTCTGCAAACCTTATCTTGATCGATTTGTTATAGTCTTCATCGACGATATTCTTATTTATTCAAAATCTAAATCTGATCATGAGCGTCATCTTCGACTCATCCTTGCACTTCTAGAGAAGGAAAAGCTTTACGCCAAATTCTCCAAATGTGAATTTTGGTTAAAAGAGGTGCAATTCCTCGGACATGTAGTCAATGATAAGGGAATACATGTCGACCCCTCAAAGATCAAAGTAGTACAAGAATGGCAAGCTCCACGTACACCAACTGAAGTAAGATCTTTTCTTGGTTTGGCTGGTTATTATCGTCGATTCATTTCAAATTTCTCTCGCATCGCTGTACCACTCACGGCTTTAACTCATAAGGGAAAACCTTTCATATGGGGACCCAAGCAAGAAGAAGCCTTTCAAACTCTTAAACAAAAACTTTGTGATGCACCAATCCTCACTCTTCCTGAAGGTTGTGATGATTTTGTGGTCTATTGCGACGCGTCAGGGCAAGGATTAGGCTGCGTTCTAATGCAAAGAGGAAAAGTTATAGCTTATGCTTCGAGACAACTCAAGACGCATGAGAAGAACTACACCACTCATGACCTAGAACTTGGAGCTGTTGTGTTCGCTCTTAAGATATGGAGACATTATCTCTATGGTACTAAGTGTGAAATATACACTGACCACAAGAGTCTTCAACATATCTTCAATCAAAAGGAGTTAAACATGAGGCAACGAAGATGGGTCGAACTTCTAAATGACTACGACTGTGAAATTAGATACCACCCTGGTAAAGCAAATGTGGTGGCTGATGCACTTAGTCGAAAGGGTTATGCGAACTCCATTCGTCTTCTATGTTCGCAAATTATAACCGACATTAAAGATCAAATTCGAGAAGCCCAACACGTTTCAATAACGGAAGATGATGTACGAAAGGAGATGTCTTGTGGAGCTGAGCTAAAAATTGAAATTAAATCTGACGGTATTCTGTACTACCTAGATCGTATCTGGATTCCTAACCACAACAATCTTCGTGAAATTCTTATGAATGAAGCTCACAAAACGCGATATTCTATACACCCAGGAGCCGATAAGATGTACCAAGACCTATGATATACCTATTGGTGGCCTGGAATGAAGAAGGATATTGCCGTTTTTGTTTCCAAGTGCCTTACATGTTCCAAGGTGAAGGCTGAACACCAAAGACCCTCAGGACTTCTGGTCCAACCGGAAATACCTGTATGGAAGTGGGAAAATATAACCATGGATTTCATTACCGGGTTACCTCGCACTTATGGTGGGTATGACACTATATGGGTAATTATAGATCGACTTACAAAATCAGCTCACTTTATTCCTATCCGCGAAGATTTCAAGAACGAAAAGCTTGCTCGTATTTATATCAGCGAAATCGTAAGCCGACATGGGGTACCGTTAAGCATTATTTCTGATCGTGATGGTCGTTTCACTTCACGAACATGGCAAGCAGTACAATCCGCTATGGGTACGCGATTAGATCTCAGTACCGCCTATCATCCTCAAACTGATGGACAATCTGAGCGCACCATTCAAACTCTTGAAGATATGCTTCGAGCGTGTGTCATAGACTTCAAGGGAAATTGGGACGCCCACCTACCATTAGTTGAATTTTCGTACAACAACAGCTATCATTTGAGTATCGGCATGGCACCTTTTGAAGCTTTATATGGTCGTAAGTGCCGATCTCCTGTATGTTGGCACGAAATTGAGGAAGCTCAAATCACTGGTCCAGAATTGATCCAAGAAACCACAGACAAGATCCATTAAATCCGAAACAATCTTCTAGCGGCTCAGAGTCGTCAAAAGAGTTATGCAGATAAACGACGGAAGCCTTTAGAGTTTAACATTGGTGATCATGTACTTCTAAAAGTATTACCGTGGAAGGGAGTAGTTCGTTTTGGTCAAAAGGGCAAGCTAGCACCACGTTACGTAGGACCTTTCAAGATACTCGAAAGAGTAGGTCCTGTAGCATACAAGCTTGATCTTCCAGAAGAACTCAACAGGATTCATCCCACATTCCACGTGTCGAACTTGAAGAAGTGCCTCGCTGATGAAAATCTCCACATTCCTCTGGAAGATATTCAGATTGATGAATCTATGCATTTTATTGAAAGACCAGTAGAGATCATGGACTTCGGAGAGAAACGTCTACGACGAAGTCGCATTCCAATTGTTAGGGTACGCTGGGAGTCGAAACGGGGACCTGAGTTTACTTGGGAACGGAAGACTCAATGCGTGAAAAATACCCGCACATGTTTCCTACTACTTCTACTACTTAAATTTTGGGACGAAATTCCTAAAAGTAGGGGATACTGTAACATTTGTCAAAAACGGGTTTCCAAAACCCGCTCCGTTTTGTAATCGAATATCAAGTAATAAATGTCACGTGTATATTTATGGTATTTTGATTTTTAATGATGCATAATTAATAAACAAACTAAACTATAAAAATTATATTTGATAAAAAGTGAAAACAAAATAAATAAAAATAAAAAGTTGCTGCCGGGACTCGAACCCGGGTCAGCCGGTTCACAGTTTCAATGACTTAACATACACACATATCACCACTCCGCCACTTGTTGTTTTCTGTCATCTCTAGGAAACAAATAACCTTTATACTCAAACTCAGTTAAAACCGGTTGCGCCAATTGAGAAACGGAAATCGGCAACTCAATCGTCAAATCGTTTGTTTACTCGCACATTCAGGTTATAACCGATGCACCGACGTTTTCTCATCAATTCAGATTGAATGAACGTTAAATTGTCATCATCATCGGTTTTTATAACCGAAACTAATCAAGTCCCAATTACTTCAACTCAAGACCCCTCTCGCGACTCAGAAACATTATACCAACATTCCATTTCACTTTCGTCACACTTTTAGTCCGTCTGAGCGCTTAAAACAACTCGCCGGAAATTTCTGCAAGATTCGCCGGAAAACCGTATTCATCCTCAAAGCGGTAAATCTTTCAATAACGTTGTAGTTCAACAATTGTTAGGCTATTTCTAACTTAAACCTTTCAATTGAAATCGAATTCAGGCACTGTATTCAGCTAATTTCAGTTCGCCAGAAAAATTCTAAAATCTCTATATTCATCTGAGAATCGGTAAGGGCATTCAAACCCTCTGTTAACATTTGCTGATCACTTCAATTTCACGATTAGCTAATAAAAACGGTTAATTGTCTTGTTCAGTTGAAGAGCATAAAAACAGGGACCGACACATTGCCGGAAATCTTAAATAAACCGTTCATCGGTATGTTCACCTCTAATTACCGTCTCTGCCATTTCATTTTAGCCTTAAGAATGTTTGTTAATCGTAAAAACAAGGAACGGATTAGTGAATCAGTTGACGGTAATCTGAATGTAGAAGACGAAGTTAGTTAAGTTATAAGTTTAATTAAAATCAGTAATATGAACGGGTTAGACACACAGTCCAGCGGTGGACTGTGTGCAAAACATATACGCATGTCCCGAGTTCGATCCCTGATACACGCACTCCTTATGTAATAAAATGCCTTTTTGTTTAAAACTAAACCGGGTTAATCCCGTTAGTTGTTAAGTATAATAAAAACCGAGATATTAACCAGGTTAGACACACACTCCAGCGGTGGACTGTGTGCAACACTGAATCGCACGTCACGAGTTCGAAACCTGATACTGGCACCGGTTCGTTGAATTAAAATGTTTTTGAAATTAAAAGAATTTTGGTTCAACCGAATTAGTATATAAATATAATTAAAAACAAGATTATTTCGGGTTAGACACGTAGCTCAGTTGGTAGAGCTGCGTGCACGCGTACGGGAGGTCTCGGGTTCGAGCCTCACCTGGCGCAAACAATTCCACTGACCGAACCGGTCAACAAGTCAACGGTCAACGGTCAACGCAAAATAAACAATTTTTTTATATTTTTATTTATTAAATTTATTTTAAAAATCAATTAAAAATACTTAAAAATAACTTTTTTTAAAGATAGAAAATAGCCTTAAACTCACAAAAATATATCTAAAAATTTCATTAAAATCCTTAATAAAATCCACTCATTTAATATATTTTTCCGTTATTATTTAGGTTAGTATTTCTCGTTGTTCCGCTCATCTAATTCGTGCGCATCTCACCATCTCCAATCCAACGCACCCAATGTGAGTGAATCTTTACAAATTCCCCGTTTAATCACGTTTTGGGGTGTATCATGTGTCTTGTTATATATATTATAATTAAACCATTGTGCATACATCATATCATGAACATGTGTATTCAGTTTGTTTCAACTGTTGTGTAGTTATTGTTGGATGCAATTTATTATTTTCAGTACATGCAATTTCATAGGCCGCCGCTCCCCATTATATTATGAGCGTTGAGCATGTTCCCCATTTCATTATGAGGTTGAACCTGGCGTGCCCACATACGATCGGCTCCGTTTGATTGAGCCTTGATCGCACAGACATTCTCATTTTCAGTACATGCAATACGATCGGCTCCGTTTGATTGAGCCTTGATCGCACAGTTTCATTTATGTTATTTATCGTATGATGTTGGTATGTTCATGTATGCTATCATATGTTATTGTATGTTATAGTTGTGATTGCTATTTGTCACTGCTTGATTATTTACATTTGCTCATTTATGATTATGCACAATTTTTCATTGATAAACTAACAAGTAAATCGTTAATAAATGTTTATCTAATAAGGTTCACTCGCCAACTTATGTTGACCCAAAAACCCCCATTTTTACACATGATACAGGTGAACCAGCAGCAGCCAGAAACACATAGGATTGGACTAGAAGAATAAAATGATTTAGAGTTTGGGATTGTTATGTTTAGTTTATTTTCCTTGTATTGTATGAACATGTTTGGATTATTTGGAATGTAACTTTGACTTTAATAAATATGAAACATATTAGTAAATGTCATGAGCTTTGGTGATAACCCAATTATGCCCCGACTCTTATTCCGCTGCGGGTCGGGGTGTGACATATAATACCATACTTTCTTATTGCAAATGGCATAAATTGTCCCAATAACCAAGACATTCTTCTTCTAATAAAACATAACAAACTAAATACTAACTAAAATGCATCATAAATAAAAAAAGTATATGCAAAAAAATGTATACTTGTATTAAATGAATTATTTTCTTTAAGATCAGAGTTGATAAACAGTCTACTAACATCAAATGTGTTAGAATCACCACATTTACCTATATTAAATGGAATAAATTTTAATATAATCAATATTAAATATAATAAACAATAAACGAAAATATATGCTTCAATAAGTATTAATAACATGACTCGTTCAAGTATGGTACCTTTGTAAATGTTGAAGGTACCAAGTAAACATTTATTTTTTTAAAATTAAAAGTTAGTAAAATAATAACTTGATTGGTCTTAATTTGCTCCATAATTATATTACCATCATAATTACATCTTTTATATTTGACAATAAACAAACAAAATTAGTTTCAGTCGTAAGGTTGCTAAATTATGAAGTTAATAAATGATAATTGCAAATTAAAGAATGATTGAAATTGATTTTGAAATCGGTAATAAATAAACATATTTCAATTAATACAAGTGTTTAACAAAGAGTTTTTAATGGAAACCTATTCAACCCGCCATCCCTCTAGTTTCATACAATCTTTATGGATCCTTAGACTACCGGGTATGGGGACGTCCCTACCCGTCGATCTCCGGCGCCGGACCACCTCCCCACCCCCTCAAGCCCGTCACCGTCTTCAACGGCCTCCTGCAGCCAATCTCGACGCCCCCCCCCCCCAACACGCGCGCGCGCACACACACACATATATATATATTGAGGCCCATCCCCCACACCCTAGGTCCATCCTCTTTAGGCTTACCTGCACATTCGATGAAGTGGACGCCTGTGTGACGGACCATCCTTTAAGAACTACCGTCCTCCACACCCAATAGCCTTATATATAATAGATTAATAAACATAATATCTTATGGGATTTTCATTAGTTTTAACTCGGTATCTAAGCCTTAGGATTCTTGCTATCTTTTTTTAACTTCCTCTCATCACTATTTGTTACTACTGTCACCAAATATTGGTTGGTGGTCGACTCTATTCACCTTTGTCCCCTTGTGTGATGACTCCCTTTCTTTCCTTCTCCCTCTCGTCATGTCCCACATTTTTATTGTACAAATATACTAATTCGTATTATTTACTTTTCTTTGTTGTCGTCATCTTCCTGCCATTACAATCGTTAGCTCTTGTCACCAAAGCCCTACCATCAGGCTTATATTCATTGTCATCATTTTCCACCACGAAACATATTACAAAAGAAGGCTCCAACCCTGAGTTTAAAAACCAGAACGAGTTACAAGTCAAGCACTTTTCATATGATTTAAAAATCAGAATAAATTCGTATCTGGCACTGACCCTAAATTTTTTTATAAGTAGTATTAAAGTTACACAAAATTAAAGAATGAAGATTAGAAAAAAGAAAATCAAAATAGGGATAGAAGATCTTACAAGCATGACAACAAGAATCAATGTCCTTTTAAATCTTAATATTATTCTTCTTTTCCATTATTTGTTTCAAGTTTGACATTGAATCGAAATGACGTCTAGCTTGAGGGGTATGTTAGCGATATATATATATATATATATATAATATTAGTTAGAATTTATTGTAATTATCTTCTATATATCAAATAGAATATACTAGTTAGGGTTTATTATTATTATCTCCATCATAATTCGGAGATACAATTTAATTAGGCTTGTTTTTTCCACATGAGTAATGCAATTTCAAGCATCAATGGAGGAAAACAGGATGACCGTTGAAATGGAAAACTAAAAAACTTTTAGATGATCTTCAACATCGATCTCATGTTTTATAAATAACTCTTAGGTTAAAGTTAAAGGCACTTTGATAACTGCAGTGTTAAGAACATAATTAAAGATGATGAAAGTTGCTAATGATATAAATTTTGGTATAACAAATAGTTTTCTAAATCATAAAGTTTTCCTATACACGATTAATAAATGGCATGGATAATTTGCTGTAGCGATGCGAGCAATGACACAACGCGATGATAATAGTGACCGACACAAGTAACAATGGCACACAAATAGTGATCGATGAAGGTTGCTAATCATCTAATTTTCTTATTTTTGGTTCAAGTTAACTTCACCACCATCGTAGGATTCTAATAGAATAACAAATAGTACACATCCAGACATCTAGTTAAGAGTCGATTGTTAGTTTCTTGATATAAGATGAGGATATTATCAATTTATAAATCGTACAACGTTATGTTTGTGGATGATAGATAGGAGAACAAAAGTTGTCTTAAAAGTTGAAACATGTGAAGTCCGAGAAGAGATGATGAAGAGAATTAGGGTAAATTATTGACATGCAGATCTGACGGTTTATATTGTGACATATGTCATGCCTTTTCTTCTGTTGGTTCTTTTACCCCACGAAACCCGCTCCTTTTGGCCTCACTTTCCTTTTTCTGAAATAAGCAGAAGAGATACAGGATACGGATATCGGAATATGATTTTTAAATAAAAAAAAAAGTGGTTGCAAATTTTAAGACTAATTAAATATTTTTGCTGATTTGCGACTAGCCTATTTTGTAGAGATATTGTCTTTTAAACTAGAGGTCCCACATTTAAATCTAAAAGTAAATAATTAATTTAGGATTATTGATGTAATAGAGTAGGAGTAGACGTTGCAATTAAAAAAATAAATATTTCTACAATAAAAATTTATCACTTGATGTCATTTATGGTTAAATATTTTTTAGGGTTTTTAAATTTGATGCAATTGTCTTAGTATACTAAAATTCTTATTTTTAACATGTAATAAACTTAGAAACTTTTATCTCCAACTTGAAGAAGATTACATGTCATTAGTAAATAGTAGCTTTAGAAACTTGGACCTGCAACTTGAAGAAGTTTACATGTCAATAGTAAATAATAATTTTAGCTAAAATGTATTGAAATATTTATGAAAAGCTTAGTGAAATGTGTGGTCTAAAATACTTTTTAAGTTTCTTAAATAGGGTGGACATCTCTTAGAATCCCTACTATATATATGTATATAAATATAAATGATGAAAAAAATGTTAAAATTTGTGGATCAAAATGGCAAAACCAATATATATGTAAAGTGATTAAAATACCTCTGACGTAACTGACTTTTTTTATTGAGTTAGCATAATTAATAAAAATGACAAAAAAAAATTCAAATGTCAGGGCCATAGATAATAAAAAAATTCTTTTTGGACTAAGGTGAAAAATCTAGTCATACCACATGGAGTCAAAGACTAAAATAGCAATAACTCTTTTAATTTTTTTTAACTACATTTACGTATATATAAATGTGTTAAAAATGTGTAATTTGGCCATCTATATATATATATATATGTATATATATATATATATAATGTATATATATATATATATAGTGTGAGGTCCATTGTGAAACACTAAAAAAATAGAGAACTGAAACACCCTAAACGCGTTTTGATCCAAAACGACGCAGCGGAAATACTGACTTAAAAATTCTTTCTTTATTAACTATATAACATACTTAAAGGTTCATTTATAAATTATTGGACATTTTCTAGACAAGATTTACTACATTCATTATTGATTAACTTGCTAAATGAAATACATAGTACAAGCTATAAGACCACTCTTCTCGTACAATCCTTGTTCTTTGACTCGATCTTCGTCCACATATCCCCCATGATAGTAATGTCGATCTGACTAATCTGTGGTCACCCTAAACGCGTTTTGATCCAAAACGACGCGTTAAAGGTTCATTGTGAAACACTGAAAAAATAGGGAACTGAAACACCCTAAACGCGTTTTGATCCAAAACGACGCAACGGAAATACTGACTCAAAAATTCTTTCTTTATTAACCATATAACATACTTAAATGTTCATTTATAAATTATTGGACACTTTCTAGACAAGATTTACTACATTAATTATTGATTAACTTGCTAAATGAAATACATAGTACAAGCTATAAGACCACTCTTCCCGTACAATCATTGTTCTTTGACTCGATCTTCGTCCACATATCCCCCATGATAGTAATGTCGATCTGACTAATCTGCGGTCACCACATACATAACCAACACATTAGTAACGGGTGACATCTGACATATTTAAATGGATATATAATTAATCAATATCTACATAGCGTTCTAACTATGTTTACTACTCCATAATTATATCTTTCTAAATTTATTCTTTACACCAGACTTCGCACCTTCGAAAGCCCAACACTTACATACCTGCATTCCTGTTTCATTCTCATTAGCAATATAGTTAGTAAGACATAATCTCAACGTATTGTAGATCTCCAACTTCGCATAAGCACATATCACTGATCTACATTTAATAAGTTACAATCCCTGTTTACACACGCACACATCCATATACATACATACATGTCACGTGTGCTTGTTCACATGCAATTACCGTACTTAAATCGTATACTCACTATTCATCAATATTCGTTCTTGTAAATAAGTTGATTCTGTCATGCCTATAACACATCTACTCAATCCGAGTTTTAACCATACAATTACATAACTAGGTGTTGGCACCCATATATGAACCCACAATCATTATGCGTATATCAAGACTCGTACTTTTACTCGTACTTTAATTTACAAGTCTAACATCACTTAATAGCCTTAAAAATATCTTACGGGATACCGGGATGGAACCAGAATCAGCCGATGCAAGAAACAAAAATGATTAGAAAGTTGGCTAACCCGCCGTAAGCTACGGCCTGCCTACCATAGCTTACGGTAGCCACATTCTGCCAAAATTTAAGTCATCTACCGTAAGCTATGGTCAGCTGCCGTAGCTTACGGTCAGCTGCTGCTGATTTGGGGTTGCATTTATTTGACCCGTTTCGAGTCCCGTTCGTTCATGCCTATTCCTATTCATTTCAAATTAAACATGTAACATCTAAATGAGGTTCTGTTCCTCTTTACATTACCACACTCTCACTTTAACAATAAATTCTACATGTGCACAAGCCCAATTGTGCTTTAATTATGTCATATAAACGATAGCTTACTACATGGATTTGCCCCATTCGGTTTATATCATACAATCTTCAAATTTAGTTGACTATTATCAACCCATTACCGTCAAACTCGTCTTAGTACCTCCATTGTTCTTATGTTCCCACAAGCTTCTCAACAATTAAAATATAACATTTCCCTTAAAGTATTTAAAGAATGATTCCGGAAATCACTTACCTTAGCGTCTGTTTTAGCATTTGTTACTTTGCCTCCACTTGACCCGTTAGCCTTCCATGCTTCCATCGATTTTGACATGATCCCTATACTTTCATGTCATCGCAATCACATTCTTGTTAGCATACACGATTGTACATATTAACGATCATATCAAATGCATAACTCATATTTGACTTTCATAAGTCAATCCTAACAAGTATAAGGCATATACCCAAAATCACATCTTTTCAAACTTATATAATTCATCATATCGTCCATATAACACATATTGATGTAACACGTACCATATAACTTTCTATAGTCTTACCATTGTAACAAGGAGTCTAGCATGCATTCTTATGTGCAGTTGACTTTCAGAAGTCAACGTTTATCATATGAACTTTCGACATAACCTCATATATTTGTGTCATCATATTGGCTATATTGATGACACTTTGTACATTTCATACACATTCGTATCTAATTATCGTTAAGTCACAAATCCAACTTATGGTGTACACCACCATTCAAACATAGGGTACTAGTTCCTTAAAGTACTCTTTTACGGAATCACATCATCAACTACATTTCACATATACTTATCAAATACATTCCAAAACTTGTTTTACTAACAAGTATATCATTATCACTTTCTATACATGTTCAACTGTGACTTGCATATAATTTCACATATTATTGTCATTTAGACATTTCAGCGAACACTTAGTGTACGTACTACCTTCTAAGCATAATGTATAAGTATTTTAAGCATGTTCTTCCCGATTCATCTCATGAACCATCACATTCAAGCAAAATCACATAATCATCAATTCTACATCAAGTTTATCTATCACAATCTATCATATAACACCTTATGCATCAGAAATCACAATATTACATCTACATGTTCATCATTTTCACACTCATGCAATTGGGTTTCAATCTAAATCACATCATAACTAAAATTTAGCCATGATTCAACTTCCACTTGATAGTATTAACAAGTATTCATTCTAAATTCAACCATATTCACGGATTCATCCTAACCCACTTCATGGGTAGTCATCAAATCAGAAATTTCAACTCACCTTGTGTTAAGAACACTTAAATGATGGAGAATTTGCACTCATGCATCAAATTCTCCTTCCAATTTCTTGTAAATTTGTAGAATTGTGAAGTGTGTGTGTGTTTTTCCCCTGCCTCTCTCTCAATCTCGATACATACCCACACACGCACCTGCACATTTTATTTTTAATATTTAATTTCCAAATGTTCACTTTTGGTCCCTCTTGTTTGCCATTTATCACATTTACCACAAATCCTTGTATTTTACCATAAGACTTATAGTTCTAACTAAGTTAAATAACTTAGTTATCACCTTTCATTCCATATCTTATGAAACCATACTAGTGAGTCAAGCATTCGGGTTTTGGGGCGTTACAGGAACCGTGGAACACTCTTAAAATTTAACTTAACATGTTAAAAATTAATTTTTTAAAAAAAAAATTTGTCGTTTTTCCTTATAAATACTTGCAGAAGCATTTTTAATAAAAAATCAAAAAATAAAAAGAAATTAAAAAAAGGCTTTTAAATTTTTTATTTTACAATAATGATCTTTTATTGTAATAGTTTCTACCCATTTTTATAAGGAAAAGTGCTAAAACTTTATAAAAAAATTATTTGAACATGTTAAGTTAATTTTATAAGATGTATTTTTTAACTGTTTTTTAAGCATTTTTTATTTTTATTTTTATTTTTTATTAAAAATATTTCTACATGTATTTATAAGGAAAAGCGTCAAAAATAATTTAGAAAAAGTTGATTTTTAACATGTTAAGTTCAATTTTTATGGGTGTTCTCCGGTTCCCCACCTTTTAAGTTGAATTTTTATAGATGTTTTAGTCCATGGTGTTTTTTCTATGTTCATCATAGACCTGCTATCAGAAAATATATAACACTATAACACTATACATCAATCATAGACATGTTACAGAATACATAACACTATAACACTATACATTCATCATGGACCTGCTAATAGAAATATATAACACTATACATCCATTATAGACCTGCTACCATAAATATATAACACTATACATCCATTATAGACCTGTTACAGAATACATAACACTATAACATTATACATCCATCATAAACCTGTTACAAAATCGTATTCCTATAATAATGAGTGGCGGTTATAAAAGGTTATCAATTAATTGAATCAATGAGAAAATTACTTGTTTACCTTTTTGAATTAATTTAGATTGAGGGCACATGTCATCTCCACAATATTTCTCACACTTTGGCCCTTTTTACAGGATCCTATATATATATATATATATATTAAAATGAGAACCACCTTAAGTTGTCAGAACATGAAAGCTACGTCATCCAAAACGTTTTTTTCGAATTTTTTTTTCTTAAAAGTCATAAAAATCACTTGTTCAGCAAAAAAAAATAATGCCGCATACCCACATTTACATAAGGCGTAAAAAATATTTGTCTTCATGCAAAATTTACGCCAACGCATAAAAAAACTTACATCGGTCAAACTACCGACTTGACAATTTTTTTTATTTTTTTTACAGATGTGTTTATAATATTTTTATCTACGTTTGTGCAAAAAAAATTTGACCCAAGTCGAGCGGGAACAAAACGTTCTTACGGTTCTGGCAGCTCGTGGTGATTCTCATTTGAACCGAGCCATATATATATAGGGGTTAGTTAACGTACAATATTCCTTAACGTACGTTGTGTACGAGATGAAATCACGCATGGGATAAAAAACCTAATCATGCATGTTATAAGAATAATCACGTATGTTATAAATATATATATATATATATATATATGATGGTTTCATAAATGTTCATTTTCTTTTGTACGTTGTGTACGAGTTTTCTTTCTATCGCTCCTATATATATATATGATGGTTTCATAAATGTTTATGTTCTCTTGTTTAATACTGAATTACATGGGTGGTTTCAAACCCAATAACAGGTTTCCCTATATCACCCTCAATCGGAATCAGTAAGTCACCAAACTTAACTTTTATTACCCCATTAATTAAGTCACCAAACTTACCTTTTATTACCTAATTGCCCTTAATTATTAAATTCATTGATCAATTATAATTAGTGATTTGTTTGGATAAAAATAGAGCAAAATTCAATTTGTTAGATTGGAAGGAGTAATTATATGAACTCTTGTTCTAGCCTCTTTCTAGGACTACATATTAATCAAAAGTTTTTACCTTCAAAAACAAAATATGATTGTGGTTGATATGCATATTATTATTTAATCTACACATGTTTATATTGGAATTCATATAGGTCTCAAACATGCATGTGGGCATATGATATAATTATAATAGCTATATAAATATAATAAAATGATATTAATCTTAATGAACTCTTTAAGCTTAAAAATATCACACACGCATCAAGTTGTTAAATAGGTAATTAATTGATAGGTTGGTCCCCAAACCCCACTCATAATCCCCTCATTATTAACATAAAGAAAGTTCTCCACGTACATTTAATTATTGAATTTCAAAGAATGGACATTAACTAATTTATAATTATATGTTAATTATTCACTTTTTAGTTCTTTTGCTTTGCATAAATTATATCTTATTATTTCCACTTTATGCTTTTGTAGGGGAAATGACACCTACATGCGAATTGTTGCTTCTTTTTTCGAGAACATTGTATATGCTAAACTATGTAATATCCATTGTTATAGTGGATTCGACTGAAAAAGGTTTAATAACTATGTTATAATAAACAAATATTTATTTAAACTTTGAAAACATTTTAAAACTACTATAACTTTAACATGGGTAAATTGGATTTAAATCATTCGAACTAGCTGTTTTTTTGTTAATAATAATCTCAATTGAGATTATTTCCGACAGAGGTCTCAGCTTTTTCATTTGGTTTGCATAATGGTCCGTCGTTAAAAATAACTTAACAGAGTTAAGTTTTTTCCCGAATTACAAACCAATGTTGTGGGGCTTTTGATCAGAATGAGGATAGAGTCGGTTGATGTAAACTTACCTCGAAACGGTGCTTCAAATAGCTTGATTTATTGTTAATTGGAAGTTTACACACCCGAATTGAAGCGCCATTTTCATCGTTTGGAACTCTGTTTCGAGGTAAATTTTACATCAATCGACTCGTATCCTCGTTCTGATCAAAAGCTCGAAAACATCGATTTGTAATTTGAAAAAAAAAACTAACTCTGTTATGTTTTCTTAACAGCGGACCGTTATACAAACAAAATGAAAAATTTGAGACCACTTTCAAGAATAAACTCAGTTGGGATTATTATTAGTTCGGATTATTTAAATCTAATTTTCCTTTAAATGTATGATTTATTATTTATTAGTTGCGATAAAAAGTAATTAATTAGGCAATAACAAATAAGTGCAATTGATATTGAATGCGAGTGAATTGAAGTATACTGAACTGGTTTAATTATGTTTCATGATTTAAGTAATTTTACTATCTAAATATTGATGTTTTACAGCTGGAGCACTACATTGTGCAAGAGTAGTAAGGATTTTAAGATATAATTCCTTCTAAAATGAGTTAAGTTTTTCATTTTGTGTATATCTTTAAAATTATAAACGTTTAGGTAACTTTCTGTTCGATACATCCTATGTGATGTATTTAAATACAGACATAACTTGCCTATAAGCGGGCTGGAATCTTGCAAAAAGGCCCTGTGAATTTCCTGACAGACCCACTTGAAGGGAGGTCCACTCTATGGCTGGCGGATGTTCTTGTTTTTGGATGGGCAGAAGGAAAACACGCTTGTGTGAACCTTAATGGAGTATCCCCCCTTGTTGGGCTCAGGGAAAACCGTTTCATAGCTGGTCAGACTGTGTTGAAGGCAGAATCATGAAAAATTGCTAAGTATGAAAAAGTTTGTGCTGAGAATCAACAAGTCTTCATTCGCTTTACCTTTGATACCTTCGGTTCCCGTGCTTCTAAAGCTATTGGTTTTTTGGACATAGTGAGAGTCTTGCACAACCATTTCTCGACGCTAGGGAACCAAAGTTTTATTTCGATAGAATTAAATTTGCTATTCGAAAGGGTGTTGCGACGCAACTTATTGGCCGTTTACCTATCATTTTTATGTAATTTTTCTATCCTTAATAAAGATGATAATGGATAAAATATTAGATGAAAAAAAAGTTGTAGACAAAGCTCGAATAACCAAACACTGTAATAGCAACAAAACATTAAATTATCCTGATATGGTACGTACACCACAAACTACCATCGTCATACATTGGACCATCTGCCACACGACAAAGCGTTGGCGAAGCTTGATGTTTTTGACCCCCGTCAAAAATGTATATACCCAAAAATTTCTATAGAACCGGGGGGTCGAAAACGTATATACACAAAATTTTCTATACGAAAACTACATATATAACACTACTGAGCGAAAAATTCGAGGGATTGAACGCTCCCTGGCCCCTCTTAAGCTGCGCCTCTGCGACAAAGCATGGTACCCTAAAGCCCAATTAGGCTAACGACATACAGTATACTATATATGTATTAGGTTGAGGCAACTAGACCTTATGTATAAGGGGAGTTTCAGATCAAGCACAGCGGGCGGCCCTGAGGGTGGGGAGGAAGGACCACCGACCATGGTCCAATATTTCAAAGTACACGTTATTAAAAAAAAGAGTAAAATGCTATTTTGCTCCCTGTGGTTTGGGCAGTTTTGCCACTTTAGCCCAAATCTTAAAGTTTTTGCATCTGGGTCCCTGTGGTTTCAGTTTTATTGCCATTTTAGTCCAAAAGTGAAATCAGGTCATATTATTCAAATTAAATCCTGCTATTTTATCCTTTTTCCTTAGGGGCAAAATGGTCAAACGCAGTGGTTTTCGCCCTGTCATCCTGGGCCAGGCGCTATTTTGTTCATTTTGCCTCTGAGGGAAAGGACAAAATAACAGGATTTAATTTGAAAAATATGACCTGATTTCACTTTTGGACCAAAATGGCAATAAAACTGAAACCATAGGAACCCAGATGCAAAAACTTTGAGATTTCGACTAAAGTGGCAAAACTGCCCAAACCTCAGGGACCAAAATGACAGTTTACTCTTAAAAAAACCCAATATGTATATGTAAAAAAATATTCATAGGGTAACCCATATAACACCAACATAGGTCTGTTTACAAAACTATTATTGTGGTTTAGATTAGTTATTAGCCCATTAGCATTAGTTAGACCTTTAGTGAGCCCAATACCCAATTTCGTTAATGCCTAAGGGAACGTTTTTTAGCTCGAACAGGGTACATGAATTCTCGGGTCAACCCTGTTAGCACCGTAGCAACCCTTGTTGCAACATTTAACACCATCATTGGAACCACAATGGTTGACATTCCTCGAGCTCTAACTGAACATCTAGCGAGTTTTTCATCATGCTTTGACCGAATCACCAATATGGTTTGATCAAACCATATGTCAGTGTTCCCGTCACCCAAGTATCGGGTACCTCCGGATAACATAATGGTTTAAACATGTATTAACATTGACATTCTCTCAAGCAACTAAGAAACTCCTTGAAGTTCTAAATGTGCATTGACTAGAAGTTGATTGTATCATTCAGACTCCTTTAAAGTTAACAGTAATTACAACCTGCTAACTTGTACATCTCACTAGGTAACCAACAATTATTAACATTTTATATATGTTTAGCATATATATTTCACCCATCAACACAGTGGCGGATCTAGAAAATCCGCATAGGGGTAACGTTTCAATGAAAAGGGGTAACGAAATCAAAAAAACGTTAAAATTTTTTAAAATTTACACTACTGTCGGAGCGTCAAGGGGCAACATAGGTTACCCCTTCTATCACTCTAGGTCCGCCCCTGCATCAACAAGAGGATTTTGTGTATTTTGCGTCAAGTATTTGGCTTTGCATTAAGAAAACGCCATTATGAAATACGTCTTCAGTTCTCATATAACTAGGCCAACTTCCAAGGCAAGTATTATTACATTTATTTGACGTTATAATACGTTGGACAATATTTAGTTCTTCAGGTTTTTTCACACACCAAGTGTTATTACATGATTTACATATCATGTACAACTATGATCGTGAACGCATTCACGCAACGTGTTAAGAGTGTAAATAGTGACGGATCCAGGATTTTTTATAGGGTTTCTTTTGATAGATTTTCACTAATTCTCACTATTTTTTTCCAAATCATACAAGGTTTCCTTAAGTTTTTCCGTACAGAAGCTCGCTAAAAGATTTCCTTCTATGAAGTGTGCAACTAATTTCAAATCTATCGTTGCTGAATCCAATAAATAGGGTTGAGGTTATAGTTAAGTCGTTAGTAGAAAACTAAAATAACTAGCTAGAGAATTAAGGATCAAGGAGCTAAATAAAATATGTTCTTTTTAACCTATGTTTATAAAAAGCACTTACCTGACTTTCCTTTTGTGTTTGTTCTTAAACAATGTTAAAACAAATCAAACAGGTACGGAGATGAAACAAGCATATTTTGTTGTTCGTGTTGAATGAATATAACTGGACACAATGAACCATTAAAAATCATAAAAGAAGACAAATTTCCATAACATAAATTAGCAACATTCTATATGTTGTTATACTATATACATAGGAACTATTTCAAGAAAAAAGTTGATTTTTCAACTTTAACTTAAAGGTTTTTATATTTTACATTTCTACCCTTATTTTTTTTACTTTTGACACAAACTTTTTCATCTTTTACAATTTAAGCACAAAACTTTTTTTATTTTCAACTTTGGTTCCTTCGTATGTTTAATCTTTCGCAACGTGCGTGTTGAGTTAGGCGTTTTTTCGTCTTATTTTTCTCATTTGACAGGCCTATCGCAACGCGTCTATTTTTCCCCATTTGACATGTTCGTTGCAACGCGGGTCCTATATCGACTTAATTATTATTATCTACGTTTTACGTTTCGGTCTAGTTTCTTCACATTAACAACGCTACAACGGGTGTGTGTGGCTCAACGATTTTACGTATGCTTTTCATTCGGTGTTATTTTTTCCATTTTTATTTATTTTATTTTTACGAGCTTTTACGATGTTGGTGATCGCTGGTAGTGGTGTGGCATTAGTGCTACATGGCACGTTTTTACGAATGTTTTTAACCCATTAAGTTATTTACTGATAATTTGTTTGGAGTTTACCCTTATACCTCCTTTACTTAAAAATTAATTTTTACGTACATATTTTTATGTACGTGTCAGTATGAATCTGATTTGCTCTACGGTTCAACGTAAAGTTTTTATAGGAAACTGTAATGCTCCGCATTTTTGGACTTTCCTTATTTAAAAAGTGTATTTGCATTTCTATTTTTGGAAGCTTGTAATTACATCCGTATCTTTCATTTTCCACTCTTGTACTCTGAGATTATGATCATAATGGAAACTCATTTTATACTTACACCTATTACATACTTGAGTTATGCTTTACAATTTTTAATACATGATTACATGCGAGAAACTCATACTTGAATGCTCGGATACTCAACTTTTATGCACTACTCATACATCATCCATACATGCTTAAAAAGCTTAAAAACCAACAAATCGTATGAAAACTACTCCAAACAGCCAACCTCGCACGAAGCGTAGGCGCTCCGTACGAGGTGGGCCACCTCGCACGAGGTGATGCCCAACTAGTACGAGGTGACTCCAACTCACACGAAGTGGCCTGTTTTCCTATGAATATGACCCTTCACCCACTGTTCCAACCTTCCGAAATCTCACTAACTCCCACTCGAAATTGCGAGAACTTCGCAGAATACGATAAGCTCCTAAGTGAGTCTTATAGCTCACTATACCTCAAACTTTTTATAAAAGTGCTTTCAAAACCTTTCTTCTAGCTAGCTTATGTTTTTGTTTTCTTTGTACAAGCCCGTGAAATAAGTCCCAGAGACTAAGTTCGGCTAATGTGAGAACGTTGGGAGCTTTGGCTACCCAAATTAAGTTCCACACCTCACTTGAACAAGTCTTTACTTTCTGTTATGCATGACCAACCGGGTTTACGAACCTTGTGCTTTGGTGAATCATATAATGAGGTGTTCGCACCCCCATGCTTGACTTCTATGATAGAATTGAAGAAAATCAATAAACTGTACTCATATTTTACTTACCACTGATCCGACATAATATTGATCAAAATCAGATGTCGTGTTATGACTCGGATTATCTGCCCCGTTACCACGTTCTCTGTTCGCAGACATCAGTACGGAAATGGATACGAAACGGGCTAATACATTCCAAAACTATCACCTTGCACGAGGTGGACAGCCAACTCATACGAGGTGCAAGTCAACTCGTACGAGGTAACAGTCAACTCATACGAGTTGCAAGTCAGCTCGCACGAGGAGGACAGACCACTTCGTACGAAGTGGTATTTTTTCCCGTTTTCATTCTGTACTTTTAACCTCATAATTCGGACCAATCATTCCACTCAGATTACTCACGTCCTCCTGTTTACCCCTTATTGGGTAACTCCGTGTTGCATCACCCGATCACTCGTCCATCCATGAACTTGCTTAAGAAGCTTGCAAAATTGTGAGCATACTTGATCCCATTTTACGCTTTATCACCTTTAGGTGCAAGTACATTATGCAAAATACACAAACATGCTTATACTCAATTCACAAGACAATCTTTATACATGCTATTATGCTAAACTTGAAATCACACATGCTTATACTCGTTATGCTTATGCTTTAACATCCGTCAAAAAACCGGGTTAACCAAACCCGCTTCGTTTATTAACCGAACAACCAGTTAAAAATTTCGTTGCATATTTAATGCTCAAATTAATTTTAAACGATACATAATTAATAAGTATATTAGAATATAAAATTTATATTTGAAAATTTAATAGAAATAATGGAATAAAAATAAAATACTGACGCCGGGTTTCGAACCCGGGTCAGCCAGATGTTCACAAAGACTTAACTCACACTCGCCCAACCACTCCACCACTTGTGCCTTTTGATGAGATATTAAATCAATTAATTCAAATAACAAAAAAAACTCGTTTTCAAAATCAGTCAACCAGCGCGCCCCAAATCACTCTCGCCGGAAATCCCGACGAAATCGTCAATCATTGACGTTTTCTTTTGGCATAACGGATACAATGACAGCAGCGCCGGTTATAACTGAAAACTTTAAGGTCATTTATTCAAATCATCAAATCATAACCGAATAACTTTGAATTCAAAACCGGAAATACAACTAAAACTGAGATATACTTTATTCATCAGTTGAGCTCACGAATGTATCCAACTTACACTCTCAATTTTGCTCAGAAAACTTCGCCGCAAGTCGCCGGATTTCTCTGTAAGTTAACCGGAAATTATCGCCGGAAAACCGAATTCATTCCATCTCATCTGCTTACCCTAAAATAAGATCTTTAAAGCTCATACCGACATCACCCACACTCACCTTAAACCCCCAGAAGAATCTCTGTCGTAAGAAATACATCGCCGGAATTCTCTGCAAGTCGCCGGAAAACCGAGACTTGCATCAACACGGTAAATACCTCGACTTTTTCTGTTTCATCCCATTATTAGACAAGTTCTAACATCAATCCCTCACCCAGAACCTATTCCAGACGACGTTGCCGGATATTCCATTTTCGCCGGAAAACTTCTGGAATTTCCAGAATCACACTGTTAAACGGTATGATCATCTAAACATCCTGAAAATCGTTGCTCAGTAATTCAATTTCATATCTAATCAATCAAACTGATTATTGAATCCGAACAGAAGGATTCACAAAACAGAGCCGACGATCTTTGCCGGATTTCTGAAGAAGATAATCTGTTCGGTACATTATTTCCCCAAACCCTTCTGTTCAATATCTTTCAATTGCTCATAATATTCGTTAACCGAATTTATCAAGAAACAGTTGGTTTAATCATTGTCTGTGTTTTGAACGAAGAAGACGAAGTCGTGTTTGATTATAAGATTAATTAAAATCAGTATTATGAACGGGTTAGACACACAGTCCAGCGGTAGACTGTGTGCAAATAAATACGCATACGTCCCGAGTTCGATCCTTGGCACACGCACACTCGCTGTAATAAAAATGTTTTTTTTATAAAACCGAACCGGACCTACACGCAGAATCATGTTAAGTTAATAAAAACCAGAATATTTACCAAGTTAGACACACAGTCCAGCGGTGGACTGTGTGCCAAACTAAACCACAGGTCCCGGGTTCGAGACCTATGGAGAGCACCGAGTTGATACCATTAAATCCTTTTTAAAATAAATGATTTTCGGATTAACTTAATTAGTGTATAAATATAATTAAAAACAGAAATATTTCGGGTTAGACACGTAGCTCAGTTGGTAGAGCTGCGTGCACGCGTACGGGAGGTCACGGGTTCGAGTCTCACCCAGCGCACACATACAAACGACCGAACCGGTCAACGGTCAACAGTAATGGTCAACGGTCAAGTCAAAAAGTCAACATTTTTTTTATTATTTTATTTATTTATTTAAATTAAAAATCAATTAAAAATACTTAAAAATAACATTTTTAAAGTTAGAAAATAGCCTTAAACTCACAAAAATATATCCAAAAATCCTACTAAAATTGATTAATAAAATCCGCTTATTTACCGAACCGTTATGTTATTATCTAGGTTAGTTTCTCTCGTGATTAAATCCAAACTCGTGCGCATTCAACATCATCTACCGAACGCACCCAATGTGAGTGAATCTCTACAAATTCCCTGTTTTAATCACGTTTTTGGGGTGTATCATGTGTCTTATTATTTATTACATTTAAACTATTGTGCACCCATCATATTCATGATTAAATGTATATTCAACATGTATCATCTGTTTGTGTGATTATTGTTTAGATTAAATTTATCATTTTCAGTATATACATTGTCATAGGCCGCCGCTCCCCATTACCTATGAGCGTTGAGCTGTTCCCCATTACCTATGAGCGTGAACAAGGCGTTGCCAACATACGATCGGCTCCGTTTGATTGAACCTTGATCGCACATACATTTCATCATAGGCCGTCTGCTCCCCATTACCTATGAGCGTGAGCCGTTCCCCATTACCTATGAGCGTGAACGAGACGTTGCCAACATTTACATTATCATTCATGTTACATATTCATGCAAGGTGGTTTGTTATTGTATGCTAATTGTTTGTTATTGTATGCTAATTGTTTGTTATTGTATGCTATTTGTTTGTTATTGTATGTTTATTTACGTTTGTTCATATATGATTATTGCATAATTTTTCCATATTAAATACAACAAGAAATAAATAATAAATGTTTTTCTAACAAGGTTCACTCGCCAACTTTTGTTGATCCAAAAACCATTTTTACACATGATACAGGTGAACAGGATGAAGCAAGGAACACATAGGAAAATGCCTTAGAGGAAAATAATGAAGTCTAGAAAGATGTATAGAACATATTCTAATTATGATTGTATGATCTTCTTTAAAATTGTGATAATAAATATGAAACGTTATAATAAATGTCATGAGCTTTGATGAAAACCCAATCATGCCCCGATCACCTTTTTCCGCTGCGGGTCGGGGTGTGACATATGCCCAGTCATTAACTTTAATCACGCCCCCTTAACATGTATAGCGCTATAGGAGTAACGCACTGCCCGTATTCTTGAGGTCATGTTAAGTCATTCATTACGGTCTTATCGTTGCGACGATAAGATTACGCTAGCGGTAAACTTTGGGTTGACTGGTATACTTATGCAGAATAGTTTAATGTATGTTAGCCTCGAGGATAGATAAGTACGCATGAAGATTTGTCTAAACGTTTATACTATGCTATTAATCAAACTTGTATGCTTGCCAATGCCTTATGTATTGAACTGTACTTTAACATGTATTGCAGGGTGAGGTTGATGATAACTACGGATGGAAACGAATAGGACGACTTAGATACACACCTAGAATTGTAACATTAAAGTTGTTGTATTCGAAATTTGTTAACCAGGATGTTGTATTCTGAAATTTGTACTTTATACTTGCTATTTCAATGAAATGAAATTTTGTTATATAAATTATTGTCACATTTTAGCGTTATGAAGTCTCGAACAATCTATTTCGTCCCGCCCCGATGTTTCCGCCATCGGTTGGGGTGTGACAGAAACGAGTCATGTCAAATATAATACGTTTTTGTTTAGAAAAAACATTTTTACGTGCATATTTTTATGTACATTTCGCTATAAATTTGAGTTGGTGTACGTTTCGGTAAAAACTGTTTTGCGAGACGAGTCAGGTCAAATATAATATGTTTTCGTGCTTATTTTATAAATGTTTTGTAAATTTTGTTTCGAATCGAGTGGAGTCAAATTGTGGTTTCTTTTTTCCCCTTTTCTCAAAAGCTCCAATTAATCTCTTATGATTATACGTGGCAACTTTTCCGTTATATCCATCACGTTTTCTATGTATGAGTCATGTCACATATAATATGTTATGATTGCTTGGTATAAATTCGATTTACTTTATGTTTTGAGCCAGTCACATTGCTTATACCGGTTACATTGACTTTAATCGGATACGTCCAAACACGTGTTTTCATATGGGTAACGCATCAAATAATGTTTAGACTAACCCATTCGATGTTTACGATGTACCTGCGCCGCAACATACACGGGTCTTATTGCTAGTTAATTTTAAATTAAAAAACACCTACTATAGTCATAAATATCAATATCTAAAAATAAACATATTACTATTACTCTATTATATTATATTGTTGAAGAAGTATGATGAATAGTAACTTTATTTTATAATAATATATAGTTTTTTACTATTTTTGATTTAATATATTATAATAGTTTACTGTTGTATTTACTTTTAATAATACATTTTTTTATATTTTTTCTTTTATTAAAACCATACATTTTCTTTATCATTTTTAATAATTTTTTTTCTTTTTTAGAACATATATAAATTTATCGATTAATTTGATATTTCTTTAATAATTTATATTTATATTATTATATTATATATATTATATATACATATATTGTTGACGAATAACAATGAATAGTAACTTTATTTTTATAATAATATATAGTTTTTTATTTGATATATTTTAATATTTTATTGTTATATTTACTTTTAATAATATATCTTTTTCATTTTTAAAACCATATATTTCCTTTATCATTTTTAATAATTCTTTTTTAGAACATATATTAAATATCAATTAATTTATATATGTTGTTGACGTATGACAATAAATAGTAACTTTATTTTTTAATAATATATAGCTTTTTATTATTTTTTATTTAATATAATATAATAGTTTATTGTTATACTTACTTTTAATAATATATATTTTTTTCTTTTTTAAAACTATGTATTTCCTTTATCATTTTTTTAATAATTCTTTTTTTCTTTTTTAGAACATATATTAATTTATTGATTAATTTGATATTTCTGTAAGAATTTACGTTTATAACTTTTTTTCTAAAAACTTAAGTACGTACTTGTTCTTGATTTTTTCCCAAACATTCCGTATGTATTTCGTACCATAAAACGATACGATGGTAAACTTAATTGTTTTAGTAGTTTAGCTTTTTAAACAACATGCTTTATTTTTAAATCATGTTTGTTTTACATTATCATTTGGTTGGTTTCGCTGTAACGCGCGACGTAAAAAAACTATTAGAAGTTGATAATTTAACATTATTATCCAAAATTCTTCTAGAAAATAAAAAGCTTTATATTGTTGATATAATGATGTTGATCATCTACTCACCATCGATATTTCATCGAATTAGTGGTTCAAATAAATTTAATGTATATATAGTAGCATCAACTTACTCAAAATTAACTAGGAAAATATGAATTCCTAAATGCAAGTAAACTAGTATTTAGGATCCGTATTGTATTTTGTGGTAGAACGTTAAATCATGCACACCCGTTAGAGTGTGTTAACATAAAAAAATAGGCCGCAACGTAAAATCTAGAAAAGAATAATAAGTTGACTTAGGATCCTTGTGTTGCGACTGGGCCATTAAACGGGCAATATATGTTGAAGCACACACCCGAATTCCAGCTTATTAACTCGCAAAATTTATACTGTAACGTAAAACGAAAATTTTGTGACAAGTTTGTAAAAGATGAAAAGTATAAGGCTAAAAGTAAACAAATAATAGCAAAAATCTTTGAACCACGCACACGCTTTGCAGCGTGTTAACTCGCAAAAAATTAACCGATACGCAAAACATAAAAAAAAGTAACTAAGTCGACGTAGGACCTAAACATTGTGACTGGGCCATTAAACCATAAAAACTGTGGCTATAAACTCTTTGTGACAAACATGTAAAGGCTTAATAGTATAAGGGTGAAACAAGAAAGGTTTAAAAGTATAAGGGTTTAAAAGTAAAGAATGATTGAAAGGCATAAGGGTTAAATATGGAACGTTGAAAAGTCAAATGATTAAAAAGAAAAGAAAAGAGTTAAACATGGAAGGTTGAAAATTTAAAGAGTTAAAAACAAAGTGAAACTACCAATGACCTCTTGGTCTAGTGGTCAATAGGGAGGTAAGAAGCTTTGCTTCTCTTGAATGGGTTCAAATCTAAGCATGGGAGATTTTAATACTAACTTAGTGATACTAACTACTAACATATTTAGCGTCATCCTAACCGTACGCCTTTAGAAAAATGAAACTAAATAGTGTTTTACGAGAGAAAGTACATTTGTAAATTAGTATTTAGTTAATATAGTGATTGGATTAGTTATGATACCAACAATCATTCATAGATAAAATTCTAAACTTAAGTTTGTGTACTATCTTAAACTTAAGGTTATTCTCACTCCACCATCTTAATGCATCAAAACATATGCATCCTCACAAATGAGAACTTTTTCTTCATGCACAAAAGGCTGTTCCCGTTTGTTTTGTTTATTGGTAGAAAGATCTTTCTTCCATCTTATTGGCATATAAAGTCCTTGCAAAGTGGTGGATCTACAAAGACATCTTCTTCTTGTTTTTTTACAGCAGATTTGAATCACTGATGAACCACTGGAGTATCATCATGTTATCAGCGTAATCACCCGATCACATCCATCTACAACATGTTAATATTATTGAAAAAAATGCTTGTGGACTTTTTTTTAAAAGGCTAACTTCATTTACAAACGGCTAAAAACCCGAACACGGGCCGCCAAACACTACCAAAGCACTACTTACATCATATTAAAGTTACACCAATTGTCCCAACTAATACTCTATACTTAGACCTATTTTTGAACCAAAAAAAAGCTGAAAAACTTAATATTACTGCATACATCTTCCGTCCTTATCGCCTTATTTGAAAACCGTCTCTCGTTCCTTGCAATCCAAATACACCAACAAGAAACCATTATAACACCATGAAACGCCTCCTTTTCCTTCTCGTTGCTGCAATAAAACTCAGCCCAACACAATAAATCTTTCACCGAAAAGGGAAAAACGAGCCTTTTAAACACCATGAACCAATAAACTGCCAGACCACCGCAACGATATAACATCCTGTAAGCAAATGTTCGATTGTTTCCATTTCATGATCATAGAAAACACATCTCTGATCTTCAACGTTTATATTACTTTTGATTAATGTATCCACTGTTAGAACCTGATTCATTTCAGCGCGCCGCATGAAAATATTACATTTTTTCGGGACCCATTTACTCCATCTCATGACAAACAATTGGCTGTAATCTTTTTCCATACTCATTAACTCAATCACTAAACTGACCGAGAACCTATCACTCTTATTACCCATCCATTTTCACTCGTCTTTACCGCCCGACATCTTCACTATATCCAACTGAGAAATAAGATCGTTCCACTCCAATATCTCCATACTAGACACTAGAACCCTAGACCAAGACCACTTTACCCATAAATTATTTTCCACTTCATTGAATCTTTCTTTAACCATACAACTTTTATGAACCATGCTTGTGGACTACGAGCCGCAATTATTGTAACGTAAATCCTTAACATATTGCTGAGTCCCTTTAAAATACAGGAAAATCACAAAGATAGTTATTTTGACATATATGATAAATTACTAATACAGGCATAAGTTACGTATACAATGGTCACATATCTACTTTAACCAGCGTATCCATCTTATGCACTACTAAAATTACATTAGAAGAACTCATGAGTATCAACTTTGGCTCACGTGATATCTCCCCCCCCCCCCCCCCCCCCCCCCCCACCTAACATTTGGGTGTAGTGGTTAACACCACATAATCCCACCCAACCCACCTTCACCCACATTCGTCCTACATCACCCCTGTCATCACCATCGTGCCCACGAAATTCACATTCCATAACGCTGGGAGGGGGTGTTCCCGACACTATGGAGGTGCCATAAGGTCCATCACAGCTGGATGGTGCTCGACTACGCATGGACTAAGGGCTAAATAATTGAATTCAAATGAAGATATACATTGTTAGAGGGATGAGAACCACATATTTTCGTTGAGACTACAAAATAAGCTAACTTTGTTGTAAATCAATGGCGATCTAGAAAATATTCGAAGGGGTAACGTTTTATAAAAAAGGGTAACGAAATCGAAAAAACATCGAAAAAATGTCAAATTTTTCCAAAATTTACACTACCCCGGAACGCCAAGGGTAGCGTAGGCTACCTCTGCGCCTAAGATATGTCCACCCCTGTTGTAAATACACCTCCAGCCTAATTGTATTTCTATGTAGACACTAACTACAATTCAGCTACCAGTTTCAACAAAATAATGTAAACTTGATAGCGCAACAAAACTCAAGTGTATATATTGCAAGATTTTCCGAAAAGAAAGAGGTGTTGATGGGATAAGGAAAGAAGTAAGCATTTTATTGTGTTTGTAACAACATATTTCGACAAGATACAAACTTAGGGGAGGATCTAGGAGGGGTAGCCGCCTTTTTTTGCGAAGTACGTTCTAGTTGCAAATTTTTTTCTTCGTTTTATGTATAGACTACTTCTGAATATAAAAAATTTAACCTACGCTACTCCTCAACTTTCTTCTAAAAATTTTAACCCGCGTTACAAAAGTGATTATTTCCAATTTTCTGCCTCAATGCCACCCACTAAGAAAAAAAAATATGCATTACAAAGTACAAACCTTGTTAAGCTAGCAATGAGACTGGGTGTTATGGGTTCACTAGCAACCCATTAACGATGCCACATATGATGTTGGCGACGGCTAACCCACGCTGGCTAGTTAACGGCGGCCGTGAATGGGAATCGAATGGGGAAATCGTTAACCCATTAACTATGTTAATGGGAAGAAGGGATGATGGTGAGGCCCATGCATGTGGGAACTAATCACATGCCACATTTTTTTTATATTTTCTCTCCTTTTAGTTATTAGTATTGGGTGTTTAGTTAATCCACCAACACTTTGTTAATGGGTATTTAGTTAATGATCAAGTTCTAATGTGTCAATGACATGAAAGTCATTGGTTTTAGTTAACCCACAACACATAGCATTACTTCTTATACACTTAATCATAGTATGACTACTGTTGGGCTTACAAATTGAAATTGTGATTTTAAAGGCCTCTAATATACTTTGGATCACTATTATTGATAAAATGCCACAACTGAATATCGCTCTTTCTGTCTATGTGTTAAGTCATTAAAATTGTTTTTAAGATGTCTACAAGCTTCACACATTCAACAGTTATACTGCTGAGAACTAGCCAAATACGCAAATAAAACGATCACTAAGCGAGTCTGATTCCCGCATGTATTAAACTTTGTCAGCATAACGTACGCTTTGTTGATTTTACACAAAAAGAAGGTGATACGGGAGAGTTGAATCACGTACAATGTGATTTATACTGACATTTGATAGAATAAAGTCAGATACACAAGCCAAATTGGATATGCGACTATGGCGTAACTTATATAACTATATGTGTAACTAAACTCTGAAAAGGCTATAGATGTACCTCACATCCATAAATAATAACGAGTTTCATAATTTTCTCTTTAACGTAATCTTGCAATGTTCATCGTCGTGCATGCCTGCCTACTATGAGGGTACAAGTGGGGCATATGTGTGTTCTAAAGCTACTCTTAGATCTTGTGATGGTCTTCCTTATAAGTAAAGAATAAACGTCTCATACGCAAGCTTGATGAACTTGATCACTCGAGATGACCCCCAACATTAGGGAAATGAGAAGCATTTGAAAACATTGCATTGTGAAGTTAATTCGAAGTTTACAAATAAGGAAGAAGATTTAAACAGTTGTCAAAAGACATTGTGGCAGCCATCAACATACATGAGTAACAGGTAGAATTTGATTAGATTAGATTGTGTAGTTTTCTAGCGCAATTGCATTGAGCTATGGCCGACCCGCCAAAAAGTTTTCCAATGAGTGAATGTACCTGATCCCACCCTGCCCAACCCCTCCCGATGATGAATCATCACCCCAAACGCAAGAAACATAGAACAGTCATACATGTTGCATGCCTGTCATTGCAAGTCAAGCAGCCTAATGATATTAACCAGTTGTAACATTCACAATTTTTGCCTGTAACAAGCGGATACCAAGAACTAGGGCTGCAAACAAACCAAACCAAACGAACACGAACAAGACCTTGTTGGTGTTCGTTTGTTAAGAAACATATGTGTTCGTTTGTTAAAAAAAGAACTTGTTCATGTTCATTTGTTTTTGTTTGCTAATTTCAAACAACGAACAAAAACGAACGTTGATGAACATAAATGAGCACAAACCGATGTTCACGAACACAAATGGAAACAAACGAACGCAAACAAACGTCCATGAACAGAATATAAAATACACTAACACGTATTAAATATTTTATTTGTCGGAATTTTGAAGTATTTAAATAAACTATAAAAACTAAAAACACTAATGAACTATCGAACACTAAAGAACTATCGAACACAAATGAACACGTTACCGAACGTTCACAGACATACATGAACGAACGCGGCCTTTGTTCAAGTTCATTCATTAAACTAAAAGAACAAATTTCTTGTTCGTGTTTGTTTGTTTAATAAACGAACGAATTTCCCGTCGAACGGTTCACGAACTATTCACTGAACGTTTGTTCCGTTTGCAGCTCTACCAAGAACCCTATGTGCCTTCAGTTATGATAGCTGCATAGGTCATAAGAAATAACAGGATTGTGAATTCAATAATCCTGCAATTATGTGATCAATTCACCCAAAACTGTGCTGCTAGATGCGATATTATGGCTAAAACACAAAGAACAACATACTACTGCTTTGTGTCACAAAACACACCAAAATAATTTGACACAAAACGATCTTGAGCATGACTAGAAATCTACTGTAATGAAATTTGTATACAGATTTCTAAACCTTAACATCCAAAAAGTAAATATCAGGAAACCTAAATGTATCATTCAAACATTTCAATTGAGTGAGAAATTCATAAAAACTACAACATATATATCGAATCAATTAGTTTATATGAACATCAAATAGATCTATAATCTATAACAAATTAACAATCAATAATCAAACAGTTTCTGCAAAACGCTTACGAAACCTTAGATCCAGCTGTAGAATCAGATCCTCCTTTACAGATCTTATTATACTCTTCAAGCTCATCATAATACACGTCCCAAATGCACCGAACACAACCGCTGCCACAACAGTCTCCCGGCAACGGTTTCTCCGGCGGCGAAGGGATCTCCGACGGTTTTTTTCGTTTCCGTCGTGTCCTTAACAGCGCTCGAACAGTCTTCTGATTTGATTTTATTATTAGAACCTGAATCAGCCATGGTGATGTTGAAATTTGAATCAGATCTGAGAGAAGGCTGAATCGGATTGAGATGAGATCGGTTAAAAGCGGTTGCGAGTCGGTGCAGAGTCGCTGATCTCATAGGCGACTGACGGTAAACGGCGCCATGGCGCCGGAGGTTTGTAGGCGGAGGAGAGACGACGGCGATGTGGATAACCGCTGGATTGGAGGATGTTTTTATGTAACCAATCGGATGAGCCAAAATGGAAGAATAAGGGATAATCACGAAAATAGCCTAAGGAATGGTCAACTCTATCAAAATAGCCCACTGATACGGTTTTATGAGCCGTTTCAATATGCTGACATGGCTTAAAAAATCCTTTCAAGTCAAACAACCCATGATTGCCACGTGTCCAGTTGAGCCGTTTCAGTTTGGCTTGAGTCTTTTCAGTGTGGCTTGAGCCGTTTCGACTATAGACTTAAGCTCTTTCAGTGTGGCTTGAGATCTTTCAGTGTGGCTTAAGCCTTTTCAATGTGGCTTGAGATCTTTCAGTGTAGCGGCTTGGCTTGGCTTAAGATCTTTCAACACGGGTTGAGATCTTTCAACATAGTTTAAATATAAACGGAAAATTAAAAACATAAACGAATAATTAAAAATATAAACGAATAATTTAAAAAAATCTCAATAAATTATAATACCGCAGTAACACGTGAGTCTTAGCTACTAGTTGTTCTTGTAAATTATAATACCTAAGTATATTGCAATTAGAAGGATGAAGATATAGCATTTAGTTTAAAAGGGTAAATTGAGTTTCCATGTGCAAGATGTCTATTATGGCAACCCAAAATGAGATCACACAAATGAACGTGGCACCAGCCAAGCCAAGGACATCTAATTCAGATATTGTCAGTGGCGAATCCAGCCCTGTTTTGTGGGTTCACATGAACCCACTCGGATTGGAAAAAAATAGAAAATATAGTAAGAATCTTGTATGATTTGAAAAAGGTTAGTGAGAATCTACTAAAACAAATCCACTGAAAAAAATTTCTGAATCAACCACTTGATATTGCTTCCATTGCATGTCGTCTTCCTTGGGTGATTTTAGTGTATTTGGTCCTATAACGATGGTGAATCATGAAGTGTGGAGCCAACATATCTTATAAATTCAATAACAAAATGATTTATGTTTTATACAAATACTATTGCATAATGTGGGACCGGTTAAAATTGTATGGATACATTTATCGAAATTAGTTATATGGATACATTCAATTATAATTGTTACAACTAGTTTCCAGTCAAAAATGAAAATGTGTCACATTGGATTTAAGTATCTTTCATGTAAAGTTTCAAAGTTTTCAGAAGAAAGCTGGCTTAGTTAATTATTAGTATATCACATTTGAAATTTTTATTACACGAATAATTATATTTAGTTATTACAACCCTAATATCATACTTTATATAAAACTCTAGACGTGAAGAGGGGAGGGCAAAGCCCCTTCACGCAACCCTGCCAACATAGTATGAGGGTGCGTCCCTTTTCCAATGTGGAGATCCCCACGGGCGTTACCCATCTTCCAACCTTGACCCATTTGATTTTTTTATTTTCATTCTTGCCCTTCCCTTGACCACCCATTACATTTTTGATGTGGAGGGCAAAGCCCACGTAATTTACATGGCGCCTGTGTCGTAGGGTATAGGGGCTTTGCCCTCGCCCTCATAACTTCATATAGTCTAAAACCCCACAACACTCCTTGAAGCCCCATGAAGGTAGAAAAAATAATTGTGTGCATACATGATGCCACATGACAACACTGTTCCTCTCTTAAAGCCCATTTAGAACTTATTCTTAGACTACATGGAGTCATGGATAAGGGCATGAGGGCAAATCTCTACCATGTAAACGTTGGAGGCTTTGCCCTCCACGTCACAAAAGCGAGTAGTGAAAGGCAAGGGGGCGAAGGAAAAGCCCCAAGAAATTAAGTAACTCAAGGTTGGAAAAAATCCAATGCGTGTGGAGAATACCACTTTGAGATGGGGCAACGCCCACTTAATGTCACACACCCGGATTTCCAACCCGAATCCATACACCGGTGGGCCTGGGTGGGGAGTATCGTGACGTCAGTTGATAATCATCATAGTCAATTAAACACGGCACAACGGAAGTCTTGGAGTAAAATTACTATTACAAACCAAATGTTCGAAAATACAAAATAATATACAGGCTCTTAATAGAAGATCCACAGGCGGATCATTAAAATGTACAAGAAAGAATATAAAACAGACTTTAGGGCAGATCTAAGGATTTGCAAGATCCTCTTATTCTCTACCGAGCAGCTTCCGGCCTATTTCGTATTGTACCTGTAGTTTAGCCTTTGGACGATACGTCAGCTTACGCTGGTAAATACACCCAACTGGCTCATTTTGAAAACTTTAAAAATGGTTTTAAGTGCAAAAGGGCACAAAATCTTTTATTAACTTGGGAAAGTTGACCTTGCAACCTTGTATCAGATTCACATGTTTGTCAATACATACAGGGCCCGGGACAGAAACCGTGACATGATTAAATACACACCACTCAGGTACTCACGAAGGAGTCATCCCCAACGTCTTGGGCATATTGCATAGGAGCATCAAAGGGTATATGCCTACACCCCGTGCTAAAGTCGTGGCCAATATCTAGTGTATTGAGCTGAGGATATACAGGACACGGTAATTTAACCCCCGATGTTTAAGTTATCAAACAAAACTGATTAAAACGAAATATGCGGGTTTACTAGCCACAAGCGGGCATTCGATTGATCCGATTTTGGACCAAGCGGTAATAATTTACCGTATCCCAAGCCCGTATAGGGAAAATAAGTCGAGAGTATTTACCTGAGCTAGTCTTCTTCTTTTATATTTTAAATAACTCAGCCGTATACAAAAGTACCAAGTGCAGATAGCATTTACCGGCAAGGCTCTAGTCTAGATTATGGAATAAACTAGCCAATTAAATACTAACGGTCTTATAAACCGAATAGTGTACATGATCATTACGTATAACGCTTGATTAAACGATGATCGGATAAAATGTAGTGTAATCCCAACAAGTACCTTGACTTGTTTAATATGGTTAAACTATATACATTCTGGATTTTGAAACTTAAATGACAAGGTTAAACCCGTTTCGGCTAATTTTCGTAAAATAGTTACATATACGTAACTGTGCGCATTTTAGCGATATCGGGTAACCGGATAAGTCATGGACAAGTTCTATATGTCATTATACTTTAAATAAGTTAATATATCTGTAAGATATCAACTTGTGTGCCCGTTAGGGTTTTAAAATGAAATTATGCCTCATGAGGGCGTTTTGGTAATTTCATACCATATAAAAGGAACTTGAATATAATTTAATGTTATGATTATAAGTATTCTGAAAAAATACTTTATTTATGATATAATATCAGTAGGATATCTTATATGTGTAAATTATCTTTTATGACCAAACTATGCACCGAATGGGCATTTTGGTCATTTTACACATAGTTTATAAATTATTTGGGATTCTGAGTTTATAACATGTACCTACTGTAATTATGTTTAAAATAAGTTTTAAAATCAGTAGGTAACAAGTCTTGGTCCATTAATATGGTTTAAAACCATACTATGCGCTGAAACGGCGCTTATGTCGTAATATGACGTCTTTAAGTGATGTTTATGAAAAATGATGTTAAAGTCGGATTAAAATGTTGAAAATATGTTATTTAATATAACATATCAGTAGGTAAATAATTTACCTTGAAAAGATTTGATTAAAACTATTTTATAAGCCATATGGGCTAAAATCGTCAATTATCGACATAGTTTTAGGACCTGCTTGAAAACTCAATTTATAACTTGGTTTAACATCCCAAATAATCATACTTATAATATTACATCAGTATAAAAATCATTTTCAAGTTCATTACCATTTAAAACCTTGTTTTATGCAAAAAGGACATTTTGGTCAAAGATAGCATAATTATGGAACTTGCTCATAAACTTGGATTCTGATTATGATCATGTAATATAACCTCATAGGTTTATGCTACATAATATTATGATCATAATGCAACTTTATATCAGTAGGTAACTAATCTAAATCGGGCAGAATCTAAAGTCAAAGCAGAAGTCAAACTTCGCGACTTTCGGTTGCGAACCGACCCCAGAACTGAAATTGACGAGCCGAATATGTTCTTACATGTTATATTGTTTAAGTGTCAAAACAGGTTTCATAATATAACGCCTCGCTTTTTCATACTTTCCTTATTTAGAAAGTATTGTTGTATTTCTATTTTTTTGGAAACTTGTATTCGTACTTCCTTTCCCAATCTTTTAATCCGAGACTTCAATCGTAATAAAGGTCATACTTGATACATGCTTGTTTATACATTCAATCGTTTAATTCATGCTTACTACTTATATACGTGCAAGATTCATGGGTTCGAAAATTATATTCAATATATGCTTAAAAACATGCAAAAACCGTTATAAAACTAAGTTTAAGGGCTAAAAGTGATAAAAACAAAAGAAAATTCTGGAATACCCTCCCTCGCGCCCCGCGACCGACCCAATCCTCCACTCTCACGGCCCGCCAGACATCTCGCGGCCCGCGCCCGAGATCCTTCTACTCTCTCGCGGCCCGTGAGAGAAACGCGATCCGGGAAAACTCGTTTAATGCTTGTTGATTGGTCAAGTTTGTGTTTCTTACATTAATTACCCTCAACTACCATCCTCCCAAACTTTACCTATAAATACCCCATCCCATTTCACTTCAACTCACACCTCATTTCTCTCTTCTCTCCTCTAAAGGCTCAAGGAGCTCTTCTCTCTAAATCAAGTGAGTTCTAACTCACCTCTCCTCTCTTTTCTCTCTTTCTTTCTTATTACTTGGAGTACCTTGGAATGTCTCCATAAGTCTTCCATGGAAGACTAACTTGGAACATTAACATATTTGGGAACCCAAGTGTAAGAACCTTTTTGGTTTTATTAGGGTTTTACCCACAAGTGTTGTATCCTTCCAAGCTCGACTTGAGTTGGTAATGTGTGATCTCTTGGAAGCCTTGGCTATCCTACTTTCGATCCCCCACCTCACTTAATGTTTTCGTTTACTTTTGTCTTTTACTTTTATGTTACTCATGACCATCCTTGTCGTCCTTGTGATGACTTGTGCATTGGTATACTATACGAAAGGTTTTAATAGGAAGGTTATCCTCCTACCTCTATGCATGACTTCTATGATTTTACATGATGTTTATTATGTACTTACTATGTATACTATATATATATATATATATATATATATATATATATATATATAAATACTAACCGAACTCTTGATGGTAATCACATGGTTATCTGTCATGGTACTAGGTTACATCACCTACATACTTAATCTCTCGTTACGATTCTAATGGGTATCCTAACCCATGAAATCACATCCACCCGAATGGGTATTATAGTGTCAAAAACGAGTGTTAAGTCTAGATGATTACTTTCCCGTATAAATTACTTTAACGTCTTTTCCAATCATTCGTTATCATTCGAATACTTACCCAACCATTCCTCCTCTTGTAGGATAACTTGGTGATCATTCCATCCTCCAACCTCTTCACGGGACTAACAAGTGGAAGCTTACAAAACCGTGAGTACACTTGACCCATTTTCCTTTTATACACTTTGGGTTGCAACATGTTAACATACAAAATACACATTACATGCTTTATACACTCAATCCTTCATACATGCTTATGTTATGCTTTGGTACATGCTAAATTCATACATGATTATTGTCATTAACTTAGCTAGCCCCAACTTAACACATATAGCGCTATAGGAGTAGCACACCGCCCGTCGGGGTATTGTTAAGTCTTAAAGCTGATTCATTCTTGTTACATTCATACTTTAATCTCGTTACTTCGTGTGATGAGGGACACATACATTTTTGTGGACACTTGGGTTTGACAATTAAGTATTGCATGCTAGCTTACCTTACATACAATTGCCATGTGGATTTGAGTAAATTCTTTTATACATATGCTATGTATTACAAACTTGTGTACTCGCCAATACTTGTTGTAATGAATCGCGTGTGCAAGCCGTATCTCGTTTCGTGATCGTCTTCATCGACGATATCCTCATCTATTCTAAGACACAAGAAGAGCACGAGCGACACCTGCGTCTTATCCTTCAGCTATTACGTACCGAACGACTTTACGCCAAATTCTCGAAGTGTGAATTTTGGTTAAAGGAAGTTCAATTTCTTGGTCACGTTGTCAATAAACTTGGTATCCATGTTAACCCTGCGAAAATCGAAGCCGTAAAGAATTGGATAGCTCCTAAGTCTTCATCCGAAATCCGTTCGTTTCTTGGTCTAGCTGGTTATTATCGTCGCTTCATCTCGAATTTCTCCAAGATCGCCGTCCCTCTCACTTCTTTGACCCAAAAAGATAAACCTTTCGTTTGGGGTCCCGAACAAGAGAAATCCTCCCAAACCCTCAAAGGCATGCTTTGTAATGCCCCCATTCTAGCTCTTCCCGATGGTAACGACGACTTTGTCGTGTATTGCGATGCTTCGAAACAAGGTCTTGGTTGCGTCCTCATGCAACGAGATAAAGTTATCGCTTACGCGTCGAGATAACTCAAAATACATGAGAAAAACTACACTACCCACGACCTTGAACTTGGTGCATTGGTTTTTGCATTGAAGATATGGCGACACTACCTTTATGGTACAAAGTGTACGGTCTTCACCGACCATAAGAGATTACAACACATCCTCAATAAAAAAGAACTCAACATGCGTCAACGTCGTTGGGTGGAGTTATTAAACGACTACGATTGTGATATTCGCTACCACCCTGTTAAGGCGAATGTTGTAGCCGATGCGTTAAGTCGAAAAACTCATGTTAAAAGTATCCGTTGCTACCGAACCATGGGAAAGCTTCAAGAGCTAATTCGTGAGGCACAATACTTAACCATTAATGAGAATAATCTCAGTAATGAGTTGAAGTGTGGTGTTGAAACCCAACTCGTATCCAAACCTGATGGCATTATGTACTTCCTTGACCGTATTTGGATCCCGAGCCGTGGAAACCTCCGCACCCTTTTAATGAGTGAAGCTCATAAATCTCGATATTCCATTCACCCAGGCGCTGATAAGATGTATCATGACCTTCGTACGTCCTATTGGTGGCCTGGTATGAAGAAAGATATCGCCTTCTACGTCTCAAAATGCCTTACTTGTTCTAAGGTAAAAGCCGAGCATCAACGTCCCTCTGGCTTGCTCGAACAACCTGAAATTCCTGTTTGGAAATGGGAGAGCATTGCCATGGACTTCATTACCAAGCTTCCTCGTACATCGTCTGGTCACGATAGCATTTGGGTCATTATTGACCGTTTGACCAAATCCGCTCACTTCCTCCCTATACGTGAAGGTTTCAAAGTCGAGAAATTGGCTCATATCTATACGGATGAAATCATTTGTCGTCATGGTATCCCCATTGACATCATCTTAGACCGTGATGGTCGTTTCACCTCCCGTCTTTGGCAAGCTTTTCAAAAAGCTCTTGGTACTCATCTCAATCTTAGTACTACTTTCCATCCTCAATCTGATGGACAAAACGAGCGTACTATCTAAACCTTAGAGGATATGCTTCGTTCTTGCGTAATCGATTTTGGTGGCAACTGGGATATGCACTTGCCTTTGATCGAATTCTCGTACAATAACAGTTATTACACGAGTATTCAAATGGCACCCTTCGAAGCATTGTATGGTCGTAAGTGCCGATCGCCTATTTGTTGGCACGAGATCGGGGAAGCTCAAATCACCGGTCCCGAGCTTATACCAGAAAAGACGGACAAGATCTTACAAATTTGAGACAATTTGCTCAAAGTCCGAAGTCGACAAAAGAGTTACGCGGATAAACGACGCAAACCTCTGGAATTCAGCGTGGGTGATTATGTACTTCTCAAGGTATCCCCTTGGAAGGGTGTAGTTCGATTTGGTAAGAAAGGCAAACTCGCTCCTCGCTATGTAGGTCCTTTCAAAATTCTAGAAAGGATTGGCAAGGTAGCATATCGACTGGATCTACCTCAAGAACTCAACAACATTCATCCTACGTTTCATGTTTCAAACTTGAAGAAGTGCCTAGCTGACGAAGGACTTCAGGTTCCACTTGAAGATCTTCAAATCAACGAAACTCTTCACTTCGTGAAAAAACCAGTCGAAATCATGGACCGAGGAATCAAGAAATTGAGGCGCAGTCGAATTCCCATAGTCAAGGTTCGATGGGAAGGTAAACGTGTGTCACACCCCGACCCGCAGCGGAAAAGGTGATCGGGGCATGATTGGGTTTTCATCAAAGCTCATGACATTTATTATAATGTTTCATATTTATTATTACAATTTTAAAGAAGATCATACAATCAAATCATACAAATACAACATGTTCTATACATCTTTCTAGACTTCATTATTTTTCTTCTAAGGAACTTTCCTATGTGTTCCTTGCTTCATCCTGTCCACCTGTATCATGTATAAAAATGGTTTTTGGATCAACAAAAGTTGGCGAGTGAACCTTGTTAGAAAACATTTATTATTTATTTCTTGTTGTATTTAATTTGGAAAATTTGTGCAATAATCATATGTGAGCAAACGTAAATAAACACACAATAACAATAACAATAACAAACAATAACATACAATAACAAACCACCTTGCATGAATATGTAACATGAATGATAATGTAAATGTTGGCAACGTCTCGTTCACGCTCATAGGTAATGGGGAACGGCTCACGCTCATAGGTAATGGGGAGCAGACGGCCTATGATGAAATGTATGTGCGATCAAGGCTCAATCAAACGGAGCCGATCGTATGTTGGCAACGCCTCGTTCACGCTCATAGGTAATGGGGAACGGCTCACGCTCATAGGTAATGGGGAGCGGCGGCCTATGATAATGTATGTACTGAAAATGATAAATTTAATCTAAACAATAACCACACAAACAGTTGATACATGTTGAATACACATTTGATCATGGATATGATGGATGCACAAGTGTTTAAATGTAATAAATAATAAGACACATGATACACCTCAAAAACGTGATTAAAACGGGGAATTTGTAGAGATTCACTCACATTAGGTGCGTTCTCTTGATGATGTTGAATGCGCACGAGTTTAGAGTGTTGATCGACGAGGAATAACTAACCTAAATAATAACGGAAAGGTACGGTAAATAAGTGGATTTTATTAACAATTTCAATAGGGTTTTTAGATTTATTTTTGTGAGTTTAAGGTTATTTTCTAACTTTAAAAACATTATTTTTAAGTATTTTTAATTGATTTTTAAATTAAATAAATAAATAAATAAAAATATAAAAAATATGTTGACTTTTTGGGTTGACCATTGACCATTGACCGTTGACTATGACTGTTGACTGTTTGACCGGTTCGATCGTGTGTAAGTATACGCCGGGTAAGGCTCGAACCCGAGACCTCCCGTACGCGTGAACGCAGCTCTACCAACTGAGCTACGTGTCTAACCCGAAATATTTCTGTTTTTAATTATATTTATACACTATTTAATTTAATTAGAAATCATTTATTTTAAAAAGGATTTAATTACATCGGACAGGTGCACACAACAGGTCTCGAACCCGGGACCTGTGGTTTAGTGTTGCACACAGTCCACCGCTGGACTGTGTGTCTAACCTGGTTAATATATTGATTTTTATTAAACTTAACATCTTACAGCGAGTTGATCCGGTCCGATTTTAAAAAGAAACATTTTGATTTCAGAGAGTGAGGTTGTGTCAAGGATCGAACTCGCGACGTGTGATAAATGTTTGCACACAGTCCACCGCTGGACTGTGTGTCTAACCCGGTTTAATATCTCGTTTTAACTATACTTATACAATAGTTCAACTTCATCTTCTTCGTTCAAAGATACAGACGACGATTAATCAACTGTTCTTGTTTAATTCGATTAACGAAATTTATAAGCGATTGAAATGTGTTGGACGGAGAGGGTTTGGGGAAAGAATGTACCGAAACAGATGTCTTTCTTAGAATTCCGGCAAGGATCGTCGGCTCTGTTTGGTGAACTCCGTCTGCTCGGATCAATCAACAGTTTTGATCGATTAGATGTGAAATTGAGTTACTAAACAATGATCAACAGAAGTTTTGAATGATTATACCGATTCACAGCGTGATTTGGAAATTCCAGAAGTTTTCCGGCGAAAGCAGAATATTCCGGCTACGTCGTCTGGGATTGATTCTGGTTGATGAATTGAAGTTAGTAATAGTCTAACAATGGATTGGAACCGAAAGAGTCGAGGTATTTACCGTTTTGATGTGAGTCTCGGTTTTCCGGCGAAAGTCCGATGATTGCAGAAAATCTCCGGCGATGTATTTCTTGCGACAGAGATTCTTCAGGGAGTTTAAGGTGAGTGTGGGTGATTTCGGTATGAGCTCTAAAAGTCTTATTTTAGAGTAAGCAGAAGGGATGAAATGAATTCGGTTTTCCGGCGATAACTTCCGGTTAACTTGCAGAGGAATCCGGCGACTTGCGGCGAGGTTTTCTGAGCGAGTTAGAGAGAGTAAGCTTGATAAACTCGCTAGCTCAAATGATGAATACAGTATAACTCAGATTGAATTATATTTTCGGTTTCGAATTCCAAAATCATACGGTTATGATTTCGACGATTTGAATGAAGGCTTTAAGGTTTTTCAGTTATAACCGACGTTGTTGTTAATTCATCCGTTAAGTCAATAGAAACCGTCAATGATTGGCGATATTGTCGGGATTTCCGGCGAGAGTGATTTGGGCGCGCTGAGTGACTGAATTCGACTTCGAGTTTTATTATATGTATTAATTGTTTCGATATATCAACAAGTAACACAAGTGGCGGAGTGGTGTGTTGGCTGTTTGATCTTGAGAGTGACCCGGTTCGAAACCCGGCGTCCGCAAATAATTTTTATTTCGTTATTTATTATAAATTTTCAATTATAGATTTTAAATTCTAATATATTTATTAATTATGTACCGCTTAGAATTAATTTGAGCGATAAATGTACAACAAAAAATTTAACTGGGTAATCGGTTGATAAACGAAGCGGGTTTGGTTAACCCGGTTTTTGACGGATGTTACAACGTGGCGCTGAATTTACTTGGGAACTCGAAAATGATATGAAGACTAAGTACCCGCATCTGTTCGTTACACCTTCCTCTGAATAAATATCGAGACGAAATTTCCTAAAGGAGGGGAGACTGTAACGCCTCGCTTTTTCATACTTTCCTTATTTAGAAAGTATTGCTGTATTTCTATTTTTTTGGAAACTTGTATTCGTACTTCCTTTCCCAATCTTGTAATCCGAGACTTGAATCGTAATAAAGGTCATACTTGATACATGCTTGTTTATACATTCAATCGTTTAATTCATGCTTACTACTTATATACGTGCAAGATTCATGCATTCGAAAATTATATTCATTATATGCTTAAAAACATGAAAAAACCGTTATAAAACTAAGTTTAAGGGCTAAAAGTGATAAAAACCAAAGAACATTCTGGAATACCCTCCCTCGCGCCCCGCGACCGACCCAATCCTCCACTCTCGCGGCCCGCCAGACATCTCGCGGCCCGTGACCGAGATCCTTCTACTCTCTCGGACGCGATCCGGGAAAACTCGTTTAATGCTTGTTGATTGGTCAAGTTTGTGTTTCTTACATTAATTACCCTCAACTACCATCCTCCCAAACTTTACTATAAATACCCCATCCCATTTCACTTCAACTCACACCTCATTTCTCTCTTCTCTCTTCTAAAGGCTCAAGGAGCTCTTCTCTCTAAATCAAGTGAGTTCTAACTCACCTCTCCCTCTCTTTTCTCTCTTTCTTTCTTATTACTTGGAGTACCTTGGAATGTCTCCATAAGTCTTCCATGGAAGACTAACTTGGAACATTACCATATTTGGGAACCCAAGTGTAAGAACCTTTTTGGTTTTATTAGGGTTTTACCCCAAGTGTTGTATCCTTCCAAGCTCGACTTGAGTTGGTAATGTGTGATCTCTTGAAAGCCTTGGCTATCCTACTTTCGATCCCCCACCTCACTTGATGTTTTCGTTTACTTTTGTCTTTTACTTTTATGTTACTCATGACCATCCTTGTCGTCCTTGTGACGACTAGTGCATTGGTATACTATACGAGAGGTTTTAGTAGGAAGGTTATCCTCCTACCTCTATGCATGACTTCTATGATTTTACATGATGTTTATTATGTACTTACTATGTATACTATATATATATATATATATATATATATATTATATATATATATATTATATATATATATATATATATAAATACTAACCGAACTCTTGATGGTAATCCCATAGTTATCTGTCATGGTACTAGGTTACATCACCTACGTACTTAATCTCTCGTTACGATTCTAATGGGTATCCTAACCCATGAAATCACATCCACCCGAATGGGTATTATAGTGTCAAAAACGAGTATTAAGTCTAGATGATTACTTTCCCGTATAAATTACTTTAACGTTCTTTTCCAATCATTCGTTATCATTCGAATACTTACTCAACCATTCCTCCTCTTGTAGGATAACTTGGTGATCATTCCATCCTCCAACCTCTTCACGGGACTAACAAGTGGAAGCTTGCAAAACCGTGAGTACACTTGACCCATTTTCCTTTTATACACTTTGGGTTGCAACATGTTAACATACAAAATACACATTACATACTTTATACACTCAATCCTTCATACATGCTTATGTTATGCTTTGGTACATGCTTATTGTCATTAACTTAGCTAGCCCCAACTTAACATATATAGCACTATAGGAGTAGCACACCGCCCGTCAGGGTATTGTTAAGTCTTAAAGCTGATTCATTCTTGTTACATTCATACTTTAGTCTCGTTACTTCGTGTGACGAGGGACACATACATTCTTGTGGACACTTGGGTTTGACAATTAAGTATTGCATGCTAGCTTACCTTACATACAATTGCCATGTGGATTTGAGTAAATTCTTTTATACATATGCTATGTATTACAAACTTGTGTACTCGCCAATACTTGTTGTATTGAACTTTATTTTTAACATGTTGCAGGTTAGAGATGTTGATCATGATGGAACTTGGTAGGAATGGCTTAGAAACTCACTTAGAATATTAAGAAATGTTTTTGTCATATTTGCTTCTTGTTGTAATTGACAATTTGTTTTGGAAATGAAATTTGGTTTATTTAAATTATTGTCGCAAATAGTGTTATGAGTGATGAGCAATCTATTTCGTCTCACTCCGATGTTTCCGCCATCCGTTGGGGTGTGACACATAACATATATAAGATCAATTTATGATTTATCCGTAAAATGGCCTGTTTGACTTTTTAATATCATAACTTTGACCCGTCAATTGGTCTAGCAAACGTGATCTTCAGGAGGTGCCCTTTATAGGGATTAACACCCACCTTATTACGATCACTTAGCCATGTTCGTTTCGAACAATGGCTGGACCATAATGGTCTTAACCGAAAGTCAAAGCGTTTCCCGAAAACGCTTGACTTTTGGCTATAAAAGCCTATAAACGAAAATGCAAGAGCAAGGAACACTTACAAGAGGTTCCTACAATGCAAGAGAACTAAGTTGGATGCTCCTTTCAGCTAGGAACTTCTAGAGGATGGAGAAGAATTATGATTTAGAAAGGTGTAAGTTGAAATGGTGAACTTAAGCACCTATTTATAGTTGGAGAACTCAAAGGAGGTGAAGCCAGGTGTTTAGGGGTGTAAGAAGAAGCTTACAAGTGTCCTAAAACGTGGCATAGCAGTTTAGAGAAGCCATGGTTTCGAATTAATGGTTTTGGAGTTTTGCTTGGAGGCCAAACAAAACTTTCTGCAGCAGAGCCTCTCTCGCGCCCCGCGAGAGACACATGCCATGTCTCTCGCGGCCCGCGACCGCCCCCTGGCCAGTTTCAAAGTTTGACACTTTAGCCCCTAAACTCTAAAAAGTTTCTAAAACCTTTTTAAAACACGTTTTTGACACTTTTAGCCCTCCGTAGCCAATACTTGGCATACCCGGAATTATGCCCGGACATTGTCGAGCTCTCGGTTTGTTAAAAAGTCACTCAAAGGTATAAATTAACTGTTGACACTTTTAATCCTTCCATCATCCAGCTTTCACATATTTACAAAAATTGAACCCTCTCGTCCAACAAATGGCACATATGAGAGTTAAGACTTCACAAAGGATCACTCAGAGGCTTATTATAAGCATGTTGATTCCGATGTCACTCAGAGGCTGGCATGTTGACATATCAGTCACTCAGATGCCAAATTTCAAGCATGTTGACATATCAGTCACTTAGAGGCCAAAGATTTAAGCATGTTGACATATTAGCCACTCAGAGGCTGTTTGTTTTTTATGCATGTTGACATCGGATCGTCACTTAGAGGCTCAGTTTGAGCATGTTGACGCCTTTAGTCTTTATTGGTCTTTAACAGACTATATTTAAAATACCACACGTGTCACTATACTATTGGACACAATTTTACAGGGTGTTACACTTAGAATGGTAACGGGGTGGTGTGGGTGGCGTGGAGGGACTTGTTGTCCCCTCTCCATGCCTTCATTTCGTACAGTCTTAAGGCCTCACAACACATAGCTTCACAATGTATAGTCGTCTTTTAAATTACCGATTTTGATATACTTTTAATTAATGTTGTCAATATGAAGTTTCATTACAAAGATCCATGTCATGTCTAGCCTCTCTCCATCTTCTACCATATTTTCAGCTTAAGTTTGTACCTAAACCACGCAATATCAAGTTATCAACTCGATAAGGTGTTCTAAGACGATCCAAACTAGCCCGTAGAGTTTCAACCTTGATCCCCATACCCCAACCACCAATCTTTTAAAACTCAATCATATAAAAAGGCATAAATTAACAGATTATTTGATTTTAATAATCCTAACTTTTATCCATTGGTCATCATTAATCCCAACTTAAAAAATTCCCTTTGACAATCTAACTTGTAAGAATTCGCCCCCCATGGATCCTTTTCTAACTGGGTTACTTTTTTGCCGACGTGACAGCTTATGTGGCGCAAACCTAGTTATTGGCTGATATGGCTAAAAGCCAATAACTAAGTTTGTGCCACATCAGGACCCATATCAGCCAATAACTAGGTTTGTGTCACGTAGGTTGCCACGTCAGCAAAAAACTAACCCAGTTAGAAAAGGATCCATAGAGGCCAAATGGCCCCTATGAGTTGAGATTGTTAGATGATTTTTTATAAGTTGGGATTAATGTCGATCAATAAGTGAAAGTTAGGATTATTAAAATCCAATAACCTTAAATTAACCACCATAGTTTCTACCACTTCATCACTACCATAGTTTCTACCACTTCATCACTCTACACTAGGGGTGTCGATAAACCAATCAAATCGATCAAACCGTAGTTACAACTTCGATAAAAAAAACTCGGCAAAACCGGTGCGCGATTAGATTCTTACTTTATACCATCAATTTAAATAATAAATACTACAAAAAGTTTAAAAACACAGTTTATTAAACCGAGCTAGTGATAAACATAAATTACCAATATCACTAAATTCGCCTAAAATAATTTGAGAAGATACGAGCTGATGTCCCATGCCCATGTGATTGATGATGATGATGATATCCATCATTCATCATAGGGACCATGCAACTGCAATTCTACAAATGGTGGGTCCAGACTCCTGATGGTGTTTCCACTCTAAAACACCTGCGGACCTCCCTCTCTTGACCCGACCCGTACCCATCCCATTTTCTTATTTGTAGTATTCTTCTATGGCATAGTATTTTTCCAGGCCTGGCCCGGTTTTAAGGGTGTGTAGGACGGATGACCGTCCAACACCCAAACTCCTCCAAAGTTTGAAAGTTTGATTTTTTTTTAAATATATATAATAAGTATATATATATAAATGTTTAGTTTCAGTTCTGAATATAAAAAAGATTGGTCCGGTGGCTTCATTCCTCACGCAAATAAATTGGATCGAGGAATTTGTTCTTGTGTTTGATTCTCTTAAATCTTTTTAATGCTTCTTTCTACCAACTTCATTCTTATCGTTTTGTTTTTTCCTTTCTTCCCCTATTTCAGCAACTTTATTCTTATTGTATTTTCCTTTTTTTCCCTATTCGAGTATGAAGCAAACATGTTTTGGGCATGTTATGACTATATTTTCTGGGTTTTTACTTCGTTTGTTATAATGTGTGTATCGAAACTAACAAAGTTTTCACTCGACACAACACGACGGCCCACTTTTTTCATTTATTATTATGTTTTCTAGTATATAAATATGTACTAATTCAAGCACATTAATCTTTTCTTTATAAAATTGAGTCATTGGCTTTATATTATATGCGCCCGTTTTTTCTACTCGCCAGTATTCTCGGAGACGGCCCTGTATTTTTCCCATCACTTGCAATAAAATTAACAGAGTATTAAATTGGATCTGCATCGTGAAACACCACCTCAGTCAGATTAGGCGTGAAACACCACCTCTAGAGGCGCCACCAAGGCTCCATGGGCTTGAGCGTGATGATGGTAACGGGTGCAAGGGTAGGGACTGTGAAAGAGTGTTTATTTAAGTCAATCACATCATCTATTTTTTTAAGTTAAATCGTTATAGGGAAAAGTTAATAGGAGTGTTATGCCTGGATAACAATCACTTTTTCACTATTAATACATTAAACCACTACGCGTATTCTTATATCTTATCATTCCTCATAATATACAAGGTTATAATAAAACTAGGTTATAAGATGTGGTATAATCCTTCATTTTAATTGACCCGTTGCACGTTGTGGCGGCACCATACGTGACGTGATAATTTATAGATTACAATTAACCTGACTTGTTTTTAAAACCAACTTTACGTTGAAACGTAGAGTAATCCAGATTTCATACCATTGAGTGAAAATGTATTATGTTTGATCCGTCTTGTTTTCAACAAAATTTACGTCGAAATGTAGATGAACTCAAAACGTACATAAAATAACCACGTGCGTTGGTGTTGTACGTGGCGAGAGTAAGTATAGACTACAATCGACCAAACTCGTTTCCAAACTATATTTACATCGAAAGTATGGTAACTCAAATTTACACCGTCGAAAGAAAACGTTTTATATTTGACATGAATTGTTTTCAAACAAAATTTATGTCAAAACGTAATCCAACTCAAACATACATAAAAATAAAACATTATATAATTGACCCAACTTGTTTTCAAACAAAAAATACGTTAGAACATAGACAAAGTGAAATCTATACCAACACGTACATAAAAAAATGTAAGAGGTTAGTTTTAAAGTAAACTCAAAACTTCAGAAGCTTAAGAGCAGTCAAAGTGTCATTAAAGTTAATAGGTTAGCTTTGACGTCATTGTAAAGTTGAGAGTAGAATTGGCCGTGTGGCTTTTGCCACCGAACTTTATCCTTAAGGTAGTCTAAAATACCATAAAGATAAATGACCAACCAGTTTTAACTCCAAACTTTGTGACAATGTCAATAGTAATTCTCTAACTTTGTAAATGCCACTTTGACCCTCTTAAGTTATTAAATTTCGAGAATATTTTAAAACTAATCTCCTATGTTTTTATATTTCTACGTGTTGATATAAATTCGAGTTCATGTACACTTTAACATAATTTTTGTTTGGAAACAAGTCATCAATTGTATAATGTTTTATTTTTATGTATGTTTTGAGTTGGACTTTATTTTAACATAATTTTTTATTGGAAACAAATAAGGGCAAATATAATACGTTTTCATTAAACGTATAAATTTGAGTACTATACGTTTCTACATAAATTTAGTTCGGAAACAAGTTGGGTCGATTGTATTCTATACTTTATCACGCCACGCACAACACCAACACATGTGTTTATTTATGTACGTTTTGAGTTGGTCTACGTTTCGATGTAAAAAATTTTTAGAAACAAGTCGGGTCAAATATAATACATTTTCATTCAACGGTAAATGAATTCGGATTACTCTACGTTTTAACGTAAAACATTACAATAAAATTAAAAAAAAACACTCTAAAATATGGAGTGAAGAGAATGATTATCGAAAAAATATGGACTTCGAGTTTTAGAGTGTTTTTTAATTTTATTATATTTTTTATTATTGTAATGTTTTTTAATTTAATCTAATGAAATGTTATTTGTTTTTTAATTTTATAAATTTAGATATTAAAAAAACATTAAAAAATAATAGCCGATTAATGGGCTCTATCTACTACACACCTATATTATATAACCCTCACATTTAACTTTTTTTGTTATTTGTCATTTGTCATATAACCTCATTTTATACGATGCTACCACTACACATGTCGTAATAATATAATATTTTGTTTTCAACTAAAATTCTTTACTCATTATTATTCATGAGATTGCATCAATGTACTTTATAAAAAAAATAAATCATAAAAGCAGTCATTCATCAACAGTGTTGTATCTTTCACAATCATACAAGAGAATAACACATATATCCTTTATGGTAACGAGTCTCATGTATTTAATGTTACTTGTGTGTAGACTATCAATAGTGTCGTATCTTTTACAATTATAAGAGGGTTTAATCACACATACATGAGTTCATGGTAATTAAAGTGTCGTTATAAACTTATACTAAAGTGATTATTTAGTGTATTTTTTCTACAACATCTCTTTGACTATTTCAACTAAGAAAACGTATATTACAACTAACCATCATAGACCATCAATGTTGCATTTACTAGTTAGAAACGCTCATTAAGTCGATAAGGTCAAAAAGTTAAACGCTTTTAGATTACCGTCATCAATTAAAATCACCTGCACAACACAATCCGTGTGTATTGAAATGTATCGTAAAAAACATCTATATTTTTATTTAACAACCAATGAATATTATACAAGTCCGGTGATAACCCGACCTGCGCCCGTCCATCATTCTAGAGAAAACTCACTACCCTAAAAACTAATATGATAAAACCTCTGACCTACTTAAAATAAATTAGATTCAAACTCAAAACCTCCATAGTTACACTTTCATAAAATGTATTCTCTCACACCAATAAATCTAGTAGTCATTGGCAAATAAATATCTATATAACTTCTTTATTAACAACCAAACCACTCAAGATTTTTTTTTTCACGGTAAATTTGGATCATTAACAGAATATTTGAGTATTATTGTGTTACCAGAACCATCCAATCATATCTATTTTCATTAAATATAATGTCTATATACTAATTAAGAAGGATACCCAATAAATATAAAAAAATCACCTTGTAATAATTGAATCTATCGAATCTAAGACATAATAGTCAGAAAGTTTTATCCCACCTTAAAAATGTAAAACCGTTCAAGATTTTGGTGTCACAAATCTAGACAATAAACAAAATAGACCAATCGAATTCTGAAATGTGTGCCCACCCACCTCCCCATGATTCAGCTCAAAGAAATCAAAACTATAAAAGCAGAATCTGACAACAATCTACTCAATTCATAAAACAAAAACACTCCAAAATTAATTTTCAACTAAAACCCATCACTCATGTCTCCAAATATTATCATCATCTTTATCATCATTTCCACACACTTCTATATTCATACCCACTCTCTCACACATTGGGAAGACATACAATCTCTTAAACAGTTCCGAAACGGCGTCGTTCCCACCTCCATAACCCCGGGCTCCTGCTTGTCCACCTGGGACTTCACCCTGGATCCATGTGATTCCCTCTCCGGTGAAAAATTCACGTGCGGCATCCGATGCGACGTCGTTTTATCCAACATCAGTAGAATTACCGAAATATCCCTGGACCGGGCCGGTTACTCCGGTTCACTTGCTTCCTCTTCATGGAACCTTCCGTTTCTTCAAACTCTTGACCTCACTAGCAACTATTTCTCCGGTCCAATCCCCGGTTCGTTCTCCCGGTTAACTCGGTTAACACGACTCAGTGTGTCAACCAACTTGTTAAACGGGTCAATCCCTGACTCGCCCGGCCACTACCCGGTTCGCTAGAGGAACTACTTCTCGACAACAATGGGCTTCGTGGGCCCATCCCACTAACTCTAAACCGTTTGAAAAATTTAAAAAGACTCGAACTCCAAGGGAACCAACTCAGTGGCGAGTTACCCGAGTTGACTCAACTCGGTAACCTTTCTTTCCTTGACGTCAGCAACAACGTCATTTCCGGCCAACTTCCGGCGAGTTTTCCGGCCAATTTAATCGAACTTACAATCAGAAACAACTCTTTACAAGGGAATATTCCGGGGAGTATTATTAACAACTCCTTTTATCTTCAAGTTCTAGATCTGAGTTACAACAATCTCACCGGAGAAGTTCCGGGGGAGCTTTTTACTCACCCGTCGTTGCAACAGTTGACCCTAGCGTACAACCGGGTCGGGTCGGTTGAAACTCCGGATAACTGGGGGAGAAATAGTGGGTTAGTAGCGGTTGATTTGAGTAACAATGATATCCATGGGTTTTTACCAGAGTTTATGGGTTGGATGCCGGATTTATCCGCTTTGTCGTTGGAGAATAATAAGTTTTCCGGCGTGATTCCGACGCAGTACGCGGTGAAGGCAGTGGCGGAGGACGGTGGTGGGGTGGGGCCGTTTGAGAGGTTGTTGTTGGGTGGGAATTATTTGTTGGGGTTGATACCCGGCCCGTTTTTGCAGGTGAAAAACGGGTCGGGTAGTGTGATCCGGTTAGGGGATAATTGTTTGTATGAGTGTCCTGCGAGTTTTTGGTTCTGTGGGGTGCAGAAAAGTGTGGTGGAGTGTAAGAGTTTTAGTTTTACTCCTGTGATTCCTTGAGACTTGTTGGGTCACGGGGTTGTGTTTGTTTTTTGTTTTTGTAGAGTGAGGGGGGGGTTGTCTTGTTTGTTTTCTTTTTCTACATAACTAGTAAATTGCCTTGTTTCTGTGTTTGAAAAATAAAATTATCTCAAAACGTATGCCAACTGAAGACGCACATAAAAATAAGTACGAAAACGCATTGTATTTGAATCGACTCATATGTGGAAAATAAAATAAAAAACGCACATAATAATAAGCATAAGATTATATTATATTTGACCCGACTCATCTTCGGGAAAAGTTGCGTCGAAACGTAAATGAACTTAAATTTATACCTACATGTACATAAAAATAAACACGTAAAACTCGATTACAAAACCTCTATAAAGCTAAGTGGTTGCAAGTGTTAATTCTGAAAGAAAGATATAAATATAAAATATATAAAAGGATAAAAAACTAAGATGTCAAAAAAAGAAAAAAAAAATCTGAAATGATTCATCCAAGTTGATAGTTATAGTATATATGATATAATATGATAGTCTAGACAATACAATCAACTACCAGTAATACAATGGAGTCAAAATTGTCAACGATAGGACCAATTAATGAAAATAAAAATATAAAACTCAATTACAAAGTTTTTAAAAGTTAGGTAAGTGTTAATGTTAAAAGTTAAAAAGGATAAATATAAAAAATATAAAAAGGAAAAAAGTCAAAGGACAAAAAAAAACCCAAATCACTATTTACACGATTTTGGCAATTCTCAAACCTCAATGTTTTGGTACTACCTTATCCTGACCAATCTCGCGCTGTCATGTCAATTCTACACCCGAAGCACCCTAGAACCACATAACACTGATGACGCCTACCCACAAGTATCCTAGAACTATGGACCCCATTCTTTTACTTCACTAACCAATCACACACACCTTAAACGTGTTCAAAGTCACGGTCGTACGTATGTTTGCAGTCGACGAGGGCCACTTGAATGGCGTCCTCTTCCGTGAGCTCATTGTCGGGATTTTCCACATTGTCGAACACTGAATAAAATCTTGCACTTTTCACACAGATAATGTGAAACGTGAATTAAGTTCATCCACGATTCGGTTGGTCTCACCAAGATGAATACAAAAATGTTGAAAGCCAAGATGTAGCCAACACAATCTATTCTTCTTTGGTCCATGGTATCCTTTTTATTTGAGATGATCTTTTTAGAGAGAAATATAGTGAAATTTGAGACAGTTTTGTGTGGTAAAATAATGGAATGGTTGGATTGAAATTGAATGGGTTAAATAGTGGGAGATATTTGTTTTTTTTAAACAACGGTCTACAAGTCCAAACGATTATAACGACTTAGGAAACATCAACAACATCACGGGTTGTTCTACCAGCCTACCCAACCCGCCAATCATACCCGTAAGGGTGGCGGCGTGTTGTGGCGCCATAACAAACCCGAGGAGGGTGCTCACATGGGTGCTCGTCCCCCTTCAACCTTTACACTTTCTAGCGTTACAAGCTATATCGTGCATGGAACTCGCATGGCCTACTCGTGAGGGTGGCGACGATTTTACCATGTGGGTTTGAAACCCGCATGGGGTACCCGTTCCAAGTGCCTCGTCCCCTCTAATAACTTTCTAAGCAAAAGAAATAACAAAGGAGATCTCGCTCTGATAATTTTTTTTAAGATATAAAAGATTAAAACTTTTAAGTTATGGAAATTTATTGAACAATTTAGAATCGAAAGAACTTGATATATATATTTGAAATCTATCAAAGTAATTAAAATTTGAAAAAAAAAACTTTGTTTAAAGAACTAAAATGTGAAGGAATTGAAATATATAAAAAAAGAAATAGATTTGTGGCACATTTGGCTCAAAAAAATCATGTTTGGTTTCTGATTTTGTGAGAGAAGTTGAAATGTAATGGTTATATCTGTAGCGATATTGGTAAGGTAATGTTGGTGGTGGTGATCGCTAATCACACGCTCACTATTGTTTATAGAAAATTACACTAAATTAAACTTTTATAAAATTGTAGAATTTTCGAAACAAGAAAATAGAAAATCAAATAAAAAAAACCATAATTATAAAACTTACATATATATATATATATTCTTTTTATATTTAGTGTTTATTCTTCGCCCGAACTGTTGTTTACTTGTTTATGTATCGTATTCGTGTTCTTCGTTAGATATGGGATAACTTCTTCCCTCATTCACCTCTTCCTCATGTATGCGTTCGTCAGTTTCTAGTTCGTCTTGAAAACTTGTTTGGTGTTGTATACGATCTGCCGCGTCCAAGCGATCCTTCAAGCAATTGCGCATCTCCCACACCGGTGGACATATCGATAAAACCCTACTACTAAGGGAAATGCAGATTCCGAAGGTAGTGTAGAAGATCAGACGGTCAGTAAATCACGGGCCTAGCGGCTAGTATCAGAAATTGGGATTCATTTCTTTTCTACCAAGTCAATAATATCAAATTTTCAACGTTTTCGAGAAGTATATATGTTTATAAAATTAGTTCCCTTATACCTCCCGGGTTCGTTACACGAAGTGTTACCCCTTTGTGATTTAGTCATCTCATTTCTCATACTATTAAGTATTTTAAGCTTTGGGCTATCACCACTTGATCTTGATTCCATTGATCGGGTTCCTGAGTTTGGATATGAGAACCATATTTTATTAAATAAACATTATACATTGTTTTAAGTACTTTGTTGGAAATAACGTTTTATGTCAATTACCCAATTGAAATTATTTCCGTACAAATTAAATCGGAATCTATTTCGCCGATTATATTTGTTATAATTAAATACAATTTTCTTTCTCAATTTAATATCAAATTCTTGTTTATCTCATCTGATTGTCGTTTATTTTGTTCAAATTCTTGTTTATCTCATCTGATTTAGAGGTGCAAAAAAAAAAAAAAAAAACTCGAACCCGAAAAAAAAACCCAGATCCGGGTATTAAAAGAACTGGGTTTTTTTTAACCCGAACCCAACCCTACTTGTAGGGTAGGGTCCGGGTATGCATAGTCTCATCATACCCGAACCTGGGTTTTTCGGGTTTAATAATACCCGTACCCGGGTTTTAGGAATACCCGCACCGGGTTTTACGAATGCCCGATACTGGGTTTTAGGAATGTATGCAATTTGATTATTCTAGTTCATAGTAACATGTAATCTTGTTAATTTAAAGTTTTATATAATTAAAGTTCACGTTTATAAACCCAAAAATGAAGTTGGAAACAAAAAACTACAAATTCATGTTTATATCTATCCGGGTTTTTTCAATACCCGCCCGGGTTGTTTTCATACCCAACCAATACCCGAACCTGGAAATAGGGTACTATAATACCCGGGTATAGAAAACTTGAACCCAAACCCTACCTGAACCTGGGTATACAGGGTATTAATTTTCTGGCCAATACTCAGACCCAAGCCCGACCCAAGTATTGACAATACCCAAAAATTCAAAACCCGATCATCCCATAACCAAATATGTACCCCAACCCGGGTGTTAATTTTTTTAATCTGATTGTCGTTTTAGTTTTTTCCTGTTTTTGGGCTTTTAGAAGTTCAGGCCTGCTTTGTTCTTTGGGCTTATGCTTTGGAGCCCACCTTTCTTGATTGCTGTGTTCTCTTGTGGCTGCTATATAAGGGCTGGGCTCTCTCCTCTGTCAACACACAAATCATCCTGGTTCTTTTCTCTTCTAAATACACAAGACTATTTTGTTCTTGACTTGATTAGAGGTGCATAAACCTGCTAATTTTCATAATGGGTTATTTACAAATTTCAACTTTTTTACTTTAATCAGTTATTGTTTTAACTGATCCAATTAATCATTTTAACCAGTTCAGTTAATAACGGGTGATTTTCGATTACTTAACTGGTATTTTTGCCTTTTTCGTTTTTTTTTCCGGTTAACTGGTTCTTCCGGTTAATAACCGGTTTTTTTGGCACCTCTAGATCAGATTGGGTGACCATTGTTTCAATAATAAAATACTAATTTTGTCACTATTTTTAACCCCGTTAACATTTAAGCAAAGATTTAAAGTGGTTGCACAAGTAAAAATGGATGGTAATTCATAAAAATGTTTTTTAATTTTTTTTCATGGGTGATATTTTCAAATTCTCTTATCTTGTTAGTCATTAAATATAATTCGTAAATTACTTTCGAACTTGTGAAATAATAAATCCCGAGATCTTTTTGTTGATCTTTTGAAAACCTCAAGAAAATTAGTGAGATATTCAATACATTCCTAACCCGCATCTGAAAACGGTATAGCTCGAGCACGCAATGCTAGACGATTATGAAAATTTGTAAAAAAAATTTTGTCGTAGAGCACCTTCAAACATTTTAAAAGACAAATTTCACCTACTAGGTATGTCCCAATACGAATCTACATGAGGGGTTTTCGTATCACCACACAAAAAGTTTATATTTCATACATCTTTCTCTATTTTGTTTAGAACGTCAAGTAACATATTTCTAAAAACTTGTTTGAAATCATCAACCATGCCGGCGGAGAGACCCTCTTGCAAAATCAAATTAATAATATGTGTGACGCATCAACTATGGAAATTACGTCGTTGCAAATCCGTTTATATTTTACTTTTTTTTCAACCATTCTTGTATTGTACGATTTGTTATCGATCGACCTTGAAAAAAAGTTGTTTTCGAATTTAAAAGTTTGCATTAATATAGTTGAAAATTTGAAATAACTTTTTCCTTGTCTGTGAATACGTATCCAACCTTGAAAAAAAGTTGTTTTTTTAATTTAAAAGTTTGCATTAATATAGTTGAAAACTTGAAATAACTTTTTGCTTGTATGTGAATACGTAAACAACGCAAACATGTTCGTATGTTTCATACTTTTCTACGTATTAAGATCTAGAGAATCAAAGATGACAAATATACGATTTCGTTAAACTTTGTGGAGTCTATCAAACATCCCTAAAAGTTCACACTAGATCTTAAAAAAACTAATCCTTTTTACTTGTTTCAACCTTTATATATATATATATATATATATATATATGATGCATGCATAAGTTGCAAATTAGTATTAGTATATATACATATATAAATATATACTAATACTAATTTGCAACTTAGGCATGCATCATGGGTTGTGCTAGTGCTTAGTGATGGAAACATCTTATCCCTTAAACATAGATTCTAGTCCTAACAAATTCTGCAAACCAAACATGTAGGTCTAGGATTTTCGTTAGAGGGAAGAAAATGAATTTTGTTAAAAATGATCGGGTTTTAAAAATGTTTGGTCGAAAACATAAACATTTGCAATTAGGGATGTATACGAGCCGAGCCCAAGCTCATTTAATTTATAAATTACGAAAGCTAAGGCCTAAGCTCGACTCGATTCAAGCTTAGTTTCCAAAACTCGAACTCGGCTCTTAGGTAGTTTTTCAAGCTCGAGTTCTTTGTTATTTATTAATTATAACTATTAATTTTATATACAATTTGGTTATTTTTCACAATTTTATAAATAGTAGTTATTATAATTTAAATATATATTTAATATATTAATAAAAACTATACAAACAATATGCTCATTAGGCTCGCCCGAGCCAGGTTGAGCTCAATAAGCGAAGCTTGGGTCAGGCTCAGACTCGTTTACTAGTCGAGCTTGTTTTTAGACTTTGGGCTCGTGCTCGAGCTTGTTTAAACTTGGCTCATTTCGAGTCGTACCTCGACTCGTTTGCACCCCTAACTGCATGCAATTATAATTCAATTATAAATATCTAATTGCTGAACAAATAAAAACAACTAGTGAGTGAAACTTGCGTACTGCGACGACGGTGATAAAAATTGTAAGGCACGGTTTGGACGATAACTGCATGCAATTATAATTCAATTATAAATATCTAATTGCTGAACAAATAAAAACAACTAGTGAGTGAAACTTGCGTACTGCGACGACGGTGATAAAAATTGTAAGGCACGGTTTGGACGATTTATATATTAGTATCTATCCCGTAGAAAAAAAACATATTAAAATATTGATAAAAATAATTAGATACAACATCAAAAGGATTTTTATAAAACATCAGATTTCAAATGTTTAAAAAAAACAATGAAAAAACGAAAATGATGTTTAAGCTTTAAAAAAAACTTCTTAAGTGTTAACTTAGAAGATCCTATAAAGAGTTTAGTATTAATTGTTATACTATTAGTAAAGTACTTTATTTTCATTTTTTGATTTTTTTTTTTGTGTTTTTGTGTCTTTCATACTTTTTTATCTCTAGACTTTTAGTATTGGCACTTACAACCTTTTAACTTTGTAAACACTTTGTAATCGAGTTTTACATGTTTATGTTTAGGCATGTTTCGGTGTAAATTCAGTTTGATTTACGTTTCGACTTAATTTTTCCCTGAAATGAGTTGGGTCGAATATAACATATTCTTATGTTTATTATATTGTGTACGTTTTCATTGGTCTACGTTTTGACATAAATTTTAGTTTTCCACGGAAACGGGTCGGATCTAATATAATACGTTTTCGTGCTTATTTTTATGGACGTCGTCAATTGGTATAAGTTATGAAGTAAATTTTGTTTGGAAACGACTTGGGTGAAATATAATACGTTTTCATTAGATGGTATAAATTCGCGTCACTTTACGTTTTGACACCGCAACAATACGCCGTACCATTCTTTAACTTAAAAAACAATATTTCTTACGTGCTTATTTTTATTCATGTATCGGTATAAATTCAAGTTGCTTTACATTTAGACGTAAAATTTCATTGAAGTTATATTTAAGATAGTGTTTACGACTTTTACGTTTCCGTTCACAATTAATTTAAAATCAGCTCGTACCGCTGTCCAATTTTGTGACAAACGACAAAATTATAGGTTAATCCGTACAACCTAATCACTAGCAGCTAATTAAGTACGTGCATTTTGACTTAATTATATGCTAATTGGGACCACAAAGTCGAGCAATGTCCGGTCAATGCATGAATACTTGCATTTAGGATAATCGTTATCGCCTCATCGCATTATGGTGAAACCGGTTTTAACGAGCGTCAGTGGTTATCCGGTTCACCTTTTCATGCCAAAATTGTTCCAATATGCCTCGAACATTAAACCAATGGTATTATTATGTGTTTGATGTGATGCGAGCATGGGTGATTTTTAGATATATTTGAAGTACTTTTCACTCGTTTATTCAAGCTTTAAATTTATAAAAACACGATATGCAACTATCACTCTCTACAATACGTTAGGGCAAGTGGAACCATCGTTGGCGTAGTATAGTTATGGTAAGATATCGAGGTCGTCCAAGGACACAAGAGCTTTTAATACCGGAATACAGTCGACGTCTAATCTAAACATATTTTTAGAAAAGGTTTTTATTAAATAAAAATAAAGAAATAACTAAAGTAATAAAAGAAACAAATAGACAAGATAAAATCACTTGGTTTCGACTCATCATTTACGTATCCTTTAATGATTTTCACGCTTTGGGTTTTTTAAGAGATTATCTTAGTTAAAGTGGCATGTCCTTCTTTTGGAGGCCATGCTACCCTCAACCATATTGGTCTGAGTCAACAGGGATACAATCCCGCAAGGACGGAATATTGAAAGATAATTAAGTAAGTTATTAATGCAAAATGTGGCATGTCCCACTTTTGGAGGCAACGCTACCCTTGGCCATATTGGTCTGAGTCAGGAGGGATACAGTCCTGCAAGGCTGGTTTAAAGTTTTAATAGTAGTTTATTTACTTCCCCCGATTTGATGTTATCTGCCTTAAGGGAAGTTCTAAAAAGCTTGAATCAAGTCCTCGCAAGATCTATACACTGAACGAGGCAAGAACTTTACCCATACCATCCTTCTAACCCCTTTCCAAGCAGTTAACGCGCTTTATATAGACCGTAAAGACACGAATAAGTGAATCAACGAAACATGAAAAATGATAGAATAAAATTCACTTTCAATATAAAAAAACTAGCTATTAAAATCATTAATACATACCCAATTAAAAAGTTAACCAAAGCTAGGAAATCAAAAGTAGTACATAAATTGTCTTCACCAAGTGATGTAAGAGATTAGCCAAGTATGCCTTTGTTTGACGAAAACTCTTACGATCAATCTTGGATCCCGAGACTAGTACACACACTCCCGAGACTAGTACACACACTCTAGGATGGATAATGGATGAATATGGTGGATGGTGGTGGTGTTATGGTGGTGGAGTGGTGGTAGGTGTGAGAGAAGTGGTTTGCCAAGTGATGAGTTGATGAAACCAAACACCCCTATTAATAGCCGAAAACAGGCCCTTCACACTGCCCTGTGCTCTGCGGGCACGACCCCGTGTCTTCCTTCTTTTATGTTTTCATTTAATGAGTATGTCAGATCGTCTACTACACGGCCCCGTGTGTCAATGGCACGGCCCCGTGGCCATTGTACTTGTTGTACTATCCTAGATATGCAAACTTGGAAGTTGACCACGGCTTGTGTCCAAGAGACATGGCCCCGTGTCTCTTGTCTGCATCTGTTTGTCTTCTTCTGATCTTGAATCTTGAAGGGGCAAGGCCCCATGACGACAAGGCACGGCCCCGTGTTGGACTTTTGATTCGTTGTTTTTTGTCTTGGGGTGAAGCTTGGAGGGTTGATATAGTGTGTTATCTTCCCGTCTTTTATACTTACACTGGTTTTTGTCGTTAGTTGGTCCTTTTGTACAAAATCTCTTTTAATCCTGAAAATAAAAAGTATACAAATAAACACACTTTTTCCAACATTAGTACAAAAGGGTTGATTTTATACCGTATTTGATACAATTTATATGCTGCATTTGATGCATATCAATGTTCGATATAAATAACGGATAAAAACTTATTCCGAATAAGTAAGCATTATAATTTTGTGGTAAATCACCCAAGCAATATTTCGTTCGTTTTTAGTGTCGAAGCTTATGATTTTCACCACACGAATACTAATATATGATCAATAGGTGACATTAATTAATATTGGGGATCATTAGGGGATACAAGATATCATATGGATGTCTACATAATAATTACCGGTTTTTATCGCATAATTGTTCGTTAGTCGAAGAAATAACATGTAAAAGGATCGTTGAGCATCAAATCATCATATAAACAATGTCTAGTGAACTAGTTAATCCTAAATAGTGTCCTAAAGCTAATTTAGTACCCTAAACACCCTAATTAGCCCTAACAACCTAAATATCTAGAAATCACATCATTAGGAAGTCTCCATTTTCAAACCAAATCTAACCAAACCAACCACCCCTCTCCATCCCCCTCTCATATTTCGGCCAAAAAGGGGTCCACCCTCTTTCTTTTGTTGATTGAGTGTAGTAGGAGAAGTAAGGTGTGCCTTGAGTTTGGCGGAGTTAGAAAGTGTGCATAAGTTAAGAAGTATACAAGATCTTTGAACACATTTCACACCACACCAAAACAAAGGGATTCACTCTCTTTCTCTCCTTGTACACTCACGGCCACCACCACCTGTCCTAGTCCTCTCATTTCAAGTAGAAATTAGGGCCTTTAAATGCATCACAAGATCATAAAAAGTAGCTAGACCATCAAGGAAGTTGGATCTTGCTTTACCAAGACTAGTCTTCCCTACCATAGGCTAGTATTAAGTTCTTTAATCTTTGTTTAAAGATATGTTAAGTGTTAAGAATACAAGAAATCACCAAAGACTTGATTGAGACACTTTATGAGAATTAAATGAAACAAGATATATTTTAAGATAATGTTGGTGGTTAGTGATGATCTTTAGATGATTTATACTAGTAAACCTGTTTTAACTCATGAGTATGTGTTAAAATGAATTATACATGTATACCAAGTGTAAAAATGTGAAGGATCTTGTTAGAAAATGTTGATGATGATGATGTTAGTAGATGATGTTGTTGATGATTTTCTAAGATTAACATGTTAATATCAAGAGTTAATAAGTGTTAATGGTAAATTGGACATTTAGGGTTTTACAAGTGTTAAAATGGGCGTGTGTATAGTGTGTGAGGTCTATTGTGGAACACTAAAAAAGTGAGGAACCGACTCAAACGAACTCTGATTGGACTCATTCCAGTGGCGTTGGAACTAGCTCGTTGAACCCTAACTAGGATCTCTTAGCCCTAAACCCTAAATCCTAGCCCTAGACCCTAAATATGTTAGGGTATGGCTTTTAGGGTCTTATATTAGGGTTTTTATTTAGGTTTTAGTTTTAGGGTTAATCATTAGTATTTAGAGTTTAGCCTTTATGGTTTACAGTTTACATATTACGGTTTAGATTATGTTTTAACCTTATTGTTTAGCTTTAGGGCTTAGAGTTAAGAGATCCTAGTTAAGGTTCGACGAGCCGGTTCCAAAGCCGTTGTAATTAGTCCATTCAGAGTTCATTTGAGCCGGTTCCCCACTTTTTTAGTGTTCCCCAATGAACCATTCCATATATATATATATATATATAAAATATAGATCAACATGGATAGATAGGGAAAAAGATTTCTAAAAGATATTTTAACACAAAATAAACCAAGTTTGGAAAGTCGGTGATAATTAGTGATTAAAACGAGAAAATGGTCAAAAATAACCGAGACAAGGTTTTATGTTGAAAATAGGTTTTAAAACATGGGAAGTATTTTAGTATAAAATACATTATCTCGGTGAAATTTGGATTTTCAATAAAACGGCCGAGTCTTGATGTTACGGAAAATCTTCAGTATTTTCACATCCATATATTTTCGGGCGAAAAATATAGATTTCCAAATTAGTGTGTATATATCCAAGTTAATATGGAAATACTATTTCCGGGTTTTGTGAAAATATGTATTTTTTCGAGTGATTATGAAAACATATAGTTTCGAAGCCGTTGCAAGAATATATATATTTTCAAGTCAATTATAAACACACACATATATATACACACGATGTCGTTGTGAAGATATGTATATTTTCGAGCCGTTTTAAATATATATATATATATATTCAAAGAGGGTGTAAAAATATATATTTTCTAGAAAATCGATTATTTGCTAAGTATGAAATGTTAAGTAATATACTTAGGTGGTTATATATTTTAACAAGCTTAGTGGATACGGCCGAGTATGTAGTATATATATATATATATATATATATATATATATATATATATATATATATATATATATATATATATATATATATATATATATATATATTACGTGATACGTGTTCATTGATTGGAAAGACGTATATATACACACACGAAAGATAAACAAAACGTTCGTGACAACGAATGGGTTTTTGGCAAATAAACATGAATAATAATAAAGAAATTATTTTCAACAACCTATCGAACATAGAAAATATATTTATGATGATTAAAAGATAAGTATATTTTTGGTCATTATCGACTTACCGATTTTGTGGAACGATGCTTCACAAGATAAAAATAATATATTTTTGTATAAAAACATACTTTTACTAGTCGTATAAATCATGCGGCGACAAGGATTTTATACACATGACTATGTCCAGGGAAAATTTCAAGTATGCATAACTATATATACATGTGTGGTAATATACAATTATGGTCATTCGTATAATCACTCACCAACATGTCGTATATATAAACGTTTTTAGTACGGATAATATATTAAGTCTTAACAAAGTGGTGAAAGACTTGTAAAGGAAACCTATACTTAGACCTTAGTGTCTTATGAAGTTAGGACACTTGTAAGTCAGACGTATCTATATTGGACATTGAGTAGTGCTAGCATTGCACGGAACGCAAGTTGTGAGTTTGACGACCCACTTTAAACATTTTTACTTTTTAATACTAGGGGAGATACATGTTTGCTTAAATGGTATGATAGTTAGGGAATGAAATCATTAGGATCATTTATGTGTACATAAGTTGTAGTTATTGCTCTAGGGAAAAATATCCCGGGGATATTAATTTGAGTAACCATTAATTAAAACAGACCGTGGAGCAGTTGAATAGATTTATTGGGTGTTGGCAAGCCCCACTCTTGGTCCCCTTGGGAGTGCCGTTGTGCCCATAGTTGGACGCCGCCGGGTTTTGGCGGTGTTATATGGCGGAACATTGTTAAGGTTTGGTTATGAGCTCTTGTTGACACATACATTAATGTCTTAGCTAAACATTAATTTGCTCAACGAATTTCATTTAAACTGTGCATACCGTTTTATCAAATGTATTTTTAAAGATTCATTTGTGTTACGAAAACTTGTGAACTCACCAACAATTTGTTGACGTTTTTAAACGTATATTTCAGGGAAGTAAGTAGTGTCTCATGGCATGAAGGTCAAAGATAGGATGTACACAGCTATACCATTTGGGGGGGGGGGGGGTGACTTGTTTATTTCGCCCTCGTGCATGATATATTTGACAAAGCCTAAATTTATAAATGTTATCTTTTGTCTAAGTGTTTTAATGTATGCAGATATAAAATACTTGGTTTTTTTAAACATTGAAGTACAGTTGGTATCGGTGAATAAATAATCATGTAGAAGTTTGCTAATTTGATGCTTGAAACCTTTCGTGGTTGTACCTCACGGTTTTGCCACGGGTGTGGTATGACAAATTTAAATTATTTGTATGGTTTTTGGAAGATGTAAAACATGTATAGATATTCATTTGAGCATAATTCTTTTGGTAAATATCGACCGAAACCCCGTAACGTAACGCAAGTAACCTTACTAGTTACTCGTATTAACAAAAAGAAAAAAAATATTCTTACATTCAACCCTAACCGGTATTCATTCAGATAAAATAGTTTTTATTTTCTTTTTATATATTATTATACATATTATTTCTAACTTGCAGTAAAACTATTATTATAGATTATTATTTTATACATATTAATTGCTAATTTTATACATATTAGATTATTATTATTAGTAGATAATTTATTTTATCATAATACTATATATATAAATATTATATATATAAATATTAAGTGTTTTATACATATATACATATTAATTGTTAATGCACATGAATAGTTACATATTTATTGTTAATGCACATGATTTTATCATAATATTATATATAAATACTAAGTGATTTTATTTTATACATATTAATTGTTAATGCACATGAATAGTTAGATATTAATTGTTAATGCACATGAATAGCTGATTATTAGTAGATAATTTATTTTATCATAATATTATATATATATATATACACCAAGTGATCATAGTAATTGGTAATTTTAGGCATTTGCTTTTAAATTTAATTATAAAAAAATTTAATTTAATATTATGATATATAATATGTGTTATGCAGATGAATATGTTACATATTTTAATTTTAATGCACATGAATAGTTAGATATTAATTGTTAATGCACATGAATACTGATTATTAGTAATAATTTAATTTATCATAATATTATATACATATATATATATATATAATATTATTACCAAGTGATCATAGTAATTGTAATTTTAGGCATTTGCTTTTATTTATTATAATTATAATATTATATATAATATGGTGTTAGCAATGAATAGTTACATATTAATTGTTAATGCACATGAGTAGCTAATTATTAGTAATAATTTATTTATTATAATATTATATATATATATATATAAAATACTAAGTGATCATAGTAATTGGTAATTTTGGGCATTTGCTTTTATTTATTATAATATTGTATATATAATATAATATATATATATATATATATATATATATAATATATATTATGATTATTTTATCATAATATTATATATATAAAAACTAAGTGATCATAGTAATTGGTAATTTTGGGCATTTGCTTTTATTTATTATAATATTGTATATATAATATTTTATACATATTTTATACATATTAATTGTTAATGCACATGAATAGTTACATGTTAATTGTTAATGCACATGAATAGCTGATTATTAGTAGATAATTTATTTTATCATAATATATATATATATAACCAAGTGATTTTATACATATTAATTGTTAATGCACATGAATAGTTACATATTAATTGTTAATGCACATGAATAGCTGATTATTAGTAGATAATTTATTTTATCATAATATTATATATATAAATACCAAGTGATCATAGTAATTGGTAATTTTGGGCATTTGCTTTTATTTATTATAATATTTTATATATAACATGGTGTTAGTTTATTGAAAGAAAGAAAAATAAAATAAAGATCAGTACCGAAACTAACGTTGTTCGTTCGGTTTGGTTCACCATATAATGGCATCGTATCTATTATCAAACATGACAATATAGAAATAAGTACATATTGGTACTGATGTTGTTTGGTTTGGTTCGGTATTATGATAGTGATACAATGTAAATTATCGAAAGTAAAAAAATAAATAACGATACCGATATTGATACTGATGTTATTCGGCCAGTTTTAGTTTGGTTTGGTATGATAGATGCATAGTATCTATTTTCAATAAAATTTATATCGGAATGTCGAAAAAACATAAAAAACAAACAAATTGAACCAATATTAGTTGAACAACATCTAGACCGGTATCAATATTCATTTTTATTGTTTTCGATTGATGTAAGGTTTTTCCTTTTGATTACTATAACAAGTGATTGGTAACATAATTAAACGAATCAATACTGATTAAATTCCCGCCGTGAAGCGCGAGGGAATATCACTAGTTGGAAATTACTTTGAAAGTTGTTGCTCTCTTTGAAATTCACATGTTTTTTTAATGTGGTTTACAGATATTAGTAGTCAACTCTTTCAAAATTATATATCAGACAACGAGTATTAGTAGTCAAACCTTTTCAAAATCATATATCGACAACGATTTTATATTTAAATAGAAAGAAAAACTATAGCAATCATCTTGAGGGAGGAAAGTACGAAAATATTTGTTTGTTTTCTTTGTTAAGACAAATAATAAGCTCACATTCAATATTGAAAACCACATTACAAATAAAAAATAGTCTGTCGACCTTGATGCTTGATAGAAATAAGTTATTAATGTTCATGTGACATTTTCTTTATGATTGTAATCACTTTGTTTAGAATTAAGATTTGATTTTGTTGTTAAAAAAGGTTTCACTATTCTCACACTCTTGAATCTTATTTTCACATCACTTTTCACTCTTTCTTTATATATATCTATATATGTATAGAGAGAGATAAAGGAGAGAGGTGTGTGAATATTAACTCTAAAAATATTAAGTTTTGATCATCTCTTTTTTACGAAGTGTAACATGTTTGATGTTTAGACCATCCACAACAGATTCACGCCCATGCCACATGGCATTGGGCTGGCATGGGTGAAGGGCGGAGGAAGGTGGGCGTGTTCGCGATGTGGAGGTGTGTGGTGATGGCGGAGCCTCCTTGTGTTAACCGATATGAATATTGTTGTGTGTGTGTTTTTTAATTCATTTAAAGATAGTAAGTGAAAGAAAGTGAGAGAAAGTAAGGATGTGATGTGTTAATGAGGTGACAAGCACTTTATAACGTGGCATTAACATGGAGTAAAAGAGACATGAATCCATTATGAACAAGCTTATCATTAACATATGTTAAAAAATATATTAAATCTATATTGAATAACCATTTAACAATCTTACCTTTCTTTTAAAGAAACCATATCCCTCCTCGTCCAACCCATTTTCTTGCCACAAATCTGTATAAAATTTCCCTATCTCTAGTGGCTTTAAAGTTAGAGGTTCTTGCCTCTCTCAAGATCAATCTGTCCTCCTTTTTAGAAATGAATAGATATTGATAATCTTAGTCTCATATCTAATTGTAACATTGTGTTCCTTACACAACATTGTATTCCTTACACGACCTAATACCTGGTTGTATCAGATAAATTTATCTGTTGGATTCATTTCTTACTAGTTTAGGTTTTATATAAATTTATTACTTAATAAAATTAGAAACATGAAAACTAAATTATAGTGAATTAGTATATTATTTTATTTCCCAATGTCAACTAAAAGTAAAAAAAAAGAAATTGTTTACGGGTATGCTTTTAGTAATCTGGGCATGTATGTTTCGAATAACTGGGTCAGGTATCACCTAATATCATACCCGTCTCACATCCAAAAAAATATCAAAACTAATCTCATATACAAATTCCCGTCTCATTTTCCGTTATGTTTAGGTTCGGATTCATTTGTCATTCCTAATCCTCTTCCCCACACCCCTCACACTCACACAATTACAAAATATTAGAAGAGAAATCATATTTTTAGAAATTAGGATGATTTGTAAAGGTAGATGACAATAACTATCCACCTTTTCAATTTACAAACTCATCTAACATGTTCTGCTTCTTAATTAACCTGTCACACACCTAATTTAATTTTTTTTATAAACACTTATGTTAAAAGAATACATTAATCAAATAAGATAAAGAGGGCACAATACATGAAGCAAAGTGTGCTCATATATATTGATTTACGTTGAGGAGTTGGATGATACATGAGCCAGCCATCACGAAGCGAGCATCTAGGAGCGGATATACATTAGTCACGAAGCGAGCATATAAATCAGTAAAATACTACTAATAGACATAACGTCTTACTACTGATAAGGACCTCGTTATAACTTATGAAACATTTAGGAGCGGATATGTATTTCCAAGAAGAAATATCAAAACCACACATACAACAAGTAGTCAGTGGCGAAGGTTGACTAAAAGTTACATCAATTTATATATTGTATAAATATTTAGGTAAAATAATTGTAGGGGGATCCTATATAATTTTAAAATTTTCAGACGAAAAATCGAAAATTTTACACCTCTAACCAAAACATTGGAGGGGGGGGGGGTTCCCACTAAGTTGCACCGCTTTAAGTAGCCAACGTGGGACTAGCCCGCTTAGTAGAAGCTCATGTCTCTCAGAGGGGAAATACTAGATTCAAATAATTAATTGATGTAATGTACAGTAGGAATAAGCTTTACCTTTAAAAGAAATATCATTCGTAAATTAAGGGTTAACCTAATTACAAGGTTTTGGACATTCTCCAATTAGTTAGTGCATGGCATGTAATGTTTGTCCAAGTATGAAGTCAAATGATACTCTCAAGTGTGAACTTGAATATGTATGATTGTGTTAGAATAATAAGTTGGTAAGACATTAGGCCATGTGATAAATTGTGTGTGGCATGAATTACATATTAAAAGCTTTACTTTCGAACAAATTACATACTACTTATGATTGTGTTTGTAGAAAAAAAAATCAAAACAAATTACACAAAATAAATCATAAATCGTGCGTAAATGAAGTGATTTTTCTTTATTTTAAATATAAAAACTGCTGCTAAATTTGTTCACACATGACACATCTTTTTTCGTTAGTTACTTTACATGAAGTCTTAAGTTGGGTATTTCAGACTATTTAATCTAATTTCAAAAGGTTTCTGAGATACACATTTATATGCTATGATATTATCATTTATATAATTTAATTATTATCAAGGGTTTTAACAATATTTTATTTTATATTTTATTATCAAGGGTTTGGACAAACATCCATGTGGATATAAATCTAAGCATGACGGGAGACGATTACAGTAGAAAAAATATATATGGGTGTACCCGAATAACGGAGTATAAATTGACAAGTGATTGATGGTTTAACCGGCAAGACCGGTCAAGGTCAAAATTGCGCGTATAACTTAATCATTGTGCTCGTCTTAAAAGGATTAGTGTGGAATAAATGTGTTGACAAGTTCATAAGACCGCATCGCCAGAGCGTGACGAGCTATGATAGATGCTAAAGAGAAGGAGGACAAGATTAAATTAACGGTCCATGAGCCTTACACATGAAAGGCGCATACGGCAAGGCCTATGACAATCCTGGACCGAAGAGATGATTACCTTAGAAACAAACATGTCAACCATAAAAAGGGCAAGAAGGGAACATCGGAAGGGCGCCGGCAACCACTTTGGAATCCGAAAGACACTACCATACCTCCCTGGTAGGATTACTGAATGATTAAAATGTAAGCAACACTCGAAACTAATTCACTTGTGCTTGACCCAAGGAGCAATGTAAGAAAGATTTCGGGGATGAAACCTCTTTAAGGGGGTAGATTTGTAACACCCCGAAAATCGATTTGGTAATTAAACTAAATTAATCAGGGATGAGTAGGTATAATATCATTAGTGGTAAAAATAAACCCGATAAACAATAGGACTTAAATAAATAAACCTAATCGTTAAATAAAGATAAATAAACATTTTCATAAGATACAGTTTATAAAAGACCCGGGGTATCGGGACTTAATCTAAGCCGGGTCGTAACAGCCCGACTCTAATAAAGTGAATTACTATGTTCATTTGTTATGTGACAAGATGTATTCAACTATGAATATTTAATTTAGTTAGTATACTTGCTTATTTAAAAAGATAAAGAGTTGTGACATGAAATTAGATAATAAAACATGAAGGGGCTAAACGGAACACTCTTCAAAGTTGAAAATATAAAAGGATAAAAAAAATAAAACACACACTTACTTGTGTGTGTGTGTGTGTGTCGTATGAAGAGGGGGAGAGGGAGACAACCTCCCTTAACCTAAAACAAAGACATCTCAAGAATTGAAGGTGAAATTGGAGCCAAATCCTTGCATGATCAAGGGTTTTTAATTATCTAAACCTACAAATCACAAGGTATGTGATGAATTTGTGTATGATGAATTTGTATGTTAATTCGGTTATGATGATATGATGAAATTGATTATGTATGGATGTTCATAAGCATCATACTAGTTTATGTAACATCTGACGAAAAACGGGTCCTAAAACCCGCTCCATTTTTGTAATCGAATATATGTAATAATCTTCTGTTTCAAATTTTTGTTAGTTGTTAATAGTTTTTGTAATATTAATAATATAAACAATAATAAAGATAATACAGTAATAACAATAAATAAAATATAAAATATAAAGCTTATTAAAAATAAAAAAAATAAAAGGGTGGACCACGGGATCGAACCCGGGTCTCCACCCAAACCGTATATACAACACACCACTACACCACTCGCCGACATCTGATACAACCCCAACCAAATAAACTTTATATCAAAATAACTTCTGAAATCAGGTTCAAACACCCGCCCTGTAACAACCAATCTTGAATCAAGCAATCATCCGAAACCGTTTCTCCTTTGCAATTAATCAGGCAAAACCGTTCCCAACATGCATCAAGACTCAATTAACGAGTCAATGCATTAAATTTAATTGGCAATCAATGACCGTAACCGATTTTTGACCGGAAACTGAAACCCGAATCAAGCCATCACCTTTGGCTATAAATAGTGATCCTCTAAACCCCTTTAGAACTCGCACACACTCGCAATTCTCTCTGCAAACTTCTGTTATCGAGATCCTTTGTCGGAAGAACCTGAATTCGGCAGAAAAGTATACTGTTCGTCGGAGATTTCAGCGATTACCGTTGGTACATGTTCCACTCTATTCTTCCATATTCATAAACCATAATTTATGTATCTAATATGTAACTAAAACGATTGTTAAGCTAATCAGATCATGTTCTGTAATTTCTTAATAAGGAAGATGATCGGGAAGTAATGTATAAATCGAATTAAAATTTGTATTTATACCGGGTTAGACAACAGTCTAGTGGTTGGACTGTGTGCATTCGAAATCAAGGTCTCGGGTTCGAGTCTATACATGCTTTCCGGTTCGCCAATTATACACAACCTTTTTAAAACCAGTTAATGAAATAATCTGTAAGTATATAAATTTAATAAAAATCTTATATCCTTCGGGTTAGTCATATAGCCCAATTGGTCGGGTTGTATGCAACACGAAGCCAAGGTCTCGAGTTCGAATCCGTTTAGTTACACCGCCCCTGAAATTATCCAAACCTATTTAAATTAAATAAAAATATGCTAGCTCTAGTATCTGTATATGTATAATTAAATTTCAATATATTTTGGGTTAGACACGTAGCTCAGTTGGTAGAGCTGCGTGCACGTAAACGAGAGGTCTCAAGTTCGATCCTCATACGCAGCGTATAATCCGGCCGGTTCGATCCAAAAAGAAACATATTTTTTAATTAAACTTTTGATATTTCTTTCTTAAAAACTATAAAAATATATAATCAAATAATCTCTTTTTAAGCGCATAAAAATAGTAATAAATACAATAAAAATTATCGTAGATATCTAATAAAGTTGTGCAATTAATAAACCGAGTAAAAATACTAATTGTAACCCAAAAAGAAATATATACTTATCGAATTTATTATGCGAATATTTAGGTTAGTCTTTCTCGTCGTTTGGTATCTCAAACGTTAAATCGTGCGCAATCTTCATCAATCGTAATCGCACTCACTGTGAGTGAATTCTTACAACTCCCATTTTATTCATATTTTTGGGGTGTATCATGTCTCGCTTTTGTTTATCTCACTAATTCAAATCTCCTGCTATTACCATTATGTGATCTAACGTGCTATGTGATATTGTTGCTTATTGTTATTTGTGTTTATATTTCTCATTACAGTCAAGCTCTCACATTAGGCCCATTTGTTCCCCGTTACTTTCGGGTGGAGCGTCGCGTTGCCTAATATATACAGCACATCGCTTATCGTGCCCACATGTACATTGCTAGTTGATTGTGTGGTTTGTGATTTAGATTGCATATACGTTTCTCATATTTGGTTAATGCACATTTTATTAAAGATAATAAACATATCATTTTTCTTAATGTTTAAATGGGATTCATTCGCCAACTTATGTTGACCCCAAAACCCTATTTTTACACATGATACAGGTGAACATGTGTGAAGCATGGATCACGTTACTTGCAAAGCTTTGTTTGGAATATTTTGTGTTTGTATGAGTTATGTGTTGGTTGGATTGTTATGTTTTAAATTTTAATAATAAATATGAAAATTTTATAATAGTAAATGTCATGAGCTTTGATGAAAACCCAATCATATCCCGATTACCATATCCGTTGCGGGTCAGGGTGTGACAGTTTAGGTGTAAAATAAACAATTTAGAGGTTTAAGTATATGTTCATACTTGACATGAAATGGGTTTTGTATGCTATGGAAATTGATGTTATATTGATGTTGAAATGTGTTTGAAATTATCATGTATACGAGAATGTGTGAAGAACTTGAATAGTTTAGGTCTTCGGATGAATGTCAAATTATATGGTGAAATGGGTTTTGGAATATGAGATGAAAACACCAATTTCTAGTGTCATAGTTTGATGAATTAGTTTATGATGCTTGAAAGTTTATGTTAACTTGATGTTGTTAAGTATATAAATTTGTTGAATTGGAAGAAATAAGGTAATTTTGTATGATAAAGTTAGCTAATATGATAGCCTAAAAATGATGACTACCAAGTGTATGATAAAATGCTTAAATGAGTCTATCGAACTTGTTAATGCATTTGAATATATAATTTGCCAGTTTGAGTTTTCAAAGTCAAACTGACCCATAATAAATTTGGATGAAAAAGATAGTATAAAAGTCCATAATGTGATGGTCATGTTGTAGGATGACAAATCTAACCATCTTATGGATATTATATAAAAGCTTTATACTTGACAAGTTAGGTGAGAGCTTGGAAAGGAATGGGTCAAACAGATCAAAGGCGTGAGTAAGCTCGAACGGACACAAGGTAAGTAAAACTTACACCTCCTATACTAGTGATAATTAAGAAATATGAAGTATACGAAAATAAACATGACTTGTTAAAGTCGAGACCAATGGTGAAGGCCAAACGGATCAAAATGGGTAAGATTATGTTAAATCACATTTTTGGTCATTGAATAAAGAATTTTAGAATTTGGACCCTAAGGTGTAAACCGACATGGTAAAACGAGTAAAAATAAGTTTTTGATAATACTTGCTGAGGCGAACCGAAATAGGTCGAGCGAATGAAAATATAGTTTTTGATATAAACACTTGTTGACGCGAACTAAAACGGGTCAAACGAATAAAAAAAAGTTTTCGATATAAAACACTTGCTGACGCGAACCGAAACGGGTCGAGCGAGTGAACATATAGTTTTTGATATAAAACACTTGCTGACGCGAACCGAAACTGGTCGAGCGAGTGAAAATATAATTTTTGATATAAACACCTGCTGACGCGAGCCAAACGGGTCAAACGAGTAAAAATAAGTTTTTGATATAAAACACTTGCTGATGTTAAACAAAACGGGTCAAACGAGTAAAAATAAGTTTTTAATATAAAACACTTGCAGATGCAAACCGAAACGGCTCGAGCGAGTAAAATATAGTTTTTGGTATAAACACTTACTGACGCAAAAAAAAACGGGTCGAACGAGTAAAAATAAGCTTTTGATACAAAACACTTGCTGACGCGAACCGAAATAAGTCGAGCGAGTAAAAATAAGTTTTTGGTATAAACACTTGCTAACCCGAACCTAAATGGGTCGAGCGAGTAAAAAGGCAAATAAATCATATGTTAATCATTAAACTAATGATTGTAAAAGAAAGAAACCCAATGACGTAAGTCATAATGGGTTACATAAGTGACATCACAAGTAAATCACATGTTGGTGATTTAAACGATATAAGGACGTGTGTAGTTGTCTAAAGAATAGACCAATAATGGTTAAAAGACCGAACGGGTCATACAGGTCAAATGGTGATGATATCACCATTTGAGCGTAGTATTTAACGTGTGTTATTGTTAAGTGTCATATTTACAGATAAGCTTATTACACGGGCAAGTATTTCCATGACTAAATTTACAAGGTATTGAAACAGGTCATTGCTTTGACCCGCGGAGGTATGTGTAATGGGTCATTCTGGTAACATAAAAATGGGAGGCGAGAACTTTATGGCTTAAAGCCTCCTAACAGGTCGTTTTGGGTAAAATGCTATACTGGAAGAAAATAATGAAAGTTAAGCTTTGTCTAATGTAACCAACCATAAATCGAGTTGTGGTTGGTAGAAACAACTAGAATATTAATAAAAAGTAGAAGGCATGAACTAGAATGTGCAACGCCTCATAACGGGTCGGTTGGGTAACTAACTTAGAACCGAAAAAGTGTTTTAAAAAGAAACACATTTTAGCTGACACGGCCGGGTGGAAACCTGACCCGGTCGGGTAAGGGTGCTGAGAAAGAGGCATGTTTCAGTTGACATGGCCGGGTGGAAACCTGACTCGCCCAAGGAGGGGGTTGAAATAAAAACATGTTTGGATGAAATTTATTGTGTGCAAACCTGACTCGCCCGGGGAGGGGAGTTGAAATAAAAACATGTTTGGATGAAATTTATTGTGTTTAATAGTTTCGTTCAAATATTTGATTACAAATCGTTTGATAGTTTCACTTAAACTGTTGAACACTAATTGTTTTTAGTGTTTATGATAGGCTATCTTAAGGACGGGAACTGGATAGACGACCAAGTACGTGAAGAACCGAACATTATTAAACCAATGTCTCTTTGGAGACGTTTCACGAGAAAGTTGAAGCATGATCACGCGTGGCAAAGTTTTCTGTATTAAAACCTTATTGTTTTCGGCGGTAACTTATTTGTGTAATAACCCGTTAAGTTGTTTGTCTGGGTGATCTATTAAACCAGACTCGTATGTTAATTACTTAAAAAAAAAGTGGGACCTAGTTATCCACATTTCTCTTATAAATTATACGATGACGGGCTGGAGTGTTACATATATATATGGGCTCGGTTCGAATGAGAACTATCACAAGTTGTGACAACTGTGAGAACTTTTTCTTCCCGCACGAGTTAAGCCAAATTTGTATTAGGTTTGGACCTTTTTAGGTCACTTGGGGCATGCCATAGACCATGTGAGCCAGGCAAGCCCATGAGAGGCATAGGCAAATCCTAGGTATATAAGGAACATTATATCATAATTAGGACGATGGTCCTTTTTTATTGTATATTTACTTGGCACTTACCTCTTGATTCAGGTATATTACAAATTTATCTAGAGTTTGTGAAGCTTTTAGAGAGAACTTTTGTAGCCTCCACCATTCTATGGAGAGAGACCGGGAGGTGTGAATAACTTGTATCAGACGGTTTTGCTATTCGTAGTAATAGAATCGTATGCAAGTTTGAAAGTGATTCGCGTGTTATTCTCGTTCATCTCGATTCTCTTATTTTCGATTTTCTTGAATATCATCAAGTTTGGACTCCGTCCATCGTTGGTGATTGTTTTATATCGTTGTTGGATCCGGATTATTCGGGACTGACAGTGATTTTTAATTCAAGAATTTTAATAAAATTCCAGCATTTACATAATTATTTGCAGTTTGCTAAATTGTCTGTAATTTTATTAGGGTTCATTTAAAAATTCTAAATTTTGTTATTTTTAGGAAAAAGATAATTACCGACGTATTACCAATGGGATACCCGTCGGTAAACATAACCTGACTTGTGAATTGCCAGTCGTTAACCTTGTCCGGATAACTCAAATTTTGGCCGGTGAAAACACGTCAGTGACCCGTTGGTAAATTGATTGTTGGTGAATACGTCAGAAATATCCGCCGGTGTTTCATTAGTGAGAGCATTACCTACAACCAGTATACCGACAAAGCTTCACCCATGAATTTTCTTCGATGATAGCTTTCATTGATGGTCGGACGTCGATCAAACTTGAATTTTCTTGTAGCGTAGACAAAATGTAAAATGAAAAGAGAAGTATAAATCTGGACGTATAGGCTACAAAGGCTCTGCTAAAACATAGTTACAATGAAAAATTAAAGCAAAAATTAAAATATCTCACAATCGTATAACATTTATTTAAGATTTTTATTTGAATTTTTTTTATGTGAAAGGAGACACGAAGCTCGCAAAAAGCATGGAGATTACAACACCAAAGCGAGTGAACGCTGGTCAAACTTTAAATCATTTTAATTAATTAATTAATTAATCATTTTCTTTATTACTTACTTTAATTTAATAAGACTTTTGCTTTTGTCTTCTTGTTTTATTGTGATCTTTTTACTTTATTTATCTCTCTTTTTTAGTTGGTTTATGTTGTGAAACAACGGTCTATTAGCAACTAATATATGTATATATAAACATGAGAGCTAGACTATGAAATCATGTAGAGAATAGAACATGGAGAATTCTTATTCATTCATCTAACATCATATACAGATGCCATTATATATAGGCACTCACATTAGTACAATAGTAAATAAGAGAAAGAGGCTATACATGTGGAAGATCACTACATAATGGATGCATTCATAGATAGGGGTTATACATGTGGAAAGTCACTGCATAATGGATACATTCATAATACCCCCCCTTGACTATCCACATGATGAAATACTATTCTTTAATACGCTTAATGATGTTGGCTCATTAAAAATCTTGCTATGAAAACCCAATTGGACAAAATCTCAGCTAAGGGAAAAAGAGTGCAACGCGTATTGTCTCCCCCTCAATATAATATGTATCATTTCAAGTAACAAGTGCCAATCTTCTATGAAAGTTGTTGAAAAACTTTTGTAGTGAGTGATTTGTCGCTTGATGTGCAATCTATTAATGAACTTGATGGATGATCTTCATGTAAAACTTTAATTACCTCCTCTTGTAAGTAGATACCATAAGATCCATGAATGTGTTTTGTTATAATCCCTGCATTTACAAAACTAACTAAACTTGTTGATGGGTTAGTAAAATATGAACCCATACCTTTCGTACCTTAAGGGTATAGAAAATAAATGTTTTACTCATTTCACTATCTCCTCGTCGTACATGAGTTAAATCTTGCCAATGAATTTAATGGTATATGTTCGTGTATAATTAGCAAGATATATTAATACAGTTTGTATTGAATTATGGTACTTCATGACCAAGGATCTTTGCTTCTTTGATAGAAGATGATAAAAGTCATTTTTATCTATATCAAATATTTGAATATCATTAAATGGACTTACACCAAAAGCTTTGTCCATATGAAAATGTCCAACATTTTCTAGATGTATTATGATTGATGGATTATAATATAAACGTACGTCCTACGTATCGAGCCATAGATTTGCAATATTGTATTTCATTTGCAAATTCTTGCTTAAATGTTTGAGCTCTTTTTTTTCTCTTCGGGAGATTCAATGACATCATCAACATATATTGCAATACTTGTAAACCTCATATCGTTCTTTTAACGAAAACAAATTGATCAACTTCACCATATGTATTTCTCGTTTTCGAGCTCACTGATGATTCAATTATATCATATTTGACTCGACTATTTTAGTCCACATATTTTGTCAACTTCATATAATATGTTCTTGAGGTTTTGACATCAATGCTTCTAGCATTATCAATCCATGAGGGAATTCGTTCCATCTTATCCATATATACATGTGCTTTCACTCTTCATGAGTTTTGCTATATAAATTTGCCCATTTAACACATAGATATCTATATCATGTAAAAGTGTCATGAACACTTACTTTTATCTCCAAAATCCATATTGTACCATGCTTGTACACTATTTATTAAGATATCACAATCACTGAGTACAAGTTTTCAATGTATGTTTATTGGTGCACAAGAATTACATCGTTAAGATGTTTTGATTCACCTTTAAAGAACTCAATTGCTTTAAGAAACTCATAAGGAGTTCAATCGTATTCAAAAATGAATCTGTATACAACGATCATATTGTTCTCGAGAACTTACTTTACATGAATTACATAATTTAAATCCTTCAAGGACTTGCATGTAAACTTTAGTATCTAAATAATACATAACATCTATAAGACGCATATCAATTCTCTCTTTATATTACCAGACTAATTAAATACTGGAAAGTTATTGCATCCACCACTGGAGAATACGTCTTCTCATAATTAATCATAGGTCTTTGCGAAATCCTTGTGCTATCAATTGTTGATCTACATAAAAGACCTAATTATATTAAATATATTTTACAACTTTTTTATGGACTATTGGCCCGCAAGCTTTCAATTTCAATAGAGAATTCAACTCTGCCTCATTTGCGTCGTTCCATTTTTTGGCCAATCATTTCTTTGTATTTATTCATAGGCAGATTTTAAATCTTGATCCTCATCATTTCATCTTTTCAAGCGCTATATATACAAAAGTATAACGGCGTCGATTTTGTTTCGATTCCATACACTTCTAGACATGATATAATTTACTAAGAGCTCTTTATTTGCAGATACCTGAGGTTCTTCCAGAACCATCATGTCTAATGTCTCTTCAAGAAACCCCATTTATTTACTATAACCTCGACTTGACCATCTTCTTCATTACTTGCTCCAATTTTTTTAGGAATTTTTATTTTCTTGGAATCGACTAGTCTACCACGCTTCAGGCGTGCAATGGACTCATTAATATATGGTTTGCCCTACTAGGAGAATTAACTTAATTGGAGCATTAGCAGTTGACTACGTGGCTTTACTTAGTCACTGTATTTAGGTCAGTTAACATGTCTAGTGATTGATTCTTTAATCTAGGTAATGAATTATCTTTTGAACTTCTTGTTCACACAATTTCGTTTGAGGATCAATGATAATTCATGCATACTCATTCCTTTTTCAACAGCCATTAATCTCCCCCTAATGTTAAAAATGTTACTTTGCTTAAGTAAGATTTAACGAGCCATAAATAACTCTCTCTTTAATTGCTCTAAGTATGTAATCATAAATAATATTTTCATCCAACATATATTCCCAACATTATTTGAGTTTCAATATTTATGCGTTGTGGTAGATCAATTCCAATGTATACCGCACAATAAAAGGTTTGATGGGAAATATTTGGTTCCTGACCAAAACCAACTATAATGGGGAGAAACTATTATAACATGTTGGCTTGATGTGAAATAATGTTACCGCATGTAAAATCACATGTGCTCAAATATGAACTTTTGCTCTCTTGATTATTGGCTTTGCAATCAATTTATAGACGTTTGATCATCGTCTTCAACAAAAGCAATTTGTGTCTTAAGCATTTAGAAAGTTCAATACTTATTCCAATAATCATTAGTAACATGGATACTAAATTCAATGTTATAACCACCATAAATATGATCATATGGAATAATATGCTTGCTATCTCATTAGCTAAGCTACACACAACTTCAAGTTGTAAATTTGATGACCATTTAGACGATGCATCGATCTAAACACTAAATGGTAGCATGTTTGGATATATACATACTTCATTCATTCCATAATATTTTAGGGATTTATACCATTAGTTGGCAAATAAATAATTTTCCTTAAGAGCAAACATAATATGCTATCAACTAGAAGAATCTTCAAGTTCTTCATTATATTTCACATCATCATTGACTCGGTGTGGTCTAACCGGTCATACCAATAAAGTAAATAATCATGATCCATAAACTTATGGTTTATGATATTGTATATGTATTACTTGCACATATGTAATACAAAACATAAGATATGAAAGAATGTATTATAACTTCAAAGTTCAAACCATCGTGCTATGTAATCAATAGTTTACCACTTTTGGTGGTCGATCTCATCATGACTATCATTATAATATTGATATTCGATCTCATTATTAGTTTCACTATCTTATAATTTCTGATAGTTTGATCTCTTATTAACATGATGATTGTTGCACTTCTGATGGTCAATCTTATTATTAATACGATCATCATTACAATTTTCTCAATGATGCCAATGATCAATATATATTCACTTCATGCATCAGAGTAAAACCATACAATTTTTACGGTTTTCCATTATTTTCTCGAACATATAGATAAACAGTCGTTTCAAACCGTTTATACCCTTTAAGTGGTATTGCTACTTCAGGAGTATATTTGAGGTTTGACAAACAAAATTTGTTTTATCCGATTTCCCTTATAAATAAACTTCTCTTAGTATAGCGTCAATTGAGAAGTAATTATATGTCCGAGTCATATAATATTTTTTTATACTTGATAATGAGATACAAGGAGTATGATACTTTGGGTGTCAAATCGAAGCATATTTCTATTTTTTCATGAGAATAACAATAAACCACAACTTTGGTTTAGTCGTTCTATTAGGTATTATCAATACAAAGAAATGATAGCATATAGAATACAAGGTATAGATAGCAGCAAATCATAAAATACATGACCTTATAGCATGTCATCATATAAAAACAACTTATAATGGGCCTTTATAAAATAAGAAACCTTTTTATCACTAATAAGCAAACGCATATAATTTATGTAATAGCTTATTATGGTATAACCAAACATAATATCTTATATATTTTGAACACTTACTTTAAAACTTAAACATATATATCTCTTTCAAGTTCTCAGATCATTTATTACTTGTATTTGGAAATTTTATTTGAAAACTGTAATACTGATGAATTACATAACATACTCATTTCTTTCTTTTCAAATATTGATCTTTAAACAACTAATGACATATATAAGCAATCTATACATTGTACATATGAAGCAATAGCAATAGTCACTATTTTAAACTAGCAATAGTAATAGTTAATATGTAAATAAATTGTTAAACATTATGACATGGCATAAGAATGCATTAGAGGTACCGACATCGCTAGAAAATGTTTCTTTAAAAACAACTAATGATATCTAGCAGTACTAATCTATTATATGAATTTCTTATATGCAAAATTTGTTATAGCATTAACCTTAGTATAAGTACCAAACGATATTTGCATAATCATGTTATAACAATAATAATATATTGCATTTTAAGTTGTATAGTTTATTTAAAATTAAATCAATTGATGTTTATAAACATAACTCATTATGTAAAAGTCTTTTGACATGCTATGTATTAACAATGACTAACAAAAACAATTAATTACAGAATTCATATCCATTTAAATTATAAAAATACAAAATGAAAATCTAGTACATACATCATGTATATATTACCACCAATACAAGCATATATACCTAATACAATTGCATTGTTTAGTCCATAAATATTGAGTTCCATACTTTGTAATATTGAATTTAATTGTTTTTCATGGATTCTAAAAGCACATATAATATTCTCTAAATTGCAAATTAACTTCCTTAAATCAAAATAATTCAACAATTTTCTTTACAACTTAACAAGGTTAATAAAGAAGTATAAATATATGATTATGGTAGCTCAAAGAATATGTAGATGAGCATCATTAGATTGTAAGAGTCCAAACAATATATATTATAATTAAATTAATTAAATAATAATCCAGCCAATTTAGAATAATAGAAATGATCATTTGTAAAAGAGAAAAATAAAATAAATATTCGTAATATCGTCGTCTACGAAAACTAAAATTATTCAATTAATAATGAATATTAGAAAAAGATGAATTAATCAATTGTAACGTCATAATAATTTATGATATAACATCTAAATCCTGATGAATACCAACATGCTAATATATATATAATAACTTCTAAAATTAAATGAAAAAAAAATATATACATAAGAGTTCAATCATGAGACTACATTATAGAATTTATAGTAATGATCAGTTTAAGTTTATATATGTATATTAATAAGTGTCACCAGTAAGATTGATGTATCATCATCAAATATAATATGAAATAATCATACGAAGAATCATACCTTTATTAGTAGAGATAGTTGCATAATTATTGGGTTGCTTTCTCAACGTGCGAGATTGAGTTAGGTTGGAAAATAATGCACATCAAAGGCAAAGGAAAAGGGATGCCAAGGGTGGCAAAACACATAGAGCACGTTCGTGCTGATAACGTGTTGTGAAACAACGGTCTATTAGCAACTAATATATATGTATATAAACATGAGAGCTAGACTATGAAATCATGTAGAGAATAGAACATTGAGAATTCTTATTCATTCATCTAACATCATATACAAATGTCATTATATATAGGCACTCACATTAGTACAATAGTAAATAAGAGAAAGGGGCTATACATGTGGAAGGTCACTACATAATGGATGCATTCATAGATAGATGTTATACATGTGGAAAGTCATTACATAATAGATAAATTCATAACAGTTTATAGTTTTTTTACTTTTTTATAATTTTACTTTTTCTTTTTTTCTCTCTGACTCCCCCTCTCTCTCTCAATATATCAAGGAGATTTTATTTATATGAAAAAAACTAGAATATAGTTTATAAAACATTCTTATATATATAATTTATAGACTTCTCTAGCTACAGTAATTTTTATCCTTTTATGATTTATTGTCTTTTACGATTTTTTTCATCTTTTTTTTCTTTTCTGGTTTTTGTTTTTTTTTCCTTTTTTAAGTTTCAATCGAACTGGTGTTGTACATGTAACAAAACGAACGGTTTAATACTAACCGACAACGTCAGTACCGAAATTGATATTCGATTTTATTGTTTCGATCGATATAAACACATCTCAGTATTTTCTAGTCGTATCATGACTTTTTATTATTTCTCTTTCGGTAAGTGTCGGTATCTTAATAAACCGAACCAATATCAAATGAATTCCTGCCATTAACGTTATTTTTACTATTGTGTCTACGTTTCCATTAAAAATTAGATCGCCCCATAAAAAACACGAATGTAACCCAGTAGTTTTTTTAAATAACCAATAACTAATGTAATATGAAAAGAAACCAACAAACATTCTCACGTGTAACACATCCACTAGTTATTTTATGTATCACTGTAGACATTTGTGTACAGTGTGCCCATTATAGTTCAACTATCAATGACTGTATTGATCATTAATAAGAATAAAATCTGGTATCTTTAAATTAAAAAAAAAGTAATTAAGACCGCATGTCGGTTTAGCGTCAACCATGTGATATATTTTATTTTAACTAAATATTAAATCATATAAATGATAAATTATTTCACTGACTCGTTTTCAACTTTCAGGATATATGAATTCAGTACTGGATCTAGAAAATCCGTATAAGGGTAACGTTTTAATGAAAATGAGTAATGAAATTAAAAAAACGTTAAATTTTTTCAAAATTTACACTACTGTCGGAGTGTCAAAGGACAACGTAGTTTACCTCTTCTATCACTCTAGGTCCGCACCTGGATATGATTTAGCCAAATAGTATTATCAACACACCTTCAAACATGGTGTGCTCACTCATCCTGTATATATACACGCCCATTATATCTCTCTTTAGGCAGCAAAACCTCACACATCTCTCCACTTGAATTAATAATGGTTTCAATCCAATTCTATGCTCTAATCTCTCTCTTAACACTCTTCTTTCTTGTTGCTAGGCTGCGGCGGAAGCCTCTCCCGCCGGGCCCAATGGGCTGGCCCATCATCGGCAACATGTTGATGATGGACCAACTCACCCACCGTGGCTTAGCCCGTCTGGCCGAAAAATACGGCGACATTCTCCATCTCAAGATGGGCTTTAGCCACACCATTGCGGTGTCATCACCCAAAATGGCCCGTGAAATACTTCAAGTGCAAGATCACATATTTGCTAACCGTCCGGCCACCATTGCCATCACTTATCTCACTTACAACCGAGTCGATATGGCATTTGCGGACTACGGCCCGTTTTGGCGCCAAATGCGGAAACTAAGCGTCATGAAGTTGTTTAGCCGTAAACGGGCAGAATCCTGGGACTCTGTCCGTGATGAGGTGGATTGCATGGTGAAATCCACCGCGGTTAACTCTGGCTCGCCTGTAAATTTGGGCGAGCTGGTATTCGGGTTGACCCATGATATTATTTATCGGGCCGCTTTTGGGTCCATTTCTCATGAGAGTAAAGAGGAGTTTATTAGCATATTACAAGAATACACTAAGTTGTTTGGGGCATTCAACTTGGCTGACTTTATTCCATGGCTCGGCTTCATCGACCCGGCTGGGTTGAATACCCGTTTACCCGCTGCCCGGGCCGCTTTAGACCGTTTCATCGATAAAATCCTCGACGATCATTTGAGGAAAAGGAATAAAATCGGTGATCAAAATGCGGACAAAGATATGGTTGATGAGATGTTGGAGTTTTATAGTGAGGAAGGAAAAGTCAACGAAGCCGAGATGTTGACCAGAGATAATATAAAAGCCATAATTATGGTAAGGAACTTGTTTGGAAAAAAAAAGTTGTTACTTGACATATATACTAAGTATTGAAATTGTTGTGTTTTTAGGATGTAATGTTTGGTGGTACGGAGACAGTGGCGTCCGCTATAGAATGGGCGATGACAGAGCTAATGCATACACCCGAAGCACTAAAGCGCGTCCAACAAGAGTTGGCTAATGTTGTCGGTCTTGAGCGTCGGGTCAAAGAGGCGGACCTAGAGAAGTTAACCTATTTCAAGTGTGTTGTCAAAGAGACGCTTCGCCTACACCCCCCTATTCCAGTTGGTCTCCACAAATCATCAGCGGACACAACGGTTATGGGCTACCACATTCCTAAAGGGTCGCGTGTCATGGTGAACGCATTCGCCATCAACCGTGATCACAACTCTTGGGAAGATCCGAATACTTTTAATCCATCTCGTTTTTTGAAAAATGGGGCCCCCGATTTTAGGGGATCCAACTATGAATTCCTACCTTTTGGTTCGGGCCGTAGGTCGTGTCCTGGGATGCAACTTGGGTTATACGCGATGGAGACGGCGCTAGTCCATCTCCTTCATTGTTTCACATGGGAGTTGCCTGACGGAATGAAACCGAGTGAAATCGATATGGGGGATGTTTTCGGACTCACCGCACCCAAGGCAATACGACTCGTTGCAGTACCAACACCGCGTTTGCTATGCCCCTTGTATTAAGAGGGTTTTTATGTAATTTAATTTTCTTATAAAATATTCAGTAACAACATATCAATTTCAAGCGTAGTATTTGGTTGCCCAATCAATAACATCAATTAGCTATATAAATGAATCGAACAAACACAAACAAACAAAGTTTGTTCACATATATTTGTCTTAACGTTAACAAAACAAACAAATCCACAAACACTTAAATTGACAAATTTCTTATGCATGTTCTTTTGCTAATATCCTAAACCGACGTAAATAAACGAACAAAAAAATGAACATGTTCTTGTTAATTAGATCCTTACCCAATAACCTAAGCAGGGGCGGACCTACCTTAGGCGAAGGGGTAGCAGCGCTCCGGCAGTGTAAATTTTTGAAAAATTTAACCTTCTTTTAATGTTTTTTTGATTTCGTTACCCATTTTTTATAAAACGTTACCCCTACGAATATTTTCTAGATCCGCCACTGAACCTAAGATTGATTCTAAACTTTGATTTGGTTAATGAGTTGTTGCAAAATGGAGCAATAAGTATTATAATTTATAAGAACTAACAAATAAATTTAATAAACAAATAAATAAATTTACATGAACTTGTAAGCGAAATAAATGAATGCACATAAGTGAACATAAACGAAACACGTAGTTATTTTGTTTGTTTGGTCATAAGTGAACATAAACGAAACACGTACTTATTTTTGTTTGTTTGGTTAAAGTGAAAAGCAAAAAAGAACTTCACTTTTATATGTTTATTAAAAGAAAAATAAATGAACTTTTCATTTAAAACAGACAAATCACTAAACGTTCACATCATTTAGATAACTAAAATCATTTGTATATTGATCAATGATGTATGTAATTTTAAGAAAGTATTTGTTAATTATTGGTAAACAATTTCAAAAAATCTTTGATGAAGGCGCAAAAATTTGTATAGTAATACACATACATGCATTGCATAGTGATTTTATTGCACAACCTTGATCCTTATATTATTAGATTCACACCCTTAATACGGGTCGTGTAGGTCTATACGGATTATATAATTTTTTCAATTTTCAATAAAGACCGATGTATAAGATTTTGTCTAATTGACTGAACCTATATGAGTCGTATAGGTCTATATGGTCGTATTGGATGAGTTTTTTTACAATTTTTTATACATTTATTTATAGTTTTAACAAAGTTTTCTAAAAAGTATCTTTTATACATATGTGTAGTGTAGTATAATAAACCTCTACTACATAATAATTTTTTTAAAAAATATATTTTTTTAAATAAAGAATTCTTTTATTAAACTTTGTTAAAATTATGGATTGTTATATAAAACTTGAAAAAAAAAAAGACAATTCAATACGAACCGTATAGGTCCAGCCAACCCAGTGGCGGATCTAGAAAACTTTCATAGGGGTAACGTTTTAAAAGAAATGGGTAACAAAATCGAAAAAACGTCAAATTTTTCCAAAATTTACACTACCGCCGGAGCGCCAGGGGTTAGCGGAGGCTACCCCTAATTATATAGTACATCCGCCCCTGAGCCAACCGCTAGATAAAAACTGATATCTACAGATTCGACTTTTGTGTCTATATAACCCGTATAGACTTATACGACCCGTATTAAAAAAGTAAAGTGTGCAGATAAATACGAGGGTGTGTCAATAAATACTTCCTTTTAATAATTTAAAGGTTGTCGCGTTCATTTATTAATTAAAAGAATTTATAGACGTACAGATAATCAGTAAAAATATATTTATATAATCTTCTAAAGGCGTCTACGTATATTATAGCTGATACCCACTTTATATATCTCAAATACCATCATCAGTTTATCATTAAACACTTAATTAAGCAATATTTTCAACCATCATGAATGATGAGGTTGTTGATATTTTAAAGTGGATTATAACCGTGTATACTCCATTTCTATGAAGTTGTATTGGGTCGTCATCTATAATGACCCTTTAGATGTATTCATACCTCAAACCTAGGGGGATACCTACGTCAATTTAGTTACACATAGTATTTGTTACCTACTCACGCCCGAGTGAGATGGCAGCCTCGGGCGTGAGAGGGGCCTTAAACACCGCTTCACAGCGATGTTAATGTTGCGTGAAAGGGGAGCGCGTGGTGGGGTAACGCATGTGAAGGGATGGTGGGCCCAATGCGTTCAACCAATCAAATCCGTTCTTTTTCTTTTTACTTTTTTAGTTTGTTAGATTTAAATATTATTCTAATAGATGATGAATAGTGTAAAGTAGTGAAGCCACATATTAAAGGTGAAAAAAAGTGAGTGATAGCTAATGTTTACATGACAATAAAGTGGCAGCGAATTTATAATGTGACAGTGAAAGCTTGTAAAAAGGGGATGGACAACTAATTAGTTTCAAAAATATATATAGAAATGGAGTATTATATTTACTCAATTTGCTATTTAATTAACTTATTATTTTTTATATGTATGTAATTTTTGTATTCAAATAAAATAACTTAATAATATAAAGTTTTTTTCATTTTTAAAATTTTTTAATAGTTCCCTGATAAATCATTAGAGCAGTCAGTTTGATTTCTGGTTTCAGTTTTCATAAGTAAGCTTATGAAAAATAACAAGGTGTACGTTCAAATAATATAAATTTCTAGACAGAGGCTACGATTAAGGCTCTATCATGTGATTGGTAACTAGGTTCACATATATATTTTTTTAAAATATAAAAATAAAAATATAATTGTATATGTTTAAAAAAGTGAATCCATTTATCGTTATTTTAATAAATGATTTTAAAGAATATCAATATATTTATTTTGGTATATTTGAATTTCTTTTATAATTATTAATAATAGGTTAGACAATATTAAAAAAAACACCTTATCGAGCAGATAAATGATTTTAAAATGTGGCACCACCATATTTATTTTCATTATTTTAATGGTATTTTTTACATTTCCTTACAATTATCAATAACATTTAACATATTAAAAATAAAATAAAAAGCTTTACTACAGAATCAACATTTTTATTCACTTTAATTTGAGTATAAACTCACTGTACTTAAACTTCTTTTTTGACACTTTACAAAATCAATATGTTGTGTGTCTATCATGTTTAATTATGTATGTTTGTAATTATAAATAGGTTGCGTAATAATTATTATAAGTTGTGTAACATGTATGTACATAATTATAACATAGCTTGCGTAATTGTTACAAGAGTTAAATGCCATTTTAGTTCTTGTAGTTTGGGCTATTTTGTCAGTTTAGTCCAAAGGTTTTATATTTCGTCTGTGGATCCAAAAAGGTTTTATCGTTGTCATTTTAGTCCACTTGGTTAACTTTATCAATTTTCTGTTATCAAGAAGAGCAATTCGGTAAGTTTATATGGCCGAATTGCTTACCGAATTGCCGTTCTAGTTAATAGAATTACATATAAAATGACCAAATTGTCCTTCTTGTTAACATAAAAAATAGATTAAGTTAACCCAGTAGACTAAAATGGCGACGGTGAAACCTTTTTAGACCTACAGACGAAAAATGACACATTTGGACTAAATAGATAAAGTGACCCAAACCACATAAACTAAAATGACATTTAACTCTTGTTATTATTATAAGTTGTGTAATTAAAAGTATAGGTTACATCATTATAAAAAAATCATAATTTATCATATATTCAACCGAGATTCTAATCAAGTTATTCTTTGAGCACGTAAAACAGGAAAACCGAATAAAGTGAACTAACGATATAAATTTTTATTTATTTTTTTGTGGCTGTTATAACTGTTCTATCTTGATTATTTCTTTTATAATATCATAATAAAACTTCACCCACAAACCATTTTACACACTATATTAAAAAAAGTAATGATGATTAAATATTGTAAGAAATAAAAAAAAAAAAAGAACTCATCATTAATCATTAAGCAATAATTTATCCTTTCTCCAAAACACGTCCTTAACAATTTAATAAATGTTAATTAGAGGTCTCATTCCCACTGTACAACCTTCAACTCGTTGATGCTCAGCATATATTGTGTTTTCGAAGGCCTCGAAATGTAGCGAGTCGATCCTGCTCAGCTCGCCACCCAAAAATATTTTTTTGGCACCCTTTTAACTCCTTCAAAGGGGTAGAAAGGAACCGCATGTTTGGACATAAGATTTATGCAGGAGCTAAGTGAGAAAGATCTTATAAGAAGCCGGCTCTCATACCTATATATCGCGATCTTCTTTTAACGAGACGTCATTTGGTAGCGATCAATTAGCCAGTGCAATTCTTATTTTTCTCATAAAAGTCCCTCAACAACTTTTTACACGTAATAAACCAATATATTTTATGTTTTGTCTCACAAAAGTCACTCAACAATTTTTTTAACATTAAAGTCCATTCTAATGTTAAATTTGAACAAAGTTATGACAAAAACATTTTTAAAACTTGCTACATGAAGTTATGTTTCAATCTAAGATATGTTTGAAAATTCATAGGTTATTGTTGAAGAACTATAAACAGTTAAATACGAAAATCGAACAAAAAACGATGAAACTCGAACCGAAAAAATGAAATTGGTTTATATGTAGCCAATAAACCGAGTAATCAAAGTAAACCATACTATATATTTAGTCGAATGAACCCAATTATATGAATTCGTTGTATTCGATTGAAACCAAAATCCAAACCAAATTCGAATCCGGTTATGATTTAGTTTTGAAGCACTTAAATTCCGTTTACTTTGGTTCGATTTTTTGTTTAACCCAAAAAAAAATCAAACAGAATAAAAGGAACCAAGTAATCGAAAAGAACCAATGGACACTTCCAATCCGAATTTCAGAATTTTCAACCCACCGTTTTTTTCCGGATCTTCTTGCAACAGATCCGATCCGGATTTTTTGATTTAAAAAATATGGTTTCTTATTTTTCATATACAGTGGCGGATCTAGAAAATCCTTATAGGGGCAACGTTTCAAAAAGGGTAACGAAATCGAAAAACGTCAAATTTTTCCAAAATTTACACTACCGTCCGAGCGTCAAGCTATCCCTATTTACAAGCATATACATTTTATTGAGTTTATCTTATATATGTATTGTTAACTTGGTATATTTTTTATCATGCTATGTTATATTCCTTGTAAAAATCTATAAAATTAAACTTTGATGAGTTTATTTTATTTATTTATTTATTTATTTTTTTTATCTTTTTTAATGAATTTATGTTATATAACTAACTAAAAGTTCAAAAAAAAAATAATATATATTTTTGTAGTTTGAGTTATATATTTATCTGTTTTGTAGTTTTTTTATAAAATCCGGTTTCCGATAATCCGACCCTGTATAGGATCGAGTTTTATGGACCTTCGAACCGAATATAATCCGATCCGGATTTCCACAATCCGGTTTTGACCATAGTATGACTTGATCCGGATCGAATAAAATTCGATCCGGTTTTCAAAAAGATCCGGTTTGTGCACCTCTAGGACAAATAGGCGCCATTAATGCATCGCACGCGTCTCTCCTCCGCCTTAAAAGCCATTTTTGGAACGCGTTTTACATCACAGTTGCGCCTTTTGTATAGAGGTCGCATTACACAAAAGTGATAGGACCTGCACAGATTATCTTACGCTAGGCGCACTTTTTAAAACCAAGGACTCTGGCCCATACAAACTTACAAAGTTACAAGCCCAAACAACAATACCCAATCATAGGTGAACTGGCTGCTTTTGGAAGTTGATATTGTAAGAAAAAAATAGTGTTGAGAATCATCTCATGGGTACCAATAATATATCAATGGTACTCATTTTATATCTATACAAAACAAGAGAAATAACAGCTTTACAGACTCATCTCATGGGTACCGATAAGATTTAATCAAATAGAAGATTTTACACATTTAAACATGCTCAACTTATATACATACACCCCCTTTATATCTCTCTTTAGGTACCAACATTTAACTAGTTGCAACTTATCTCTACACTTCGCCCGAAAACCCCTCCTGCCGTGCCCGATGGGGTGGCCAGTCATGGGCAACATGTTGATGATGGACCAACTCACCCACCGCGGCTTAGCCCGCTTGGCCGAAAAATACGGTGCCATTTTCCATCTCAAGATGGGATTCAGCCACACCATTGTGGTGTCGTCGCCAGAAATGGCCCGCGAAATACTTTAAGTCCAAGATTACGTATTTGCGGACCGTCCGGTCACCATCGCCATCACTTACTTGACTTACAACCGAGTTGATATGGTATTTTCGGACTATGGCCCGTTCTGGAGAAAGATGCGGAAACTAAGCGTCATGAAGTTGTTTAGCCGTAAACGGGCAGAATCCTGGGATTCTGTCCGTGATGAGGTGGATTCCATGGTGAAATCCACCGCGGTCAACTCTGGTTCGCCCATAAATTTGGGTGAGTTGGTATTTGGGTTGACCCATGATATTATTTATCGACCCGCTTTCGGGTCGATAACCAATGAAAGTAAAGAGGAATTTATTAGCATATTGCAAGAATACACTAAACTTTTTGGCGCATTCAACGTGGCTGACTTTGTTCCATGGCTCGGATTCATTGACCCGGCTGGGTTGAATACCCGTTTACCCGCTGCATGGGCCGCTTTAGACCGCTTCATTGATAAAATCATCGACGGTCATTTAAGGAATAGAAAGAAAACCGATGATCAAAATGTGGATAACGATATGGTTGATGAGATGTTGGAGTTTTATACCGATGAAGGAAAAGTCAACGAAGCTGAAGCTGAAGCCGAAGTCGAGGATTTGTCGAACGCCATCTCGCTGACCCGAGATAATACAAAAGCCATAGTTATGGTAACTAATATTTGTGTTTGTATGGCATACACATGCCTTTATAACATGTGATGTTTAGGAGGTAATGTTTGGTAGTACGGAGGCAGTGGCTTTTGCTATAGAATGGGCTATGGCAGAGCTAATGTGTACTCCTAAAGCATGTACAACAAGAGCTGGCTACTGTAGTCGGACTTGACCGTCGGGTCAAAGAGGTTGACCTCGAGAGTTTGACCTATTTCAAGTGTGTTGTCAAAGAGACGCTTCGCCTACGCCCTCCTATTCCAGTTGCTCTCCACAAATCGTCAAAGGATACAACGGTCATGGGCTACCACATCCCTAAAGGGGCGCGTGTCATGGTCAACTTATACGCAATCAATCGTGGTAAGAACTCTTGGGAAGATCCGGATACTTTCAACCCATCTCGTTTTTGCAAAATGGGGCTCCGGATTCTAGGGGAAGTAACTTTGAGTTCCTACCTTTTGGTTCGGGTCGAAGGTCGTGTCCAGGAATGCAACTTGGGTTATACGCGATGGAGATGGCGCTAGCCAACCTCCTTCATTGTTTCACGTGGGAGCTGCCTAACGGAATGGAACCAAGTGAAGTAGATATGGGGGATGTGTTTAACACTCAACCTTGTTTGTTACCAACTGGAAATCACATAGACATGATTTGTTAACTACTTGTTTAGATAGATGGTTGATTTGATAGCAATGATCAATGATGTGAAACCGAATGATTGACACAGTTCGATATTAACCTAATTATTTACCTGTTCTAGCTGTCAAGAACACAATCGTATTCAATGGTTAATGATAAAAGGGCAATGACAAATGAGACCTTAATCCCAATTGTTGATGATCAAAAGCAAATAAGTGATGAAAACGAATTGGAGTTTATAATCCAAAACTATTTACTCCAACCAAGTAAACATAAAGATTTACTGACTTTTTGGTAAATTTCCAAAGGTTAATGTGTTTAATTTTGTGTGAAATTAAGTTTTAGAATACACTACTTTGAAATGGTTTTTATTTTTCAAGCCTCTACATGTTTAAGGTGCATTTTGGAGGCTTCACGGGGCTTTGGAACGAAAGTAACGAGGAAATGATGTGCTTGGGAGCTTAAACAGATGCTTTTCGGTAGCTAATTGAAATATTGAAAGCACATGGAAGCATATGAAAGTATCAAGGATTGGTTATGAGAATAAAGGAGAAAACAATAGATGAGGACGCAAATTGCTTCCTCATGGATGCAACATGTATCTCACTCAGGTAACCTTGAACGCATCTGAGGACGCGAGTCAACAAGAAAAGCAGGCAGGACGCAAATCGCATTCCTAGAGGCGCATTTTGCGTCCCATGTCAATTTCAAGTGTGTGAAATTCTCCTTTGACCAGATGGTATGTGGTATTCATTCGATTCAACACACACAAGTTTTGGGGCTTTTCCATAGACGGTTTTGGAAGCTTTTGAGGAGGTTTTTAAAGATCCAGTCCATCCATTACTATATTGCATCAAGTTTTGAAGATCAATCATCAATCATGAGTGGCTAATCACTTCAAGGTCATCTCCGAGTGAAAGAATGTGAGTTTTCTAAGGTTTATTTTACATGCTTTGGTTTGCTACAAACCTTTAATCTTTAGATTGAAATTGTGTGAATTGATTGTTTGTATTGTTTTAAACTCACAATTGTTAAATTTTTCTTGCATCATTGACATGGAGAGATAATTACTACTATTAGTTTTGATTCGTGTTAGGGTTTTTCATTGTTCTTGACTTATAAAACATACAACTGTCATTAATTCATATTGTGAAGGTTTTCTGGCACCATTTGCGTATCATAGATGTCTATAGCTAAGTTTTCAAATTAATAAACTCAAGAAAACATTTGCGTTCTATAAATCAATCAAACCATTGTGTAAGATAATGTTAGATACTTGTAAATCTGAAACCCGGGTGTGATTCTTTCTCAAATATTATTACAAATCCTTGTTAACTACCGTTTTGACAATCCGTGATCATAATTAAAATTGTTAGCTTGTTTCACAAAACTAATTGGAATCATATCATTGATTCTCACTTTCAAACAAACTTTTGTTATAATAAGCAGACCTCATAACCTGTTTAATCAACTAAAATCTAACCACGGACCACAAACTCTAGTTTGATACCCTACTTGCCCTAACTAGTTTAAGGTGATTAGGAATACACATTTCAACTCTATCTTATACTGGTCCTTCGAAACCAATCACTAACCGAAATATTAGAATAAAATAGAAATACAAAAGTAGGTAAGAACCGGTTGACCTCGACTACTAACACAAACCCTAGCCCCAGAGATGATCACAGGTGTTTAGCCTTGCATCTTCATGAACTTGTCTTCAGATCTTGATTGGAGAGGTGAAATCATGATTTCGGATGAAATTGAGATGATTATAATGGAGGAAAATCTCCCAAGATCACCCCTAAAAAGTATATGTAAGGTGTCCTAACGAAACTTTAAGGTTTAAGCTTAAATAGGGTGAAATTCATGAATTTTCGGGTTAGATCTGGTTCGTGGCATAGACTGCACCCAAACCCGGCGTAGATTGCACCCTCCTGATGTCTCTACACCAATTGCACTATGCCTTGCGCCCCAACTATGCCAACCTTTATGTTGACGGTGTAGACTGCGCCGAATCCTGATTTTCTTCGTTTTTCTCCATCTTTCATTTCTTGACACTTCCAACCCTCTAACTTGCATTCAAATACATCCCATGTGCGTCCTTAACATGTTCAAACCTGAAAATCATAAACAACCTTAAAGTAAAGGCGCCCTACATCCATAAACGCATAAAACATCAAATTACACATCAGATATTAACCCGACCATCCATCATCAATTATCGTTAGGCCCCAATAAATGGTCTTGGTTGTTTGATCCTTGCGGATTTTTCTCTATGCATACGATTAAAAAGATTATTGAAAAGAATATGTATTGCCAACAATTTGCTCTTTGATTAGATAAAATATATACATTTAAAAGTAAACTGTTTTTTAAATGAAGAGCAAGGTTAGATAGAATTCCTACTCATGAAGCGTTAGGGGAAGAAATGTAAATTAGGGTGCACTTTTAGAAATGGTAGACCATTTGCTTGTTACTTGTCAATTTGCAACAAAGGTACGAAATCAAATGAACAAATGGTGTAAGATCTCATCAACAATTGAAAATTCGATGACTGAATCGCTGAAAATATTTTGACTAATCAGGCGGGGAATAATTTTACAAAAAAACTTATTCGTTTAATTTTTTGGCATCTTTAAAAAAATCCTATGTTGAAACATAACGCATGAATGTAGATTTGAAATGGGCTCGGATATTGTACTTGTACATTATATCCTTGCTAATCTCAACTATTAGTCATTAGCCGACAACAGTTTCAATTTAAAAAATAACCAGTAGTGATCTCACATTTTCACATAATGTAAACCACTAGATCTTTACTAACAGAAAAGAAAAAATGGACAAAAAGAAATTAAGGTTATGTTATTAAGGTTACAATATGTGAAAATATGATACCACCACTGATAATTTTTTTAGTTAGGACTGTTGTCGACTAACAACCAATTAAATTATTGGGATTATTAATAAATCCACTATTCCTTTGTAGTATTATGTGTTTGTTATGGAAATTTAAATTGACACCACTTTCTCAAATTTTTTCCTTTCGGCTGAAATTGAATTTAAATAATTAAACTTTTTCAATTGGTCGATAATAATTCCAACTTAGTCATTTGTCAATAATAATTCAAACTAGCTCACTTTTAGCCGATAATAGTCTACTGTTAAAAATAGCTTAACGGAGTTAAGTTTTTTTTTCCGAATTATAAGCCGATGTTTTAGGGATTTTGATCAAAATGAGGAGACGAGTCGATTTATATAAAACTTACCTCGAAACGGTGCTCCAAACGACTTGATTTTTGTTAATTGGAATTTTGTCGTTTGGGCAGTATTTTGAGGTAAGTTTTCAAAAAATCGACTCGTATCCTCTTCTGATAAAAAACCTTAAAACATCGGTTTGTAATTCGGAAAAAAAAAACTTAACTTCGTTAAGCTATTTTTAACACAGACTATTATCGGTCAAAGGTGGACCAATTCGGATTATTATCGATAAATAACTGAGTTGGAATTATTATCGACCAAATTGAGAAAGTTTGGATTTTTGCCTTTACTTTTTTTTTCTCCTACTTCTAAATAATATATCTGCTATGTTTACTATCCTTGATCTTGTATCATGATCTAACACCACATCCAATTTATCTCTTTCATATAAATGAATAAATATCTAAATAAATGAATATCATTGTAGGTAACTTACCGATAGACAGATTTCATTGGTAATTAATTACCAGTTGAAATCCAAAAAAAAATCTAAAAGTGTTATGAAACTAGCGTAATAGCGAAGCAATATAAGAAGAGATATAGAGAGAAAGAGGTTTCATATGTATGTTTTACAATGAGATACAAAAAGTTATATACAGCAGTAGAAAACATTGAGATACAAAAAGAGCCTAATCTATATTAGGTTTTGATAAACCATAATAATATATTTATAACAGTACCCCTTGGTTATCAACTTCAAACGCTTCAAGTTGATGCTTCGTTAAAAAATCTGGTCAGAAAAAGAAAAAACTAGTGGGAGAAAACCTCAACTAAGGGAAACAGAGTGTAGCTAGTATATTCTCATCTATTAGTTCTAGATAAGGTATGCTGTCACATTATTCACTAAGAAAATTCAATGGGATAAAACTTAGTGAAGGAAAAAATAGTGGATCGTATTATACTCCTCCTCAATTGAATATGTAGTCTTCTTTGAAACATCTCAAAACTTTTGTAGTCAATGATTTACCATTGATCCCTTGATGTGCAATTCCTTAAGTTAAACAATGTTTATGATCTTTATCGGATGCTTCTAGTGCGACATCTCATAAATGACTATTAAATGATCCATGGTTGTATTGTGTTACAATCCCCGCAACTACAAGACTAACCAAATTTGTTTTCATGGGTTAGTAAAATATAATCATGTACGTTACATACCTTAGATATATCAAAATAATTGTTTAACTCATTCCAATGTCTCTTTGCTTGACACATGTTGATAAATTCAAATAAAAGATATATATAATTATGCTTAGCTAACAAGACATTAATATACAATTACATATAACTATGGTACTTTTGGACATAAAGTTCAATTTCTTTAATAGGAGACAATAACGATCATGTTCCATATCAAGTAATTAAACAACCATTGATGTACTATAAGGATGTGTTTTGTCCATAGTAAAATGTTTCAACATCTTCTCGATGTACATTGATCGATGGATAAAAAAAATATAATTATACATATAATTACATTATGTTAAAGTCTTTAAAAATTTCTCCCTCCAAAAGTTGAAAGTGTCTCTCAATAATGTGCACAACATCAATATAAACTGTGATTATAGTAAACTTTTAAGAGTAAAATATTGATAAAAATATGGCTAATTAAGTCGATTCGATGAAAATAACAACTCACCCACCACGTTTTTTATCAGTTCCATCTCGATCAAGAAGACAGGAAGAAATGGGACCGTAAATTGATAGTACTTTCAGGAATTTAGCTTCGTCTACACCCTCTTCTAAATAATATGATGTTATGTACTTGCTAATCTTTATCAAGTGTCATGTTTTAACACCGCAACCAATTTATCTCTTTTAAGTAAATGGATAAATATCACTACTAGAAAAATGAGTATCATCAATGGTGGTTTTACGACGGACAAATATTGTCAGTAATTACCAATAGGAATAAAAAAATTTAAAACTATTATGAAACTACCCTAATGGCGAAGCAATATAATAAGAGAAATAGGGCTAATATATCAATGATAGACATGTTTTACAACGAGATACAAAAAAATTATATATGTGAGAAGAAAACTTGGAGAAGAAACTTAATTTATTTTAGGTGTTGATAAACCATAATAATAAGATAAAATTACACAAATCAACTTTTATGTTATACCTAAACTACACTTTATACCTTTCACTATGAAATCAGTCAAACCCAACCGTTATGTTTATGTTTTTACATCCTATAACTTTTACAACTAACATCGTCTAAAAACCTCAGTTAAACACCTCTCACATGCTTTGTATGTGAGGGTATTATTGGCATTTCACCCTTATTTATTAATGTCGTGTGTTTTTTTTCACTTTCCCCCACCTGAATTTCATCATCCACTCGTAATCTCAACAAACTTTTAGCAAAATCGAACATCTTTAGTGGCTTGATTTACGTTCCATGTGTTTGTTTATTTTTTTGTTTTGTCATTTAGGATTACATGTTGATTATATTAAAACATAACGACACAACTAAAACGACAGGATTTTTAAAATTGAGATTTTAAATAATTTTGTGAAAGGTTTGTTAAATATAAAGTGGTTATTTTAAAATGTAAAACCGGGAGTTTTGAAGTTTATAATCAAATTAAGTTTTAATTATCTAAACTCAACAACTAATAAAATAGTTTATTAATAGTTAAAAACGATCCATGATATAAACACACATTGTTTGATGAAGGATATTAAAAACGATTGGCTTAGATAAAACTGTTTATCACAACACGAATCATATAATATTTGAGAATTTTTAAAACCCATTTGACATTCTTGCATGTGGAATTGTTAGTCGGTGTGTTTTTGACCCTAAACCGATAAAACACTTAAATCAAAATTTCTTCAAAATCGATTTGTCTATGCTACCCTTTTTATTGGGATACTCGGATCGATATAACTGAACCCTTGGGATTTTGTGCTTTAGCCTTGCATTTAGGCCTATGGTTTTCGGGAGGAGCAGGATTGCGATTTCCGAGAGTATTGGGTCGGTTATGCAGTTGCTGAACTAAGAATGACTAATCCCTCAAGTCTCAACCCTGTAAACAAGGAATTAACGAATTACTAGGGAAGAGTAGCATAGACAGGGTTAAAACGTACCATGCTTAGACAATGTTCGTCTTCACGACCCTATACCATCTTAGAGTTGTGCAGTTGACACAATTGGTCCTTAATACCTACCACATAGTCATGTTTAGCAAAGAGTGTTATAGCCATTCACAAGACATGAGGAAGCATGGATCTCATACCTATAAGCAAATAATGTTTTTCAAAATGGGTCATTATTTAATAACGGTTTTAGAAATCAAAAATCCTAAAGGTTTTTCTTAATGTCTCAAAAACATATCTCACCTCTTTCAACAACTATCTTACTCTCGTTACCGATATATAAGACATAAAACTCGATGGAACCTACTTCTTGGCATGACTTGAAGAAAATCCTCAAGACAACCGAGAATTAAAATGTTCTCAAATACCTAGTCTCTAAGAAACCAACCGAATATGCCAATAAATTTATCCAGAATGTATGGGTTAAATTTTGTGATGATACACGTTGTGTGTCACATATCATCATGGGCAAAGCTTTTAAGGGGCGGCTGATCTCCCGAACTTTTCGCTCAATAGTGGAGAGAGTATGTAGTTTTCGTATAGAAATTTTTGGGTATATACGTTTCGACCCCCGGTTTGATAGAAATTTTTAGGTCTGGTGACTTCCACCCCTCAATCAGAAATCTCAAGCTTCGCCACTGCATATCATGATGGCATTAAGATATTCAGATCTTCGAATTACTATGAAAAAATGGTTGGCTCTTGACTGATCAAAGTCTACTCTTCTTTTACACTTTTTTTTAGTTCTTTTACGACATTTAACACCTCCGTCGTACGCACGGGTTTCATAAACTATTTATATGTAAATATCAGAGCATTCACGTCAGATCTTTTATTCCCATTCCTATGATTACACTAAAAATTACTACATTTTTTTCTCATTTTCAATTAAATATTAGTTTTTATACCTTTATTATTACATTTTTTCTCCTCCGCTCACAACCACTTTTAAAGAATATAAAAAAAATTAATACAGTTAAGAATGTTCCCTTAAATATAAAGAGGAACAATAATATTTTCTCTGCTCCACTCATATTCACCTTTTATAAATATAAAACCCACTCATAAATATATACAGGAATCGGATATGAATGCTCTCACAGTTATGTTTTATTTGTTCTAAAAGTTCATAAATGTAGTAGTTTACAAATACAAATACAAATACAAATACAAATACAAATTTTAAAGAGGACTCGCACTAATAATAATCAAGTTCTTCAAGGGTTTTAGTACAGAAAAGTTTATAAATATAGTAATTTACTGATTCTAAAGTCGCTCGACTTCCATTAGGTGTACTATCATTTATAATTTTTTTCTACAAATGTGAAAAGTTTTTTTTAAATAAGTTAGGTAAATGAAACATATATCAATCTTAGTTACTATTTAATGAATATTTAAATTTAAATTAATTGAAATTCGGGGTAATATTAAATAAAAATTTTCACTAAACAATAATGAAGTTTCAAAATTATAAACTTTAGTCAAACTGGAGACAAAGATGTATTAATTAATAATTAGTAATCAAAATTCATATGTGTTTTATTTGCCTCACTTAAATTAAAAAAATAAACACTTAAATAATTTTACAAATTTAAAACGCCTAATCAAAATACAAATTTACCTGATCGTGTAATGTATCATAATAAATAATATAAAATTAAATAAAATAATCAATCCCCACAAGAAATAATGAAAATGACTGGAAAAAATAACACGCCCACCGTGGGGCTCGAACCCACGACCACAAGGTTAAGAGCCTTGCGCTCTACCAACTGAGCTAGACGGCTGGATGTCAACCTTCTAATATTCAAAGTATACGTTTAAAATTTTCATGCTATGTTTCAAATTGCTTCATTGTGCATAAAAACAAGTGGATGTGCCCGTTTTGTTCGAACCATAACTGAAGGTGTTGGTTATTGCCAACTTTTTAGTGAAAGGTTTATAAATAGTATATTGTAGTATCTTTATCTTCATTCTTGAATGAACTATTTTATCTAATAATAATAAGTTTGGCCACATTAGGCATGCCCGACTTCTGTCATGCTTTCTGACGATGTAACCTTTCTCTCTTCTCTAGGGGTGTAAACAAGCCCAGAGGCTCAAGAGCTACTCGTGATCGGCTTGATTAAAAGCTCGAACGAGCCAAGCCTTAACTAGCCCGAGCTCGAACCTGGAATATAAAGCTCGTTAAGACTCGCGAGCCCATTTTTTTTGTTTTTATACAATATACTAATAATAATAATAACAATAATAATAACAACGATGATAACATTGGTGAGCCAAGCTCGAGCTTGAGCTAAGCTTTTAGCTCGTTTGAGATTGTTCTCGAAAGTCGAAATAGCTCGAGCTTTGGGTGTTACTTGCAAGCCGAGATCGAACTCAAAGAAGTTGATTTTGTATGAGAAAAAATGATATTGAGAATCATGATTGATTCTCAAGTCAACTAAGTCATGGGTTGTTACAACCTAAGATTGCAAATAGTAGTTGAAAATGATAGTTGATATTCTGGTTTTGTGTTCCATCCCCTGTAGTGTTGTATTTATAGAAAATTACAAATAGTAGTTGACATAACATGTTTGAACTTTGAAGTTGAATACAAGAGGTATATATTCATTCCAAAAGGATAAAACCAACCATGTTCTTTGTTAAAATACTCCTAGGTATCATCGGTTTCATAATAATGATTCATTTTTGGATCAGAATGAACCTCAGGATGTCCCCCAATCTGTGTTCACGCTCACGCTCCTTTGGATGTATGGTAGTTCTTCGCAAATTGGCAATGATCATCATCAGCTTCAGCGGTTGTGTGCAACGAACGAACATTAAAGGAGATGGACACAGACGGGTTGTGAATTATTTGATAAGGTCCTCCAACAAGCCACCGGGGAATCCCGACTACATCGTTGGAGAAGTATAGGTTGTTTTTAAATTTTCTATATTTTTTTAATAAGTATAGGTTAATAAAATTTTATAGAAAATCTAACATCAATCAGTATTAGAGACCATAAATGTTATGCCTAATAGCAACTACTACTTTTTTCTTCAGGAATTAGAACCAAAACCATAATCTAACATTTTTATAAAGTAACTTTGTTTACCATAACTTTCATTTATATCCTTTCACAATAATTTACAACATTTCGATTAAAAAAAAAGAAGCCAATAGATTAGAGCGGGATTGCAATTTACGATAAAAATGAAAGTTATTAGCATCTAGGACTAGTGAAAATGAAAGTTATAAGCGTCATTAGTCATATTGCAAGGATGTATCATTATTGACCAATGAATTATATATTGGATTGATAAAGTCGAATTTTTACTTATAAAGTATGATAATAGTTGATGACCACAAGAAAAGCCGGTTCGGTTCGGAAAACATCTTGTAATTCATATTTCACAAAGATTATCAATAAAAATTATAAAATTTGAACCTCAAAAGAGAGTATTCAACTTCTATACTGCGTGGCTTTACATTAATATCGACTGGGACCTACAATGTACAACATCAAACAGAGAGATGTAAGACCCTAATTTCATGCCATAATTATGAAGAGATAATTTTTCTAACGTGTTAATTAGGGCTAAAATGTCAACACAATGTCAACTGTCATGACTTATAAGGGCAATTAACTGACTTTTTAATAGCCACCCAGCAAGGTACTAAACTGTAAACGGACAATAAAAACAGGGACCGCAAGTGTAATTAATAAAGTTAAGAAACAATTTTCATACTACATACCACATACCAAAATTATGAAAATGCAACAAAAATAATTTACTAAAATATTATGTTGAAAAGCCCAGAAAGTACATTGTATAAGATTTTGCAGGATAAAAAGATTATACGACAACCCCTAAGGTAATGAACTTCCCTCTCTACAAACCTCAATAAATCTCTGGGGTTCTTTTAACACTAAACAAACTTTAAAATGGAAAATAAACAACTAGATTTGAATAACTAATGCAATAATTTTCATGAAAACACTTAAATATGTGGGTATAGGTAGCGTATTTCGTACCAGATGATGAACAAGATTGGGATCAAGGCGTATTTCGTACCAGATGATGATCAAGATTGGGATCAAGGCTGTTGTTGAGCATCCATGTATCCTGCATCAACAAGAACCTTTTCCCTTTTAGCCAACTCAATATCTTCATCAACCATCATCTTCACCAACTGCTCGAACCCAACTTTAGGTTTCCACCCAAGAACTTTTCTGGCCTTGCTTGAATCGCCTTTCAAATTATCAACTTCCGCAGGCCTGAAATACTTCTTATCGATCTCCACATGATCTTTCCAGTTCAAACCCACATACCCAAACGCCTTTTCAAGAAACTCCTCAACTGTGTGTGATTCCTCGGTTGCCACCACGTAGTCGTCTGGCTTGTCTTGCTGTAGCATCAACCACATTGCCTCCACGTAGTCCCCTGCAAACCCCCAGTCTCTTGAAGCCTGCAAATTCCCTAAAAACAGCTTGCTCTGCAGCCCGATCTTGATCCGGCCAACTGCCCGCGTGATCTTCCTGGTCACAAAGTTTTCACCTCTTCGAGGCGATTCATGGTTGAAGAGTATGCCATTGCAGGCAAAGATGCCGTATGCTTCCCTGTAGTTGACTGTATACCTGTTTGACAAACAATCTCGAATAAGCCACTGAACAACATACAAAAGTTTGATCGATGCATCAAATTTATAATCAACGGCCAGATACAGGTTACATGTACTGTATTTGTATAAAATATCCACATTATTGTCTCATCAAATACATGTTTGGCCTAGAAGTCTAGAGTCTTATCAGAGTATTAGGCTCTAGATCTAGTGATTTCACCATCATTAGATCAATCCTACTATTTCTGTGAAGTATTTTTCTCTGTTTCTAAGCATCGAAGTAAGAAAATGGCTGCGGTTCCAAACTATGATCAGAAAATTGGAAGTATCAACAAACCTCCAAGGTTGTCGGTTAATAACCACTCAACATGGAAGCTGCAAATGCAAAGCTTCATTTGTTATCAAACTTTGGTCAATGGAGATCAATCATTGACCGCCTGTGGAGATCGATCATTGACCGCCTTGATTAATGAATGGTTTTATATATAATGCAGATTGAAATACGTAATTTACAGTAAATCTTCATAACATAAACAATGTTTGTTAGGCATCTGAACTCGAAAACATATATGAACATTGACTTGTAAGATCAATCTGAAACTCTAATACTTTCACGTGTCAAGCAAATAGTGATTGGTGAACAGAGTATCTAATGTGGCTTGAAATATATGAACCGAATATACATTCATAACATAAACAATGTTTGCTAAGCCTCTGAACTCGAAAACATATATAGACTTCGACTTGTAAGATCAAGCTGAAACTTTAATACTTTCATGTATCAAACAAATTCCGATTGATGAACAATATACATGTCTGACCTAAATAACCTACAAATCTTCTAGTACTCAATAACCGTGCATACAATGTGAACTAAAACATAGCGAAATGAGATCGTTCTAGCTCAGAACAGCTCAATTTCTAGAATCCATAAACTGATCAAATTAAGTATCAAAATTAAACAAATAGTGATCGATGAACAATATAAAATGTCTGACCTAAAGAACCTAAAATCTTCTAGTAGTCAATAACAATGCATACAATGTGAACTAAAATATGAACAAATTAGATCGTTCTAGCTCAGAACAGCTCAATTTCCAGAATCAATAACAGATCAAAATCTATGAACAATATAACATGTCTGACCTTAATAACCTAAAATCTCATAGTAGTCAATAACAATGCCTACAATGTGAACTAAAATACGAACAAATTAGATTATTCCAGTTCATAACATCTCAATTTCTAGCATCAACAACCAGATCAAATCAAGCACTAAAAGAAATTAGCAGTTAATAACCAAATCGAATGCACAATTACCAATGAGCAGCGCATTTGGAAGCAGCATAAGGCGATCTCGGATGAAACGGAGTATCCTCCCCTTGCGGTGGCGGAGTAGATCCAAACATCTCCGACGATCCTGCCTGATAATACTTCACATGAGTTCTTCCAGTAGCCGTAATATGCGACCGTAACGCTTCTAACAACCGCAACGCACCAGTAGCTACCACATCAGCAGTATAATCCGGAATCTCAAACGAAACGGCGACGTGCGATTGCGCCGCTAGGTTATAGATCTCGTCAGGCGAGATCGTGTCGATCCAACGGCGGAGAGAAGAGGCGTCGGTTAGATCGGCGTAGTGGAGCTTCATACGCGCCTTGTGAGCGTTGTGTGGATCGATGTAGATGTGGTTGATCCGTTGCGTGTTGAAGTTTGAAGACCGTCGGATCAGACCGTGCACTTCGTAGCCTTTGTTTAACAGGAGTTCAGTAAGATACGAGCCGTCTTGACCGGTGATTCCGGTGATTAGAGCTACTTTTGATTTAGGTGGAGATACGGCGGTGCCGCCGTTAGCGATGGTTTCAGATCTGTCGGTGGTGGATGCCATTGTGGTTTTGACTGTGTGTGTGAGAGTTTTGACGGGAGAGGGTAGCGGTTATTTAGAAAGGGGGCGAGTGGAATCACGCGCTTGAATTGTTAGTTGTTTGCATGACAGTGCAACACTGCAACGTGCTCACATTAATCTCAGATCTCACTGTGTCGGTGACCTTATATATAAATTTGAAAATACACCCGGTTAAACTGTTTTTAAGTAAAATCTTGTATGGTATAAAAAACAGATTGTAAAACATCGATCGCTAATAATAGTGATGAGTTTTAGAAAATATAGTCGTGTCAGAGCCTGTAAGAGAATGTGGTATGAGGTTTCTTATCGATTTCTAAATGGTAATGGGTGTGATCGCTAGCCAATTCTAGTACTATGAACGGAGATGAGATAGTGACTTATCTTATGCTACGACATGGCTAGATACTTATATTTTTAACTCTTGGTCATTTCTAGTGGCAACTGGTCTTGATCATCTGTGTTGCGGGATGGGGGCGTGAAATCGTGCTAAGTAGCGACCAAACGACGATCAAAACTTGGAAAAAGCATAAAACAATATCACGAATTTTTAAAATCAAGTGACTCACATGACGTGAAACATAGACGAAGTTGAATGTATGTTGACATGTATTAAAATTTTTGAGAGGGGGTAAAGAAAATCTGAGTCAAATGTGACAATTAAACACTATGCTAAGTAGCAAATAAACGACGATCAAATCCGAAAAAAATGTGAAACAAAAACTAATATAAAAAAGAGTAAATTGCACAAAACGTCCTTTATGTTTCCTCAAACTTGCAGGTTCCAGCCTTAATGTTTAAAAGTTGCTAAAAACAACCTTTAAGTTTATTTTTGTTGCGGGTTCAATCCTTTACAGCTAACCACGTTATTTTCTTCAGTTAAGTTCCCTCACATGATCAACCAAAATGACGAATATACCCTTACATGTTATGCATGTGAGGGAACTTAACTGAAGAAAATAACGTGGTTAGCTGTAAAGGATTGAACCCGTGACAAAAATAAACTTAAAGGTTAGCAACTTTTAAACATTAAGGCTGGAACCTGCAAGTTTGAGGAAACATAAAGGATGTTTTGTGCAATTTACTCTATAAAAAAACTAAACTCATTTAACGTTGTCGCAAAATTATAAAAAGAAAAAACCAAAGTTTTATTACAAAAATATAAAATCTTAAAGTTTAACAATAATAACTACTCTAAAAGACAAAACTAAATAAAACAAAAAAATGTTAATGTTACTCAATTTGTTATGAATTAATAGATATAGACAATAACATTTGTTGTATAAGGTGTACAAAGTTAGCCTCCTTGTGATAAAATGTGTGTTTTAGACTTTGTTAAACAAAAAGTTATAAAATCTTTATCAGTTATTATCTCTCTATCATATACCAAAAGGGTATGATCATTGTGTGCAGTGTTTTTTTTCTTACCACTGAACTTTTCAAGTACACAATTGTTGTGGCTTAGGATGGCTTAACGTAGATTATGACGGATTAAGATGACTTATGGTGTACTAATGGTGTGAAAAAAAACCTTCAATGTTGGCGTAAATTAATGTATTTTTTTTAAATATTATTACTAAATTTATGCATTTCTAAACTTTGTTATTCCTCTAAATCCCACTTTTTCTCTTTATGTATGTAAACATATCCATTTGTATAGATACTAGTGTTAATATCTGTGAATTTCGCATGTTGAGAAATGATATGTTTTTTTATTTTTTGAAAAAAGAAATTACGTTTATACTGATCATAAAAAAGAAATTGTACGCATGGACTTATTATTGAAATCTGAAGTTGAACATTAAAATACAATGAAGCATCGTACTATAGATCTAAAATAACCAAAAAGATATGTAAATAAAGGAAATACATGTTTTTGGTTTAGAATATAAATTGAAAGTCTATTACTCTAATACTTCTACTTGCTGGAGCTTCGTAACCAATAACCTCGAACGAAATATTTTCGACTTCAATTATATCATGTCATCCAACAACACCGTACCTATCGTAAATAAAATATATGAAACTCTCAGTTTCATAAAGTAAATAAAACAACCAACATACTATTAATATAAATAAAGCAAAAAAGATAAATAAATGATGAAATTACATTTTTATAGTTCGAAGTATCGATAGAAAGTCTATTAATTTAATACTTATGCTTTTTGGAACTTTGTAACCAATAATCTCGACCAGTTTAATCTCCTAATAATATATCTTCGACTTGAATCATATCATACCATACAATGACACGAAACCTATTATAAACAATGTATATGAAAGAAAATATATTAGTAACATATTGAAAAATGTAGTAAACGCTAAAATAAAATTAATCAATAATATGAGTAATGCATTGACAAACCTTGTTTGACCATCAATATTCTATCTGCGGAGCTTCATAAGCCAAGTATTTCCATCAAGAACTTTGATATTCATTTCAGATAATTTATCTAAAACACCTAAGTCAGTAATTAATTTTGAAAGGATCTACATTTGATAACACAACAATTAAATGTTATTACAAAGGACAAACAGTAAAAAAATAATGAAAGAAAACATAGGATAGTATTACCAATTGAAGACAGGAACAAGATTACGTTGATGTGCACTTCAAGCCTATAACATACTTAATTTATGATTCAAACCCATTGTAAATTCGTAAGGTTTGACATAATTCAATCCTTAAGTTATGATTCCAGCTTTTTTCAGCTATTTGGTGGCGAAGCTCGCTCCTCATATCTGACACATGATCAACATTAACAGCCTAATACGTAATAGTAGTAATAGAAAAGTATCTTGAAATAATAAAGAAAATGCAAGCATAAAACTTATGAATATTTTGAAGTTTTAATCGAGTAAATTAGATCAATTTTGAAAAAGACTCGTTTCATCCAAACCTGTTTTAATCGAGTTAATCACACCACAAATTACCTTTTATTATAAAATAAAGTTTCTGAAAATCTCAAACACGTTGTTAATGGGTCGAAACCCAAAATGTCTATTTGGTGCACACAACCTCATAAGCATTTAGATTATTGTTATTATATCAAGTTTTTTTTTCTTCATGTTTAACAGATTAATATATTTTATAATGTTTTGAAGTAGAGATGGCATAATCGGGTTTTATTATTACCCGGAACCGGTTCCAACCCGGAACCGGTTCTGCTTGGATGTCATTGGAACCGGGTATGGTGTGGAACCGGGTCCTGTTCCTACCCAGGTTCACACCCAAGAATATGGAACCGTGTAGAACCGGGTACGGGTATTATGGAACCGGGTATGGTGTGGAACCGGGTATGGTGCGGAACCGGTTCCTGATAGTGTTCGGAACCGGTTCCTGACAGTAAAAAGCTGACTTTACTGTTCAGAACCGGTTCTGAACAGTAAAAACCTGACTTTTACTGTTCAGAACCGGTTCCTTATAAAATGTTACCGTGGAACCGGTTCCTGATTAAAAAATCGTTTTTTTTTTTTGCATATAAACCCCTTCCTACTTACCGGTTCCTGATAAATGTTATCGTTGGTGTTTTAATAAAGTTTGTGTAATGTTTCTTTCTATTGTGTTTGTTATGTTTGATTTTTATTATTAGTTACATTGATAAATAAAAATAGTAACAATAATCGGTTAAAATTAAAAAACAAATTAATCGGTTACAATATATAAAAAAAATTAACCGGTTACAAAAAAAAATAAAAAATTACTCAGAACCGTTCTAGTAAGATTCTATTTCTTTGATCGTTTACTAGCGGCAGGTGCAACACTTTCCGACGAGTTTCTCTTAGGTGCGGGTACCTCGGTACATTCGTCGTCCGAATCGTTAGTCTCCACTTCTTCGTCGTCTCCTCTTCGTCAACAATTTTATGCTCTAACTCAACTTCATCTTCTAGACTAGTTTTATGTTGAACACGATCAACGGCATCCAAATGGTCCTTTAAGCATATTGCCATCTCTAGCGATTCCGGAGTTAGTCTTGTTCTTCTAATTGACAAAACCCTGCCACTAAGAGAAAACACACTTTCCGAAGCTACCGTGGAAGCTTGGACCGTTAGTATATCACGAGCCATGGTGGCTAGAATCGGGTATTCGGATTCTTTCGATTTCCACCATGCCAAAACATCAAATTTCCTATACTCCTCGGTGGTAATAGTAAGCGAATACTGATTTTTTTATATCTCCCAAGTTCACTTGTTGGTTCACTACCCCTTTGTTGTCTAGCGGTCTCGTCTCTAACGACATTCAACATGGTTATAAGTGGATCCCGCTTGTTTCATCGTTAGAGGCCGTGGACCGAGACTCAAACAAATTTGTATGATTTTTTTCACCATATTTTTTTAAATAATGATCATAAAGTTTGGCCATACACTCATTGAATATTTTTTTTGTTTTTGCTTTTAAAGTTGGATCCTCCTCATGCATATCCAACTTGTCATAAATTTCATCAATTAAAGCTTCAACACCCGGTACGTTTAAAGCTGGATTTAAAGCAGCGGCACATAGAAAAACGGGTGGTAATTCTAAAAAATATTTTTAAAATTTTTGAATCATTGGTCTCGTCATATTCCTTAACATGTCACTAGAATTTTCAAACTTTTTAAAATTAGTTGTTATCAAATACAATTGGTCCACAACTTTAGAACTAGTAGAATAATAAACACCGGAAATCAAAGTCGTTGTAGTTTTAAAAACTTGTAAAAAAGTACTTAGGTTATTAATATTTTCCCAAGCCGTGTCGGGAAAGGGGACGACAAGGTACTCATCACTTAAAGTTGTATGAAAAAATTTTAAAGTGCCCATTTGCTTTATAGCCATTTCAAACATATGACAAGTTGAATTTCAACGAGTCGGTATATCCCAATTCGGTCAAATAATTTTTTGGTTGACATCTTTACAAAGTTTTTTATATTCTTGATATCTTTCTTTTCCACTTTTGAAAACATCTTGGAGCATAGCTCTAAATGCTATAATAAAATCCGATACAAATTGATCTTTTAAACCGGTTTGCACTACTAAGTTAATAATATGTGCAACACATCGTGTGTGAAAAAAACACCATCAAGTATTGGTTTGTATTTCAACTTTAATTTTTCAATCGCCGTTGTGTTGTTTGAAGCGTTATCAAAGGATATTGAAAAAAATTTATCTTCTAAACCATATTTAATTATTGTGCCATTTATAATTTTATAAATATTTTCTCCCGTATGAGGAGAAGGAAACTCGTCAAACGCAATCGTACGCTTCATCATTTGCCATGTATCGGGATCAACCCAATGAGCGGTGACACATATGTACGATTCCGGTAAACCATGTGGAGCCGACCACACATCACTAGTTAGGTTTACACTAGTTTTTAAATTCTTAAAAAAACAATTAAATCTTTTTTTGCATTTTCCCATAAACTTAAACAAAGACTTTAAAGTGCGACGACTTACATGTTTATAGCGAGGTTGTAGCGTCTCCCGAATAAGATTTGTAAGACCGGGGTCGTCGAAGTGTCCAAACGGCAACGCTTTTTGTATCACCAACTTCGCCATTCGATCGCGAGCTAATTTTTGCTCATAACGAAAAATGGTACCATCTTTGGATAGTGGAACTTGACCGGATGTCATTTCCTTTAAAACTTTGCAATACTTATTAATATGCTTCGTTAACGTTGAGTTTGATTCCTTGGCTAATAACGATCCACAATGTTTACATTGAGCTTTTTGCGAGCCGTCACTCATCTCGACCAAATCCCAATTGCTCCAAACTTCCTTACCGCGATTATGAGACAATGTTCCAACCACATATGGAACCGATTGATCTTGAGGAACATTGTTAACGGATTGGAATTTGCGTTTTTGGAACTCTTTGAGGCCATTTGTTGATTAGAATGTGAAAAAGAACAAGAATGAAATGTAACAAGAAGAATAGATATGAGAAATTGTGTGCTAAACAATAGATTTCAAAAAAATATATAAGAATCGGTTCTAACGGTCAGGAACCGGTTCCAACGGTAACATTTTTAACGGCTATAACCGGTTCCAACGGTAACATTTTTAACGGCTATAACCGGTTCCAACGGTAATATTATAACGGTCAGGAACCGGTTCCACGTAGGAACCGGGTACGGGTAGGAACCGGGTACGGTTAGGAACCGGTTACTACCCGATTCAAATGGTAAAATTGTGGAACTGGGTTGGAACCAACGGGTATTTTGAACCCGGAACCGGTTCTACTTACTGTCGGGTAGGAACTGGAACCGGTTTCAGTTCGGTTCTACCGGTTCGGGTTCGGAACCGGTTTTTATGCCCATCTCTATTTTGAAGTGGTAAAAAAGTGTGGGTCAGCCTGATCAACCCCCTTATAACCCACTTTAAAACTTGTTTCAATCTACACATGTTTTGACCCGGTTATGAATTACCCAGCCCACCTATTCTGAACTTGTGCAACAGAAATAAGCAACTAGAGATGGGCATAAAAACCGGTTCCGAACCCGAACCGGTAGAACCGAACTGGAACCGGTTCCAGTTCCTACCCGACATTAAGTAGAACCGGTTCCGGGTTCAAAATACCCGTTGGTTCCAACCCGGTTCCACAATTTTACCATTTGAATCGGGTAGTAACCGGTTCCTACCCGTACCCGGTTCCTACCGTTGGAACCGGTTCCTGACCGTTAAAACGTTACCATTGGAACCGGTTATAGCCGTTAAAATGTTACCGTTGGAACCGGTTCCTTAACAGTAAAAGTCAGGTTTTTACTGTCAGGAACCGGTTCTGAACAGTAAAAGTCAGGTTTTTACTGTCAGGAACCGGTTATCAGGAACCGGTTCCGCACCATACCCGGTTCCACACCATACCCGGTTCCATAATACCCGTACCCGGTTCTACACGGTCCATATTCTTGGGTGTGAACCCGGGTAGGAACCGGACCCGGTTCCACACCATACCCGGTTCCAATGACATCCAAGCAGAACCGGTTCCGGGTTGAAACCGGTTCCGGGTAATAATAAAACCCGATTATGCCCATCTCTATAAGCAACTGGCTAATTTCCATCATAACTGATCCTTATCTGAATGTAATATTTCTATTAATTTTATCTCTAATTATATAGATATGTAGTGTGTCAAGTATCAGTACATAATTTAAATTAAATCAATAACTGTCTGTCTAGGTTTAAAAAAAAGGAATATATGAGGTTTTGTAGTGTGTCAAGTATCATCTGAATTAACCACCTCTAATCAGAACTAATAACCTGTATCTACTTTAAAGGACTAAATTTATTAGTTTTAAATGTACCAATAATACATAACAGTGCAACATATTATAAGTCAATCTTTTTGAATTACACACCAGAACATACAGTTCTCTTCTTCCTATCTAGTTCTCTCTCTGCAATATCTCCGATTGTTTTTTCAGGCAAGTGTTCAAGTCCGGCAGTGCGCTGTTGCTGCTTCGGACCGACGTACCCTGGGAAGAGACGTCGAATTTGTTTAAGGGAATTGTGTCAAACGCAAGCCCGGTTCACTGTTTCAAGATCCCATCCATCGATCCACCTACCAGATGTGTATTGAATGTCAAACTTTTAACATTACCATAACATGAAAGTTGCATCAAGTGCATCTTTAGCCATGCTGAAGTTTGATTAAATTCACCAAAATACCAAGTCAGCATAAACATGGTATGTTAAACTTGATAAATGATAAGCATGAATTACCTGAGAAGTAGCTAAAAATGAAACTCATTAATACACTATCATAGTCATTCTTTTGCTTCAATAACATTGCATAACTAAAGAAAACAATTATACACACATACACATTAGGCACATTTTTTGCTAGCAATAGTCTTCCGGATTCACTGCAAATAACCACCAAACGATCAGCCAACAATAGTTATGATTCACTGCAAATCATTAAAAAAAAAAAAAAAAAAAACCTCAATTAATCATCAAATTAAAAATCTAATATGACATAACACTTCAATTTATATGATCCATAAGTACAAAAATAATATAAAATACAAAAGAATGTTCCATTGGATAATCTAAAATATTTATGGAACTTAAAGAGGATTATGAAGCTTTTTTTTCTATGTAGTATGTTGATTTTAAAATAAAATTTTTATTTCTTTGCAGTAAATGATAAAGAGAACATAGATCAACTGATTAGAATGATAAAATAACTATCTTTAATCGGAACTATTGTTAATTTAACCTTGATTCGAATTGATGGAATGAAGATCTTAGAATATTCGTAAAGAGGCAACATAGAGAGAAGGAGGAGAATGAGATACACCCTAGAATGTGAGGGAAAGAATGATAGCCGCCGGGTTACATGGGAACAAATTTTGACCCGTTTTAGTAAAGTGGGTAGTCCAAACTGGATGCACCAAAGGGATTTTTGGTGTTCTTTTGGCGGGAAAACAAAAAGTTGAGGCCCTAGATAGATGCCATCTGTCTTCTAATTATGAACTTTGTTAGGTAGGATAGATGTGGTGATCAGTTATCAATAATGTCGATAAACAGCAAGCCCACAATCGTTGTCACAATCAAACTTTGAAGCGACTGATGGAACAAATTTGAAGATTAAGAATGAGATCGAATGATAACAAATCAACTACACATTCCATGACAAGGAATGAACATGATATTATCTAAAGTGTATAACTTCATAAACAAAAAAAATGTTTATAGATGATATTTATAAACTCAAATGGCTTTGATATATGAAGTTTTTTTGAACATATTTTTATCAAATAAAATCAGAGAAATCTTCTTAAAGGGGAACACTTTCAAACCTAAAACAAGTCAAACTACATTGCTTTATACAATCTTTGAAAGTGGAAAGAGACAAGATGTCAAATGAGTTTTACAAATAAATATATGTTAACATTTTAAGCATCTATCTCTCTAGACAATTCTCAAATCAAAATCCCATATTTTTATTGTGATTAAAGCTTGCTAAAATAGTCAAAATCAATGGCTTTTACATGTCTCAGTGTATCTATTTAAGGGCAAAACAAGACAGGAGGAATAGGGTTGATGCATGTGTAACTTTTATGATACTTTTGTAAGTTGAACACAAGGAAGAAGTGTATGTTACCTAAAGAGAGAAGTGAATGGTGAGAAATTTGTAACTCTTGATCGAGGATCAAGGAGTGGATCAAAGCGACTATACATCGTGGTGTTTGTGTCTGGTGTATTTTTATTCCTTGTTATTATGCTCTACTTACATTTATCTTTGATTCCAAAATAAATCTTTCTAAACTCTTTAAAAATCAATAACAACACATTCGCCTACTTTAGGCATGACCGGTACACGCAAAAACATTGTCGCAAGCGCTGTGTACCGGCTGAGATTGGCTCATTCATTTTTACCATTTCAACCATTTTAACTAGCTTTTATGATTTTACCATTATCAATCTTAACAATAATTGAAATGTTGTCCCTAAAGGTCCACTATGACTTATATTCGTCACTAATTCTACATATATAATTACTAGAAGAAGAAACTTGCCCCTCATTTCTCATGCTATGTCGTAACGTAGTGATCAAATTGATTGTGGGGGTGGCTGAATTATTGAAAAAAATAATGTGTGGTCATTTTTCGTTTGTTTTTCGAAGTAATTAATAGTGAGGGACATGCCTATTTTTCCCATAAGTTGTAGGGGTAAAAAGACGAAATCAAAATACTTCTTTTATTCTCTTAACTAGATAAAAGTGGTTTAGGATACACATTGGCGGCGGATCTAGAAAACTTTCATAGGGGTAACGTTTTAAAATAAGGGGGTAAAGAAATCGAAAAAACGTCAAATTTTTCCAAAATTTACACTACCGCCGGAGCGTCAAGGGGTAGCGGAGACTACCCCTAAGTATATGGTACATCCGCCCCTGAGCATACATACTTTGTGATGACTCTTAAAAACTTAACATTTGACTAACTCAATTTTGGATATGCTTTTATATATGTTTTAAAGAAGAGTAAAATACCTGAATAGTTCTTGTAGTTTGTCAAAATTTCACTTACGGTCATCAACTTTCTAAAATTACACTCTTAGTCACTATGATTTGACAAATTATTACTCAGATAGTCCCTAAAGCAGATAAAGGCTAGTTTTTGGTGTTAAATGAATATAAATTAACTAAAATACCCTTATCATTAAGCAATGACTTAAATCTAAAAAAATATATAAGTATATAATAAATTAAGTAGGACCCACAAAAATGCAAAAAATCAAATCCTAATTTGAATGTGAATTTTTAATTGGTTAACATAAACATTTGTTCCCTCTGCCTTAAAAGGATTCCTTCACTGTAATAAAGAACAAATCGCTGGAAAATCGTGAATCAGAACATAGTGTTTCAGATTTGAAAAAAATTCATGAATCGTTAATGAGGGTAGGAGATCCATGGAGATAGTGTTGGTGCGGTTGTGATGCTTCAGCTGCCGGTGATGGACTTGCCGGAGAAAAAAACGGAATCATCGGTAAGGGTTGCAGGTGCTGGTGGGAGGGTGACAAGCAGTGGCGGACCCAGATTTTTTTTCCAATGGGGTCAATTTTTTTCGGTATTCAAAATTTTCATAACAAAAAATTAAAATTTCGGGTTGGTCCTCGTTCGGATCAGAGCGAGGTTTTTTAAAAAGGAAAAACAGGCTGTACAAGGATTGAATTCATGACCCCTTGTTCATAATGAGGGGGATTTACTACTACACCAGCTTTCCTTTTCTTTCTGTGGTGTCCACCTAATTGTATCTATGGGGTTCTTATACAATTTAATATACCGAATCTACTAATTTTTTTTAAACCACTACCCGACCCACTTTATGTGGGTTCGCCCCTGGTGACAAGGGTTTTCGAGGGTGTGGGGGTAGGGGTGGTCAGAGGTGAGGCAGAAGAAACCATGCTGGTGATGTGTTAGTGGGCAGCGGGGTGGTGGTGGTGATGGTGGTCGTTGTCATTTTACATGGACTAAACCAGAAAACTAACCTCTATTCGCTTTAGGGACTATCCGAGTAACAATTTGTCAAACCACAGGGACTAAGAGTGTAATTTTAGAAAGTTGAGGCTATAGATGAAATTTTGATAAACCATAGGGAATCCGAGCATTTTACTCTTTAAAGAAAACATAAAATATAGTTTGCATACTTGAATAGAAAATGGATCAAGAAAGGAGTTCTTGATTCCTAATAGCACATATTATTTCGATTGTTTGCTAGCATGTTTTAGAGTTTGAGCATCTTAAACGGTGTTTGAAAATAATGTGACGTCCATATGAAGGAAAAGAAAGGAGACGGAAATGTGAGGGACTTAGAACGAAACTCTGTGAGTCATGTGTGACACTTTCACATTATAACAATACAAGGGTTCCCTCAAAATTTTCAATTGGAGGATAAAACTCATCATCGGAATTCTTCAAGAACAAGTATGTGTGTGTGATGAATTCGTGAACTAGATATTTGACCAAAAGGAAGATATTTCGAATTTAGGGTTATGGTCTAGTAATTGCAATCAGACAATTTTCCTTGACCCCCTCTATGAGGTGTTACCCCTTTGGAATCCCCATTACTTGAAGGCTAGGTTCCCGAATAAAATAAAAGCATAACAAACTCAAACAAGCATCTCACAATCTCCTAACTATTTGATGCATATTATGATACACTTTGGTCAACAAGTCAATTCGATTACACTAATAGTCAACAAGAAACAAATTCATCTAGATGAATTCTGATGAGCAATAAGAGCAGAGGGTGGATAGAAAAAAAGGTTATACCCTTTGTCAAAGTGATTGAACTTTTGTAAGGTTATACCCTTTGTAAACCCTCAACAAATGTATATGTTAACATTTTACCAAGTTAGTGTACAAACCTCATTTATTTAAGATTTATCTAAGGGCTTGACCATATTTCAAAGGTCAATACAAACTTCATTTCTTTAAAAACTGTAAAAGCTAACCATCCTTGTATCATCAATTGTTTCTATGGATAAATCACAGGCTGAATCCAATCCAATCCGGGCAATATAAATATCTTCCGATTAGTACTACTATCATGTGCAAGGCACATGACTAGACTTAATAGAAAAAATTAATGCTCAAGGACTTGAAATGCGAGAACATACCAACATAAATGATGATTTATGTAATTTCCTTAGTTGAAGAATGTATTTTGCAATTTGGTCGATAAGTGTAATTTACTCTTATATCTATATGTGTTTGACCCAACAATCTCATAGTACATAAACATAAGTTTGGTGGCCTTGTATGAATGACTAAAGTTTTACTTAGTGAAATCTACTATGTTGATCTAACATATGACCACTGATGCAGGATTATCTACAAGTTTAAATAGAAGATTATCTTTTAGTATTTATTTGTTTGAACTTTTGATCTTTTATTTAGTTTCTTATTTAAATTGTATTCCCAACTATAAAAAAGGATCTAGGGTTTATTGTTTATGCAGTTTTTGACTGAATTTTATTGAAAAGAACTTTGTTCTTGGTACCTTTGGTTCATATTAGAGAGTTTGATTATTGAATTGTTTTTGAGCTATTTGAATGCTCCCGTAACTGCATCAATCACCTTGTAGTCTTTTACATAGCCCCTAAGTTTATACACGAACCAACATACAACAAAAGTGTGATAATCATTTTACAAGTATATCTTATACAACTTTCATCATCATATCTAATCATGAGTTGTAGAGGCCTAGAATGATCCTACAATATGGTTATTGGTGTATGTCACGTGACCTGACTCAAGTGTGAGAATAAGGCTTTGCCTTTCTAAATGGTGAGGATTCAAGTCTTCTGGTTGTCATAAAAAGTGTAATGTAGGAATAAAGTCAGAGAGCGTGTGAATTGTCGTTAAAAAAATAAAAGATATTTGAACGGGCCTAACTCCCATAAGAAGTGCCTCCTTTATAATCTAGGTTGGAGACTTGTGAGCACTATAACAAGTGACACTATGAATTACTAGTTATGTCAATTAGTAACCTTTGTCCGCCCAACATTGATTTAGATTGTAGACTGGATTTCGTTTGAACCATCATTAGTATGGACGACAATATAAGTTTCAACCCGAACCATTGTCACTGTAGATAGTAGAATCGTATTTGTGCATATCATCATTGGTCGACATGGTAGCGTGTGGTGTTGGGCAGGGGCGGACCTATCTTATGGGAAGGGGTAGCCTCCGTTACCCCTTGGCGCTCCGGCGGTAGTGTAAATTTTGGAAAAATTTGACATTTTTTGACGCTTTTTCAATTTCGTTACCCTTTTTTTATAAAACGTTACCCCTACCAAAATTTTCTAGATCCACCACTGGTGTTGGGTCAATGTTGCTAGGTCCGTTTATCTGGATGCTACATCATCTGCGAATTATTAAAACTTACTTTTTGATGTAAATAGTGTAAAATTTGATACATGTCATATCCTGAAATTATGTTTTAAAATCATAGTATATTTTAAAAGTTTGTTACATAACGTAAAAGTTAAAAGTCAAGTTCTGCGTTGTATTTATGCTGTTAAAATAACTTAAAAAGATGTATTAATTTTCTTTTTCTTGTTTTAGATAAATCACTTCTTTTTCTTCTTTTAGATAAATCACTTTTATTATAAGGAGCGTATAATTGACTATACCGAGGCTAGTTATTGACTAATTAAACCTACTGTATTTACAATATGATCTATTAAAATGTGTAAAAGTTGTTTGCAATAAAAAATATTTATTTTGAATACAACTCTATTTTTAATATTATTTATATTGAAATGTTTGAGGAAGTTAGAGTACAACAAGTTTGTACATTTGTATCTATAATCCGACCTATCATAGCATATGCAAAAGGTGTTTACGATAAAAAAAAATACTTTATTTTGAATCAACTTTAATATTAAAAAAATAAAAATGAATATAGATATGCATTTAGATTTTAAAAAATTAACCAATAAAAAATATTAAAGAAAAATAAAGTTCAATGATAAATGAAATCTTATTAAAAAATTAAATGGCTTAAAGTTGTATGTCATCATGATGGGCCAAGTTAATATTTATGAGTTGTAAATTTTTTATATACAGCTTTGTTTTCAATCAAATAAAATTTATATTATGGTGTTGAGTAAAATAAATAAAGTATATTTAGAAATTTGAAAAAAATATAACACAGAAAAGTTATTAAAAAATTATAAATTTAAATGACAAATAAAATATCACTAGAAAAGTAAATGAGTTAAAAGATTTAATCCACCTCCCCTGATTATTTCTACATTCTATTTCCTTATTACTTATCACCACACATCACCGTCATTACTACTTATTACCGTCGTCATTAACCACCGATTTTATTTTTTCGTTTTCTCCTGTCTACCAAACAATATAAAACAATGATTCATTTCATGCTCACATGGTAACCAAACAAAACAATAGAATAGTAATGATCCATTTAATTTCTTTGTCCATTCTTTTACTTTATCCATTTTATTCCATCGTCCATTCCACTACCCTATAACAAACAAATCCTAAGGATTTGGAAGCCTCCAGTTTAGAAATGTATCCAAGAATCATCCAACCCATTTATCATTTGGAAGGGTATATGATCCGAGTTGGTTACTAAAAATCATGGTTTCCTCTTATCCAATGTTAAGGTCTTGTTTGACTTGGACTTTTAGGAGCATATAAGATTTACAAAATATGACCTATCCACCCATACACTCACTTCCACCATCTCCCTTCATGTGGGGATGAGAGTATTGACAGTGTATCGAACCGGTACCAACCGTAATATACCGATAGCGAAAAGGAGCTAAACTTTAAACCGAATACCCTGGATTGTAGCGTCATGGTACCTATCTCTTTAAAAATATAGCTAAAAATCTCTAAAAGCTAACAACCAATATCGCTAACGCCAGTGTTCAGTTGCTACAATTTTGATATTGTACCGGTACGATACCGCATTGATATTCGACAAGAAAAGCTCATCCCTACGGTCACCTTCCCCGACCACATCCAACCATATCCCCTTGTCCACATCTGATCATCACCATGCCGGCATCCCACTTCAGGAGCTGATGGAATTATTAAAATTTGACGATAAAAAATATTTTTTTCTTAAACTATAAATTGTTAAAATCTGACGATAAACACATAAAAGATCAATATACCTTTGCACCCTTTCGTTATTTTTGAAATAGATTAACAAAAAAATGTTTTTATTAACGGCTTCTAATCTAACCTGTTGTATCCATCTTATACCTTATTGTAGAGATTGAACCTCTAGTTTTTTTGTATTTTTAACAAGAAATTAATATACTCTTAAATACTTAAACACCCCTATCTTACAAGATTTAAATATTTTATCTCATAAGAGTGAAAACACTTACCATTGCAACATGTCAAAAAATAAAGAATAATGAATGTTAATAATTATAACTATTAGCCGTTGGTCAACAACGGTCCCAATTTCAAAAATAATCAGTAGTGGTTCCACATTTTCACGTACTGTAAACCAATGGACCTTTACTAACAGAACCTTAATTTATTTTTGTCTCATTTTCATTTTCTGTTAGTAAAGGTCCATTAGTTTACAATATGTGAAAAGGTGGACCACCACTGATTATTTTTTAAGTTGAAACGCCAACAACTAATAATTAGGATTATTAAAATGAAGCTGAGACTGTTGTCGGCCAACAACTAATAATTGGGATTATTAAAATCCATTATTACAAAAATGTAAATAGTTGATATTTTTACTCGTTTACCCTTAATATCATATTCATTTACACAATGATTGATATTTACTTATGGAACTTAACTTAATATCATATTCACTTATACAATGCTTATATTTTTTTAAACGACAAATTTTGATCATTGAAGTATCATCTTGTCATCAGTGAAATCACCCGATCATATCTATATTCACTAGGTATAATGCATATACACCAATTTAGAAAGAAACCCAATAAATATGAGAAAACTATCTCTTATAAAAATCGAACTCAAGACCTACTGATCCAAAAACTTTATTTACACACAATATGTCACTAAACTATAAAGCCATTACGTAGAGAATGCTTATATTACCACCAAATTGATGGAACTTAACTTCCAAATTAAGCCTACCTTTGTCCCAACCCTAACCCTAGTTAAACTCCAATTGCTCAACCACTTCTATTTCTTACACTTTTCTTCCTGATCTTTCTGCAAACCTTTATGATCATGAACAATCACCATTTCCCTCAACAAAACCTGATAACAATCGATCTCAGCTAACCTTTCCCACTGACCCAATTTCTGTAAATCCCCAAAACCATAATGCTATTGAATCTGAAACCCCTAAATTCATTCACCATAGCCACCATGTTAGGTTTCTCACTCCTCATCTTCTTCTGTTACATCCTCTTCAATTTCCCATCTGCCACCACATCCCAGATCCCAATTCCCAAAAGTCAACCCCAAAGTCAACTCCAAACACCCCCCCAATCTGACCCATTCAAGAACCTGTTGGGTGCTTTCAAGAAGTGGGATTCCGAAGTGGGTTGTGCTAATTTTAAGCAAAAACATGTGGGTTTGGTGAAAAGAGATGAAAAGCCTTCATCTTTGCAGGTGGGTGTGGGTGAAGATCAGTGTGGTGAGTTGAAGATGGATCATGTGGGTGTGTTGGTTAAAGGGTGGACTTGGATTCCTGATAATTTGGATAATTTGTATTCGTGTCGATGCGGGTTGAGTTGTTTGTGGACTAAATCTTCTGTTATGGTTGATAAACCGGATGCAGTGTTTTTCGAGACCACCACACCGCCTTTTCGGGTAACTGTGGTTACAGTTTTTATAAGTATTTTGTGTTGTTGCATGATTTGTGATTGTGGGATCTAGTTTTGTGATTGTGGATTAGATTTGGTTGTTTATAGATATATAATTGGCATAGTTTGTTGTTGATATTGATCTTGAAAATGTTCCTATTCTGATCATTTATGTTCCTGCTGTTCTTAGGGTCTGTTTGTTTCAGCCCTTGATGGTCTCTTAATGGTTTAGACCGCTTACTGATTCGGCCCTTAATGGTTTAGACTGTTTGTTTTGCGAGCAGATGTCTGAATGGTTTAGACTTTTGCCTTTTATCTGAATTGGTAGACATTTGCCTTTGAATGGTTAAGCATTATACTAAGTCTGAATGGTTAAGACCTCTTATCTGAATTGGTCAGACATTTACCTCTGGATGGTTAAGCATTATACGGGATCTTAATGGTTTAGACCTCTTGCTAGTTCAACACTTACCCATTCAGAAGTTGCCAAACAGCCCCTAAGTTTTAAGCATATGATACCTTCTTAGTTGTGGTTATGTAGTCTATGCAAATCTAGTATTTTTGTGGATGAATGGTTTGTTGATATGTACTTTTTAGTTTGGTGGTTCCAAATGGCTTAAAGTCATGAAATCTATGTAGTTAAAGGTGGCATAGAACTGTAAGAAATCGTGTGTGCTTGCTATTGTGTAGTCATTATTTTCTATATACATTCTCTTTTTATCAATATTTGTTAGTTTTAGCTCAAAGCCACTTATTTTTCTTTTTAAATCTTTCTAGAGACGCACTGGAGATCCACTTCGAGTGTACATGGATCTTGAGGCGGGCAGAAAAAAATCCGGTTTCGAAGACGTTTTCATCAGTTATCATGCCAAAGATGATGTTCAGTCAACTTATGCCGGTGGCCTCTTTCACAATAATCGTAATTATCATCTTTCTCCCTCTAAAAACAACGTAAGTTGCCCTACCACATTTTTTTACTTTGTATAGAATTATATAGAGAAGACAATCTCGACCCATTTGAATATAACTGGATCGGTTCAGGTTATATTTAACTCAACGGTTAAAAGAAAAATTATTACCGAAAAATTTATAAATGTCATACAAAAGGTATTTCGGGTCGGGCCAATCTGGCCCGTTCTGGCCTGTACCGTAAGTGGCACGTTATGACCCGACCCGTTACCCAAACCTTCCAATTTCTAATCTGCCACTTTTGCCAACTCTAGTAACAATAATAATCATAAATGTTTATTGGGCTCACATTTACCAGGATACCCTCGTGTATTGGTCGTCATCACGATGCCTTCCTCAAAGAAACCAACTTGCAAAGCGCATACTCAGCTTGCTGCCACATCATTCATTCGGTAAATGTTTAAACAACATGGGCGGTCTCGATATGGCCCTATCTCTATACCCCGAGTGTGCAAAAGACCCGAACGCATCACCTCAATGGTGGGACCATCTACACTGCGCCATGTCACACTACAAGTTCGTTCTAGCAATCGAAAACACCTACACCGAGAGTTACGTAACCGAGAAGTTGTTTTACGCGTTGGATTCAGGGGCGGTCCCTATATATTTCGGTGCACCAAATGTGATGAATTTTGTACCTCCACATTCGATTATTGATGGCCGCAAGTTTAAGTCCATGGAGGAACTCGCTGATTATGTGAAGGCACTTGCGAATGATCCGGTAGCTTACGCGGAGTATCATGCTTGGAGACGGTGTGGTGTGTTGGGTAACTATGGGCTTACACGGGCCGCCAGCCTGGACACGTTGCCGTGTCGCCTCTGCGAGGCTGTTAGCCGAAGAGGTGGCAGAGATGCTACAGGTTCTTGATAACTGTATGTGATTTGAGTGGGTGTAAAGATAATTCATATATGACCTATTTTTGGTTTAAAGAGTTTTTAGGCAGAAAATATCAGGCAATAAGTGTTTGGTATTAAGAACTCCAGTTTTGAGTCCATTTGATGTGTTATATAGAAATTTATGATGTAGATTTGAGCAGAACAGTGTACAAAACTTGAGATTTCTTTTCTTGTTTGAGGCAACAATTTGTTTCTTGATTGTGAAAACTTAAATAGTTTTATTTCTAAAGTTAATTATCAATATAACAGTAAAGTTTTCTGATCATATATAAAATGTTGGTCACATAGAAGTCAGAAAAAAGAAATATGGTCTAGGCGTGTTATTGAATTGAACGTTTAATAAATGGTTTGATGAGAGCTTCTTTTTGCTCGCTTATTTAATAAACGAATAGACATGAACACAAATTAACAAATATGAACAAGAACGTATATCCCATTCGTTAATTTAGATTCGTAAACGTTCATTTATATTTATTTAGGTTTCATTTAAATCTATTTATCACCACTGTTCAGTTTAAAATCAATAAGCATTTCAGATTTTAGGTTTGTTCACTGATTTTCAGATTTTGGATCCTCCAATTAATCCTTATCTTGTTCATTTATCTTCATTCGTGTTTGTGTTCATCTTCATTTGTATTTATTTGCGTTTGTTTATATTCATTTATGTTCTTTTTGTTCGCAATATATATTAATAAATAGCGAACACAAACATGTTCATTTTCTTATTGAATGGACACGAACAAGAAAATTTGTTCATTCAAGTGTCCATGTTTGGTTAAGAATAAACGGACAAACACAAACAAGTTATCGTTCATTTCGCTAATCATCCCAACTTAACCAAGTATAAAGCCGAATCTACTAAAGTTCACAACCATTATAACAGTCCCAAGTGTTCTGCTAAACATACAGAATTTATACACACTGCTTCAGTTTTAGAAGCTAAACACACATCTATATCCTATACATACATCCATTTCATATCAAAATCCAACACCACCAAGAACTCTTAAGCCGGTTTCCATACGGTAAGCACCTCTTGAAACATCTCCTGGATTAACTCCCGCTCCGCACTCCTAAAAAAGTCGTTAACTTCATCTCTAATATCATATATCTTCCCAAAATCAAACAAATAAGTCAAACAACCCTTCTTCAACTTGTCAAGTTGGTAAAGCCATGCTTCTTGCAGCCTCTCGAGAACATTACCCGTGTTTATATCTTCTAACAAACTTTCCTCACACAAATCTTTCAAGTTTGAAATCGCGTACTTGTTTGCCGCACCTAAGAGCGCGAGGCGGTGCTTCCAGAAGTCCTCTTGTACAATGGTTCCGTACAGGTACGAGAGAAGTGCGGTGCACGATTCGAGTGACATGTCTTTGATGTTAATGGTGGATGATTCTTTTTCCTGGAGGTTGTGTTGGAACATGCTGTGGAAAACCGGTGAACTTGCGGAGAGAATTGCTTTGTGAGCTTTTAGGGCTCCGTCACATGTGTTGATGATGACGTCAGCATCGATTGAGTCGTGAAGCATGCGAGATAGACAAAGGAGAATGCTTTCGTTTGCTGATGATCTCAGCATTCCGTCGTTTGGCCATATTGAACTTGCTTCTTCACCCTGCAATGAAATTTCAGATCTTTGTAGTTAATATTGCGATACATCACCGATAATCGGTTATCGATCCCCTAGTGAGATATCGGTGCAAAGATCGGTCAGCATATTGGTACCGATAATATCGGAGATATTGACCGATATGTCACCGCTTTTCCCGATATCAGTACCTTTCTTCTTAGTTCTACCATTCGTCTTTCTTCTTATTGATGCTATTAGTGTTTTAAGTCTTAATTGTTAGTGTTTTAAGTCTTAATCAGTTCCTAGTTGCTACAATTGTTAGTGTTTTGCAAGTTGCAAAAGGTTAATTTGTTAATGGCAGGAGAGTATACTTAATTGTTAACGTTAAATTGCAATGTATATAAATTCAGCATGATATTAAAATTACCGATATCCCACCGCGATTACCGATATCTCAAATATTGGTCCTTGACTGATATCCGATTTTTTACAGCATTAACTACTTAGTTTCAGATGCTTTGGTAATGTAAAAACTAAAAACCCTAGATGTGGCAGTATAACCATGAAATGTCATCAAATCAAGATGCTTACGTTAACCGAATAAATCTGCAAGTCAAGAAACTCGACATCGATGACGAAACGACCGTGGAAAGTTGAATCAACAGGCCAGACAAAGTCTTCACTTGTTCGAAGAAGTCTTTCGTGTACTACAACATTAAACAATGTGATATTAGTCAATTAGGAAACTCTATTAGCTACAACTACAAGTGTTTCATCATGCAACTTACTTCACCCTACGCAACAGGAATCGAAATCAAGTAAACTAGCTTAACTAAATCATTATGTTGAGATAGGACCTGATGGATATTACTAATAACAAACCCTAAAAAATTCTTATGCACTCCTAAAATCAAGTAAACTAGTGAATGGAATCACATCCCTCATCTTCCATTGACCACAACACACCTCAAGTGAAACCTATCATGTCTACGTGGCATCACTTTCACTTTCACATTCACCAACCATAAGGCTGCTCGTTGTGGCTTAACGCCACCAGCCACATCAAACTTTAACGCCCTATTTATTAACACCGCCCCGGGGGCGTGAGCATGTTCACGGGCGCGAGAGGGAGAAAGAAGTGGGGCCCACCCCCAATGCACCAATCACATTTTTTTTCTTTTTTATTCTATTTAATTATTAGTTAAACCACAATGGAATAGTTAAAGAGTTAGTCAGTTAAAGTCATCATCTACGTGGCAGTGACATGGCGGATGGTCCCAGTGGTTAACCAGAAATTTAGATTTAGTCCCTTGTTTTTCAAAAGTACATGGATGGTCCCTGTGGTTTGCACTTTGTAACGTATTTAGTCCCCTACTTTTCCAAGAGTAAATGTGTTAGAAAGCACATACCACAGGCATCGGTGTACTTTTGGCAAAAGTTAGGGACTAAATACGTTACAAAGCGCAAACCGCGTGCACTTTAAAAAAGTCAGGGACTAAATCCAAAATTTTAGTTAACCAAACTCTTTACTAAATCATCACATCCACACAATAGCAAACCCTAGAAACTTCTTATGCAACAAATTCCACAAAACTCAACCTAAAAGCAACAAAAACCACAACAAAATAAAACAATTAGGGCTCATACTCGGTGAAATATACGGCCGGCGATTAGTTCCGGCAGCGGTTACTCGAATAATAAACTTAGCAATCGGCGGTTGCTCCTTCGATAACCGTGAAGGTTCCGGAAACAAACGAACATACAAATACCGATTCTTCTCAACCGATAACTGCCTGAAATTATCATATCAGAATCTCAAAATCAGCTATCATCATAGATAATAATAATAATAATAATAATAATCGGTATAATAAATACCAGTTCCACATGCCGATTTTGAATGGGTCGGATCTTTTGTAAGTGCAGGGTCCGAAGTTGTCGATCCGCCATTGAGCTAATCTGGATATTGTTTCTACCTTCGTATCCACCATCGCCGGTGCCGGAGTGTTCGGGTTCGGGTTCGGGTTTGGGTTTGGATGCTGATTGAATTTCAACGCTTGGCTTCCAATGGTTAGTGATGAGTGCTGAGTGCTGACTATGAACTCTGCAATAGAACTTCTTCTTTTTTGTTCATTTACTTTTGTTTTGTCTTTATTATATTATTATATTGCCATTATTATAATTATAATTATATATAATTATAAGATATTTAGAAATAAATCTAGATATCTATACTTAACAAAGAAGTAATTGTTGCGATACGTGTTGTGGGGATAAGGCTTAGCAACCATCAGGTGTTGGGTTCGATTCTTAAAGGGTTTTTTTTCAGATTTATTGGGTTTCTTTCTGAATTTGTGGATCGGCATTATTGCCAAGTAGAAATGGATATGATGGGGGGATTCTGCTGGTGGCACGATAATATTCTAGTGGTCTATTAGTGATCCAAATTTTCCATTTAAAAAAATTATATGAGCTCAGATTTTTTTTTCTTATTTCTCTTATTTCACAATGTTGTGTTATATGTTTTAATTAATTAAAAAAGGTTAATTCACTCTTGTAGGTTATCTCAAGTTATCGCTTTATAATTTTTAAATTTTATTATCATTTATTTAATATTCTATTTTAATTTATGTAATATATGGGTTTTTAAGCTGATTAATATAAACATTAAAAAATAACAAACTAATAACCATTTCCCCTTTCTTGAAAGAAAGAGAGATTACACACGTAAAACCTTCTACTCCAAAACCTTTTTCAAAATAGAAATGTAAAGAATTATAGAAGTTATAAATGAAAACAGGAATCAGTTTAATTTGTTTTATTCCTCTAAACATGTATATAAAAACAGGAATAAATTTAATTTGTTTTATTCCTCTAAACATGTATATAAAAACAGGTATATATTTAATTTGTTTTATTCCTTTAAACATGTATGACAAGTTTTTTTAACTTAAAAACAAAGCCTAAAATTGGTTTTTTCTAAAAATAAAATTTCTTTGGCTTTAAGCAAGTTAACAAAAAAATGATTATTATTATTATTTTTTTCACACAACAAGATAACTTTCCAACATTACGTTTAGTTCTTGTATACATTGTCAAATCAACATTAACTTTTATATATATATAAAAGAAAAGAAATAGTTTTATGTCAAGAAACAGTGGCGGATCTAAAAAATATTCGTAGGGGTGTCGTTTTATAAAAAAGGGGTGACGTTTTATAAAAAATGTCATATTTTTCTAAAATTTACAATACCGTCGGAGCGCCAAGGAGTAGTGAAATCTACCCATTCGTATAGGGTAGGTAGTAAACAGGAAGAAAATGAAATTGTGTATGTCTAATAAAAAGAGAATTCAAATATTATAAAAGAGATTTAAAGATAGACTTTTGTAATTTGTAAAATAAAATTGATTAACTTTTTACTTTATGAAGAATATAAAAAGGAGAGTAAATTACATGATGGTCCACCGTCTACGTAAAAGTCAAATTCCAGTTTTGGCTTTTTTTTCAATTATGTGGTCCCAAATTTTCAATTATAGACTTTTGTGATTTGTAAAATAAAATTGATAATCGCATCCTTTTCTTTTAAGATCCACTTTATGCATGGTGACCACTTCCATGAAGGAATCGTCTTAAGGGGCTTTTTATTTTTTTATTTAAGAAATAATGGATTTTAATAATCTCAATTATTATCCGTTAGTAGGTAACGGGCTTAACTTCAAAAATTCTCATTGGCGGTCCATCTTTTCACATATTGGCCTTCGATGGACCCTGACTAACAGAACCCGAACGCTGTTAGTTTTCGGTCGCCGGAAAACTCTTTTTTGGCAAGAAAACTCAACTTTAACCTCTCAAACCTCTTTATAACCTTATTATGGACCTTTAGGAACATTTTCTAGTAAAATCCCCAATTATTATGGTCGCCGGAAAAACTCATTTTTCACCGAAAAACTTCTTTTTGGCTGGAAAACTCAACTTTTTGGCCGGAAAACTCAAAGTTTTCGTCCCAAACCTATTTGTAACCATAGATCAGACCTTTAGGAACCTTTTTGCGACCAAAAACGTTTTTTCGGTGACCGAAGACTAACGGGGTTAAGGTTCTGTTAGTCAGGGTCCATTGAAGGCAAATATGTGAAAAGATGGGACCGCCAATAGGAATTTTTTAAGTTGGGACCGTTGCCCAACAACGGACAATAGTTGGAATTATTAAAATCCATTATTTCTTTATTTAACTCTTAATAAGGTTCTTAATAATTCAGACTTCCTACTTATTGGTTTAACATTTAATGAATTAGACTCTTTGTTCGCGAGTAAATGTCTAAATGATTTAGACATTTGTCTTTGAATGGTTAAGCATTATACTGAGTCTGAATGGTCAGGACCTTTTATCTAAATTGGTCAGACATTTGTCTCTGAACGATTAAGCATTATACTGGCTTTTAATGGTTGAGACGTCTTACTGGTTCAGCACTTACCCATTGAAAAGTTGTTAAACAGCCCCTAAATTCGATGTTTTTGAAAACTTCCTTTACAACGTTCCTTTGTAACTAGAATAATTTACAAAGCATTTTCACTTGTTAAATATTTAAAAACTTTGAAAGATAAAAAGAGCTTCACAATAATAAGTCTTTAAGTATACCAAACAATTAGGTATGCTTGAGCATTACATGTTTACGTTAATAGTTATCACACATTGTAATCTAAAAACAATGTGCTATCAAATCCTCTATCATGCTTTATATAAAACTAGGTTAGCATCCCGTGTATTACACTGGTAGCATATATAATATGAAAGAAAGGTTCTTCATACTTCATAATTACGCAACTTCTAATGATAAGTAATCAACGTATGCCGATAATTACACAACTTATACATATTATTACGAAACTTATATGATAAATACAATATACATAATTATGCGTGTTATACGCACAACACATCGACTTATTTTGTTGTTTTTTCAGTGTAGAAGAAGACTATACTCAAATTAAAGAGAATAAAATGTTAGATTTTAATGTCAAACATGTTACTAATAATTGTAACACAAATTTTAAAGATACTATAAATATGGATGTGATTACTATTTAGAAAGTAGATCAATGTCAATCAATAGTTTTACAGAATTATGTTTTGTTTTTTATTTCTGTAAGAGTAACACGTGAGCGCGATTTCGGGTTGGGGCATTACAAAGGGAATCTATACTTGGCTTTCATTTTTACAAGCTTTGGTCCACAAAAATCATCACTTCTGCAGAGTCTCTTGACTCATGATGTTGTGCAAAAATGTGTGTAGGACCACGAATCGATTGACCAAAACGACATAAAAGGGTTAAATGCACGCCAAAAAGTCGGTTTTATATGTTCATTTGGTGAAGGGTAATTGCTTAACACCTTTCTCCACTGCATTTCTCCATAACCTGTATCTTACTCCTAACTTATCGTATGATACTGGCCAGTTCCACACGTTCGCCCCGATGATCATCCTATCTTGTTGCCCAAGCACAAGCCGTAAATCCTCGTTTAGAACCTGTCATGTTAAAATCATTTCCGTCAAATTCATTGATTGAATCCTCCTCTACTCGCGATTAATGGAAATCGATGAATCTTCTTTTATTTACAAAAAAAGGATGCATATTGTTACAATAATGGTGCCATGGGCTTAGTGCCCCCCCCCCCCCCCCCCCCTTGTTTTTTTCGCTTCGTAGTGTAACTTTTACCGAAAAAGTCCAAAAAATCTATATGTATTGAGTCCCCCGTTAAAGAAGTCAAGTGCATTTGTGGGTCAACCCAAACTATTTTTTGACCCGTTACCTGACCTGCCGATGTTGCCACCCTTACTAGTTTATGACCATGCAAAGGTAAACGAGAAGTTTCACGTGGGACAGAGGGAGGATAATGTATGAAGTAGATCATATAGTTATATGATCGATATGTACCACTAAGAATCTGTTATCCTTTTAAAGGTTGTCGGATGTTACCTTTTCGGCAAAATGCTTCCATAGGTGATGCATAAAAGGAATGTGTTGCAAAACAGGAGCAAAATCAAGCGACATTCGGTACAACAGTCTAGTCTTATTTCTTGATGACGGTAAACACACATGTAGTTGCTGAAGATGTGTTGAACACTGTTTCGTGCTCTGGCCCTTTAGCTTTCCAGGTTTCGAAATCCCGATGGTTGATAAAACCATACAAGGCGGTCTAAATTCCATATCGATCGGATACAGATCCCAGTATCCTTGAAGCCCAGAGTCAGGGGTAAAAAACTTCACAAAGCTGTAACACGAAGCAAATGTCAACTAACTAAATTGGACAATGTTCAGAATTTATTATAAACTAGTATTTTGAACCGCCGCGCGTTGCGGCAGCGTCGAAACTTAAAGTAACTCGGACTTATACCGTCTAATATTTTACCCGACTCATTTTCGAACAAAATTAACGTCAAAAAACATAGACCAACTGAAAACGCAATGAAAATAAGCACGAAAACGTATTATATTTGACCTTACTCCGTACCGAGAAAATTTACCAGGAAACGTATACCAACTTGGATTTATAATGCAACGTACTTAAAAATAAGCACGTAAGAGAATAGTGTTCTTTTACGTTTAAGAATGGTACCACGCGTTGTAACTCGAATTTATACTGCCTCGTGAAAACATATAATATTTGACACGACTTGTTTCCAAACGATAGTAGACCAACCAAAAACATACATAAAAATAAGCACGAAACGTATTATATTTGACTCACGAACATAAGAATAAGCACCTAAAACTCGAGGGGGGTCAAAATGACATTTTACAAAGTTTTTAGAAAGCTAAGGGGGTGTAAGTGTCAATGCTAAAAGTTGAAGGGTTGAATAAACAAAAGAAAAAAAAAACTTGGGTTAGATGGCATTGTTGTAAATTTGGCAAAAAAAAACAATAAAAAAAATAGAGGTTGTGTCTTAGGTACTATTCCGAAGACACCCTCTTTTGTTATATTAACAATGTGAAGGTGGGTAAAACACCTTGGGACGCTCCAGCCCTTCCGCAAATGTGGAAGTGTGAGTGAAAGGTGCGTGTGCAAGATCCAGAAGGTTGTCGAGAAGCAGTCCATGCTCCACTGGTAGTTCCATCACAATCTGTCCCTCATAATAAGCATGATAAACGATAATTAATACTTTCATCGTGTCGGAGAAAATGTTAATCTTCCATTAACAACTTAACATGATTCAGTAGTTTATGATAGAGGTGGCAATATGGACAAGTTCGTAAATATGTCGTAAAGGCGCACGTTGTAATGGATTTGACTTTAGAACGGGTTACAACGGGTCAGGTCAAGTTGGTCGATCAGCAAACACTCTTTTGTCCATTTTTAGTAAACATTAATATAAAGGAAATTGGATTTTAACAGTCCCACCGTCAAATATCGCCACTGCAGTCCCACCTTTTAAAAAAAATTTACTGGACCTCCGTTAAAAAAACTTAACTCGGTTAAGTTTTTTTTCCAAGTTTCAAACTGATGTTTTAGGCTTTTGATCAGAACGAGGATAAAAGTCAATTGATGTAAAACTCACCTCGACTAGTGCTCCAAACGACGAAAACGGTGCTTCAATTCGGGTGTTTAAACTTCCAATCAACAAAAATCAAGCCGTCTGGAGCACCGTTTCTAGTTAAGTTTCACATCAATCAACTCGTATCCTCGTTCTGATCAAAATCCATATAACATCAGTTTGAAATTCGGAAGAAAAAGAAAACTTAACCTTGGTTAAGTTTTTTTAGCGGAGGTCCAGAGAGAACTTTTTTTAAGGTGGGACTGCCACTGGCTTTAGGCTTTTGATCAGAATGAGGATACGAGTCAATTGATGTAAAACTCACCTCGACTAGTGCTCCAAACGACGAAAACGGTGCTTCAATTCGGATGTTAAACTTCCGATCAACAAAAATCAAGCCGTCTGGAGCACTGTATCTAGTTAAGTTTTACATCAATCAACTCGTATCCTCGTTCTGATCAAACTCCCTAAAACATCAGTTTGAAATTTGGAAAAAAAAAAAAACTTAACCTTGGTTAAGTTTTTTTAACGGAGGTCCAGTGAGAAATTTTTTTTTAAAGGTGGGACTGCCACTGGCGGTATTTGAAGGTGGGATTATTAAAATCCAATTTGCCTTGATATAAATATTTCAGTAATACAATTTAGAGGTTGTATGCAATTAAAGTAGACTTTCGGCTACTTTCAAGTTTCAACCCGTTTGATCCACATCCCACTTTACCAAAAATATTTGACCCGTTTGAGATTGAACACAAACCAAAGTGGCCCACTAACAATAAAATGGGTCAAACTGCCATCTCTAGCATCTAACTTGTATAATTTAAAAAAACACACCTCAGCATGTATCTGGAATCCTGGGGGTGGATTTAGTGAAGGAATAACGGGTGAAGAAGGCTCGTTTCCAGGCCAGATCCATATCATGTGTTCATGCTCAATGCATGTAAGTGACTTTATCTTCACATTGACGAATTTTGTCGAAGGCATTTTTTCGCATTTCCCGTCTGTAGAGTACTCCCACCCTGAAAAACATAATATATTATGAGTTCATTTCATCATTCGCGGTTTGTTAATATACTAAAAGGTTCATATATTTTTTATCATTTTTAGTTCTTACCATGGTAAGGACACTGCACCCGACCCTCGTTCACAGAGCCTAAGTCAAGAGGGCACGCTCTATGCGCGCACGTGTTCTTTACACATCCCGGTTTTCCATCTTTCCCACGAAATAACACCCAAGGTTCCTCAAAGCACTCGATAGGTATCTATAACAATCAAAAAATAGGGTTCAGTTAGTTTGGGAGTGCTAGAAGAAAATAAGTTGAAAGTTGGGAGTATTCGTAAGTTGAGAATGTTGGTGGCCAAAAGGTGAAAGTTGGAGTTATTTAAATCCAATATTCCTAAAAAATACTACTCAAATAAGAACAGTTTAGTCTAAAAACACGTTGGCTATTTATTCCTAACAAACACCAGTTCATAATTCGCTTACCAATGTGTCATCCTTAAGGTCGCGGGAGAAAGCAACAGGGTACCAGAAGTTCTTCAAGCAAGGATGGTACGGTTTGACTGGACCGGATACGCTTATACTTTTTCTTTGAGCTTTGCTTTTAGCAGTTTCAAAGGCTGCGGAATAAGTTGTCGTAGATGGATTTGCAGTGTCGGGCGTTACCGACGTTTTGTCCTCCAAAAGTTTGTCATTCACTAAGGTTTCCATATATGCTAGCTTATCTAAAGCTGCACTAACCCTTGCTTCTGATATATGTACCTACAAATTATGTGTATCCACAATATGAATATAACTGATACGCATTCATGTCAATTCACATACACGTTACGTGTTTGTTCACCTGTTTATGTGCTTGTGCAAGCTCTTCTTGCAACTCTGCAAGATCCTTCTTCAATGTGCCGATGGATTTGTACTCACGGGCCAGAGGATTTAAAACATCTACAACCTGCAATAGAGATATAATCATATAACTTATAAATGACAACTCAAGAGTGGTGTAAAGATTGAAAAAAAAAATTGTAACCTTTTCATGAAGATGCATGATTGTAAGAACATCTTGACGCGCTCGCCAATCCAAATATTGAAGATCGTATCTAGCAACTTCAAGTGCTTGATTAACATCTAAAAACTTTCTGTTACCTTGTGGGACTATTTTAAACTTTGGATCTTCGATATTAAATATACTACTACTCCATGAGTTTTTCTTGTCATCGAATCCATTTTCTTCTCCGCCGTTTGACGCAGCGAATACCATGAATCTTCCTTTGAAACCCTAGGTTTAAAAATATGACATAAGTTCATTACAGGCAATCACTGTTAAGCAAACTTGAACATCCTTCATAATGGATAATATGCACTAAACTGATTAGATTGTTTCAAAAACAAAATTCACATTTCAGTTTTCATGATCAAACAAATCGTTCCGTTAGAGAGCCGCATCAGCAACTTATGCATGTGGTCAACCAAGTGCGATCAAGATGTGAAGCATCAAACCGGATACAGTCAGCAGAGTCGATAACTCAAGACAACGAGAAATTTCTACAAGGGATGATTAACACTAAAATACAAGATTCAGTCTGTACTTCACAAACACCATCATTCCCATTAAATCCATAACTCCTCTCAACCAATCAACAGTTCATAAACTCACTCCACAACATCACTACACCCCCACACCTACAATCCATTGCTAGGCCAGCGCTAGTCGGCCCGTGGGATACCAACTACCGATTAATTGGGTTGGAATTTATATGTAATTTTCAGTTTTTTATATATATATATACACACACACACACATTTTTATATGTAATATTTTTAAGTAGGCATGTTTTAACCCCTCCTTGACCCATTTTTTCAAGTGTACCGGATTAATCGCCGGAATTTACATGGTTTGGCAGGAAACGGTCCAGAATTTCCAGGTTTTGGCCAGAATTGCCGATTATGGCCGAGTTTACCAACTACGCCAGTCACACACGGGACACAACTTGATGAGGAGCTGATCCATGAGTTGACTGACTCTTACCTAAACCAGCTCGATAAAGAACCTCAAACAAGCATAGCTATTGATTAGCAGAAGGAAAGGACTCGACCAACCGAATCATGTGAGGTAGTTTAACCCAGTGGCGGATCTAGAAAATTTTCGTAGGGGTAACGTTTTATAGAAAAGTGGTAACGAAATCGAGAAAACGTCAAATTTTTCCAAAATTTACAATACCACCGGAGCGCCAAGGGGTAGCGGAGGCTACCCCTTCTATTAAGGTAGGTCCGCCCCTGGTTTAACCCACCCAAATTCCTTCCTCTAGTGCTTCCATTTCACCACTAAAGATTTATCCATAGTTGTTACTGGCGAATAGCGATAAAGTACCTATATTCTACATAGCCAATAGCGATAAATAGCGGGCGGCTGTTTTATAACTAGCAATACACTAGAAAAAAAAACATTTAAAATTATATGTATATTATATCAAAATACCCTCGTATATATACTATTTTACATGTATATTTAACAAAAACCTAAAATCCAAGTATTCCTTTAGCTATATTTAATTTTTATTTATATTAAAAAACAAAAAAAATGTTGCTATTATCCCTATCTATCGCTACAACCTAAACAGCGAGCCTAGACTTACATAGCGCGCTACGGCGATCGCTACGCTCGCTGTTGAAAACTATGGATTCTTCCCTAATTTCTCCAATAGTCGATAATACTTTACGCTTTTAGCTTAAAACGCGTAAACAACTATTGATTAGCATAATTTAGGCGTCTATGTATGATTTTAACCTCAATAACTTCCGGTCAACTTATATTAATTGAGATATTCAGTTTTTAATCAAATATCTTGGAGAATATTTCTCTATTTATCTTTTATTGCTTCCTCATAACTGTCATAACACAAAGTTGTATAACAACTGATTTTGTTTAACTACAAAATAATTGGTAAAATATGATTTGATGAAAAAAAAAAGGTGATGATTGGAAAGGGTACCTTAGTGGTGGTGAATTTGGAGGAAGGAGATAGAGAGAAAGGAAGAGATAGAGCTGCTGCAGTAGCAATGGCGGCCATGGTGTCGCCAAATGTGAGAGAGAGAGAGAGAGAGAGAGATATTTGTCGCCGGGGTTTGAATATTAGCGGTTGGTGTCCGGCGGGCCCACCGGTGGTGATGTTAGGACAGTTTCTAGCCACAGGTCTACATTCCCTCTAAAAAGATATTTTTTCTTTTTTTTTTGTTTTTTATTTTTTATTTTTCTTTTTTCCAATTTTTAGGTCACTCGGTGTGGGGGCCGTCCCAGACACATACATCGCGCCGGGTGGCTCGTCGGCGTCGCGGGCGACCCCCTGCGGACGATGGAGACGTGGCAATATTTTAATCTTCTCCACTGCAGAGGGAACAAGAAATCCACACACATACATACACCTTTCGCAACTTCTTCTTCGCGGCCTATATAGTCGCAGCGGCGACTTTGAAGAAACACAGCGGCGACTTTGAAGGTCAGTCGTTGCTGATGACGACGATGATGGTGGATTCGTGTAACACCCTGAACGCATTTTGACCTAAAACGACGCAGCGGAAATATGAACCATAAAATTCCTTCTTTATTAACTATATAACATACTTAAAGGTTCATTTATAAATTACTGGACACTTTCTTGAAAAGATTTACTACATTCCTTATTGATTAACTTGCTAAATGAAATACATAGTACAAGCTATAAGACCACTCTTCCCGTACAATCCCAATTCTTTGACTCGATCTTCGTCCACATATCCCCCATGGTGGTAATGTTGATCTGACTAATCTGCGGTCACCGCATACATAACCAACACGTTAGTAACGGGTGACATCTTACATAATTAAATGAATATATAGTTAATCAATATCTACATAGCGTTCTAACTATGTTTACTACTCCATGATTATATCCTTCTAAATTTATTCTTTACACCGAACTTTGCACCTTCGAAAGCCCAACACTTACCTACCTGCATTCCTGTTTCATTCTCATTAGCAATACAATTAGTAAGACATAATCTCAACGTATTATAGACTTCCAACTTCGCGTAAGCACATATCACAAATCTACGTTTAATAGTTACAATCCATGTTTACACTCGCACACATCCATATACATACATACATGTCACGTGTGCTTGTTCACATGTAATTACCGTACTTAAATCGTATACTCGCCATTCGTCAATATTCGTACGTGTAAATAAGTTGATTCTTTCATGCCTATAACACATCTACTCAATTCAGTTTTAATCATACAATTACATATTTAGATATTGGCACCCACATATGAAACCACAATCATTAGACATATATCAAGACTCGTACTTGCATTCATACTTTAGTTTTACAAGTCTAACATCATTTAATAGCCTTAAAAAAACATTTTACGGGATACCGGGTTGGAGCCGGAATTAGTCAATACAAGAAACACAAATAATTACACAGTTGGCTAAACCCGCCGTAAGCTACAGCCTGCCTACCGTAGCTTACGGTAGCCATGATCTGTCAAAAATTAATCCTCTACCGTAAGCTACGGTTAGCTACCGTAGCTTACGGTAGCCACGTTCTGCCAAAAATTAAATCCTCTACCGTAAGCTACGCTTAGCTACCGTAGCTTATGGTCAGCTGCTGCTGATTTTGGGCTGCAGCTTATTTGACCCATTTCGAGTCCCGTTCGTTCATACCTATTCCGATTCATTTCAAATTAAACATTTAGCATCTAAACGAGGTCCCATTCCTCTTTATACTACCGTGGTCTCACTTTAACAATAAATTCTACATGTACACAAGTTCAATTGTACTTTAATTATGTCGTTTAAGCGATAGCTTACTACTTGGATTTGCTCCATTCGGTTATATCATTCACCATTCAATTTAGTTGACCATTATCAACCCAATATCATAACACTCATCTAGGTACCTCCATTGTTCTTCCATTCCCACAAACTTCTTCAACAATTAAAATAAAACATTTCCCTTAAAGTATTTAAAGAGTGATTCCGGAAATCACTTACCTTAGCGTCCGAATTCACATCCGTTACCTTGCCTCCCTTTTGACCCGTTAGCCTTCCATGCTTCCATTCATCTTGACATGATCCCTATACTTTCTTTTCATCGCAATCACATTCTTGTTAGCATACACGATTGTACATATTAACGATCGTATCAAATGCATAACTCACATTTGACTTTCATAAGTCAATCCTAACAAGCATAAGGCATATACTCAAAATCACATCTTTACAAACTCGTATTATTCATTTTGTCATCACATATAACACATATTGATATATCACATACCGTATGACTTTCTATAATCTTACAATTGTGACAACAAGTCTAACCATGCTTCTTATGCGCAGTTGACTTTCATAAGTCAACGTTTATCATATGAACTTTCGACATAACCTCATATATTCGTGTCATCATATTAGGCCATATTAATGACACTATGTACATTTCATACACATCCGTTTCTAATTATCGTTAAGTCACAAATCCAACTTATGGTGTACACCACCATTCAAACATAGGGTACTAGTTCCTTAAAGCACTCTTTTACCGAATCACATTATCAATTACGTTTCACATATACTTATCAAATACACTCCTAAACTTGTTTTACTAACAAGTATATCATTATCACTTTCTATACACGTTCAATCGTTACTTGCATATAATTTCACATATTATTGTCATTTAGACATTTCATCAAACACTTGGTGTACGTACTACCTTCTAAGAATAATGTACAAGTATTTTAAGCATGTTCTTCCCGATTCATCTCATGAACCATCACATTCAAGCAAAATCACATAATCATCATTTCTAAATCAAGTTTATCTATCATAATCTATCATATAACACCTTGTGCATCACAATATTATATCTACATGTTCATCATTTTCACTCTCATGTAATGGGTTTCAATCTAGATCATCCAATAACTAAAATTTAATCATGATTCAACTTCCACATGATAGCATTAACAAGTATTCATTCTAATTTCAACCAATTTCACGGATTTATCCTAACCCACTTCATGAATAGTCACCAAATCAGAAATTTCAACTTACCATATGTTCATTAGGTTGAGATGGTAAGGATTCTTCATTCATCCATTGATTTGGCTTCACATCCTTGTTCAATTTCATCAATTTGTGGGGTTGTGGGGAAGAACCCTAATTCTTCTTCAGTGTGTGTGTCGACACACATACTGAACACACACACTTATAAAAATCTGAATTTTAATGAGTTTGCCCACTTGCTACTTCTAGTCCCTCTAGTTTGCCATTAATCACATTTACCACAAATCCTTGTATTTTACCATAAGACTTATGGTTCTAACTAAGTTAAATAACTTAGTTATCACCTTTCATTCCATATCTTATGAAACCATACTAGCGAGTCAAGCATTAGGGTTTTGGGGCGTTATAATTCGTGGTAACAGTGAAGGTTTACAGCTAATTCGAGGTAATTATATGACGAGCATTGGATATTCAGAGCGATTGGAACGTTGTTGGTTTGAGATTGGAGAATAGATGCTTGTGATTGTGATTGTGATTTTGCTGATGTTTGATTGAATTTACTTTAGGATGAAATTTGGAATCTCCATCAATATTCATCACAATCTTTGAATATTTTGCCAAAATTAAAAAGAAAAATAAAAAAACTAGGTGGGTTGGGTCGTCACCCATTTCCAAGCTTCCATCCCTGGAGGGGCGTCCTCCAAGGTCTCTAACGCGTTTGCTGACGTGGCGGGTCGTCCTAGAGAGAGGCCCGTCACCCACACCGAGTAGCCTTATGACATTTTTAGCTTCCAACCACTTTTATGTAAACCTTTTTATATATGAAATTGAGTTAATTACGTTTTCGTCTCTCTGATTTGTTGAAATCACTATTATAGTTCGATTATTTTAAAAATTGCCAAAGCAGTCCATTTGTTATAATACTCATTTGCTGGTAAGTGGATGGATTGTAATAGTTACGAAAGTCAAATTACAAGGACTGGATCGGGTTGTTTGGTTTTTGAGTTTAGATGTAAAAGGAATAAAAAGTTGTTTTTTTTTTCAAAGACTCCAAACCAAAATGTGCGCGCACACGTATATAGGCTTCGGGTTAAGAGAAAACCCCCTTGAGTTGTGAGAACTTAAAGAATTCCGACTTCCCGTGCGAGTTTTGTCACCATTTTTTGAACACACGTAGATGAAAATGTTTCAACCTCAGCTGTAAAAAAAATTTGAGTGGTATTTTCAGCCTTTTAACTGTAAAAAGTTGTTGGCATTAGCATCTACACCCAATGTAATATTTTTTACGGTGGTGTAAATCAATAAAAATTATATTTCATTTTAATTTTTTTGGGGGAAACTGAAAAAAAAATGTATTTTTGGTAATAAAAAATAATTGTAGAACTTTCAGAACTATTAATAATTGCAGAACTTTTAGAACTCTTAATAAACAAACATTTCATGTATATATTTTTACATTTAGGGTACTTTTGTCGTTTATTGTATGTATTTTTATGATTGATGCATCTTAAGAATAGTTTACATATGCATAATAACCAAACTATATATATATATATATATATATATATATATATATATATATATATATATATATATATATATATATATATATGTTTAATAACTAATTACATATATGTAAAAAAAACTAGTTTAAACATGTAATTATAAAATTACATATAAAACAATGATAAACTACTTTTAACATGTATGGAATCATAAAAATACATATAATAAATGATAAAAAATATCTTACATATAAAAATATATAAATAAAAATATTGTTTATTAAAAGTTCTGAAAGTACTGTAATTATTTTGTGTTTTGGGTTTTTAAGGGGGTTGTTCGAGATTTTTGTTGGGAAAAGTGACCCAATAACAGACCGATTAAAGGTTTGAGTTTTCCTGGTAAAAGTGACAATCTTACTCTAGAAGCATCATTTACATAGAGGTCTCAAATTCTATCTAAAGCAAGTGATTTATTTATGAAGTGTAATTTTAGAAGTATAACAAAAATTTACACTCGATTTGAATCTTCACCAAAGCATTTTGATAAAGATTCTACCCTCACCAAAGACTTTCTTTATGTGATAAAAGTTTTTGGATGTTTAAAGAAACATTTTATTAAAAAGTTACACATACCATACGAATCTTTCAACTTTCCTTCATAAAAACTTGGAATTTTTATTGTGATTAAAGTTAAGAGAGATTAATTCCAGTTTTTGTCCAGTTTTAGTTTCTTCTTTTTTGTGTGATAAAAAGTTAAAAGATATTAATTCCAGTTTTAGTTTCTACTTTTATATTCAACCAAAGTTTTAGAAGAAATTAATTTCCGTCACTAGATTTAAAAAGTATTAAACTAGAATTTTGAAATGTATTAGTTTGGCGTTATAATTTATTAAATAAATTAGGTGTAAGAATTGAAATTGTGAAATTTACTAAACTATGATAGAGCTTTGATATACGAAATGCTGTGCTTTGATCCAACGTTAGATATATCCTTATATTTATATGTGTTTATTATTTATACCAATATTTTTGGAATATATGAATTGTTCAAGATAATATAAATCATTTGACGATTAAAGAGTGATAATTAGATTATTTAACAAGTGAACTAAGTTGAGCCAGCATCAGCATCAACTGGGGCTTAAACTTGTAACAATATGAGTCAAGCTAGCTCGACTCAAAACTTCTAATACAAGTTAAAAACTAATCTCGTATTAACCTCAAGCCAACTCGTTTAATCACATCCGATCTAACATCCTTAAAATTGACTCAAAAACAACATAATTACATAAATCTTAACTCCGACACGAGCCAGAAGGGTATACGGTCAACATTAGTTGTAAGTCGTAACGTCTCTTTCCTTAGAAGCTATATGTTAAATCATAATACATCTTTGTAAATACACAGCTAGCTTGCAATTTTCCATTAGGTATTTCCTGCATATCATTCGATAAACCGGAATTACATCATTATCGGGTCAGAGAATGCAAGTCATGGTTTGACCGAAAAAACAACATAAAATGCATGCATTCAAAACATGTGCATCATATAATATAACCACATCATTCAACATATTTTACAAAGTATCAAACTAAATTGGATTTTAGTTGCATATACTAGATGTAGTGCGTAAACAAGCCGATCCACTCGTGAGCTACTTGAGATCGGCTTTGTTGGCTTTGCTAAAAGCTCGAATTGAGCTGAGCTTAAATGAGTTTGGGCCCAAATTGAAGCTCGTCTAATAAACAAGCCCAAGCCCGAGTTTGAGCTTTATATTTGATTAGATTCGTGCACCTAAACAAAGCATGTTATTTATAGAAATACGATAACTTTTATTTAATACAATGAATGTATAAATATTTAAATATACAATCATGGTAAAAATAACTAAAAATGTGTATTATGGTGTGTAAACATGTGTGTGTATAATTATAAATAATAAAAGATCCAAGCTCGAGCTTTGGACATATACCTCAAAACAGGCCAAGCTCAAGCTCTTTAATGTTAAAGGAGTTAAGTTAAACAAGCCAAATCGTATACACCTCTAACTGGCAGTGTTACAGATATGTGATGGTCTCGTTACCTTTATGCGGTAATTATCCCAAAGCCCAGTCACCACATGAGGAATCCTCCTGAGATGAAGGCTTTTCTGCTACACTTTAAAATAGCAAATAAATCGTCTTGACACGTAACCAACTTTAACAAAAATTCATGTCAAAAAGCTACTAAACGCGTTCTTAATAAAACTCACCAAGGCATGTAATTGTTTCTGGAGAAATAAAGTATTGCTTCTCTTTGTCACCAGATACGATCTGCTTTTGAGTTTCATGCGAGTTTTTTTTGTGCGCATTTAGAGTCTTGCTTCTTTTGTGCAATTGACCATCGTCAAATGAATTATCGTCTAAGCTTTTGCGCGAACTCTTGGTACTTCTAGCACACTAACATATATAAAGATCATTTAAAAAAAATATTTGCACCAACAAAAAATATGGGGATAAAGAAAAAAATGGCATTTTCGTCCCTGAGGTTTGGCAAGTTTTGCAACTTTCGTCCAAATGTTTGTTTTTTCTGCATCTGGATCCAAAAGGTTTAAAATCTTGCCATTTTCATCCGGCTCGTTAACTCAGTCCATACGTTAAGTCAAAGGTATTTCCGTCTTTTTGCCAACTTAAAGAGCAATTCGGCCTTTTACAGATTATGTAAAAAGACCAAATACCCCTGAAAGGCTTGTTAACTCCGTCCATACGTTAAGTCAGAGGTATTTCCGTCTTTTTTGCTAACTTAAAGAGCAATTCGGCCTTTTTCACATTATGTAAAAAGACCAAATACCCCTGAAAAAACTGAATTGCCTTTAAGTTAACAAAAAAACGGAACTACCCCTGACTTAACGGAGAAAAATTGGATGGAGTTAACGAGCCAGATGAAACTGGCAAGATTTCAAACCTTTTGGATCTAGAGGCGAAAAAACAAACCTTTGGACAAAAGTCGCAAAAATGGTCAAACCTTAGGGACGAAAATGGCATTTTACTCGGGAATAAATTTGTAACTTACTTCTCTTTGCTTGGTGTTGCTTTTTCTATATAGCAATGCGGGCAGTAAGATATTGGTCGGGGTGTGTGACACGGGGCTTCCACTATTTTTTGCAGCGAGATATTTAGATCCAAAGTTAGCTAGAACATGCAGCCTCTACATGACACTTGAATCATAAATCTAATCACAGAAATTTAGCAAATAATATTGAAAAAGGTCAAAAACCAATAAAACTTACAGAGGTTTTCTCAACATTAAGTGCATCTTCGGCCATCTTGATAGCATTGAATATATTATGTAGTTCCGAAACAACTGTATGGATTCGATTCATATCACCGTCCACAAAAGATGGATTGAGTAGTGTATCCATCGTAAAAACAAGTGGACTGCAAAACAGGGGTTGTGTCAGAAAAGGGTGTGTTGGATAACAGGTCAACCTGATAACTAACCTGAAAAAGGGGCCGGAATTCTCTTCGTTTTCGGGATCTTGTGACGGAAACTCAGCATCATGGGCAAGAATGTGGATTAAAAATATCGTTGCAGATACAGGATTATCAGTTGCATCACGCTTTACTGTTGAAGTTCGGGGCACTTTAGCTTCTAAGTGACGGATCTTTATAATTTCTGCTATATAATTTAGTGACTAAAAAGAAAACGGTATTAGAAAATGAAACATGCAAAAAGTGAAAAACAACAATATAATCACAGTTTTAAGTTTAACATACATCGTCTTTTGGTGAACCTTCAAATGTATCAGAAGCAGCCAATGCAAAAGCGCAGAGATATTTACAATGAAGGACGTTATTCTTTAAAAGCTTAAATGTTTTCTCGATGAACGATTTCCGTACCAGAGAAGAATGGTCCTGAAAAGAGGCAACTTTGTAAATAGAATACTTCTTTCATATTGATTATTTACATCTTTGATATGTATATAATAAGAGAATAAAAAGATTTAAACCTTGGCCATCAAGACTGTTTCACGGTAAATATCTGCGGAAATATGTGGGTCCCATAATTGGGAAAGCTGAAGAACAGATGTAGCTGCAGCTAATCTGAGATGATCTTTGTCCTTTTTACTGTATTACACAGAGCATGGATTAAAATAAAAATAGCATTTTCCACTTCAACTTTAATTGTTTCCAGTAAAAGCATACCAGGAGAGTATGCCTTTAGAAATCTCAGCCCTTAGAAGCATTTGTGATATAATGCCAAGTACTTCATCAATTTGACGAGTGACACCTGTACGTTGATGTGGCAAAAAGCTTTTGACGAGTGTTTTAAGCCCAAATATCTGAAAGAGAAAAAACATTCAAACACCACCTTTACAAGGCTACAATAATATGCCTAAATTGCCACACAAATCAAGGGGAACATTAGCCATAATAAGGCTGCAAGCACAATTGCGCAAACAAACCAAACGTTCAACGATTAGTTCATGAACTATTCCGCTGGAAGTTTGTTTGTGTTTTTCTTGTACTAAACAAATGAACACGAACAAAAAATTTTGTTCGTTTTGTTACATGAACGAACATGAACAGAGGCCGCGTTCGTTCATTTATGTTCGTGAATAGGGCTGCAAACAAACCAAACGTTCGGCGAACAGGTGTTCGGCGGGAAGTTCGTTTGTGTTCGTTCGTGTATTAAACAAACGAACACGAACAAGAAATTCCGTTCGTTTAGTTAAATGAAGGAACATGAATAGAGGTTGTGTACTTATGTTCGTGAACATTAGGTAACGTGTTCGTTTGTGTTCAGTAGTACGTTAGTGTTTTCAATTTCTATATTTTATTTTAATACTTCAAAATTCCGAATAATAAAATATTTAAGAAGTGTTAGCGTATTATACATTATGTTCTGTTCAGGAACGCTTGTTTGTGTTCCTTTGTTTACAATTGTGTTCATGAACATTAGCTTGTACCCATTCGTGTTCATTAACGTTCGTTTTCATTAATTGCCTAAAATTAACAAACGAACACGAACAAGTTCATTTCCTTAACAAACGAACACAAACATAAAATCTTGTTTGGTAAGTGTTCATGAACAGTTCGTAAACACATATATTTCTTAACAAACGAACACGAACAAGGTCTTGTTCGTGTTCGTATGGTTTGTTTGCAGCCCTACTCGTGAACGTTCGGTAATGTGTCCTTTATGTTTGATTGTGTTCAATAGTTCATTAGTGTTTTTAGTTTTTATATTTTATTTAAATACTTCAAATCACCGGCAAATAAAATATTTAATAAGTGTTCACGAACGCATGCTTGTAATTATTTGTTTCCATTTGTGTTCATGACCTTTAGTTTGTGTTCATCAACGTTCGTTTTCGTTCGTCGCCTAAAACAAACTAACACGAACACGTTCATTTCCTTAACAAAGGAACACGAACATAAGATCTCGTTTGGTATTAACAAACGAACACGAACATAAGATCTCGTTCGGTAAGTGTTCATGAACAGTTCGTGAACACATATATTTCTTAACAAACGAACACGGACAAGAGTCATGTTTGTTCCGTTCGTTTGCAGCCCTAAAAACAAGGTCAAAGTGTCAAACACCGATATTGAATCCGTCTTAATTCTTACACAGATCATATAAGGCAGTATTTCATGAAAAATGTCATAAATAAAACAATGCTGCACACCTTCATTTTGCAAGAAGCACTGGAGTCGGATTCTAGACCAGAAAAGATATTGTCAAATATATAACGCGTGATCTCTTCAGCGTGGGATTCAAACGCAGAAACAGAATGCTGAGCCATGCAACCCAAAGATTGCAAAACTGTAGGGGTATGCTGCCCACTTTCAAGAGCATCGACGAGTGTCTAGAAAAATAAGATGTTGTATAGAGTGTATGAGTTTATAATAGGAAATAAACATGTGGATGAGCATTGACTTCACTAGTAAGCTAATTGATTGTAAATGTGGAATACAAAAGTAAAAGTAGCTAGAAGGTGCTTGGTTCAAAATGGAGTTATTAATGTTATCCGGTTCACACAACTATCTGTTACACACACACACATGATACAAATATTTATAAATAAATACTATATATAATTACTGATAAATATGTGAAGTAATATAGAATAAATATTTGCAAATATTAAAAGTTATATATTGTATTAATATAATTATATACATATACGTTAACATTATATTAGTAAAGATTAATATATATCACAAGTATTTATACTATACATATATATACACAAATTAATAAAAAGACATTATTCATATTTATAAATACATATTAATAGTAAATATAAATTTTATATATATGTATTAATATTCAAATATATACATCTATGTGTGTGTAAAATATATATGTATTTTATATATATGTATTAATATTCAAATGTATGCATGTAAAATATATATTTAATATAATGAAGATATATATAAACCATATAGTGTAAACATCAAATACATATGGGCTTAACTGACATACTAAATGTAATAAATAAATAAAATCCGTGTAGAGTGATTACATAATTACTCTACTAGTGTAAATACAGATTTTTTTAAGATTATGGGACTAAATTACGTGCATGACAAGATGGGAAAATTTTTCTAAAAAAAATTCACTCCTTCACTTCTAACATTTAGTTTGTTAAGCCCATTTGTACAATAACCTTACTCTAAACATATGTATGTTATATTTATTTTCTAAAACCTCTAAAAAGAAAAGGACTGATATGATTAAACCTTGCACAGGTATGAGAAAGTGAACTGCTGAGAAGTAACAATTAATTCACTGATGGCAGAAATTGCAAGCTTCGACTGAGCACGAGTTCCGTTCAGACAGATCCTCTCTAAGAACGGGTAGATAACACTACACATAGCAAATTGCATTTTTAACTCCAAGTATAAATAACACTATAATTGACTAAAGTCAATAGTGGACTACCTGAGGTCAACAGAAATATGAGGTCCAGCCTTTACCAACATTTGAAGCAGCTCATTACAGAACGACGATTTTCTTCTAACAACAGTGTGCAGAATGGCTCTTCAGAACCTCTCAGAAGTAGCGGGAAAGCATTAACAATAATCTAAAGAAAAAGAAACATATAGTTCAGTTAGTTTACAACATAATGCAGTGCACTTTTACTTGCATATCAAGCAAATAAAATTTTTGAATATTATGATACATTTTATGCACATCCGATGCCATACCATAAGAAGTGCCACACAAGCCTTCTTTAAATTGGTCTGTCCAAATTTGTTTTCGAAGAGATTATCAAGTATACACCTCACGTGATCAGAACTGAATAAATTAAGGGAACATTTTGTCGCGAGTAATTGTAGAAATTCAAAATCTGTGTGCAGGTCCTTGATCTTCCGGACAAAATTATCCTTCAAAAAGAGAAATTTAATAATTATTCAAATTATACGGAATAAAAAATGCATATACATATAGCACATGTATTAATCAAATATAAAAACTCACTCTGATGATCTGTGAACTTCCAAACTTTGGTTCATTCAAAATCTCTTTGAAGGTGTTAAAAAGACCATCATCTTTCACCGAATGTAACTTACTAAAGCACTCTTCTGCTTTGACTTTTACAGGGAAGCATGTTGACATTTTTGCAAACAACTTTTTGAATTTTTCTTCCCCTTTCTCGGAGACATTCTGTCAAATGAGAGACGTTATTAGACACTACAAACACTGAACACTATGATCACATTAATAGAAAAGAAACTATTAGAAAACTTGACTTTTTCAAATATATGATGATATACTGTTTAATATTGGAGCATACAATAGTATACAGTTTAAAGTTTAAACCTTTTCTTTTGTACGGAGATCTAGGTAACTCTGCATCTCAAATTGCAACCTGAAACAAAATTATACGTGTAAAAAAGTTATCTCAGCAAGTTAAATAAGAGCCACGTCTGATTTTTTAGACTTTTAGTAACCTTTTTTTCTGACACAAAACAGCAGTCAGTGCCTTCTCATGAGCAGTGGTAAACATGCCATCTTTATGTGCGGAAACCGAATGTGAAAACAGAAAAATCCAGTGCCGAATCCTCTCCTCGACCGAAAGTGAAACGGGAAACAAATCCTCTTCAAGCACATGTTCTATGTTCTGAACGCTGAGGGAGACGTTTCACAAACAGTTACCGTCAGTAATAATAAAAGAGTAAAATGCCATTTTCGTCCCTGAGGTTTGGCTAGTTTTACGACTTTCATCCAAAGATCCAAAAGGTTTGAAAGCTTGCCGTTCTTCATCCGGCTCGTTAACTCCATCCATTTTTCTTCATTAAGTCAAGAGTATTTCCGTCTTTTTTGTTAACTTAAAGGGCAATTCGGCCTTTTTCACTTTATGTACAAGCATTTAGCATAATGTACAAGTATTCACTTAAAGAGCAATTCGGTCTTTTTCACTTTATGTAAGAAAATACCCCTGACTTAACAGAAAAAAAAATTGATGAAGTTAACGAGCCGGATGAAATGGCAAATCTTCAAACCTTTTGGATCCAGATGTGGAAAAACAAACCTTTGAACGAAAGTCGCAAAGCTGGCGAAACCTCAGGGACGAAAGTCGCATTTTACCCATAATAAAATTTCTGACAAACATTATGTGGCAATAAACGTACCCAAACTCCACATCCTTGTCATAGCAAAGTAACAGAATACCACAAAATATTTGCTCAAAGTCAACACTTAATTTGACTACGCCTTCAGAACATTTAACACAATAATCATGATAGACGTCTAGTAGCATTTGCAAGGCTTTCTTTCTAACAGATGCCTTCGTAGAGAGAAACAAACGATAATGAGTTGTCAGAAAATTTAAACAGTAACTAACATAGATTTGTTATAACTTATATGAAACCTTTTTATCACGTAATCTTTTAGCAGCTTGAGTTATCATTTCAGGTGGTACGGGTCTGAGATTAGACTTTGCAAGATCACACACCACTGCAACTGCTTGTGTTCTCACTTTATCGTCAAAGTCTAAAAGGCGACCTTCAAGCGCAGCTGCTCATACAAAGCATTAAAATATACATAAATTACATAAATTACCAAAATAGAATACTGAAAGAGTGAAAGCTGATAACCTACACAGAACTGTAGTGGAATTGTCGCCAGGTGGATTAAATAAGTAAAAAGATTTAGCACATAATACAGCATTAAGTCTAACTACAGCAGACTTATCAGCGAATCTATTTATGAACTCTGCGAATAGATGGTGGTACTCTTGCGCAACATGATATCCTGGAATTGAAAAAAGTTTTCCGACAAACTTGATAGCCGTTATCCGAACATCCACCTGTTCAGTCTGTAAATTACAAAAGAATAAAATATCAAATAAGTTGATAAAATCAGACATAACAATCTCGAATTTTCTATTTGCAATGTGAAAAAGAGAAAGACAGACCAGTAGTTCCTGAGATAAGTTTTCTACGACAGCAATAAGCATTTGTGGAGCACACTGAATGATTTCATATATGATATCATGATACGATTCTTTGAGCTCACTATTAACATTGTCTCGATCCAATATACAACGGTTGAGAAAACGACAAACAAACGGTTCAAGAGCCTGACCGCAATCATCAATAACAGAAACAGCTAGCTGAAAAGAAGCTGGAGATGCGTCCTGAGAAACATATAGGCATATGATTATAAGAAAAGGAAGAATGTGTATGTTACTAAAACAAGCTACACAGATGACATAAGTCAAAGAAAAACTATTGGCCTTAATTATACCAACATAACTTTAACAAGAAAATAAGACAACGGGGTGAATAAAGCACGTAGCAAATTACCTTTTTGTCCTTTAAAAGATTACGCAATATTGCTTCCATAAGTGCTTGAGAAACTTTCTCCTTTAAAATAGCTGACACTATCGATGACATTGCACCAAATACATTCGAAGAATGCTCTTTCCTGCAAAACAACCCATACAACATGTCAACAACATATAATCAAGCAAAACGGATAATAAAAAAAGGAGCTCAACTCATATATAATAACACTGTTTATACCTTATCACACCAAAGAATATATTGAACATCTTGAGAACTAAATCTTCACATCCTATATCTAACATTAGCACACAGAAATTGAATTTTGCAACAGTCTCCAATAGCTCTACCCTCCTTGAGTAATATGGACTTTTGGTGTCAACAAGCTCCCCGAACATACCCAATAAGAGTTGGTATATGCTCTGTAAAACGTGATCAAACCTCAGATTTGTTGATAAAAGTATAAAACACTGAAAATGTATTTGAGTCGAACCATTTACCCTGAGATCTGCATCACTAAATCCAGGATCTGGAGCAAGGATCCTAAGTATTTCACATACACATATGGAAACCAAAAGTCGCACATCTTTGTCCTTTTGCTTCAGCAAGCCATGCTTCAATATAGAATCGCTCAAGGGCTTTATAACAGGCTTTAGCAAAGCTGATTGTGTTTTTAACTTTGGCAATGCACTTGCCGCTTGCTGCCAAAAACCAAAAAATACATAAATATAAGTATTGATTTACAAAAGTATGGCTACTTTACATCACGTGTAAAACATATAAAATTAAAAACACTGATTTGATAAGATTATGTCAGCCACCAAAGATTCTCAGCACCATAATGAGCCATTATTTGCAACAAAAAAGAGCAAGGAGCATCACGGTTTCTTTACGTTTGCTAGTTGCTACTCATGATGCAAGTATTTGCAAATATTGTCACTACACAAGAGTACCTACACAAAGAAAATTAACTAAAGCAAGCCAAATTTGTTTATGTGTTCACAAAATCATTGAACATATGAAATATTCTTATCAGAGTCCTCAAGTTTACCCTGTTGCCCGCAATTTCTATAAACAAGTGTATTACTGTATTAGGCAATTTTTATTAATCGTCATTCGGTCTTAAAATCTGTAAAAACCTATAGAGACTAACATAATAAGTATTAACCCTCTTCGATTCCCAGTTGTCCTAAAGTTAAAACATAATTCTTATATAGAAACATGCCTCTCAAAGCTACGAAAATATAATTCTTTAAAGTAACCACAGGCTAACAGCCGAACACCGGCGTAACATGAACATCTTCTCGCTTTCCATACCTAATGCATCATTATTAATTCAAAGACTAGAAGCTGCAAAAACAAAAATAAAGCAAGACATCATAAAAACTATTTCCTATGTTGTCAAAGACGCAAGGCGCAGGTGAGGCGCACAGGCCTCGCCTGGAGCCTAGGCGCAAAAAAAGCGAGGGCTTTTTTAAGAAAGGCGCCCATAGAGGAAAAAATTAGAAGATATATTATGCTTTGAAAATTAACACATTTCCACATATAAAATAAAGAAACTATTATAAATGCCATTTAATTTTGGTGTTTTTAATTTTTAAAAAGGATGAGTATGGTGTGGTGGCTGATTAGATTAAAAAGGACAAGGAAACACATCTTTATCCAATGGCTTACAGCTGTGAGAAAGCTGTAAAAGAGCTTTAAAAATAGAATAAAAAAAGAAAGAAGCGCCTGACAGAATTAAGGCCACGTTTTTCCCTCGCCGCGCCTGGTTCCAGGCGCTCGCATGAGCACCGTTTTTACAAAAATTGCCCAGATTTGCGCCTAAGCTACCACCAGGCGCTATAGCCTCGCCTCGCTGCGCCTGAGCGCCTAGGCGCGTGCTTTTGACAACATAGACTATTTCTACAAAAATACACACAATAACACTTCAAGAATGGACCAATACATACATCTAGAAGTGGCATTTCCGACCCATTTATGTGTCAGTTTGGTTGTATTCTGTCTCTAGTCAAATAAGTAAAGTTTAAAGCTTAGCTCAACATGAGACCAGTGTCAAACTGGTCACATTGGTAAAGTTTTAATCGATATATACACACACGCGAGACCGAGACCTATTGCATACACATGTTGAAATTCATGATCCGACCGTTTAATGGTTAATATTAGTTTTACAACCAATCTGGTGTTGCTTCTTGCTTTTCATGAGTAATCCTTGCTTGAACATAGTTAAAACCTTATTAAATGAAGCAACCGGTTAAGAACATAAACCCCAGCCAAAAGAAAACCCTAAAAAACCTTGACTAAAAACAGAATACACACAGTACATTGTCTGCGTGACATACAACTGCATATCATAGTAAAAAAGCATATTAGGGTTTTAGTATGTATATAAAACGTATTTATTATTTGCAAATACTGTCACCATAAAAGAGTATTTACACAAAGAAAGTTATCTAAAGCAAGCCAGATTTGTTTATGTATTCACAAAAGCATTAAACATATGAAATATTCTTAACAGAACCCTCAAATTTACTCTGTTGCCAGCAATTACTATAAACAAGTGTATTATGCAATCTTTACTATTTGTCACAGGTCTTAAAATCTGTAAAAACATATAGAGCCTAAGACAAAAAAGTATTAACCCTCTTCGATTCCCGGTTGTGTTAAAGGTTGACCTAACGTTAAAACATGATTCTTATTTAAGAACATGCTTCTCAAAGCTACAAAATATCATTCTTATAAAATAACCACAAGTTAACATCCTAACACAGGCGTAACATTTTATCCTTATACCGCTTTTGAAAACACGCTTAAACAACTTAAGGGTACTCATCTTGCTTCCCATACCGAATGCAACATTTTTTATTCAACTTTCAAGGATTAGAAGCTACAAAAACTAAAACAAAGAAGACATCTTAAAAACTACTTCTACAATATAAACACAATAACACTTCAACAGTGTACCAATGCACACCTCTAGAAGTGTCCTTTCCAACCCATTTATAAGTCTATTTTGTTATATTCTGTTTCTAGTCAAATGGTAATGTTAGAATTCTAGACACACTCACAACAAATGTATGATTTAGATTGAGTCTAGCGATTTCTCGCAATATTTATAAGTTCTAAAATGATCCTTTCCCTAAATATATATTGCGACAGTGTGTGTGTGTATGTGTGTGTTTCTATTTAGAGGTGTGCACGGTTCGGTTTGGTTTTAGCATTATCCGTAACCGTAACCAAAGTTATCGCTTAATCGGTTCGGTTAATAACCAAACCAACTATTGGCTAAATTTTTTGTTTAGAAATACATGTAATTGAGTTATAAAAACATGAAATTGATATATAAATACATGAATCAGATGCATAGATAAATAAATAAAATGGAGGTATAAACACATGAAATGGAAGTATAAAACATGACATGGATGTATAAAAGCTAGAAATATATGAAGATTTAAATGATTCGGTTCGATTAATTTCGGTTAACCAATGGTAAAAAATATCAGTTAACCAATTTTCGGTTAATTTCGGTTCGGTTTTGTCAGTTTTCGGTTTTGGTTAACGGTTCAGTTATTGCTCACCACTAGACTTTCTATATGCACACACTATAGCATATACATGAGGTTCAGTTTTGGTTAACAGTTCGGTTATTGCTCACCCCTAGACTTTCTATACGCGCACCCTATAGCATATAGATGATTACATGTTGAAATTCATGACCCAACCGCTTAAAAACATAAACCCTAGCCAAATAAAAACCCTAAAAAAACTTGTCTAAAATAAGAACACACACAGTACAGTATCAACCTTAAATACACCTACATTTCATAGTGAAAAAGCATATTAGGATTTTAGTACTTAGTAAAGTATACCTGCAAAAAAAAAACACTCGAATCCGTACATAATAAACTTAAAATTGAAATTAAAACTAAAGAATAGACTGGATCTGAACGAAATAGCTGCAGATGAACGATTTCAGACGGTTGAAATACGTTGACGCCGTGCGTACTGAACGGAAATAGATAACCGAAACGATAACTTACACGGAGTAGCTTAACGAGGAGGTCTTTGTGAGGACATTCCTTCTTCGCAGATAGTTGTTTGCCGACGTCGCGAATTAGGTCTTTTGCAGCTTTACCGTCGGAATCCGCCATTGTCGCCGTTGGGAGCACGAGAGCGGGAAAAAGTGTGTGTTTTGAGAGGGAAATGTAGGTTTTTCAACAAGGAATGATGTGAATGTTTTCTTGCGGAGTCTTGCGAGTGATTTAGGTTCGATTTCTGTCTTTCGGTTAGTTTCTGTAGCTCATTTGAACGATTTGTTTGTTATTAAAAATATAGTTTTAAATGTTTAAATCTAAAATAAAAAATTGATATTACCTTGAGTGCTTGAATTTTCAATCTATAATTATTTGAATTAGTTTTGTAACGTCGTTAACAAAATTTGTTAATTTTGTGAAAAGACTAAAATGCCCCACTAACTCATAAGACCATTTACAATAAGGCATATCAAAAACACCTAAAAACATGTCTAATCTGTCACTTAGAAAAAACACTCATTCTTTAAAAACATCAAAAACTCATCCAATAAGGAAAGCCAAAAACGCTGCCACATCATCATCACATTTTACATCAAAACCCTCCTCCCAACCCCATCATCTGCCACATACCCCACATTTTCTTCATTTTTTTCATGTTTGTGATAAAATATGAATATGAATACGAAAAATGAACCCAAAAAATATAGTCCATAACCGGTAAAAATGAATTAGTGGAAAAATGAGAAAAAATGAATGTTAAAAATGTCATATTGTGAATACTCTAAATAATAATTAAATAAAGTTTATATATTCTATCTGTATCTTATTTATATACACGAATATTATCTCAATTTCTCTCTTATTATCTATCTTCCTTCACTCCACCATCATAAACCATCACTGCAAGTCTGCCACAAATAAATCACCGTTGCCACCACCACTTTTTTTTGTGAAATACCTTATTTTGAGTTGAAAATATCAAATTATTCAAATTTATCATATTTATTTAAATTATAGTTTATAAAAGATTTATATTATCAGTGTTTCGTTTGGCTACAATATAAAAATATTATTATTTTTAAGTATTTATAATATTTTTACAGCTTTTATCTTAAAATGATTAAGTTTTGTAATACTTTTGTTCTATATCATTTACTTTTAAAATAAATTATTAGTAGCTATGTAGACTTAAGCATGTACGATTTTGTACGAAAACACAAAGAATGTCTGATGACTATCGTGAGTGTCATGTAAAAATCTAATTAACCTAAATAGTTAGGGTAAGCATGGTATTAATCCAGGGAAGTATGGTGGAAAGTGTTATAAATTAAGTATTGATTAACTAATTGTAAAAATGTAAACAATGGGAGAAACAATGGTTTCTCCGGATTTTAGATTTAAAGCAACAACAATTATGTGTTTAATCGTGACAATCAACATGACTGTTTAATTCAATTAATTGGTTGTGATTACCTAAAGACTACTTACTTCGATTGTAGAACAACAAAAGGTTGTCATATGAATAATCAACTGAATTTACTAACCCTAACCCTTATCAAATGAATCCCAATTACTAAAAATCTCGGGAATTGAATGAGTTCACATTAAGATTAAGCAAAACCAATCGTTTACAATTAATCAAATCAAATCATGGGTAACAAGCATCTTTGATTACTGTGTTTACGAATTAGTTTAAACACATAAAAGTCATTAACTTATAAGAATCATCCACCCGGAGGAAACCACTAGGAGATTAGCCGCTCATCTCGGATGTATTACTTCAAAAGCTTGATAAACGGTTGATTTCATCATCTTTGAAGACGTAAGATCCCGAATCGCACCTAGACACATGGCATAGGGATCACACCACTCCAAGCTGGCGTCTCTGTCACCCGATAATATCTAGAAGGTTCTAGAAACTTCTGGAAGGGGACACATGGCGAAAGGAAGATGCTCTCAGTAGACAAGAAGGACAATACGTGGCACTAATAGCGAGACGCCAACAAAGGTTACAAGATCCTTGGAGGACAAGGCGACAACCATTACAACCGCGAGCTGACGTGGAGCAAATAACCGTGTGCCACGTCACCTCAAGGCCTTACATGGTCTAAGGAAACAAGACGGATATTCCTTTTGGCCCGACAATTGGCGAGCATTACCCAGCTGGTATGTCGCCTCCCCCTTCATCCTTCGGTTATAAATAGAAGGCCACATCCACAGGTTTAAGGGTTCGATTTACTCTCTCACTACATACTCACACTTGTCCTCAAAACGATTACTTATTCTCACGTTGGATGGTGGTTACAAGAAGAACCTCCACCTTCTCCTCCTTGTAGTGAGTCAACCGTATTGTTCGTTTTGCAGGACGCTTGATAGAGTTAGTTGTTGGTCGAGTGAAGAACAGAGGTTGAACCTCCTTAAATGGGACGACCCAGCTACATGGCTTAGTGCTATTTAGTGTTTCTTCAATCTTGATCTTGGTTTTAATGGAAAGTATGATGATTGATGATGAGTATTGGTGTCTCGATGTGTCTTGTATCCCAAAAATTCATCCCACTATAACCCTGTTCAATAAGTGGAACGCATTAGATGTCCGCTCTCAGGTTACCAAAAAAAATCAATCATTTTCATCTTCATTTTCGTCTTCGCTGGAATCTAATCTAGGAAGTGTTGAAACATGTTATACCAAATCAGCTTAAATGTTTGAATTTATTTGTCTTGAGTCAATTAGATATTGGTTTTGCGTTCTCTCTTCGTCACTAATGTCTTCGTTATTTGATTCAGGCTACTCGTCATAATATTCAACGATTGCACGCCCTTCATCCTCTAAAATCATGTTGTGTAGAGTGCTACACGTGTACATTACGTTTCTGATTTTATCTTTTTTCATACAGTCGATAAGGCATGCTCAAAATGCGCCACCTTTTAAGCAAAACACCAAATGCTTGCTCGATGTCTTTGCGTGGCACCATTTGAACTTTGTTAAACTTTATTCTTTTAAGATATAGGGTTCCATCTCTAAATGAATACATAAAAAACAACATACTCATGTAAATTATATCAACAAGATAGTACCCATGCTTGTATTTAACCTCATTTACAAAAAATATTCCTTTCGGTCTAATATCATTAGTTCGATCATTGAAAATGGGCGAGTGGTGTATAATGTTTATATCGTTATGTTAACCGGGCATACTAAAAAATGCATGCTAGATCCAAAAATATTGTGATGCAACAGCTTCAAGCTTCATAGCTGGCATTCCATGCTATCCACTTGTGTGAGAGCCTTGCCATGCAGTTGGACAAAGTTCCTACTCTCATTTCATACAATCTAAACTACCGATCATCCCGGGGAGACCATGATATACAGCGTGATGTTCCAAAATTTGTTGCATATCACTAAATATCGGTTTTCTCAAGTATATTTTCATATATAGTTTAATGATATACGCACAAAAAATTGTGAAGACTTTCCCTAACCACTCGTGCCGACATTTTTAAATAGTCGTCAATTACGTCGGAATTATTGCCGTAAGCCAATTTTCTTCGGGCGACCGTGACCTTTTGTCACGTGGTAAATCCTAATTATCACGCGCATCGGGTCTTTGTCGGAAAAAAATCATAATTATCCTCTAAATCCTTGATATTCTTAAAAATAATTTTTTACTCATAAGAAAACAGCGTCTAAACATTCTTTCATCATAATTTGGTTTAGGTGAGAAATAATCACTTACCAGCAAATCGTTTGTGGTTTCGCGTTCACGAACAATATACTTCATCTGTTTGGGTTGGAAAGTCCCTTCATTTGCATCGTCAACAATAGTTTTCACCACCGTCGACATTGCTGATAATAATAATTCCGTCCCATCGTCCGATGAGGATGAGCAAATTTCTCATACGAATCACTTGAACTTGAAGAAGCCATTTTATATATTTTTTTGGAGTTTGATATGGTTTATTAATTTTCGGATGGTAAAAATGAGTAAGAAATGAAAGGTTTATATAGGAAAAAATTGATTTTTTTTTTTTAAATAGCCGTTGCCCAACGACTATGCCTAACGGCAAGCCAAATGGTCATCAGCACCCAATCAACCATTACCACCCCAAGGCCAGCGCCCCATGCCAATCAATATTGCCACACCAAACGAGCAATGTCCACCAAAATACCAAACTAAAGTGGAGCACCCCGTTTTAAAGAGCCAAAACGCCCACACCTACCAGCCTAATCCAAATAACATCTACTTGTTAAAAAGATAACGGTCGTGTGTTTATTTGAAAAGTTTAGATGTAAAAATAGTAACAAAAGTATAAAAATTAAGTTATAAAGACAAAAAGAAAAGGGAATTAAGTTATAAAGTCAAAAAGAAAAGGGAGTAATTTCATATAGGTAAATGAAAATTTCTAATGAGTTTAAGGTGAGATAAAGCTTAGAGACTAATAGGTTATGTGTTTGATTTTTATAAGAGAGTTTTTGCTAGCTTTATTAGGTTTCATTCTAAATTGGTGTATATGCATTATTGAATAGTGAAGATGGATATGATCAGGTAGTTTCACTAGTGGCATGATGATACTTTAGTGGTCCGTCAACGATCCAAATTTGTCGTTAAAAAAACCAGAAAGTACTAAATGAATAAATTGTACTTTATTAGGGTTATCAATTACATCAAAAACAATTTGGTGACAAACGAGCTATTTATAGGGTGTGAATCAGGTTGTAACTGGACCAAACCAAACCCCAGAAAATCATAATCGAAGGCTAGACCCATATAGGATGGATTATTCTCAGTCTTTTCAGGTTGGGTTGGTCTCGAATAGCGTTAGGACCAAGTATGATTTTTTTAATGTTAATATTCATCAAGTTGCAATATTTAGCCTCTAGTAATAGTAATCTCCCACGGACAAACTCCCACAATTCTATATCTATTAATAATAATAATCCATGCTTGTTTCCATTTTATATATCTAAATTATTCAAATTAGAACATAAGTTTTACATATATAAATCAAACTAGAACATAAGTTTTACGATTTTTGTTTGTTTTAGTTATAGAACCCTTTTTTCTCTTTTATCTTTATTGTTAATACAGAATGTTAAAAGTGAGATGATGTTAATAGAAGATAACCACTCTTTTAACTACGTTTAATAATATCATAGTGACTCAGCATTATAGGACTTAATTCATTGTAAAATTTTAACCACTTTTTTATACCTAAAGTTATATTTTTTACGGTTAAATGTGTCGCAACACACGCTTGGTTTAATACTAATTTGTAATTACTATTTATAAATCATTCATAATAATACAAAGACGATTGTAGACTGATGGCAGGTAGACGGGTAACAAGCTGCGCCGCAACCCTCTTCTGAATAGCAAAAACTACTATGCTAAACACAATTTTGCCCCTTAACATGCATGGTGTTACTACTTACCACCTGCTGAACCTGCTTGAGAAACCGCACCGCGTAAGGGGCGAGAGCGCCAAAAGTATCGAAAGCGAACGGCATGAACATGTGCTGATTCTCGATGTAAGATTTTTCGTGCTTAGCTACTTTGCGCGCCTCCGCCTTGGTTATCGCCTGGCCCGCCACAAACTCATGGTCCCTTAATCCAACAAGGGGAGACACACCTGTCAAAACGACGCATGCGTGTTCCCTACTTCCCATCCAAAAACAAGAATGTTAGTGGGCCGTAGGGAAGATCTCCCTTCTAGTGGATCGGTCAAGAAGTTCACTGGGGCTTCCTTTTTAGCCGAGATTCCTGCCCGCTTAAGGACATTATGAAGCATATCTCGAACTAAATTATGTCGATATTTAAAGTCCGGTAATTCTTTGCAATGGTCTGCATGCTCCCCAAAAGAATGCAAGTAAGCCTTCCGACACACGGGACACGGGTCATCAACCGGAAAAAGGGGTACCATCAACCGGTACTTAAGGATAGCCCAGTATACCACAGTCGACATACATTACCCTAAACTTTCAATGGGAACAACATACATGAAATACATACTAATTTATATATTTTTAATGGCACATCAGCTATGAGCTGGCATCTAGCTTACTCGAAAGGGGGAGAACAAGCTCTTGAACCCTTTCTCCAAGTTCGAATCCTTCCCGGCGGTGCTCGCCACACACACACACGTACATACAATTTGCACTTAGTAGGGAGTTACCTTGAGACCTCCAGGATCCACTTAACGGGAAACCCCTGCTCAAACAAACAATATAACAGGGGCGACAATTTTGACATGACCCGCCAACCCAAGTCGAACTCGACACGAAAAAATAGGTTTAGGTCGACTAACATGACGCGTTTAGAAAAAAAGGGACGGGTTCGGGTTGACCCGTTAACCGTTCAATTCTTTTGTAAAAAAACTTTTATACTTTTGTTTTTGTTTTTTCCGTTTCTATTTTACATGGTTAGTTATAATAATGTTAGTTTTAACGCATTATATTATTTACTTGTCACACTCATTTTCTACATTAAATATGCTATCGATAACCCGCGTAAAACCAACAACTCGCTTATAGGTCATCAGCTTGTACGACTCATTTAAAAATACAGGTTAAATATGTCGGGTTCGGGTTAACCCACATTTATATGTGTGCGGGTAAGGGTTGAAATCTTTGACCCAAATAACAATATGGGTCGAGTTCGGATTAAACATTTCAACAAACCAACCGGTAACCCGCTAATCCGCCAACTCATTAAGCCGGCACGACGAACACACCCTACACCGTAAGGACCAAATGTAAATTTATAAAGATAGGTGAGGAGTTAAGTGTTAAAACACCCAAACTCTGTATTAAACATAATCCCCATCAGACCCCCAAATTCTCCTTTATGGTTTCAGGCGACACCAGGGCTCGGGTGGGATGATTTTGAGACGCGTTTTGACTGGAACTTGGTTCGAACCCAGGTAAGAACTTGTTTCACTTGACCTACTCGTATCCAATTTCTATCAATTTTGGCCTAATTTATATCGTATTGTTGTGAATCACTAATATAGAGTTTACTGTTTGTTTAAACTTAATTTTCTGATTTGAGTTAACAATAGTCTTGTTTAATATGGAGTTTACTGGTGAAAATATTCACATTTGAAATGGTCTTTAATCTTTTGAGTTTTAATAGCAACATGTAGTTTGAGTTTATTTATTTTTTTTTTCTGGATAAACTTTTTTATTTTTTTATTTTTATTTATTATTATTATTATTATTATTATTATTATTATTATTATTATTATTATTATTATTATTATTATTATTATTATTATTATTATTATTATTATTATTCAGGGTCAAATTAATAATGTTATATGATTAGTATAAGAATGTATTAATATTGGACTTATTGGTATAAATAGGAATGAAAACGAATTCGGCGATCAGTTCATGAACCGTTCAGCGGGAAGTTCGTTTATTAAACGAACGAACACGAACTAGAAATTTCATTCGTTTAGTTACATGAACAAACTTATTGGTATAATTAGGGATGAGAACGAATCAAACGTTCGACAAACAATTTGTGAACCGTTAGGCTGGAAGCTCGTTTGTGTTTGTTCGTTTATTAAACAAACGAACACGAACTAGAAATTTCATTCGTTTAGTTACATGAACAAACTTATTCGTTTAGTTACAAACTAGAAATTTCATTGGTTTAGTTACATGAACGAACATGAAAAGTGGCCACATTCATTCATTTATGTTCGTGAACGTTCTGTAACATGTTCGATAGTGTTTTTAGTTTTTATATTTTTTAAACATTTCAAAATTCCGACAAATAAAATATTTAATAAGTGTCAGTATATTATATTTTCTGTTCATGAATGCTTGTTTCCATTTGTGTTAATGAACATTAGTCTGTGCTCATTTGTGTTTTCGTTGCCTAAAATTAACAAACAAACACAGATGAACGCAAACAAGTTCATTTCCTTAACAAACGAACACGAACGTAAAATCTCGTTCGGTAAGTGTTCATAAACACATATATTTCTTAACAAACGAACACTAACAAGGTCTTGTTCGTGTTCGTTCAGTATGCTTCAATGCGCCAAATCATCTGTCGATCATCATTCAGGTTACTTTCTTCATGCGAAGTACAGTCGCCCCCCTTTCAAAAACAGATACGACGATGAAGATGAGAACTACGGTAGAAAGAGAAAGGATAACCAACAAGATCATTTGCAGCTATACAAAAGCTGGGGGCAGCATCTTTTAACTAACCCAAGAGTCCTTGATTCCATTATTAGGAACTCTGGAGTTGGGCCTGATGATACCGTGCTCGAAATCGGTCCGGGCACCGGAAACCTTACCATGAGGCTTCTTGAAGCTGCTAAAAGAGTTGTTGCGGTTGAAGTTGATAATCGTATGGTGGAGATTCTTCACACTCGTGTTTCTGAAAGTGGGCTTCGTGAAAAGTTGACGGTATGTTTTTGTAAGAATGGGTTGCTTATAAAGTGTTCGATGAAATGCCTCAAATTTCACGGAAATATCACTCAATATATTTTTGTTATATAACTAAAATGTATCTCCTTGTAAAAAGTTTTTAAAATAATGACTTGTTACCCCTGAAGTTTCTCAAAATATGATTTATATAATTTTCTTTTGCAAAAAAATTGAACGTCATTTCATCAAATTTAAGAGGTCACGCGTCATTATTATTTTGTTCACAAGTACACGCATTCTAAACAAGTGTATGGACTTTAACGAAGCTGGGTTGGGGGGGGGGACTTTTTCGTGGATTTTTGACACGCGGAGGGACTTTTAAATAGCAAAAATATATATAGTGACTTTTCCGTGAACAATGAAAAAGTATGTTGGTTTATAATGATATTTACCCCTCAATAAAAGCTATGCAGTTAATGCTGTAAAAATCGGATACCAGTCAAGGACTGATATTTGAGATATTGGTTATCACGGTGGGATATCGGTAATTTTAATATCATGCTGAATTTATATACATAGCAATTTAGCCCTAACGGTTCAGTATACTTTCCTACCATTAACAAATTAACCTCTTGCAACTTGCAAAAGGGTAACAATTGTAGCAAGTAGGAACCAATTAAGACTTAAAACACTAATAGCAGCAATAAGAAGAAAGACAATGGTAGAACTAAGAAGAAATGTACTAAGATCGGGAAAATCGGTGATATATCGGTCAAATATTGGTCCAATATCGCTGATAATATCGGTACCGATATTTTGCACCGATATTTCACCAGAGGACACTGAGATATCGCGATATTAATTGCATAGAATAAAAGTTAAAACCTTCATCAGTATTGAATTTTTATAATTGAATTGTTTTTTTTTTTGCAGATTATATGTAAGGATGCACTAAAGGCAGATTTTCCGGATTTTGATCTTGTGGTGGCAAACATTCCTTACGGAATATCATCACCGCTAGTGGCTAAGCTGGTTTTTGGCGGGTACGGTTTTCGAGGTGCAACTCTTCTTCTCCAGAAAGAGTTTGCTACTCGACTCTTGGCTAATCCCGGTGACTTTGAGTTTAATCGACTGGCTGTTAACGTGAAACTGGTAGCTAACGTTGAGCATGTCATGAACGTAAGCAAAAAAGATTTTGTACCCATACCAAAAGTCGACTCATCAGTTGTTAAAATCCGTTTGAAAACTGAAATCCCAGATGTAAATCTAAACGAGTGGTGGGCGTTCACTAAAACCTGTTTTGGTAAGAAAAACAAGACGTTGGGTGCGACATTCAGGCAGAAGAAAAAAGTTGCGGAGCTTTTGAATCTGTCGACATTAACAAGCGTTGATGGAGGTATAGTGCTGCGTGAATGTTGTAATGAAAGTGATGACGATGAAGATGAAGATGAATGTAGCATTTTGGGAACGGATGTGAACTTGTTTAAGGAAAAACTTGTTGGGATTCTTAGAACCGCTGGGCTTGAAGATAAGAGACCATCGAAACTATCGAATGATGAGTTGATGTATTTGCTTTCTTTATTCAATCAGGCAGGAATATGGTTCCATGATCAGGATAAGCCAAGGGATATCAATGCATCATTTGCTGGATTATAATGTAAGATAATATGGCTCATTGATTTTGTTTGTGTTGCTATATACATGTAATATTTATTTGTTGAATTGGTAACTCTGGAAAGCTTATTGCTAGTTTGAGTTAATCCTCATATGATTTTGGTGATTATTGACAATATCCTCCCAACCTTATAAGTGTATTGTGGGTAGGGTTTTCCAACTGGCTCGTGCTTGTAACCAGGGGTGCAAACGAGCCAAGTCCGATCTCGACTCTGGTCGAGCTCGATTAACTTACGAGAGCTCAATTCGGCTCTGTTCGAGCTTTGTTTTCAACGCTCAAGCGCGGCTCATTGGTAGTATCTCAAGCTCGGGCTCGGCTTGTTGGTAGTTTCTCGAGCATGGGCTGGGCCCGGCTTGTTTAATATCTTTTAGTTAATATACTAAGTAAAAATAATATCAATAATAGACTCGTTTAGCTGGTGAACTCGATAAGGGAAGCTCGGGCTCGTTTACTAAACAAGCTTATTTTTAGGTTGGACTAGGCTCGTAAAAAGGTTTGAAAAAGTTTGGCTTGGCTCGTTTACAAGACAACATTAAATAAGGGGTAAATGTAACTATATATTAATAAAAACCAGTACACTAAGGCTCAGCTCGATGAGCCTGACGGGCTTTACATGCCGAACTTGATAAATAAACGAGTTTTTAATTTAGGCTCAAGCTTGGCTCGGGATTGATAAGCCTCGGATCGTTTCGAGCTTCTACCCGAGCCGATCTCGAGTAGCTCGCGAGCCGGTTGGCTCGTTTGCACCCCTACTTGTAACTCATTTTGTAAAGGCTCGCTGGTAACTGAGCTTGAGCTGATTTGGCTTCCTTGTTAACCTCAAGTCTTCATAAATGATAAATTATGAACCGCGTAACATATGGGTCACAAACTTGTCAATCCCAACATTGACTACTCACCCCATGCTATATAAAAGCATGTAATCAAACAATTAAGGCGTACACGTCGCAGCGCGGTAAAGCTTATATCGATCAGATGTGTTGTGTTGCAGTGCATTGTTGTTGTTGTGGTCTAGTGTGTTCACTAGTCATGAACATACACAAATCCCCCATGCATTTCTTAAAACCATAAGCACCAACCAATATCTAAGGTAATGAGGTCAAGAACAACATTAATCTATAGAGCTTGACACAAAATAACAATTTAAAGACTATTATTGATGATAATAATGGTGAGTTTTTAAAGGTGACCATTTGTGATTGCAATTATAGTAGTATTTTTATGGGCAAAAGTGCTTATACGTTTTCAGCAATTTCTTTTACGGTTTTGTATACGTATAACTACTATTTACAATTTTATAATTGTATTTATTTGTTCAAATATTTTTACTTTTTATGATACAGGATATTCATATTCAAATAGTTATACTGTGCAATTTCTACTAACTTGGTTGTTTTAATTTTTTTTAATGACATTTCTTTTAATCTTTGTCGTCTGTGAGACTTTAACCCCTCCTCTCCCAAACCCAGGTGTTCAAAGGCTTTGCTATTGTCAATGCACCACCACGTCATTGGTTGGTTGTTTTTAACTAATGTATGATTTTTTTTCAGTATTTCTAACCACCTTAAATCATGCGTTAAGCGTGATGGATCGATAGTCTCAAGTTTAGCATGACCTGTGAAGTATCCTATTATGATGGTTAGAGAACTATCATGAATTTCGTTAGTATAGTTTCACAACTATTTTTAAACAAACTACATAGTTAATCACAAGTTATACTTCTGTTTTTTATAATTAAGCTAATATCCAACTACAATTTATAGCTATAAACTTCTAATCTTATGCAAATGACTAGTTAACACTAAGTACACATTAATACATATCAAAGAAGCTAATGATCATTGTACCTTTTACAAGAAAATGTTTACAAGTGGTCAAAGTTACATTAAAAAAGGTCAAACTAATGGGAGAGCCAAAATATTGAAGAGGATTTTAATACCCGATTTTCTTAATTTATATTTTTATTTTTCATTACCCTTGTCTATTGATGATTTATTTTAGTATGTTTATAATGTTAAAAAATAATTTTTCTTTTAATATATGCATTTGATAATAGTATTTATATTTTGTATGTTGTGAAGAATATACATATAAGTGTATAAGTATATAAAGTTATTATTATTTTATGATAAAACTTATATGTATGTAATGTACATTTTTAATTTATATTGTTGTTGTATAAAAACAATTATCTAATAATTATAATAGTAAAAAAAATATACTTAGAAATCCCAACATATATCTTTTAACAAATTAATGGGTATACCCGATACACGCGGGTATATCTGATACCCGACGGATATTGGGTCGAGTATGGGACGCAATTTTATAACCGGGTATGGGTATGGGATTACATACCTGAACCCGACCCATTGCCATCCATAAGCAAGACATGCCCATGTAGGCTTGTCGAGTCACACGACCCATGTGAACTTCCATCTCAACAATCCTCATAAAACATTCAACTGTAACCAATTATTATTGTCAATTCCTCTGCGTACTTCGATCATTAATCAGTATCAAACAGAGAGACTTTGAGCACCAATATATAGTAATATGTTGGTAAGCTATAATTAAACACGGGGATAATTTTATATAAACATGCATAATTTAAGTCATGTAAAATGGGTAGGCTAAGTTGGTGGTTGAGACGGATCATTGGGTGCACCGAGTACATCCTGAATCTTGCGTTCAATGACCTTTGAACATCCTTTAAAGTGTTTTTCTCTCTCATTTGACACTAAGTTTATACATCTAACCATATCATATACATGACATTCAACGTTAGGTGGAGTTGTATAAACCGGTTCGGATCAAGTCAAAGAAAGTCAAACCAGATCGACCCAAACCGGTAGTTTATAAGAGAGGAAATCCGGATTAGATTGAAACCGCTTTCATAATATATTCTCAGACCAATTTTACAATGGCAGGTCAAATCACATTACGACCGCTTTCACTATTGGTTTTGGGTAGGATCGGATCGGATAGGATCCCAAACTGGTTTTAAAATGTGCACCTTTTAACATTAAGTTATAGAATAGCTATGAAACTTGATTTTAACAGCTACAACAATATTTTTGAGTTTTTTTTTTTTTTAATTTTGATATATGCTTTTCAAAATTAAACAATAAGACAACAATAATATTATTAAAGGTGGCCTACCAAGTGGAAATAGACAAATAGGAATACAAGTTGATATGATTGGACCCATGGCGATAGTGTCCACCTGGTTGGACTTTGTAGACACCTAAGTTTGTTTTGTTTTTTCTTCTTGTTTTCCTCAAACACCAATTAGTCTACTCAAATTTGAATATTTCATGTTGTATTTGGAGTTTATAGTAAATCTTTTTATATTATTTCAAGTTTACAAATTTTATAATAAACATTGTCAAACTGTTTATTAAATTAGAAACTTGCAAGTACCATGTAAACATCTTATACATATTGTTTAAATCAGCAGTGAAATCAAAAATTACTTTTTGAGAGTGTAATTATGGGTTTAATCAAATTTTTAAGGGGTGTAATTAAGATTTTTACTTATAAAATACACTAATTTTTTTAAAGTGTATGATTAGTTACATTCCCTTTCCTTTATATAATAAACATTATGTTAAAGTTTTTATGTAGTCCTCGATATATTACTTTTAAAAAGTTTATTCCACGTCTAGATACATACATGATTGTTGAATGTAGCAGAGAATTGCAAGGACCATGTAAAACACTTATACAACTTGTTTCAACTATGACAAATAATGGTTATGTAATCATGTAACTAGTTTTCCCCCATTTTATATGAGAAACATTATGTAGCTCTAGCAATTTTTTACTAAAATTAGTTACCCTTATGACAAACGTCGCGTAAAAGTCCCCACAATTTTACTTATAAATATTTTAGGTCTAGATACATATGTTAAACTCCAAATACCATGAAAACATTTAGATTTGCACCTCTATAAGGATAAAGTCCAGGATAGAACTTCGTAGAGACATAATGTTATGGTTAAGGATTCTTAGGAGGTTGACTTGATTTTGTTTTAGGTTCTTGTTGTAGGAGCTTAGTTTTCAGTTTCTGTATAGTTTTTTTATAGGTTTTCACCTATTTCTAGTGTCGTAATTTTACTAAGAACTACTTATTTATTTATGTGTTTGTTTTTATTATTTATTATTTTTTACCCATTCTAGTAATGAGGAATGTTCATTTGAGAAGAAATTTAATATGAGAAGAAAAAGAAGAAAGAGTATAATGGTAAAACATTAAATAGCTTATAGCTTCTCTCATTAATTATGTTATCGTTAATTAATAAAGCAAAAACATTTTATCTTACACATTTCAAATTTTATCCAACATTAGTCTTACACTTACTGGAATTTACCCTACACACATGCAAATTTACACTACACATTTCAAAATTTATCCTACACATACTAAAATTTATCGTACACGTATCGAAAATTGTCCTTCACCATAAATTATTTTATCTTGAAAGAGTATATGAAAAAATGAGTTACAAGTTTAATTAATTGGCTAACTAATAACAATTATAGATTTACCTATATGCCATTTTTCATAACATTGAATACACACATTAAATAAAGTAAATGAATAATTTCTATTGGTTTAAAAGTTATTCTTTTTATTCTTACAAAAATTTTCTTCTCATTTGAACCCTCCACTTCTACTAATTGTGTTTTCCAGAATCATATGTTATGGTTATAGTTTTGGAGCTGCAGGTCTCACTAAAAACTGTCTTTCCCTGAGATAGAGGATGGTTCAGTTGATGATACGATAGCGGAGATGGATAGGATCGAATGGTCCCGTTGATGACACAATAATACTTTAGTAGATCCGTCGTTAAAAAAAAATTATTCAAAACCATTAGTTAATGCTTGCTATTTCCGCTTGAAAACAAAACAAAAGAACACAGAATTCCTCAACAGTGGCACGACCGTCTGAAACTACAAGTTCCTCCTCGGTTTCTCCGTCGCCCACACGCGCCTTTCACATGTTCATCCGCCAACCTTAAAATCCCCAAAACCCTTTATTTTATCATCATCCGAGACTTGTTGTGAGTTGGGTCTTCAACCACAACGCTTCAGGTATGCTCCCTACTTTGCTATTCAAATTCTGTTTATTATTTATTGTATGTTTGTACGCCATTTGATTATACATTCAGCTTTTTATGCCCCAAATTCATTATGTTTGTTTTATGGTTTTCATTCGGTAGATCACTTGGATGATTTGTGTTTTGTTCTTCTTTTTGTGTATATATATTGTTACATGTGAAGCGACATTGTGGGATCCAATATAACCAAAGGGCTTGATCAAGAAGGCTGCCTACAACTATATACTGAATTGTAGAATTTTTATAAAGAGTATGTTTTAAGGATACACACATAGTTTATCATCTTGAACTTTCATAGTTTTGACTATTTCTTATTGAGGTCAATGTGATATATACATACACACACATATATAGGGTTAGGTTCGAGGGAAAACCACTAAAAACTTGAAAACCGAGAAAAACTACTACCAATCAATTTTTTTATATTTCTTTTCCGTTTTTTAATTATAAGGTTAGCGATGTAAAAAAAAATAATAATAAAAATATATGTAGTTCGCCAAGCTACGTATATGCATAGTTATTAAAGGCGCTAGGCGCAAAAAAAGCGAGGACCCGAGAAAAATAATGCGCACAATGAAATAAATTAAAAATATTTTATGTTTTTGAAATTTAATACTTTTCATCAGATGAAATAAACAAAAGCTATTATATAATATTTAATATTTAATATCATCTATTTACTACCAAAAGTTCTAATATATTAGTGTAGAAAAGTAGTTTTTCTTAGATAAAAGCAGAAATTTGGCTGGAATCTTGCCAAAAATTTGAAAATTTGGCCGGAAACTCCATAATCTAGGAATCTTCCTGAAATCTACGCCTGAACCATCGGAAAGTTAAAGCGCAATTGCGTTGACTTAAAGCGCAATTGCCTCGCCTAGCTTGGAAAATGGGCCTAGGCGAAGTGGCGATGGCTTTTTAACCACTATGCATGTATGTTGCTCATGGAGTTACATATATGTATCTCATACGAGGTATATACAAGCAGTGGCGGATCCAGCCATGTTTTGTGGGTTCACATGAACCCACTTGGTTTGGAAAAAAATATAGTGAGAACTTTGTATGATTTGGAAAAAAAGTAGTGAGAATATACCAAAACGAACCCACTGAAAGAAGTTCCTGGATCCGCCACTGTTTACAAGCTACGTATATATAGGTTCCTTTTGTGGTTCTCTCGAAGTTTTCTAGTATCTTTTAAGTTTTATGCATCCTTCTTTTTCTCCCTCTCAATATATGTGTGTGTGTGTAATGATTCAGGTCAAGTTGCTGCAAGCTCCTCAGTGAATAAAACTACTTGGAAAATAGTGTGAAGTTGAACTAATAAATCGCACTATCATGTAAATTTAATGCTACAATATTTTCCTACAACTATACTTCATAATAGCTACTTGAAAATATATAAATGAATACAAGAACTTGATGAGGTTCAACCAAATTCTGCCTACTTCCTCCAAAACCACCCACATATATGTTTCTTTAAGAAATATATCACAAAAAGGAAAAAAAAAAGAATAAAGAAATACAACCTAAAGTTTGTTGCTTACTTTCTCCGTAACTCCGCCTTTTTTCTTTCATGCGCCTTTGACGTGAAACTGTCCAAATGAGCAAAACGCAACAAATATCCACCTTGTAAAAACGGCAATTTATCCAATCCCTCTGCCACCGTTTGTGTCTTCAAATGAGTCTTTGAATTTTCTCAATATTGTTCAAAGTCAAAACAAGAATATAACTTGATGGCAACCGATACTTTTGTCAGCATATCTGCAGGATTCTTAGTGGTATGTCTTCAAGTTCTATCGTATGAAATTATACCAAACATTAAAGTGCTTTGTCCTTACATGATAAGCTTGGTTCTTTGCTACTTGCATACAGTACATTATCCATGTTTTGTTTCATTCTTCGATGAGATAACAACATTGAGCTTAAAATAAGGAGCAAGTGGAGTACTATAACCTAACAGTGACGCATGTTTTTATGGTTACATGTAGTCTTAATATTGTATTGTTCTCTGGATTATAAATTATTCTTGATCAGTAAAATTATTGATTTTCTAGGATTACAAGAGTAATAGGACATGAGTGCATATGTAGTTGGTGTCTTGGCTCCTCTTCTACTCACTCTCGCCCTTCGGAACTTAAAAAAAGAAAAACGCCGAGGTTTGCCCGCTGATGTCAGCGGAGAACCGGGGTACGCAATCCGAAACTACCGGTTTACATCTCCAGTTGAAACCGCATGGGACGGGATCGAAACTCTTGCAGATCTTTTTGAACAAGCATGCAAAAAGCACGGTGACAAGAATCTACTCGGAACGCGAAAAATAATTTCTAGAGAGACCGAAGTAAATCAAGACGGGAGATCATTTGAAAAGCTTCATTTAGGTGATTACGAGTGGATGACCTATGGTCAAGTGTATCAAGTTGTGTGTAATTTTGCATCAGGTCTCGTGCAAATCGGGCATAAATCCGGTGAACGTGTTGCAATCTTTGCGGATACACGGGAAGAATGGTTTATTGCGTTGCAGGTAAATTACTTAGTTATATACACTCTGCTGTTAACTTAATAGTAAGATTTCATGCGTTGTGAAGTGTGACTAATAATCTTATATTGTCAATCAGGCTTGTTTCCGGCGCAACGTTACCGTTGTGACCATGTATGCATCTTTGGGAGAAGAAGCCATATGCCACTCGTTAAACGAGGTATTTTTTTTATCGGGACAAATGCCACAAGTTCTATAAAATCTGAATAATACATTTAAATTGTTTTTCAGACAGAGGTTACTACTGTAATTTGTGGAAACAAAGAGCTGAAGAAGCTTATAGATATAAGTGGACAAATAGACACGGTACAACGTGTAATATGCATGGATGATGAAGTATATTCAAGTCCTTTCTTAACGGACGGAAGCAGCAGTTGGAAAATCTTTCCGTTTTCCGAAGTAGAAGAAATCGGTAGAGAGAACGCTGTTGAAGCAGATCTACCCCTCCCTGCTGACGTGGCGGTGGTTATGTATACTAGCGGAAGTACCGGCTTGCCTAAGGTTAGTAGAAAATTATTCATTTTAGTAGTTTAATGACATAACATTATGAATATATATTGTTTCGCTTCATGCAGGGTGTTATGATGACACACGGCAATGTTTTAGCTACTGTTTCCGCTGTAATGACCATTGTGCCTGGGCTTGGAGGCAACGATGTCTATTTAGCCTACTTACCGCTGGCACATATTCTTGAACTTGCAGCCGAGGTATACCAACTCTGTAAAAAATATGATAGATTTTAAAAAGAGTTAACTACCATATTCGTCTGTGTGGTTTGTCCAATTATGCCAGTCCAGGCCAAATTTCAAATTTGTACCTTTTCCGTCCCTGACATTCTTGAAACATGCCATTTCCGTCCAAAAATTATTTTCTGTTAAAACCTGCTGTTTAATGAAGGGTAAAACCGTCATTTTCCATTTTTATTTTCCCTTTTTTAAATCCTATTAAAATCCTACCCCATCCCTTTTTTTTAAACCCTGTTAGTAGGGTTTAAGAACAAAAAATAAAAAAAGGAAAATGACGTTTTTACCCTTCATTAAATAGCAGGTTTTAACAGACGTTAAGTTTTGGACGGAACTGGTATGTTTCAAGTATGTTTCAAGAATGTTAGGGACGGAAATGCAACAAACTTGAAATTTGGCCTGGACTGACATAATTGGACAAACCACAGGGTTGAAAATGGCATTTAACTCTTTTAAAAAATATTATAATATAATTAACGTGTATACTGATGTTTGTGTAAATTTTATTTTTCATGTGACAGAATTTAATAGCGGCTGTAGGAAGTTCGATAGGTTATGGATCTCCTTTAACTCTTACAGATACATCAAGCAAGATTAAGAGGGGCACAAAGGGAGATGCGTCTGTTTTAAGACCAACGTTAATGGCAGCTGTTCCGGCTATTCTTGATCGTGTCAGAGATGGTGTGAGGAAAAAGGTTGGTTGAAGTTCCACGCGTATATATTATTATTGTGATATTATGTTATTTTTAAAAAAAGTAGAGTACACGGATGGCCCCCGTGGTTTACCAAAGTTTTGGATTTGGTCCCTAGCTTTTCAAAAGTACACAGATGGTCCTTGTGGTTTACAAAATGTTGGATTTGGTCCTTAGCTTTCCAAAAGTACACAGACGGACCCTGTGGTTTGCACTTTGTAACATATTTAGTCCCCAGCTTTTTCCAAAAGTACATGGATGGTCCCTATGGTTTGCACTTTGTAACGCATTTAGTCCCCACCTTTTTCCAAAAGTACATGGATGGTCCCTGTGATTTGCACTTTGTAACGCATTTAATCCCTAAGTTGGACATGCTAAGAACTTTAGATTTGTTGGCTGGGGACTAAATGTGTTACAAAGTGCAAACCACAGGGACCATCTATGTACTTTTGGAAGACCAAATCCAAAATTTTGGTAAACCACAGGACCATCCGTGTACTTACTCTTTAAAAAAAGTTGGTATTTGCAGCCAAGGTAGAAAATTTGTATGAAATTTGGCTGAATATTTTCAGGTAGATTCAGCAGGTGGGCTATCAAAGACGTTGTTTAATTTAGCGTATAATCGTCGGTTGTCTGCAATTAATGGAAGTTGGCTTGGGGCATGGGGTTTAGAAAAGCTTCTATGGAATTATTTAGTATTTAGGAAGGTTCGAGCCATTTTGGGGGGTCGTATCCGCTTTATTCTGTCTGGTGGAGCCCCATTGTCTGCTGATACCCAAAGATTTATCAACATTTGTTTTGGGTTAGTACTAACAATTTCTAATTGATCATTTATACTATGTGTTTTTTTTTCCGTTTTTCCTGATATTACCATGTTTTTATGTGGACGATTACCTAGTGCTCCAATAGGTCAAGGTTATGGTCTTACGGAGACGTGTGCCGGCGGGACTTTTTCTGAGTATGATGATACATCCGTTGGTCGTGTTGGTGCACCCCTTCCTTGCTCCTATATCAAGGTATCCTTTTGAACACACACACACATATAATTTTGGTACTTTGGACATTTCTAGTTGACTTTTGAGTTGAGTAAAGTACACGCGTGGTCCCTATGGTTTACCAAAATGTTGGATTTGGTCCCTAGCTTTCCAAAAGTACACGGATGGTCCCTATGGTTTGCACTTTGTAATGCATTTAGTCCCCAAGTTTGCCAAAAGTCACATGATGGTCCTTGTGGTTTGCACTTTATAACGCATTTAGTCCCTAACTTGGACCTGGTGAATCCTTTAGATTTGTTTTTGTTGTTTGGGGACTAAATGGGTTACAAAATGCAAACCACATGGACCATCCGTGTACTTTTGGAAGCTAGGGACCAAATCCAAAATTTTGGTAAACCATAGGAAAGTCGATTTGTTATCAAATTAAGACATATATTAGTGGTTGCTTTATGCTTTTAGACTTTTACATTATATTTACGAGTAATTATGTTTACTTTTTGTATTTTGTTCAATCGTATGCACACGTTACATTGGTTTTTATGTTGCTTTTTGACTTATTTTATTCACATGTATATATTGCATTCTCTGCATTTGTATCAAGTGTGATTTTACTTCTAAAATTTTTATTTATTGAAACGTTAATACACGCACTATAGATCGTTGTATAAAAAGCATTTCACCTTGTACGTTCTCAATCAGTTTTGTTGCATTTAATCTTCGGTTGTATTACTTTTCTGCAGTTAATAAATTGGCCCGAAGGTGGTTACTTAACCAGCGATTCACCTATGCCTCGTGGAGAAATAGTGATTGGCGGTCCAAACGTTACTCTTGGATACTTCAAAAATGACAAAAAAACAAAGGAAGTATACAAAGTAATCTTCCTCTTTTAATGCTAAATGTTCTATATGGAGTATACAGTGTATACTATTGTTTATGGGTAAAAATAAAAAAATAAAAATGGGTAAAAATAAATTTAAGCTAAAAATGTGTTATATAAAGATATGAAGTTAAAAGGTTGAGCATAAATAAATTGGGTAAAACGATCATTTATTAAATTTGTTTTAATAAATTGGGTATATATGATATTTTAACTACTTTGTAAGGGCATATATGATACTTTTAGTTTTAGTTGGGTTATATGAAAATTTTAAATTTTGTGAGGGTATATATGTAATTAATCCTAACTTTTAAATTTGTTGGTGCATAAAGGTTGATGAGAGAGGCTTGAGGTGGTTCTACACCGGTGATATTGGGCAGTTCCATAAAGACGGTTGCCTTGAGATAATCGACCGTAAAAAGGATATCGTTAAACTTCAACACGGAGAATATGTTTCTCTAGGAAAGGTACATATTCTTTTACAGATTTGTTTCTTTAATTATTTTTTTTTATAAATTAATACATTATTCTTACAGGTCGAGGCGGTTCTGAGTGTTAGCCCTTACGTTGATAACATCATGGTGTATGCCAATTCATTCCACAGTTACTGTGTTGCCATTGTGGTCGCTTCACAATCTGCGTTAGAATCGTGGGCTTTGCAGAAAGGTATCAAAGTTGACGATTTCGCAAGTTTGTGTGAAATGTTGGAAACCGTGAAGGAAGTTTACGGTTCCCTGGTGAAGGTAAGTGTATATTCTATTATAGTATTATGTACATAGGGAGAGGATCATGAGAAAACTACTTAAATGTGAGAAAACTAAAAAACTACCAAAAAAAAGCTTAAAAAAACACCAATTTTTTTTAAAAACATTTTTTGGCTGTAAGTCTATCATTTTTAAGATAAAAATAAATAAATTAGTATTACACATGTGCAAGGATTTTTCATAGTTGTACACATGTGTAAGACTAATTTTTTTTAACTCTTTTTTTTGTATCTTAAGAATGTAGATTTACAGTCGAAAAATGTTTAAAAAAGTTGATGTGTTTTTAAAGCTTTTAAATGAGTGTTCTCATGATCCATCCCCTATGTGCATAAAGTTACAGTAGATTTTACATTTGATCCAACAAAAAAAACACCATTTACAGGCTGCAAAAACGGGGCGATTGGAGAAGTTTGAGATTCCCGCGAAGATCAAGCTTCTTCCGGACGCATGGACTCCTGAATCGGGACTGGTGACTGCAGCACTAAAGCTCAAAAGAGACATTATCAGAAAGACTTTCTCAGATGAGTTGGCAAAGTTTTATCTTTCTTGATTGATGGAGTATACAATACAATCATCTAAATAGTTTGTTTATGTACTAGTTTCGATTTTCCGCTATCTTTTAATTCTACTGATTTTTGTTAGTTTTTCTGCTCAGTTTTGCTATCCATATTCATAATGAAGTAGTGTGGACAGATATATTTGGTCAAATCTCATAAAATACCAATATACTTTAACATTTGTATCGTTTTAGTCGTTGTACTTAGTTTGTTCTCATTTGTGGTTTACGTTTCGATTTGGGTCTGATTTTGTGTGTTTTGATCGGTAAGGAACTGAGGAGGGTGGTGGGTAGGGGTGAAATGAGCCGAGTCGAGCCGGGCTAGGCTAGGCTCAAGCATCGCGTGGCTTGGTTCAAGCCTACTATTTTGAGATTGAGCTCGGCTCGAAAGTAAAACCCAAGAGCTCGAGTTCCGCTCGAGTTTGCTTCGATAGCTTAAACAAGCCGAAGCTCAGCTTGCCAATGTTAAATAGTAGTTTAGTAGGCATATTATATATAAAAAAATAATATAAAATTTGTTTGGGCTCTTTTAGGCTCGCAAGCCTAAACGAGTTTTGTATGTAAAGGTCGAGCGCGATAACTAAATGAGTCATATTTCAGGCTCAAGATTGGGCTTGTTAAGGCTCGGCTTTTTCAAACTTTTTACCGATCCGACCCCGAGTAGCTCTCGAGTCACTCCGCCTCATTTACACCCCTGGTGGGTGGAGTATAGAGCCCAATAGATTTTAGAGATGTGGTGTTTGTTAGTTTGAATGAATAAAGTGATTACAAGAAAGCCATACTAATATAGGCTTTGATTAAATTGGAAGCCTAATATTGCAAGATACATAAGATATTAGTTGATCTAATTAAATAATAATAATCCTAACTATACAGTAGTTTAATATTGTTGCATGTATCGACGTTCTCACTCTAAAAATCTAAAAATTATGATTATGATATAGAGCTGTCGTGATTTTTCAGCAGAGCAGTTAGGTCACGTTGGCAATAAATCATTAGTAAGGATCATATAAAGGTTCCTCTAAAATCAGAAAGCGTCATACAAAAGACAAAAGTTGGTACTTGGGTGATCGTTCATATATTCAAAACACTCTTCGGGAATCAGGAATATAAGCATTCGAAGTTGTCACCGAAGTATTTTGGCTTGTTTATGATATTGGGCAAAATAGGATCCGCTGCATATCGCCTTGATCTACCCTTGAAGTTCCGCACATGTAATGTGAAAATTCACTATTCACCTCCTATTATGTGTTCTCTTAACCTCGTCTCTGTTTTCATCTTCACCTACGCTTCGTCTGTATTTATGTGTTCTCTTAACCTCGTCTCTGTTTTCATCTTCACCTACGCTTCGTCCGTATTTGTATAACATAACAAAAATACAATATTTGGTGTATTATATGATTTAAGTTTTATGTTTTAATGAGAGTTTGATATTCACACGCTATAAACAATAATATAAAAATGTTAAAAGTGTTTTATGCCAAGGCCACCCATTGTGTTGTGCATTCTTAGGTGGTTTTTAGTCTAAAGTTTGTGACAAAGGAATCCCCCAAAACCTAAAAGACAAGCCCTGGTAGTCTGTTTGTTTTCACTTTCGTTTTATAAGTTTTCAGCTACATTTATAAAACTTATATTTATATTGAAACATGTTAGTGGTTTGTAAAGTTACAAAGTAAATAAACTAAATAAAAATAACTATATTAACATTTAACTTATAACAACAAAACTTTTGTTACGTTTAGATTCTTTTAATAAAATTAAGAACTCCATATTAAAAAAAAAAATCAATTTTTACAATAAAGTTTAAGTTATGCTTGCAAGTTTACAACTTTAATTATAACCTCAAACTTTCTTGACCCTTTTTCACATGATTTTTTTACTCATTTAGATAAATATATAAAATGGGTCATGTTTAAGTTATATAAATTTATATGTGTGGATGTTAGTGTTGATTTCTTTAACCCAAATAAATTTATGTGTTACAGTTGAAGAGGGTACCAACATTTAATTTATTGTAACTAGCATTAATTAAGACCCGCCGCATTGCGGCATGGGTACATCGTAAACATTAATGAATTAGTTCAAACGTTGTGTGATGCATTAACCATATGAAAACACATGTTTCGACGTATTCAGTTGAACTCAATGTAACTTGTATAAGCATTGTGTGATATCCCGGGTTTTTCGGATAACTTGCACGTGACACTTGTCGAATAATATATGTGTTAAGTATTAAACGTGCATGGAATGAATACGTGATGAGTGTTGGTGTGATTGTTTAGTATAAAGTAATTAGTGTAGATATGTACACGAACCGAACCGCGACACGAACCAACCTCGATCCTTTGTGACTTTAGGAGTTAACAAAGTTTAAACTTTGAACTTAAGTTTTCGGCCAAAAGAAAACAAGGATCAAACCTAGACCTAGAGTTCCAACTACTCGGCCGAGAACAACCTAAACCGAAAACCGTTGCATGCCAAACCTAGAACCACTCGGCCAAAACCCCAAACCAAACCAACTCACCTTAATCTTTGGCCGCAAGATAAAACCCAAACCGACCCAACCCAAGTCCCTCGGCCACAAACACTAACCAAAACCGAAACTCATAGCATGCAACTTTAGTCCCTCGGCCACGTGATCAAGACCCAAACCAAACAACCCAAGATTCTCGGCCAACAACACTTATCCCAAACCGTAAACCTTATCATGTGCGCCTATAAATTCAGATCATGCATGTTTCCTTCAGAATCCGAAAACCCTAACCAACAAGACTGCCGTCGGCAGCTTTATTCTTGCACCCTCCGATCGCGAACAGCTTTCCCCTTTATCATCTCGATCTGAATTAGTCTTGTTCACCCTCTCGGTCGCAACAGCTTTCCTTTCTTCCCTTCCGGACGCAGCAGCAACCATCGCCATCTTCTCTCATCACACTCACGGTTCGTTTAAGTTGTTTCGGATTGTATGCTTAGATGTTTAAGTTGTTTCGGATGATATGTATGCTTAAATGGTTTAGTTGTCTTGAATTATATCTATGCTAGAATGGTTAGTTGTTTCGGACGATGATTGCTGAATGAAAGCGGCTTTGTTAATCCTTGTTTATATGTATGATAGTTGTCGGAACATATAAGCTTGCCAAGCATGATTGAACGAATGTTAGACTAGCTGATTTGTTAATGATGTTTGCGTTAGATGATTGTATGATTGCGGAATGTTTAAACCGAATTGAATGTTATATTGAAAGCTGATTGTATAGGCTGTAAATTGTGTATAAAAACTAAAGTTATTGAGAAGGGCTTGCATGGATAGGTTATTAGTATTAATCTAGGACTAGAAATCAGTTCTAGATCGCTTAGATTAATCGCATGAACGGGATTATACGAGTTTATTATAAAGAGATGCTGAAACAGTCTGCTGAATAATAGTTACAGCCAACTTTATCTGGCTGTAACTTGGTCGTTAGTTGTCGAAAAACGGATTTTCTGATGTCTAGAACGTAGAGATTTGAATAAGGAATCTAATGGCGCTGGATTCATAATTTTCTGAAATCGTTTGATATTTTTAAAGGGCTAAACAAGTTCAGTAGGTAAAGCTGTTAAAATTCTGGAATTTTGTTGGTTGTTTATCAAGCTAGATTTTAAAATCAGTAGAGAGTTGAGTCATGATTTTTGTACAGCAACTAGGTATAGAAATTTCCGGGCAACTCCAACTGGAATTTTGTTAATCGGACAATCAGTGATTTTTAAATAAATTCTTCCGTGGACTGCAGTCAGAAAGCGGTAAATCTGACTGCAGCTTAGTGAATTAATATTTATGGTTAATTGGTAAAGATTTAGGACTTGGAAAAATTATATAAATTTCTATGGTATAAATGTCACCTTCTGTAAAAATATGGGAATTTTTGGAATGTTAGAACTATTTTATAAAAATCCTAGAAAACAGCTGAATAATTGAGTGTTAAGCAGAAAGTTGATAACTTGTGATGTTATGCATTAAAGTGTTGCATGGATTTAGAATATGTTCATGATAAGTTGTTTGATTACTATGATCACATGAGAATACTTGCATGCATGTTTGAGTGTTAGATATTTTGTTTGTGTGTATCACTTTGTGAGTAAATTGCGTGTGGAATTTGTATTGGTGTGATTTCACACTGACGTGTAATTAATTGGTTTGTTAGGACGCAACTAGCGGTCCCATCTCTTATAACATCTTTGCTACACTAACCGAGCAAATAAAGGTGAGTTCACGGCCCCTAACTTTATCCGGTTTTTAAACAACAGGGGGAGAAACATGTATACACTCTCAAACTCAAACTCTTTACATTATACGAATTTAACGTCACATAACTATACGGTAACTAAGTTAATGTTAATGTAATGTTGTGGGCACTAAGCAGCTTTATCACTTAAGTCCTCGACAATCTCCTCGGATCGTTAGTATTTGGGTTAAATAGCGGGGGAATTATAAGTAGTACTACTGGGTCTGACGAGCCCCATCCGAGCTAGTCGCGCTAGCCGACCGGGTATGGTCAACGGGTGTATAATTGGCCTAACACCGCCATGGTCATGTGATAGGCCTGGCAAAACGGAGGCACAACAGTCAGCTTCGATCGCGAACACTTAGTGACATGACTTTAGGCTAGCTACCTATATACATTAATGTTGAACTTAATTACGGATCAACTTAATATTCCGGGTTTGGAATATTGGAAACATCAACTTATTATCCCGGGTTGGGGATAATGGAAACAACAACTTAATATTCCGGGTTTGGAATATTGGAAGCAACAACTTATTATTCCGGGACTGGAATAATGGAACTGATATGTTATCCCGGGTTGGGGATAACGGAGTAACAAACTATAACCGAACAAACGAATTTATGAAAACCTGTGAACTCACTCATCTTTAATGTTGACACTTGTTTCTTTACATGTTTCTCAGGACGCTAGGAGCTCTAGGTGCACGCACATGCATTGAACAAGACATCATTATCGAGTCTCATTTATTAATATTGTTTTGGGATTTTTCCTTTGTTTTGGCGTTTGTGTTGGCGCCCGCATCATTACTTATTTATGCTTCCGCTCAAACTTTAAAAACTGATACTCATGCTAAATATTGGTAATATAAAATCGACAACAAATGATTTTGGAAAACGTATAATCAAATCATGTAGAGTCGTTCAACGTACTAGTGTTTCAGATTCTGGTTTGTTCACACGCCTCGCGGTAAAACTCCGCAAGTGGAAATTGAGGGTGTGACACATTGCGATTGGATCAAAACGTTAAGTAAATCAAATTCATATCATACAATCATAACGTGTTATATGTGACCCAACTCGTACATAGAAAATGTAACAGGTATGAAGGAAAAAATGACACATGTAATCAAAATGGATTTATTAGAGCTTTCGAAAAAAAGAGAAAAAAAAAGAAACCATAATTTAAGTCCACTTGATTCGAAACAAAATTTACGAAACATACATAAAAAAGCACGAAAACATATTATATTTGACCTAAATCATTTCCCAAAAAAGTTTACGTCGAAACGTAGAACTCGAATTTATACCGAAACGTATATAAAAATATGCACGTAAAAAATAGTTTCTTCAAACGATTATATTTGACCTGAGTCGTTTCTAAGAAAAGTTTACGACGAAATCTAGAATAAATCATATTTATACCTACACGTACATAAATTATGCACGTAAAAAATAGTTTTTAAGTAAAGGAAGTATAGGGGTAAAACGAAACAAAATATTAGTAAAAGATTTAAAAGGTTAAAGACGTTCGTAAAACTGTGCCAAGTAGGACCAATACCACACCAGCATCGACTCTCAACATCGGAAAAACTCGTTGAACCACGAACACCTGTTACAGTGTGTTAATGCGAAGAAATTAAACAGAAACGTAAAACGTAGAAAAATAATAACTAAGTCGATCTAGGACCTGCCCGTTGCGGCGAACTTGTCAAACGGAGAAAAAATGAACACGTTGCGATGTGCCTGTCAAATGTGGGAAAATAGAGCAAAAAAACGTTGGACCTCACTTGCACGTTACGACGTGTTAACTCGCAAAATTTAGAACGAAACATAAAACGAAAAGCCTACGAAAGATAAAAAGTATAGAAACCAAAGTTGTAAATAAAAAAGTATTGGGTTAAATTAGAAAAGATGAAAAAATTTGGATCAAAAATAAAAAAAACTAAGAGGGGTTAAAATACAAAATAAAAAATCTTTAGGTTAAAAGTGAAAAATTAAACTTTCTTTTTTTATTTAAAAACTTCTAATGCTTGAGATATAACATCACAATGCAACAAATATTGTTAATTTATAATATGGAACTGGTGACTATAATTATGTAATGTTTCATTTATTGTTTCCCTGAATTTTAATAGTTTTGTCTTAGTTGTATAGTATTTAAATATTTTATATAATACTAAAACATAGTAAATAATATATACTTTCATAATTGTATTGTATTTATTTTATACTAAAATATACTAAATAATATATACTTTCTTAATTGTATTGTATTTATTTTAGATGTTAAAAACTAATACATATATTAAAACAAACAAAGTGTTAATGGAAAATACATGTTGAAGTCAAATGATGATATGGAAATTTGTAGAATGAAGTGTATTGATTGATAGGGGCATGTAATCATCTCTTATATATTTGTAAAGCGTAAACACCAAACGAATATTATACTTGCAAGTTACAATCTTTATTAGAGGCATGAAATCATCTTTTTTGTATTTGTATAAACATCAAACAAATATTATACTTATAAGTTACAAGCTTTAGAGAAAGTATCATGAGAAAACTATATATAAATAAGAAAACTAAAAAAGTAATTAAAAAAGCCTAAAAAACATATCAAATTTTTTTTTATTTATATAAAAAATCGCTACTTTTTATGCATAAAAATCTTTTTAAAAAAAAAAAAACTTGTACTGCACGTGCGCTTTATATGTATGTGCTGCACATGTGCATTATATGCTTAGATTTAGCTTTTGAGTTTAGTTTAACTTTTAGGGTTATGTTTTTTGAGGATTTAAGATTAGGATTAGGTTTTTGGGTTTGGGAGGGGGTGCAGGTGGGGGATTTATTTTTTTGGGGGGTTTACGTTTAGGGTTTAGTTTTATGTTTTTTTGGGAGTAGGGTGGGGGGTTTAGGTTTTTGGGGAGGGTGGATTTATGTTTTTGGGGTGTGTGTGTGTGGGGGGGGGGTTAGGTTTTTGGGGGTGTCGATGGGGTGAGTTAGGTGGTTTAGGCTTTTTCATATTAATGCACATGTGCAGTACAACTTTTTTTTGAAAAAAAAGTTTTTTTATATATTATATATAGCAATTTTTATTAAAAATTCAAAAAAATATTGATATATCTTTTACGCCTTTTTAGTTAGTTTTTTGATTTTCTCATTTAAATTAGTTCTGTTATGATTTGCTTTATGCATATATATGATGCGCATTCAATAAAAACTATGTATACATATTACATAGTGCTGGTTAGGCTGATGTAGAGAAAAAAACAGTGGTTATCCAGTCACCTATTTTTTTTACGTTTCAACATAATAATAAGTATATATGTTTATACACTATTTATATTTTCTTCTATGTATTGATTGGCAGGCGTAATATAAGGCCGTTTAACATAAACCAAATTAAACAATATATGTAAATGTTTATGGAATCTCATATATCTCCCACTTTACATTACATATATATTTAAAGAGTATGATCCAAATAAATTATAATTTTATCACAGTTTAAAATTATGATTTTGTCACAGGTTCAAAATTACAATTTTGTTATCGTTGTAGGTTCTGACAAATTACAATTTTACCTGTTGGGGAATTTTCAGAATCCGGATGATCAGAGAGGCGTGTAGTCACTCTCAGATCAAATTATTTCGGTGGTTCTACCGAGTAATCCAATCGGATACAACTCTGATTTTGGAGAAAATGAACAGCTGTGTGTGTTTTTGTGTGAAATCGTATGAACCCCTTTGACCAAAACGACCCCTTACGAATTTTTGAGATAATTCGCAGATAACTGCCCCCGGACTCCCGCCAAGGGGGCGTTGCCCCCTTGGAATTATAACAACTCGAGCAAGCGTGCACTCCCACACCTCCTGACTTGTTCGATGTACATCATAATTCCCTTTGGTCATCAAGTTAATCCCGATTACACCAAAATATCTAACAGCCTCCACTTCAAAATTACAGTTTTGCCATCGTTATAGCTTTTAACAAATTACAAATTTACCCCAGTCAAAATCACGATTTTCCACTCAGTTCAAAATTACACTCTTGCCGTCGTTTCGGTTTTTTAACAAACCTATAATAGTGTTGTGTTTTAATTGGTTGACTCTATTTAATTTTTATTCGTTATCGCTCGCTTATTGGTTCTGACAAATTACAATCTTGCCATTATTTTACTTTTTTTTCCCAACAAAACTATGATAATATTTTATTTTACGTTTTTGAGAAATGTTTGACCTAACGCTACACAACACAACACAACACAACAAAGGCGAAACATAAAATTAGTTTTATATTAAAGCACCCTATTTATATATTATACTTCTCCACCAAAATATGAGCTCGCCTTCTCTACGCAACCACTCTCTTCGTTTGCCACTTAACGGTTCACCTTTTCTTTTTTCAGTATGTTTCGTCTTATTTTTACACACATATCTCTACCCATAATTTCACCAAATCATCTCAATTTCCGTTACATCTTCTTCTACTTCTTCTTCTTCTTCTTCAACTTTTTTTTTTTAATTTTTGCAGATTCCTAAACCGATCAACTGAAGAATCATTTCCGATTTCCGTTAACTTTCAGTCATGAAGAACTCCAACAACAACTTCCAAGGGTTCACCACTTCACAGGTTAATCTAATCCCAACTTTGTTCATACCAACGTCACTTTTTTCAACTAAATTTTAAATGATGTAATCATATAATTCATACAGGCGATAGATTTAGTTCACCTATCGTCTGTACGAATCATGTGATTACATCCTTTAAAATTTGATTGAATAAAGTGACGATTGATTACAAAACAATAATCAAATTTTAAACATTGTAACAACATAATTCGTAAAATGATAGATGAACTAAATGACCACCACTATCTTTAGTGGTCATTTAGTTCATCTACAACGTGCACGAATTATGTGATTACATCGTTTAAAATTTGAGTGTTGTTTTGCAATCAATCGCCACTTTATCCAATCAAAATTTAACGATGTAATCACATAATTCGTACAGGTGATAGGTGAGCTAAATCTATCACCTGTACGAATTATGTGATTACATGGTTTAAAATTTAATTATTGTTTTCCAATCAAATTTTAAACGATGTAATCACATAATTCGTACAGGTGATAGGTGAGCTAAATCTATCATCAGTACGAATTATGTGATTACATGGTTTAAAATTTGATTATTGTTTTCCAATCAAATTTTAAGCGATGTAATCACATAATTCGTACAGGTACTAGATGAGCTAACTCTATCACCTGTACGAATTATGTGATTACATCGTTTAAAATTTGATTATTGTTTTGCAATCAAATTTTAAACGACAGGTACTAGAAGAACTAATGATCTTCTATGTATGGTGATTAGCAAATTGTCTCGTATTCCTCCAAGCTGTTATTTCCGTGTTGTTTCTAGGCCGGCTGGGGAGCCTAGTGCTGGCTGGCGGTTCGTTATCGCTAGGTTTCACCAACATCACGGGCTACTCAGTCCTCGTGGGCTTGGCTTCGGGGCTGGAGCCGGTGTGCAGCCAGGCGTACGGGAGCAACAAGTGGGAGTTATTGTCTACATCACTAGTTCGAATGGTCTTCATACTACTGGTGGCGATCATGCCTATTGGGTTGTTATGGTTAAATCTAGAACCGATTCTGTTGTTCATGGGACAGGATGCAGCGATTACGTCAGCAGCCTCGACGTACTGTTATTATTCTCTACGGGATTTGTTAACAAACTGTTTGTTACAGCCGTTACGGGTTTATCTACGGTCACAGGGTGTCACGAAACCGTTGATGTGGTATGGCTTTTCTTTTCTTCTTGTAATCGCAAAATGCTAGTGTAACATGTCAGGTTGGCGGGTTGAAATGTGCATCCTGAACTAGAGATCGTTTTTTTTTTAAATCGGTCTAGTTTTTAATCAAACCAGTTTTTTTTAGGAAAAAGGAACGTTTTTACATGGTGGGAACCCGAACTGATACTAATCGATTCGGTTTGTTAAAAACCGATTTGGGCTAAAAAACCGGCTTTTTAAAACTACTTTCAAAGATCACGAATACTAATCAGTATACAAACCTTCGGTTCTGTTTGGGTTAAACCTGATTTCAATTTTTTTTTCGGGTTTCAGTCCTAAAACCGGTTTTTTTTTTTGCACACCTCTAACCTGAACTCTACTAATATTGTTATTTGTGTCAAAGCTCTCAACTTTAACCTGCACACACATAAATTCAGGTCAATTCAAACACGACACCCACTTAAGCTATTTTGTTAAATGAGTCATACATGTTGACGAGTTATAAACAGGTTTTTGGGTTGTAAAACTAGTAATATAAAAAGATTTTTTTAATGTTGAAAATCTTGAAAATAGATTGGAAATTGCAAAATGAAAATTGAAGAAAACAATTATAAGATTATTTTCTTTAAAATACTTGTTTTTATAACAGGTAAACCTGAACCCTAACTTATACCCACATAAATTTCGGTCAATCTGAAGTCTGAACATAACCCGTTTATCACATTTATTAAAATGAGTCATACATGTTGACGAGGTAGTGGACTATTAAGTTGTAAAATGAGTAATATAAATGGTTTTTTTTTTAATATTGAAAATCATAAAAATAGATTGAAATTGCACGTGTATCTTCATAAAAATATAAAAAGGAGAAAAAAAGTCACAAAAATATATTTTATTAAATACTTAAACGGGTTAATCCGTTTTAAAACAGGTAAACCCAAATCCAACCCAAATAAAAAAAAACATATCGTGTTAACCAACTCGAAACCTTTTCTTTCAAAGCTCGGCTCAGGTATATACAGCTTTACACCAGTTATTCTAAACTACGCAGGTGCAACTTAATAGCGGTTGCGTTCCACGTGCCTATAAACTACGTGTTAGTAGTGGAGAAAGGATTGGGTGTGGGCGGGGTGGCAATGGGAACGGTGCTCACGAATTTGAACATGATGGGGTTAATGATAGGGTACGTGTGGGTGTATGGGAAGTGGAGGTGGACGTGGAGATGGACGGAGGGGATTGGGATGAGTGAGTTGGTGAGATTGTCTGTGACGAGTTGTATGGGGATATGTTTGGAGTGGTGGTGGTATGAGATCGTGACCGTTCTTGCTGGATATCTGGCGGATCCACGGCTGGCAGTAGCCGGAACTGGGATATTGATACAGACGACGAGTTTGATCTACACGGTTCCCATGGCCTTGGCTGGCTGTGTTTCTGCACGAGTAAGTTTCTGTCATGGGAATCTTTATGTTCCATTGTTATTATTCTTATTATTATTGTTATTGTTATTATTCTTATTATTATTGTTATTGTTATTATTTTTATTGTTATTATTTTTATTTTTATTTTTATTATTGTTATTGTTATTATTATTATTATTTTTATTGTTATTATTTTTATTGTTATTATTGTTATTATTATTATTATTATTATTATTATTATTATTATTATTATTATTTTAAACTTTTGAAAACCCTTACCTGGGGCTGAAGCTCGTGACCACTCATCCGAAGGCACGACAGGGCGATGAGGTAAAACCCGTTTAGTTCAAGGATCGAATTGGTGATCCCCGCCTTTTCGCCAAGTCTCCTATCGTCACCAGGTGCCGTCGAAACTAAGTGGTGGGGGATAGGAATCGAATCTGGGTCACTTGAAACACTAGGTTTTTTTCTTACCCCTCCACCACCAACTCATTAACACTTTTTTTAGCTGTTATCCCTTAGCAGTATCCGTGGATAAAAGAGGTTGCCAACGCTGAGAATTTTGTAGTTTGATATAAACATATATAAATCATTGGAGACATTAAGTTAATTAAAATGGCATTGCATATCTTATAACATGGTTTTGATTCCTGCACCCACTATTTAGTTTGGGTGGCACCTGGTGATGATGGTAGACTATGCATATAGGCGACAATCGCTAGTTCAATTCTTGAACTACGAGAGTTTTACCTCACTGCACTATTGTGCCTTCGGACGTCACGGGCTTCGGTCCTAAGTAAGGGTTTTCTCCAGTTAAGAAATGAGTGGATTCCAGTGTAATAAATTTCACCAGTTGCCTATTTGAAGAATTCATTAGGTATTAAAAAACATCAAGTCTGATACCTAAATAAAAATAACTTCTCAACCGAGATGTGAAATTGTTCTGTAAATATGTATATAACAAACCAAGAAAAACAACCTCTTTAGTCTTTTTTAATATTTGATATACAACTTAAATTTATATTTTTTTTATCTTTTACCTTTTTAACTTTCACTCTTTCCAACAAATTGCTGATATGATATCCTAAAACACATTTTTTTATGATTATGTAAATTTTAATTCAGGTATTATTTATTTTTAATGTGTTTTTATACACTATCATATGACAGTCTAATACAATAGTGAAAATAGATGCATTGGTGTAAAATATAGGGCTTATAATTGAATTCACATACAAGTCTTTAAAACTGAAATTTATAGATAATAAATGTCTTTTTTCTATTACTACTCGAAATAGACCAGGTTGGGTTGAGTCAGGTCAGGTACACGTCTTTTCTAATTCTTCTTGAAACAGATCAGGTCGGGTTGGGTTAGATTAGGTTACATATGTATGTGTATCCACTTTTGAAAATTTTTAATCTATTTTTAGAATTTGTTAGTTTATGAAGAAAATGACAAATATTTCTTACAATTTCTATGAATAATCTTTTAATCATAGACATAATAGCACTAGGAAGTGAATCATTTCTATTCTTAAAAAGATTTATTAACAAAGGTGATAAGGATTTTTATAGAAAGGAATATCCTTTTTTTATAAAAATAAATATACGAATATCAAAAAATGATTCCTAATGATTACAATGGATATTGCGTTCCTATTTGGAGCTATTCTAGTCATAAAGAACAAGAAAGTATTTTGTTTTTAGGGACAAATGGAGTGCACTATTCACCCATGACTACATGCTCCAATCACTCGTGTCATCGGTCATGCCGATCATGGGTCTATGTGAGCTAGGCAACTGCCCACAAACCACCAGTTGTGGGATCCTACGTGGGACTGCTAGACCTGCGGTTGGTGCACGTGTCAACCTCGGCTCTTTCTACTTTGTGGGCACTCCAGTGGCCGTGGGCCTAGCTTTCATTTTGAAGGTTGGGTTTAGTGGTTTGTGGATTGGTCTTTTGTCGGCTCAGTTGGCATGTGTGGTTTCAGTTTTGTATTCGGTTCTTGTAAAAACAGATTGGGAAGGTGAGGCTTTGAGGGCGGAAAAACTAACGAGTTCGTCCAATGGTGGGTTGGAGATGGTCGCGGAACATGATTCCGATGCTAGTGATCATGAAAAAGGGTTGTTGATCGTTAAGTGACGATTATTATATAATCGGGAATGCAAGGAGAAAGAACACGAGGGTGTCGTGTCTATAATAAGCTAGTTGATCGCGACATATTTTTGTTTTTGGTAAGTTAGCATGGCGTTGAACCGGTATTTGTATGCGCTTTTGTATTTCGGTATATAGTTTTGGATCAACGGGATAACATTTTGTGAAGAGATTCGACCATCTCAATTGCATATTTTTTTTTAACAAATTCATTCGAGTATTGATTCATGTGATTTTGATTTTACAAAGAAAGCTATTGAAAGTAATAGTGAATAAAGAATACCAAGTTTTAAGTGAAATAAGAATATGATACTTTTAAGTTTAACGTTTTAACAAAAAAAATTAAGAAAAAAAAATGTAATCAAGCCAAGTCGACTTATGGTTGTTTGACTCGACTTGAGTTGACTTGACTTGACTCAGCTCAAGCTACTTGAATAAGTTATCTAGTTGAGTTTGAGTTGACTTAACGAATACCAAGTTTTAAATGAAATGAGAATATGATACTTTTAAGTTTAACGTTTTAACAAAAAAAATAAAGAAAAAAAAATGTAATCAACCCAAGTCGACTTATGGGTTGTTTGACTCGACTCGACTTGAGTTGACTTGACTCAGCTCAAGCTACCTGATCAAGTTCTCTAGTCGAACTCGAGTACTAGATTACTTGGCTCTTGAAGCTCTCAAGCTCTCCACATAGTTTTGACATATTAAAGTCTATGAATATGAATATGTTATAAAACACGAAAAATTCTCACAACCAATTTTGCTATATTGAAGTATATACACATATATATACCCATGTCTAAAATATATGTATATGTCATATTAGTTTATAGATCCGTGTATTACATGTGTTGAATAAATGTGATATCTTACGTAAGTAAAAGATGATAAATATCGTACAAAATTTGCTTAAAACCATTCATAATCAAGAAAAATGTCAATTTTTTTCTTTGAAATTTAAAGAAAAATAGAACAATTTTGAAATAATTTACAAGTATAAAGAGGCCAATATAAGTTAAAACTTATAATTTATACAACTTGAATCATAAGTTATTTTAAATAGAGCGCCAACATAAAAAATATGTTAATACTGCTAAATATTAAACATCAGCTTAACCATAGATTTCATCAACAAATTTCACTTTCATATTGTGTTATCATTATTATTATTATTATTATTATTATTATTATATTTTTGTGAAAGGAATATTAAAGCTTAAACATTTTTTAAAATAACCAAAAGAAAATTATAGTATGAAGTTTAACGACTTTATTTCTTTGATTTGTTATACAAAGTGCAATTACTGTAACGAATCAAACCGATATCGATTGAAACTGAATTATTGCCGAATCGCATAGCGGATTTCAGTATTTGTTTTTTTCAATTATATATTTGTTATTGGAGTAAATTGCACAAAACGTCCTTTAAGTTTCACCAATCTTGCTGGTTTCAGCCTTAATCTTTAAAAGTTGCCAAAACCAGCCTTTAAGATTAAATTAGTTACGGGTTTCATCCTTTATCACTAACCCAGTTATTAAATCATGTTAAATGGCATCACATGCAAGCCATGTGAGGGTAAAACCGTCTATTTCATACTTAAAGGACGTTTTGTGCAATTTACTCATATTTTTCATCCTCTTCATCCTCCTCATCCTCGTCTCCTCCGCCATTTCGCCTGAAACCCTAACGGAAGTCGACACACTTCTCGATTCCAAACTCAACCTCCATGATCCACTCGGTGCACTCACTAGCTGGGACCGATCAACCTCTTCCGCTCCATGCAACTGGCGAGGCGTCGGTTGCTCCGGCGGCCACGTCACCCACCTCCGTCTGCCACGTCTGCAACTCCAATTCGGTGTGAAACTCGGCGATTCTGTTCTGTACTAGTAGTCGCAAAAGGTTAAGGCCCAAGATCGGGTACTCCTGCGGGGATTGTGGGAGACGACCACTGTACCATAACAATTTTGATAACTAGTTTTGTAATGAATTTGTTACCCGACATCTGAATAGTAAGGCTTGAGCTGAAAGAAATCTCTCTCAAACGCATCTTGTTCTTCCATTTTTACACTAAGTACAACCGCATGCTCATAGATATCCCCTGAAATTGTTTTTAACACATTTATAAATATGGGTGGCATCAAAAGAGAGCAAAACTGAAGCATGAATATTTTTACAACGTTTCGGTATCAGTAGCGACCATTGCTGCAATTCTAGTAATTTACCTTACCATACTTCAAACAGTTTGGGAGCTCGGGGATGATGGTTGTAGGAACCTCATAAACAGTTCTGTGACAACCTCGGATTGCGTTACCGTCGGCGCTAAAATGCAGCAGTGAAACACAGTTCGCTAACGCAGACGGTAACGTACCTTGTTTATGAAACACAGTTCGCTAACGCAGACGGTAACGTACCTTGTGTATTCAAGCTATTGATTCTGTTAATGTATTGTTTATGAGCTTAAATTGTGTATTCTGTTAATTTTTGTAGACTTGTATCAATATGCTTCATAATTTGGATTTCTTGTTTACTGATGAACTAGAAGGTGATTTATTTATGTGTTTTATTTTGGAAAACATTGATTCAGTACTATCGTTGCAGACAATGCGCCGTGAAGTATGGTAGACAATGCGCCGTGAAGTTGCAGACGTGGCAGACGGAGGTCGGTGACGTGGCCGCCGGAGCAACCGACGCCTCGCCAGTCGCATGGAGCGGAAGAGGTTGACCGGTCCCAGCTAGTGAGTGCACCGAGTGGATCATGGAGGTTGAGTTTGAAATCGAGAATTGTGTCGACTTCCGTTAGGGTTTCAGGCGAAATGGCGGAGGAGACGAGGATGAGGAGGATGAAGAGGATGAAAAATATGAGTAAATTGCACAAAACGTCCTTTAAGTATGAAATAGACGGTTTTACCCTCACATGGCTTGCATGTGATGCCATTTAACATGATTTAATAACTGGGTTAGTGATAAAGGATGAAACCCGTAACTAATTTAATCTTAAAGGCTGGTTTTGGCAACTTTTAAAGATTAAGGCTGAAACCAGCAAGATTGATGAAACTTAAATGACGTTTTGTGCAATTTACTCTTGTTATTGTTAATAACTAAAGCAAATCAAGTCCGTCTCATTAGTTTATCCAACCAATTAAATGTAAACTTAAAGTGTTATATAAATATCCTCTACAATAATGAGAAATAACTTAAATATTAATGATCTTAAATTACAACTATAAATAAAATTAAAATTATAAATTAATGATTATATAAAATGTAATTTTAATACTCATTTAAATATTCATCTATTTATAATTTAAATATATTAATCAGAAAAAATGAAAAAAGAGACAAAATTCACAAAATGTTTAAAAAATAAAGGTTAAGAAATTCGACAAAGAGTTAAAATGGAACAATGTATAGCAATTATTTATAAAGATATTATTATATGTTTTATATATCAATAATAACATCGATTAATCTAATATATTAATAAATTTTTAATTTAATATATCAATAAATTTAATAAGATCATGCCACGTGTTATTAGTTAAAATTATTTATTAGAATTAGATTCAACTTTTATGCACACAAAATAAATATAGAATTACCAATTTAAGGTGTAGCACTCGTTATTTTATATATATTTTACATGCAATGTCTTCCTTGAGAATGTGAAGACCATGTGAGACCAAAAAGTCAGTCCCAACATATATATAAGAAAATTAATAATATAATAATAATTATGATAACAATACACAAAATATAATTATTGTAGAAATGTTTAATTGAACAAACATGTCGATTTGATAAGACTTGATTACTTGAATGATTAGAACCCTTATATCCTTGATTGAGTGGACTCATCTTGGAACCAAAATCGAATGAGGATTGAGTCAATCTAGTTGAGGAATTACCGAAATCAACTAATACCACTTGTATGCCTTCAAATCCGGCCCTTTGTGAGGTTTGTTCGAATTTCAATCCCTATTCGAAAGTTTCTTCATAGTTGCTAATTAGCTTCACACGTTTAATATTAGGTTTTAGAAAAAAGAAAGCTTAAAACAAAAGTTATAAAAAGTTTAAATAACCCATCTTTGGCAGGACTCGAACCTGCACAAACCTGAATCTTAGGTTATAAAGGAGGAAGCGCTTGTCAACGGGTTAGCGAGTCAATTGTAAAATAATCCAAACTAAACCTATATAGACTCTTTTTCATGCGAGATGTTTTTCATTTTAGAAAAAGATGATACCCATAAGAACGGGTCCTTTGCGTCGCCTAGCCCGGCTCTTTTACTTCAACAAGAACCAGGGGCGGACCTAGAGTGATAGAAGGGGTAGCCTACATTGCCCCTTGACGCTCCGATGGTAGTGTAATTTTTGGAGGGAAAAAATTAACGTTTTTTCGATTTTGTTACCCTTTTCATTAAAACGTTACCCCTACGCGAATTTTCTAGATCCGCCACTGACAAGAACCTTACTATTCTTGGTTTATCAAATAATTTGATAAATGAGAGTGTTGTAGATCTAAATGTATTATAGAATCATGAAATTAGTGATTTATAATATGATCTTAAGTTATAGAATCTTGTAATTATTGATTTATAACATGATCTTTAGAGAAGTCGTAGAGGCCCGAATTTTTATTTTACTTTGCGTCTTCAACGGTTAACCGTCGGCCCTGTTTATACGTACATGCATTCTTGATATACATAGAAATTTAAATATCACAAAAATTGAGACTTTTATTACTTTTTCTTCAAAATGATGATTGATGATGCATTTTTTTTTAAATGAAATTCACCCACTTCATGTTTTATCTAATAAAGTATAGATTTGACGAGTGACAGATGTCTTGTGGGGTACGAACGAATATCTCAATTAGCTAACACTAAATTCCACTATTGAAGTTGAATTCTCATCCCATTATGTATTTTTATTTCAAAAGCTCAATATTTATCATTATTTTATTAGTAAACAAACGGCATCGAATATGATAAATTAATCTAATTATTGTCCTTAAAAGAATCCATCCTTTTTCATTAAAAATATAATATTATTCCAATATATTTAATAATATGTGGTGATAAATCAATTGGTTCAAGTATTATTTTTTTCTTTCGAATGATCAATAAAAGTGATTATTCAGGTAAAACTTTGCGATAAAACCGTTGATTTAACCCGTAACATTTTTGCTTCAGATGTGACTTGAACTTATGACATTTATTTTAAAAGATCAGGAAACTGCCAATGCACGCTTAAATTATTAACGGTTTAAATATTATTTAAATCGGATTTAAAAAGGTTGAGAAAGTAGGTGTAGTGTAGCACGTGGAAAGGGAATACTATCCGCATCTATGCAAATCCTAAGTTTCGACTTTTCGATCTTTCTTCCCTTAGCGCACAAGCACTAAGCAAGTAAACTACCTTTTTTCTTCTCTTTCGTCCCTTTTTTTTTCAATAGATTGTTCGTGTGTCGGAGAATTGGCTTCTGCGTGTCCCTGTTCAAGTAGTCGAGTACGCCCGACTCGCTGCTGTCCAGTCCAAGCCTTCCATTTCCATTATGTCTGCTTGCGATTCGCCCTAGTCCGTAAAGAAAGTAGGTGTATAGCTCAGTTGGTAGAGCATTGGGCTTTTAACCTAATGGTCGCAGGTTCAAGTCCTGCTATACCCAAACCTAACTTGCACTATACTATGAGTAAGGATGCGTAGTAGCGCAAAGAGCACTCTTTGGCCTTTAGATTAGAGGCGCTTCGCCGTCTTTGATTGGATGGAAACAAATATCTAAAGTGTGCAGTGAAGGATCTTTATATTCTAGGTAGCCAGCCAAAGCGCTTACCTTTCATCAAAGGGGCCCTAATCAGCCTCAAGATTTCCACTACTTCATTTTCTTTTGTTTTTTCTTTGCTTGCCAATTATAGTTTTTTATAGTTGATTTTGTTATGTAAATAAAATACTAATGAAAGTAAATTCAAAACACATCTTATAGATGTTGAACCATGGTTGGGTGTAGTTTTATAGATGTTGAGGTTTCTAGATGCCTTGATATAGCATCCCATTAACATTATCTGATTTTGAGTTTGATTTTTATAAAGGGATTTTTTTATATCTATTGCATTTCCTTCTAAATTGGTGTATATGCATTATTGTCCAGTGGAGATTGATATAATCGGGTGATTTCACAAGTGGCATGATAATACTCCAGTGATATGTCAGTGATCTAAATTTGTCGTTTAAAAAAAAGCTAGGGCTTTGAACTCTCAAATATCTAAAATATCTAGAGACCTAACTTTTTGTTAAATTTTGATCAATTTCTCTTTATTTGGTTAGCGACTAGTACAGGTGCACAAAACCGGGTTTTTCTAATACCCGGGTTTGAGTACATGCCCAGGTCCCAGGTAGGGTTATGATCGGGTTTTGAATTTTCGGGTATTGCCAATACCCGGGTTGGGTTCGAATCTGGGTTATTGGCTAGGAATTCCATACCTTGTGTACTTGGGTTCATGTTTTCTATACCTGGATATTAGAATCCCCAATTTCCAGGTTCAGGTACGGATCAGGTTCGGGTATAGATCAAGTTTTTATATTCATTTTTTTTTTGCACAAAACATAGAAATCGAAAATTTATTTTATAAAACATAGATTTAAAACACACATGACACATAAATAACAAATGGAAGCCATTTTAAGAGCGTTTTTTACGATTTTCGGTGTATTTCAAGTGTTTGACTTAACCCAAACATTAGACTAATATTTATACCAATTGTAGGAGAGTCGGGGGCGAAAATCTGCCCAAAAACAACCCCCAACGGCTGGAACAAAGCTGCAAAGCAGCAACTGTAATGCTCATTTTGAACCCGGTCTTGGGTGTTTGTAAAACCTGGTACGGGTATTCGCTGAACCCGGGTACGGGTATTTGTAACATGTTCAAATGTTGAAGATTGGTATAAGGAATGCAGATGTTCTTTTTTTTTTTTTTAAATACATCTCTTGTGTAATTTCTAGTACATTGTTGGCGACACATGACACATAAGATTTGATCATATGATAATCATATAAATTTAACTAATCCAGAGTAACTATGTTTTTTTCCCTATAGAAATTAAACCTGATATTACATACGAACAGCTTATAATCTTAATACTCATTCCACTTTGAAAGTTTCTGGGTAGCAATTTTTATTATGGCAAACCGATAAATTAATACATGCAACACAGCATCATCATGCACAAAAAAACTATTTAAAATCAATATAATTTATTTTTCTGAAAAGGGACTCAATTTCATAATCCGCTTTAAGACCCAAAACATTGAGTCGGCCTTCGCCTTTGTTGTTATTAGAGCACGACGAGTGTTTTTCCATATAAAGAACTTGTTAGTGGTTCTAAATGGGTTTTAGGGCTTAGTCCCCCATAGAGTGTTTTTCATATAAAGAACTTGTTTAGTGGCTTTAAGTGGGTTTTGGGGCTTAGTCCACCGAATGGTGTAAGATGTTAAAAGAGTGGGCCGCTATAGTGTTGAGTGCGTAGTTATTTTGGGGGTTCTAGATGCCTTATGTAATCTTGCAACACAAAACACCATTAGCCTCGTCACGCGTGGTATCACATGACCTGACTGGAGCGCAAGTATTTTTTTTAAGTGATGAAGGGCAAGACTCTAAATGGGAGTATTTGCAAGTTAGGGGTATTGATTGTGACACCCTAGGAGTCCCATGTACATACGGTGGGACTCGAGGCATTTATAATGAACGTTGTAGCAAGTGCGAAATTCATGGTGACTTAGCCGATTATGTTATTCAGTCTTCAAGAAAGACATTGTAACGAGTATGCATTCATATCGTTCTTGCTTTTGTAGGGTATGGGAGTGTCATCTTATATTTAACATATGACAAATTTTTTATCTCCAAATCAGATCAACCGTTGTCTAGATTAACATACGACAAAAGGGTCATTTGCGAAAAAAGGGTCAACTCAAACACGACTAGAGTTCCTATTCTCCCATCATTTTCATCAGGCCCTATAGTCTCTAAGGTGTATATATGAATCCAAGTCTGTTAATTGGAAATGAGATAAGAAACAAATACAATTCAAAGGATATCAATAACCAAAGTTGTCTACTTAAATGGTTAGTAAAGCACCAGGCATTATCTATATTCACAAACACAACACGGTTTAAGCGCGTGTGTGTGGGTTGATGCCTTTGACACGAATAAATGTATAGATCATGTTTGGATTCACATCTCAACTTCACACTTTGCGAATTGACCATGATAGTAAGAACACTAAAAGCTCGAGGCAAAGAATAGTTGCATTTTCGACTTGTATAAAATTAGTTCAATGAGCGACGAATCCGACCTTCGAGATTATGGTATGTCGATATCCAACAGAATATGTATGAAAAAAGGACCAAAAATCAAGGGCCTTATGAATGAAACTATAGGGAACAAATGAGTACAAGGCAGGGGAATGGGATCATATAAAATATAACACCAAAAAGGCAAAAACAAACATACTTACTTCTAAACGCCTATTCACGGGTCCTGTCATCAGCAGCGTTGTAATCTTGTGTAGCGAAAAGTATGAGCAAAGAAACGGAGAGAATATTTATTGAATAAGCTTAACTCAGTCTAACGTCTGATCTGAAGAAAACTGTCCAAAAATATCGGGACATGAATCCCACTTAGCTTCTTCTCGGGCCTCCCAATAACCGCCGGTATAAACAAAAGTATCGGTTGCTTTATCCTTCGCAAACCACCGCGGTTTCCACCCCCTCTCTTGCATTTTCCTAGCCTGAATTACATCAGAGCATTAAGATAAACATCATGGTCATGTAAAATTGCATACGGTTCAAAAGGAGTGTTCATAAACCATTTAGACCGACCGAATTGCCTAAAACCAAAGCATGCCGCCTGGTTAGGCTGGTTTAAGATTTATGTGGTTTGGTCCACGGTTCAGTTTAGGCGGTTTACACCTTACAGGTCCAGAAGACGACCGCTCATTAAGCTTTTTTTATTATTTTTTAGTAAAATGCCGTTCTCATCCCTGAGGTTGGGCCAGTTTTGTGACTTTCGTCCAAAGGTTTGTTTTTTTGCATCTGGATCCCAAAGGTTTGTAATCTTGCCCTTTTCAACCCGCTCATTAACTCCATCCGTCAGGAGTATTTCTGTCTTTTTGTTAACTCAATTCGATCTTTTCCAGCCTTCCAGGGGTATTTGGTCTTTTTACGTAAAGTGAAAAACGACCGAACTGCCCTTTAAGTTAGCAAAAAAGACGGAAATACCTCCGACTTAACAAAGAAAATGGATGGAGTTAACGAGCTGGATGAAAATGGCAAGATTTCAAATCTTTTGAATCCAGATGTGGAAAAACAAACCTTTGCACGAAAGTCGCAAAACTGGCCAAACCTCAGGGACAAAAATGGCATTTTACTCTGATTTTTTTCTCACTTTCAGAATATGCAATTATGTATATATGTACTATATTCATGAACCATTTTGTTGTTTCAAAAACTTTTAATACAAACTAACGATTTTAGAAAGAAAAAAGTATAAACATCGGTTCAAACTGTCAAAACCAGCCAACCAAACCAACCCGGTCGGTTTGATTTGTCGTTTTCCTAAACCACAGTTAGCGGTTTTCGTTTCTATTATACGCAAATTTTTAGGTTTGTAAATGTTTGTAGCAGGCTAGCAGCTACGTATGAAGTTGTACCTGCCGCTGACGGTGCTCGAGCCTCAGCTTCTCTGCATTTGCCATTTCATACTCGCCATTCTCTAAGCACCTCTGATCTGGTCTCAGCCTTGAATCGGTTGGTGGAAGCTTCTCCTGAAACAAGCATACAATAACAAATTATTCAAACAATCTTAAATACACGAAACGCCAATTTTCAAAGTGATTTAAGTTTTACCTTTAGTCCGGGGAGAAGCTCATTTAAAGTAATAGCAAAGCGGGTTAGGTTATATCTTGTGGGAACCTTTGGAGGTTTGCTTCTTCTCCATAGCAAACGCGCATCTGAAAACGGGTCACCTTTTCCTTTTCCAGAACAGTCTCCATTCACATAATGCATGCTTTCGTCCCATTTGCCAATTAAAGTTGCTGCCGTTTTTCCATTCCTATCTTGAACAACGCCTTGAACCTGCATCAAGATTAAATTAACAACGAAACAGAATGGCTAATAACTAGGGCTGTCAACGAACCAAACACACACGAATAAGGCCTTGTTCGTGTTTGTTCATTAAGGAATGAACATGTTCATGAACGGTTCACAGACGCTTACCGAACGAGATTTCTTGTTCGTATTCGTTCATTAAGGAAATGAACTGTTTATGAACACGTACCGCACATGACGAACGCAAACGAACACAAACAAATGTTCATAAACATAAATGAACACAAACAAACGTTATATATTCATTTAAAAATGCAATCTGCATTTTTTATCTGAAACATTATGAAAAATACACCAAAACTAAACAAATACTTAATATATTAACACAATTATTAAGAAGTTTGTCAAGCTTTAACACAAACTGAAATTGAAATGGTCAAATAAGGGATGTTGACGAAGGTCTATTGTATAACTATAGTTTCAAATTATTAAAAATTAAAGCAGATAAAATAGAAAAGGTAACATCAAAAAAGCCTTTAAATGAACAATCATAAATGAGTGAACATGAATGAACACATTACTGAACATTCACGAACATAGACGAACGAACGCAGCCTCTGTGAGCGTTTGTTGAACTTATCGAACAAAATTTCTTGTTCATGTTTGTTCATTTATTAAAGAAACGAACATAAACAAACTTCCCGCCGAACAGTTCACGAATTGTTCGCTGAACATTCAGTTCGTTTATAGCCTTACTAATAACTTATGACACTACATGAGTGTAATGAGCATATGTCATCACAATCTAGAAGAGTAAATCGTGAAATAAACGGCATAAAGAACCTGATGTGGGTTCCGCTCTATGATCGACTGCTCCTTAAACTTGAGCTTACAGGAATAATTTTGGTTCCCTTGGATACGCATGGTGCCATAGTGGTCACAATAAAGTTTACCCAAAATAAGATTATATATGGATGTTGTAACCTGAAACAAGATGCTGCATGAATGAGAGAGATAAATCTTACAAAAGACTTATAGTTTAATAAACATTTACCAATACCTTACTCCACTGAAAAATTTCTCCATCGTCGAACTTTAATGTTAAAACCCCAACGGGGTCGAGCTGAATTGAACGACCCCAAAACTTGCTTTTCAAGTTGCTATCTCCCCAAAATGTCCAACCGTTACCCTCACAGTGACATGCTACAATCATTGGGTGATGACTGACCTATTTCAAGAATATAACAAGTCAGATGTACAAGATGATGACCGTGTGTCAAGACACGTTACAATAATTTGGAAGATGTAAACCTTTTCGGAGAAAAACCGCAGGCCTTTATCTGGATAGTCTGCCTCGTAAGTTTCCCCTAGCAACGGATTAAACGGTTTGCAGTTTCTTCCTTCAGTGGAAGCATATCCAGATACTGCAAATGCAGCCACATTCAAAATCCGCATAAGGCTGTTACCCTAAAACAAATTTGATAAACAAATCTAAGAAGTCTGTAGAGGTCAAATTCGGTCAACTTTCATAGCTTCATATTCATTAAACAAACTCAACTCACCCTTTTGCCCCATTCATATGCCCGATCAAGAAGATAAGAGTACTCCAAATCCTCAAAACATTTTTGCAGAGAAGATATAGGTTCATTGAAGTATACAGGAAGACACACTTTAGTAAGATCTTTTCCGATATTATCTTTGATCATTGACCAAAGACTTACTCCCTTCTCCTTTTCAACAGGATCTGGCAACTTCTTCCGTCTTTTAACACGAGGAAAATTAGTACCGACTGATCTAATAGAAGCATCGATTTCTGGTTCGTTAATTTGGTCTTCGTCATCGGATGTAAAAGATGGCGACATCATGTCGGACCCACTGCTTTTAAAAGAACCTGATGATAAAAAGTCCCGGGTGTCAAAGAAGGCGTTATCTTCATCATCTGACTCTTCTTCTGCAGCATCTCCACGTTCATTATCATCCTCTGATTCACTTGGACTTGCTTCTGACAGAACATAAAATATAATATACAATATATAAAATATATAAAATAAAAGAATCAAGGCAGTAAAGATAACATATCAACATTCAAAAACAGAGGAACAAAGCATCATCATCATCATCATCGTACTCGGTAAATCCCACCAATAGCAAAGCTAAGGTAGGGTCATAAAAAAGAGGAACAAAGCATACCACTATATTTATCTTGCCTTAACCTTGAAGTTGCCCCGACTTCCTTTGACTGCCTTTGACTCTCATCTACTACTGTGTTCTCAAGGTCAACTTTTTCTGTCTATAAGAAACAAAAAAATTAGATTACCAAAACTTAAAAATGATTAACTAGTAGAATTGGTAGTCTTAAGTCGTAACACCATGCATCATACAGTTATAGTTAGATATATATTTCGGATACAGTATTATGTTCTAAGAAAGATGCAACGATTGATATTATCCTTATTAAGAAATTACTCAATTAGTAGGTAATTTGTTCATTACGTGTGAATGACATTTCAGTTCATGGCACTCAAAAGTAAGACTGGCAATTCAGGTCAATTTGGTTGACAGGGTCGATTCAACTAATTCTGTGTCACTAACATGTAAACCCGTTTTTGACCCTGTTCAAATTCATGTGAGTTCAGATTGTGTCACTTTATTTGTGGTAAGTCAGAATCTTGTTTCGTGATGACTCAATTTTCGACATGTATATGGGTTTGGGGGTCGAGTCCGATGGGTTGATTGGTTCGGATTACTTGGTTCCGAAATTTTGGTGAGCCAAACCAAACACCGACTACATTGAGCAATAACCGTACCAGTTTCGCACACATATAAATATATATAAATATATAGAGAAAGAGAGAGAAAGAGGAAGATGTGTGTGTATATACATGAATGTGAGTGCATTTATGTACGGACAACGAGAGATATGTGTGTGTACATGACTGCACTTATGTATACAAGTACTATGTTTATATAATGTGTATGCCTTTAATCTGTATTCACATATGTATGTGTGTATACACACACACATCTGTGTGAGTGTATATACATATGAACTCTTTCACAATCACAAATTTCATCATGTTGACTACATGTACATAATTTAGTAAAGTTCTCTAGATGTGGCCGTTTAACAGTTTAGCTTTGATGATTTTCTGGCCTTTATTAGGTTTTACTATTTTTTGTTGTACCTCTAACATACGCAATGTGTCCGTGAGAAGCAAATACTTCTGCTTAAGAAGCACTAAATGATCTTGCATTGCTGAAAATTCACTCCTCATAATATTTTCACTGTCCTGAATTGCTGCTTCGCTTACACCTTCTTCCAACAATCGCTGCCTCAACTTTTCCGTTGATACGGCGATGCCAGCAATAGGAGCCATTAATTCACTGTTAGACATTCGAGGAAACATGCCCTTCACAGCCTGTAAAGCTTCCATCCACGCAATTCGATCCTCCCTCGTGTCAGCCCTCAAATGCAGCCTTTTTGTCCCGGTAAAAATCGAAAATCTTCTGTCATCTGACCTACTTTCACGAATAGATGAAACCTACAAAATATGAACCATCAGATTGTTCCGATACACAATATAGTCACAGAACTGCAAATGCCATCAATGCTCAATCAAAAACCACAGAACAGTATTAGTGTTTCCAATCAAAAGAAACTGCTAGACATTGCATCAAACCGCAACCACAGATTATGCAATTGACAGATTAGTGATAATTTATGATCACTGAGTTACAATGTAGTTAATATCCCAATATATCACCGGTATATCGGTTATTGGTCCCCTGCCGAGATATCGGTGTAAAATATCGGTACCTATAATCTCGGCGATATTGACCGATATTTGACTGAAATATCACCGAATATCCTGATATCAGTACCTTTCTTCTTAGTTCTACCATTCGTCTTTCTTCTTATTGCTACTATTAGCGTTTTAAGTCTTAGTCAGTTCCTACTTGCTACAACTGTTAGTGTTTTGCAAGTTGCAAAAGGTTAATTTGTTAATGGTAAGAGTATACTGAATTGTTAGTGTTAAACTGCTATATACATGAATTTAGCATGATATTAAAATTTCGGATATCCTACCGCGATAACCGATACCTCAAATATCAGTCCTTGACCGATATCCGATATTTTACCGCATTAACTACTCAACTATATGAATATTATTAAAAAAAGAGATTGAATTCACCTTAAGATGAACTTCGCCAACCGGCTTCCGATGCAAATGCTGCGAATTACCGACATAAAAGCCGGAACTCCGCTTCGACAACCGACGAAAAGACTCATCACCAATAACTCTAGCCCCTTTGACAGCCTCTCCACTAACAACAATCTTATGAGGCCCATGAATCTTGTAATAAGAAAGCACTCCATCCTGCAACACAAACCACCTAGGCCTCCATCCTTTCCCATAATTAACCCACTTATTCAACACCCCTGATATCCCATTCCCCACAATATCATTAATAATCTTCACATCTCTCTGATCCTGATTCTGATTCTGATGATGATGATTATTACTATTATTATTATTATTATTATTATTATTATTATTACTATTATTATTATTCACGTTAGGGTTAGGGTTTGGATGCATGTGGTTGAGAAATTCCGATCTCACGGCGGCAGAAGACGACGGAGTGGCCGGCATCGAGTGGTTATGATCGGCGGCAACACAACAAAAAGGATGCATACATATACATATACAGATATATACACACAATATAAATTAGAAGAAAAACATAACCGTATATGTGACGGTGACGGTGACGATGACGGTGGTTATAACTTATAACTTAGAGACGAGTGATTGATCGGAGATGTGGAGGATTGAGTGGTGGTCCGGTGAGGTGGTGTTAGAATAGGGAAATGGAGGTGGCCGGAGGGATAGAGAAGGAATATTCCGGTGGGCGGTGGGGGTGACCGACTCAGATGCGTGTAATGTTTTTTTCTTTTCTTTTTTCAAAGAAATATTTGTAGAATGTTTTACCGGCCAATAATAAGTGTTTGTGTAGGGGGGTTGGTTATAAAGGTAGGAGTTAGGACTTAAATGTTTGGATGGATATGTATGTGATGAGACTTGTGAGAGATTTGATAATCAAATTGAGTTGTTGGATTTGTTTTTATCTTAGTAATTAGTAGTTTTGTAATTAAAAAATAAAAAAGAAAAGTTAGTTTGTGGTATCTCATTTGAACACGTGTAGTGAGGTTACGTGGATGTGGTGTTATACGATACGTGAAAAATGCGTAAAAAATGAATGTTATATAACTTAAATATATAGTGGTTAGTTATATAATAATCCCTTAAATTATATGTGTGTGTGAGAGAGAGAGAGAAAAGGTGTAGCACCGTTATATATATCATGGCTATTGGCTGGAATTATAACCCTCGGTAACGTCTATAGCTACTAGATATAGTGTCTGTATAACCCACCGCCACCCCCCCCCCCACGCATAGCCTTAGAAACTGATGTAATGAGTTCAAAGTATCGAGGATTGTATGTTGTAATGTGATGATGTGTAAGCCAATGAGGTAGTGGTGGAATGGTTGGGGAAAAACTTGGTGAATCTTGTGACCCAGGTTTGACTCTCACTCTCTCCATTATTTTTGGCGACATCCAGGTGAAGGCTAAAGACGGGTGGTGCCGGTTCGTCTTGGATGGGAGGCGAGGTTTTACCGATTATTCTATTGTCGTGCCTTCAGGCGGGTTTCCGCGCATCTGGGAGAGCCAAGGGGCTAGCGGTAGTCGAGTAGTCGACCTTGGCCACAGCGTCCGATATTACGATGATTGGCACGTCGTTCCTTGCTGTTAAAAAAAAGGAATGTGATGATGTGTAAGCTTCTAACTCTTTGGCTGGCTAGAGGCTGGAATTTTATGAAAAAAATGGCTCACGTTTATGTTAAAAAAAGGTTTTTTTCTTTTTAATCTTGTGTATTTTTAGATAAGTTACACGAATATTTCATCTAGTGTATTATTTCATATTTCGTCTCTAGGTATAGATCTTACAAATAGTGTTTCAGTTATTTAAAAAGTCATTATGTTTCTCGTGTCTAACATTGATGTATATAAAATAATTATCTTTGCATAATTACGTTTGTATCCTTTTCACTTAATAGCTCTTTGTAATTACAAGTTACAATGTATCAAACCATGTTTAAATATCCATTAAACAAAAACTAATACAACGAGTACTAGATGTTATAAAATTGTTCATTTGGTGGTAAGTTTTTTTTTTCTTCCTAAAAGAACATATTAAATATATGTTAGAAATATCGTTTAACAACCCATTTTGAATTTATTATATTATTTTATTAGGTTAGAGTCTCGTGTATTACACGGGCTGAATGAATATAGTTTTATATACTAAGTAATACAAAAAAAAATTACATATTTAAAAACTCGTACATTGCAAGATTGAATAAACACGTGTATTACAGGACTTGAATAAAAATAATGTATTCAATTAACACACACAATAATCAATATATGTTTTTGAAAAACATGAACTTTGATGTACCATATACTTTTTATAATATTTTACTTTCTTTTGTTTTATGTATTATTAAGTTAGAAACTTGTATATCAAATAATTATAACATTTTACTTTAATTTTTTAATTATTTATTAATAGTTTATTAATAGGTTATAAACTTGTGTGTTATACATGGTTGAATCACTTTTTATTAATAGTTATTAATAAGCTGAAAAACAAAAGAAAAAGTTAAGAAAAGAAATATTAAATATATAAGAGATAAGACAAAAAATAAAAAAATTATATAGTAATAATCATTGAAATTAATATTAATAAATAACTTGTTATACTAAACAATATATTGATCGAAAAAACGATCCATTTGTATTTATTATATGGATATATTATACACCAACTAATATCTAATCTAAATTATTATATGGATATATTTTTAAGAAGTTTCTTAGCTAAAACAACACACATAAATATGATGGAATAATATATGTCAAGTAAATAAGTGAGAATGAGAGGAATTAATGAAACACCCTAAATACGATTTGACCCAAATGAATGAAGCGGAAATACTGACTCAAAAATTCTTTCATTATTAACTATATAATATACTTAAAGGTTCATTTATAAATTATTGGATACTTTCTAGAAAAGATTTACTACATTCATTATTGATTAACTTGCTAAATGTAATACATAGTACAAGCTATGAGACCACTCTTCCCGTACAATCCTTGCTCTTTGACTCACTCTTCAACCCTATATACTCCTTAGTGATGATAATTCCGCACACCTGCAATCACCACATACATCCACATCATTAATATTTGGTGACGTCTTTCATAATTTTAAACCTACGTAATTAAGTGATCACCCCATATTCTTTCTAGAATCCTTTCGATTATCTTTCCGTATATGATCTTGCATCTCATTCGTAAAAATCTTCACAAGTCAACAATAGTATACCTGCATTTTCATTCCATTCTTTGGATAATAATTAGAAATGAATTCATTCTCATCAACAAACAATTTACATCACATATCCTCTAACATATTGAAGACTCACATCTTCATATAAGTACATAACATTAAACTACATACCCACAAGTTTCAATCTCAAACATATAAACATATATATACAACAATCAAGATTTCACATTTTTGCCACCAGTTCCCGCCGTAAGCTAGGGTCCCCGCCATAAGCTACGGCTCCAGACCCTAGCTTACGGTCTATGACTTATGTCTTACGGTCGAGGTTTACTTCTTCTTATCAGCAATTACCTACCGTAAGCTACGGTAGGCCACCGTAGCTTACGGTGGGCTGATGCAGCCTTTTTGAAACTTTGTCGTTTTAGTTATGAACACTTCCGTAACTCGTTCAATTTTCATCCGTTTCCCATGAAATTTGTTTCTATATGTCCGTAAATTATTTACCTTCATATTCAGCTTGAAATCCTTAACTCGGATTCTTAATTCTTATGAATTACGCATTCACTTTTAATTTTGATTATTCGAACATATAAGCATCTTCACATACACAATTACGAAATGAGTTCAGAAATTTAGTTACCTTAATACTTGCACTTACCACTTAATCTTACCTGATTCTCCACAACCATAATATCAAAATTCTCCATTCTTACTAAGAAGTGAAACAGAAGTCACTTAATTGATTCTTTTGACCCGTTCAACTATTTTGAGTTATTTTCAACATAGCTACTATTTACGACCTGTTATAACAATACATTATTTAGTTCTGTTATTTCTTAACATTCTTATACAGTTCTCATACCATAACATCCAAATCCCACACCCGACTCATACTTCTACATTTTGACCCGTTTACTTCCATTATAATTTTTCTAAACATAGTTGACATCCTATAACTTATCACAACAATACATGTAACATCCGTGTAAATCGGGTTTCGAAAACCCGCCCTATTGATCAATCAAGTACATTTGTTTACGTTGTTTAGCCATCTATATATATATATATATATATATATAATATTAAATATATAACGATGAAATTCTATGATTAAAAAATGAATTAATGAATAAAGTTAAATAAGTAATATAATATAGTCCATTAAATAAATAAATCATTTAATTAATAAATACTTATAATAATTTAAAAAGGAAAACGGTTTAAAGAAAATAAATGGGTGAACCGGGGATCGAACCCGGGTTCCCCCGGACACACACACACTACAAACACCACTAGACTACACACACTGATGTGCAAAGTTTAGATTTCTAAATCTTTTATGTTGAATCTAAGTCGAACTTGCAACAATATCCGAAATCAGCGCACACCTTTCCTTGAATCTCTCTGTCATCGGGTATATTTGGTAAATTGGAATTTACCCGGTAACCCACGCGTATTGCCTTCCAACTAACAACTGTTCAATCCATATTTGGTAAATTTCTTGATTGAACCCGTTGTCAAGCAATCAGAACCCGAAATCAAATCCCCTAACACCCCTATAAATACTAAACCGAGATCACACTCTCAACTCGCTCAAAAACACCTTGAAGTTCCCCTGTTCAGTCGAGTTTCCCCGTCGCCGGAGTTCTCTTCTCGCCGGAATACAAGAACCGGAACCAAGTCACCGCCGGTTCAGCCATTACGGTAGACTCCCTGTTCCTGTTTTTATTTCAACCATGTATGAGCATCGGTATATCTGAATTAAAATGGTTTAATGTGGGCGGGTAACCAGTCGGTTCAAACGAAGAAGACAATGGGCAGTGTGTGCTTTTAATTTTTGAAATATGGTTTGTAAACGGGTTACTTGGGCCGGGTGCAACCTAAACCTGTGACCGCCGGTTCGAAACCAAGCACACACACACACTGGCCCGGCCACTTCCAACCTTTTTAAAATTTTTTAATTCCTGATATAACATATTAAGTATTTAAGTATAATTAGATTCCATGTATGGACGGGTTAGACACCCAGCCCAGTTGGTCGGGCTGGGTACAAGTCACAGTGGAGGCTCAGGTTCGAGGCTAGTTACATGCGTCCGGTTCGATCCATTATAACCTTTTTGAAAATTAATTAAATTTGAATAAACTTAAGAAGAGTATAAGAATAATTAAAATGGTGATCCTTTCAGGTTAGACACGTAGCTCAGTTGGTAGAGCTGCGTGCACGCAACCGAGAGGTCACAAGTTTGAGCCTCACCACACGCATACTTAAAACCGATCGAACCGGCCACTTGTCAGGCTTGTCAGTCTGACAATATATTATATATGTATATATATATATATATATATTATTTTATTTGATTTATTTGTGGCTTATTTAATTCAAGTAGTTTGTTTTAAGGAAAAATATAAACATATCCCAAGGGTTATTATACCAACAAAACGCAAATAAAATTTACTCAAAATCTAAGTAAAGATTTTTAACCAAAATATTAGTTTATTTATTTACCGAGTTATCGCATTATTATTATTATTATAGGAACTCGTGCGCTCTCTTATCCACTCAAGAATACGCAACCAATGTGAGTGAATCTCTAAAAATTCCCCGTTTTAATCACGTTTTGGGGTGTATCATGTGTCGTACCATTTCTTTATTTTATTTAACATTTGTGCTAATATCATTTCGTGATCAAATGTGTATTGTTTGCTATGTGGTTTTATGTGGATACATTTTATCATTTCACTGCAATTATTTCATTAGGCCCATCAGTTCCTCGTGGGATACGGGTTGAGCATCAGGTGCCTCATTAGATCGACTCTGTTTGATTGAGCCTTGATCTCAAATACATCATCTTTATGTCATATATTTATTCAATGTGGTTTGTGATTTGTTACATATATACAATTGCTCACATGTGATTTATGCACAATCTTATTTAAACAACAATAAAATTCATTTACTTAAATGTTTTATCAAGGTTCACTCGCCAACTTTTGTTGACCCAAATTTTTCTGTTTTACGCATGATACAGGTGATCAAGTTGAGGAAAGAAACACCTAGGATGGCCTAAGAAGAATAATCAAGTTATTTTGTTGGAACAATCGTTTGGTTTATTATTTGTGTTTGTATGAAGTTTGTTTTGGATACTTGAATTTAATTTGAACTTAATAAATATGAAACTTGTTAGTAAATATCATGAGCTTTGGTGATAACCCAAATCATGCCCCAACTCTTATTCCGCTATGGGTCGGGGTGTGACAGATTGGTATCAGAGCTTATGACTATAGGGATATAGGATATGTTATTAGACCTTAGAGCCTATACTAAAGTCGATTAGATTTAAATTGTTTGTGTGTTACATGCAAATTCATGATGTTTATATGTTTCATGTTTATTTTCACCCACAATATTATGCAAGCACTCTCACAAGTACATGTTAATATGCAATGCTCATCATAGTTCATATCCTCATAACATATCATATCTATGAAAGCACACACCTCACGATTTCACAATTTCCATGAATTCTTCTCAAAGATTTTTTGCAATGTTTTCATATTTTACAAATCACATCAAAGTGAGTTTTCACGACCGGCATGTAGTAACTGGAAGGGTACGAGTACCGGTAGTCGGAACGTCCTGTCTAGGCTTGGCATTCATATAAATCCAAAATAAAGGACCAGTTTGCCTACCTGGGGACTAACGATGAGAGTACGAAGGATCTATTAGGCCAAAGCATGCTATACCAAACGCTGTGTGAACTAACCCCACTTTGAGTTGTCATTGTGTCTACACCTGGACACCCTCCGACCTTACATCTCGCAATCATGTTTTTACAATTTTCATTCGAGTGATGCGAGTGTTAACCAGCCGACACCAATGTGAATCCTACCAAGCTCAATAGTCATGGGGGCCCACATGACTATACAGGCTATGGTATGGGAGACATTTGGAGGCCTAAACATGAGCAAACCCAAGACATCCTATAGATGTAGTTAAGTTATTTTCAGTTATTTATAAATGTTGTTTTCATTCTTTTTACGACACATGACACCTAGAAAATTCTCAAACTCATAATCTCCCTACATATATTCCTGTAGATGTCTGCTAGACACTTAAGAGGAGGTAGAAGGTCAGGAAGGTCAAGCGAACGCATGGCCACGCAAATTGCTCAACAAATGGCCGCGGTACTTCCTGACATCGTACTACAAGTTCAACAAGATCTCACCGCAAACCCCATCAACCCCCCAAACCAAGAAGGCCAAAACGTCGCCAATCCTCCTCCAGAACCACTAAATGCACCTACAAACACTTCAAGTCTTGCAATCCCCCAAAATATGAAGGGACTGAAGGTGTCACCGCTCTCCTCCACTGGTTTGAGGAGATGGAAAACACCTTTCTCAATTGCGACTGTCCTGAGGATTGTAAGGTACGTTACGCAACTGGAAGATTGTTTGGGGTAGCCCTTACCTGGTGGAACACGGAAAAAGGTAAGCGGGGTGTGGCAGATGCCATGGCCTTATCATGGGAGGAATTGAGGGAAATAATGACAAGACGCTTCTGTCCTAGGAGCGAGATCAAAAAGCTTGAAGATGAATTCTATTCTCTAAAGCGAAAGGAAGGGGATCACACCTCCTACAACAAGAGGTTTCTTGAATTGAACCAGATGGTTCCCAATATGTTCACCCCATTATACCGCTTAATCGAGCACTATATTCGAGGCCTCCCCTCGAAAATCCAAGACTCGGTTTTAAGCACTTCTCCCGCAACACTCGAGGACACAATGGAATTAGCTACGGAGCTTACGGAAAAGCGCATTCGTAATGGCGATTTTAGAGATGAGAAGAAGAGAAAAACTATTGAAACCCCAACTCCAACCCCAACCCCAACCCCATCTGGTTCCTCCTCAAAGTTTGCTGGTAAGAGGAAGCGAAATGGCAAGAACTTCGCCGTCACCCAAACCAACCCTCCCATCACTGCTGCTCCAATCACCTAAGTTGCCCCTCCAGCCGCACCATACAAAAGTCCAAACACTGGCCCACACCCAAAGTGTAACCACTGCCAATACCATCACCCTCTTGAGAACCCTTGCCGACATTGCACAAGTTGTGGCCGTGCAGGTCACACTATCCAAACCTGTCGTGCACTTCAGCGATCATATCTTGAATATTACCCTTATCCGTAATTTCTTACACAACCTCCTGCCTTCAACATAACAATATTCGTTTACAAAAGAAGAAGTGATTCCGGAAATCACTTACCTTAACGTCCGTATTTGCATCCGTTACCTTGCTTCCTTTTTGACCCGTTAGCTTTCCATGCTTCCATTCATCTTGACATGATCCCTATACTTTCATGTCATTGAAATCACATTTTTGTTAGCGCACATGCTCATTCATACTAACATTCATATCTTTCCATTCATACATTACTTGACTTTTATTAACCAATTACCACATACATAAGGCATATACTAAAGGTCACCTTGTTCCACATTCACGCAACTCACTTATCGTCATTCACAACACTCGTATTGTATGACATATACAACTACATGATCACTTAATTATGTACACATATACATACATTTTTACATACATACTCCATTCCATCCACACTAGCATTTCATATCTTCACCACTAACATCTTAACCCATGCTAAGCTAACTCAACACCAATTCAACATGATATCCACATGAACTATATCTAAAACACCATTCTCATGTTAGTTTACTATCAATTACATTATTATCACGTTTTATACATGTTAACCCATTACTTGCATATAATTTCACATATTATTGTCATTTAGACATTTCATCGAACACTTGATGTGCGTACTACTTCCTAAGCATAATGTACAAGTATTTTAAGCATGTTCTTCCCGATTCATCTCATGAACCATCACCTCTAAGCAAAATCACATAATCATTAATTCTACATTAAGTTTATCTATCATAATCTATCACATAACACCTTGTACATCACAAAATCACAATATTACATCTATATGTTCATCATCTTCACTCTCATGCAATGGGTTTCAATCTAAATCATCCAATAACTAAAATTTAACCATGATTCAACTTCCACATGATAGCATTAACAAGTATTCATTCTAATTTTAACCAATTTCACGGATTCATCCTAACCCACTTCATGAGTAGTCATCAAATCAGAAATTTCAACTTACCATATGTTCATTAGGATGAGATGGTAAGGATTCTTCATTCATGCATTGATTTGGCTTCACATCCTTGTTCAATTTCACCAATTTGTGGGGTTGTGAGGAAGAACCCCAATTCATCTTCATGTGTGTGTCGACACACATACTGAACACACACACCCACACACACACTTATAAAATCTGAATTTAATGAGTTTGCCCACTTGCTACTTCTTGTCCCTCTAGTTTGGTTTGGTTAATTGCAACCAATACCCACATTTCCAACCACCCTAACCTTTATGTTATTAATTAGGTTATATAACTTGGTTGTTTAAATTGTGGTGTAAATAAGAAAAACATTCTATTATATTTAAATTCTGATTTTTGGGGCGTTACAATTAAAATAAAAATCCGGTGGAAAATAATGAAAAATCGAATGTATTAATATCTTATTTATATAATTTAAAGATAATTTTACGTGAAGCGAATAGATTATTTTTATATATCTTTGAATTCTAGCCTTATCACTTATTAATATCTATATATGATGAATATTTTTAATTATAAATATAAGTATTTATAATTAAGTAGGAGATAATTAAGAATGAGATAATGAATATTTTTAAATATAAAAAGTATTTATAATTAAGTAGGGGATGGAGGCGAGAAAACAACAAAATAGATAGCTTCAATGAATGACACATATTCTGATAGGTTTACTTTATTATATAGTATAGATAAGATACATAATAGCAATCCGTTTTTGTTAAAAATATAGGTTTAATAAAAAAAAATTACTTAACATACATTTCGTTCACACTTAAAATGAAATAACTCTTGACTGAAATATTACACATACATCCATTAAACGGATTCTTCTACCTTTAACGTAATGTACCCCATTTAAACATGATTTATTTAACTCATTCTTCAATACTAAAAATAATATTATACATCTCTATTTAAATCTAAATCATACCACTTTCTAATAATAATTATTTTTTGTTTTAACTTTCTCAAAGAAAAATCTTTTCCTCCAAGAGGAAAGTATTGATTTGATTGATAAGCATGTAACTTGTACCATTTCTATTTACAAACTTCAAAGGTTCTTTCAAAGTGAAGGTAACAAATTAAAAGTTTAAAGTAAATCAATTTCACTTGTTTTTTTAATCATGATGTTTGTAGGACTCATTCATAAAACAACAACTATTTGGTGTATTCAAAAATTAATCACATGTGTTTACTCGTTTCTATAAGAAACCGAATCACATGTGTGTGTTCGTTTCTACTAGAATATTTAGTGGTCAACACGTCAATGATTTTGGGTAGGGTTACACCATACAACTTAAAGTTATAAATGATTGGATTTGTATAAGAATCAAACATGAGTTGTTAAATTTAAAGTTATTTTATTAATTTTATAGAAAAATAATTTAAAAAAGGTTAATTCTGTTCGAGGTAAATTAGATGGATGTTCTTATATTTATATCGTATGTTGAATTCAAAAGAAAATCTTTTCCTCCAAGAGGAAAGTATTGATTTGATTGATAGGCATGGATACCATTTCTATTTACAAACTTCAAAGGTTCTTTCTAGTGAAGGTACCAAATTAAAAGTTTAAAGGTAATCAATTTCACTTGTTTTTTTATCATGATGTTTGTAGGACTCATTCATAAAACAACAATTATTTGGTGTATTCATAAATTAATCACATGTGTGTATTCGTTTCTATTAGATATTTGGTAATTCATAAACAATAATTATTTGGACCAAATCACATGTGTGTATTCGTTTCACTACTAGAAAATACACATTTCTTGACACGCGAACAATGACACACACTCATTTAATGACATTCGAAAGCGTGTGTCAAGAAAAAAATGCCATAGTTTACAAAATTCAATGAATGCATGACACTTATTTTTGTGTGTCATCTTTTAAGTGTCATAAAAAGAAAACGTGATTATTTTATGACATTCGAAAGCGTGTGTCAAGATAAAAAATGTCATGGCTTACAAAATTCAATAAATTTATGACACTCTTTTTTGTGTGTTATCCTTTTAGCGTCAAGAAAAAATGCCATAGTTATAAAATTCAATAAATTTATGACTCTCTTTTTGTGTGTCATCTTTTTGACGTCATAAATAGTCAAACTATCAAAAAGTATGCCATATTTTAATAATATGTTATATTTTTTAAATTAAATTTCTCAATTTAAAATTTGATTAGTAAATATGCATATTATATTTCTTGATAAGGGTATTGAAAAACCGTTTAAATTTTTCGAACCGCCCAAGCAGAATCAAAGTTAAGAGTTCCACGGTTCGGTTCAAGAGTTAAGATTTGAAAAACTAGTTTTGACAATCTGATACAAGGTTGTTGTTTTGGAGAAGACCGCGGAACCGACCGTTTGTTAATATATAAATTTTTTAATTAAAAAGTTGATAGTAAATATGCATATTATTAAATTCAAATTATTGAGATTATCCCACTATAACATTTATTGATCTACTAATTTCTAAGTTCAACTTTTTTCTTATAACCGCGGGAAACCGCTGACACGGTAAACCTTGGGTCCCCCTCAATACCCGACTAACCGAGGGAAGCAGGTAAAGCGCGACGCAAGCGATGGGTTGGTGGCCTTTTAGAGAACCGATAGAAACAAGTATCGAACTGATGAACTCTAGAATGAGGTATGAGGTAAATCGGATGTATACCTTCTGGTTATTTTTTGTTTTTGTTCAACTATTATAAATACTGTAATTTTATTATTAAATTTACATATTGCCTCTACATTAGTTAGAACTTAAATCTATATGCCCCTACTTTGAAGATCGGCAGTTGTGAAGAGATGGATTTTGTGAAACCCTATCATTGGTTTAATCAGCGGATATATAGCACAATAATTTCATACTCAATTTTTTAGTTTCCCTCTATTCACCCTCAAACCCTATCATTGTATTTGCATTGTATGCTTATTCTATTGAAGTTTCCAAATATATCTTTGTTCTTGAAATAATTTTTGAGATATATACTGATATGTATGGCCATCGAATAACTGTTTGACAAAAAAAAGTTAAATAAAAAAACTTTAATCTAAAGAATCTTGTTTACTTTACTGTATACAACTTGAGAACACATATACTTCATAGAAATATGGATCTAAATTAAGGGGGTGTTTGGCAATGTGTATTGAAAGTGATTATGACGTATACATGGGCGAAGCTTTTTAAGGGGTGGGAGGAGGCGCCCGATCCCTGAACAATACATAGTGGAGAGTATGTCGTTTTCGTATAGAAAATTTTGGGTATATACGTTTTTGACCCCGGGTTTTATAGAAATTTTTAGGTCCGTGACTTCCGCCCCCGGTCGAAAATCTCAAGCTTCACCACTGGACGTATAGAATAATCAGATTTAGATATGCAATTTTATAACAAAACAGGTTGTAGTCTTGTAAAAGATAGTGTTTGGATGTGCTTCTACTGTTTTGAGTTGAGACAAAACGGGTTGAAATTCTGTAGAAGGTTAGTGGTGGGGAAACCAGAGAGAAAACTTGTTGAGGAAAACAAAAAAGAAACAGAAAGTAAGAATGAAAAGAAACGCCCAAGAACCTGCAAAAGAAAACAAAAAACTCATTGAAAAAGAACATGGTGACAAAAGAGAAAATAAGAAAGAAATCAAAGGGAAAATAGAACGTAGTGAGGAAAAGGCAAAAAAGAATGTAGGAAAAAAGATGACGAGAGCACAAAGGAATCAAAGGGTTAGAATGGAAAGAAGTGGGGTTTTGACGATGAGTACACATTTAGTCGATAGTGCATTACTTTCAAAGGAGGATTCTAAAAGACTAGGGTGTGAGTATGATCTATTTGGGCATGATAGTTACATGTACGTCAATTGGGAAGATTTTGAAGCTGTTTTTACTTTCACTGAGCTGACTGGTGTTGTCATCATTTCTTATATAGTGCCTATATCTAGTATAAATTACTATTTGTAAAACAAAATTTATTTTGTTGATTCGGTTTATGTATGTTAACTGCAGGTGACTGTATGAGCAAATTAAGAAAGAGCAAATACGTGATCGTGGAATATGTTTTATGAATCCGTCTGCAATTTCGCGGCTAGATCAACGCAAACCCAAACAGAAACATATCAGGGATGCAAGTAGAGCAGTTGCAGATCGATTGTACAAAAGAAAGGGCAATGACATCATCCTATTGCCCTACAATCCAGGATTTGATTTTCCTTTTAAATAAGTACTCGTAAAGAAAAGGCCTATTATCTTGATTTATTTTGATTCAATTTTGGATTTTCGTTTTTGTAGAAACCATTGGGTGTTGGCAGTACTAAACCTGAAAACAACGACTTGCTATTATCTTGATTCCTTAAGGCCTAGCAGTGTCGATGAGCAGTTGAGGCAAATTATTGATACGTAAGTAATACAAATTATCATAATGTATGATAAAAGATTTGAAATATACTTTGATATAATTTTGATTTTTTTATAGGGCAATGGCCGTGTATGCTGCACGAAGTGGTACCAAAACAAGGGTTAAACTCATCTGGATCAATGTTAGGGTGAGAACTTAATCCATTATTTAAATTGTTGTTGGAACAATATTGTAAATATAGAAGCCCTTTACATTAAACTTAAATCACAACGGTTTCATATTTCTTGATATTTTTAATTGTGTAGTGTCCACGTCAGCCGGGAGGTACTGAATTCGACTACTATGTGATGAAGTTCATAAAGGAGATAGCTTACGAAGGAATTGAAATACTTGGCAATGATAATATAAGTTTAGGCATATTTTAGTCTGTAGATTAGAGAAATATGTACTTATATGTCCAAACTAATGCTTAAATTCATAGATTACGATTAAATTCTAATTTTTAAGATTTATTTTATTTAATTGTTGTCTCAGGTTGGGAAAGGAGTAGAGGAATACTCGGTTGCAGATATGGATGGCATTCGCGAAGATTGGTCGACTTACGCGGTTACCTATATTTTTAAGTGACAAGCCGTATTTTAGGTGTAGACGATGTATTGACAAACAATTTTTTTTGTTAACGTTATAATATTTGTAGTATACTTGACAAATGATTATGTAATGGAATGTTTTGGTGTATATATATGTGTGTGTGTATTTGTTTTATGAAAAAGATTTATTGTTTTTGTTTTTATACATTTATATTCAGGGAAATTAGTAATTCTATAAAAAATTATTTTTTAAACAATTAAAGTATGACACGCATAAATGAATGTCATAAATATGTGTCATAAATGCTTGTTAAAAATGTGTGTCATTAACAAGTGTTATAAAATGAATGTCATGAATGTGTATCATAAAAACATGACACACAAATGCTTATATGTGTGTGCCATGAAATGTGTATTTTCTAGTAGTGTTTTTACTAGAATATTTAGTGGCCAACACGTCAATAATTTTGGGTAGGGTTACAACATACAACTTAAAGTTATATATGATTGAATTTGTATAAGAATCAAACATGAGTTGTTAAATTTAAAGTTATGTTATTAATTTCATAGAAAAATAATTTAAAAAAGGTTAATTCTATTCGGGGTAAATTAGACGGATGTTCTTGTGTTAATACATTATGTTGAATTCAAGGTTGTAAAAATCCCGACGAGACGCCGATGACTAATCTCATTTAATCACAGATTAATCACAATTAATCTTGATTAATTCCTATAATTCGAATTAATCCCCGATAAATCCTGATTAATCACTAGTATATACCCCACCACCCGATTATCGACTAAAAATTATTACAACACTGGTTGAATCAATATTTTGTCGCTTAGGTATTGGAAATTATAGATATAGTCCTTGCTATTTGTGAAGTCATTTCATCTTTAACATGGATTTTGGTTGAATAATATTATTCAAATTGGGGTAGCATGGATTTTCGTTATTTTGTTAATTGGGTGTAAAATTACTTTTTATGCTTTTACTTAATAACAAAATAAAATGTGGAAAAGGGAAAAAAAGATAAAAGATAAACATCAGCCCTCCCCGTTCATCTAATTAATTGTCTAACATTTTTTACGAGTATTTTGGCGCCTTTGTACAACTCACCAAACTCGATTTTAAGCACACTCGATGTCGTCTCCACCATTGCCCACACTTGCTACCATGTCTCAAACTCGAAGCAAACATCGCAACCATCCTCATATAGACTGCTAGTTAACAACATTTTTTTTCAAGTCAGATTGATACACAACGTCAATCTCAACGTCAAGCGCACCCGAGGATATCTCTAGCCTCGCCCAAACTTGCTACCACGTCTAACTTTAAGCAACTAAACGGACTAGGGCACATTTTCACAACCAAAATAGATCCAAATATCCAATGGTGGAAATGAGTGGTGGTGGGTTTTGTTTAGGGTTTCTTTGACTCGCCAAAAATATAAAAAATAACAATTACTTAAAAATCTTGTAGAGGGTACCCCAAATAGTTCTAATAGTGGAACTATATGGTGGTAGTTAAAATATTTCCTCCAAATATAAAAGAAATAGAAATATCTGTAAGAATTAGGTTCATTTTTTATAAATATAATTATAAAATATATAATAACGAAACTCTCGTTATTTGTAGGAAATATCTTAGTACAATAGCGGTTGCAATAACTAAAAAACGAATATAAAATATAATTATATATACCAATCTTGATTCAAGCCGCATCTCTGGTGGGTCTTTCACGCGCTCTTGATAGCATCCTAGACTCGAGTATTCATCATCTTGAGTCTTGAAAATACTCCTTAACTGCAACAAAGAGCACACTAAAACGTTGACGATTTCGGTTGAGGCACGTGTTCAACACACTTCCCTTAAAACAGATTTCGCACATTTACTAAAGACGACGGGACTGTTTCCAGGGTACAACAGCCAAAATAGTATGTACTATCGAAGATGGCACACGCGCCCGAGGTTACACCGGATAATTGTAGTGTTTGAACTTATGGAACAACTAAGGATGTGATGGTGGTGGAAAACAAGTAGAGAGTACTCTTCTCCTAGTTGGTCTTCGAGTATTCTTCCTCCTAGTATTCTTCATGTATCAAGCAATACCATATTCTTATAGTCACAAAAAGAAACACATAGCCTACTAGTTGTACAAGAGTTTATTAGTGAAAAGTTTCACATAATTAGAGACTTAAAAACTAAAATAAAACTAATTAAATGTCATCAAGAAGCTCTACCCAAGAGTTTCTCTTTTATGAAGATTCTAACTAATATTTATAATTTCATTAAATTATAAATATATTAAATATCCATTCACCAAATTTCCAACATCCTACTTTAGATTTGACTAAAATGTTTTTAAATCAACCAACTTATTAATAAAATTATCAATTGTAATAAAGTTTTTAAATCAACCAACTTATATATAAAAATATTGATTGTAATAAAAAAAACATGAAGCTAGTAGAGATGGATATGATCGGGTAATTTCGCTGATGACACGATAATAATCCAATGGTCTGTCAGTAATTGCAATTTGCCAATCAATATATGTATATACACACACATTTCGTTAAGAATTAAAACGGAATGAGGTCTTGATTGAAAATATTATCCACAAATTCATCAAACGATATATTCTAATTTATTTAAGTGATTTACGTAAGATACCCCATTTAAACATGATTTACGTGATGCATTCTTCAATACCAAACTCTCATAGAAAAGTCTTTTTCCCTCATGGAAGAAAGTATTGATTCGAAAGTTGAAATCTATAGATGAGCATGGAACTTGGAGCATCACTATTTACCAACTTCACACGTTCTTTCTTTACTTTTCAAAAAAAAGAAGCTACCAAATTCAAAGTTCAAAGTAAATCTATTTCATTGTTTATTTGATGATCGTGATGCTTGCCGGACTCATTCATAAGACTGCATCAAAGTGTTTGAAAAAATCCATAAGCATTGACTTATGTTCTTGTGGTTGATAAGTTGTATTAAATTTATCATAAAACATTGTCTAATGTATTGATATATCAGTTTTTATATGATACTATCAAATTGTCCCAACTCATTTTTCATACATTTTTTTGACCCCACTTTAACACTTATGGGTTGTTTCAGTTTTTAATGGTCGGCTTTTAATGGTTCAAACATTTTACTGGTTCAACATTTAACAGTTGTTTCATGAGCAGATGTCTGAATGGTTCATACATTTGCCTCTTAATGGTTAAGACCTCTTATCTGAATTGGTCAAATATTAGCCTCTTAATAGTTAAGCATTATACTGGCTCTTAATGATTTAATACTTACCTGTTCAGAAGTTGCTAATCAGCCCCTTAATGCAATGTTTAGTTGGATGTATCTAAATTAACCCCAAAATTGATGTCTAAGGATCAAAACTGAATGATGTGACACCGATCTTTGACAGTGACGTGAAACTAACTTTAACATTGTAACACCTCAAAAACGGGTTTTGATAATCAAACCACGCTAATATTAAAGAGCGGGTAAAGTATCGTTAGCGGTAAAAGTTAACCCGTAAACAAAATAACTAGGAAAAAATTAACCTAGTTGGTAACATGTAAATAAGTAATAAAACAATGATCAAAACTAAACTTGAGGGACCAAAGTTGTCAAAAGGAAACTTGGATTTTATAAAAAAAAATAATAATAACACACAACACACATAGTGTGTGTAGGTCGATCAAACAAGATAAACCCTTGTTCTTCAAAGATCATCAACACTGAAGGAGGAATTGGACCCCAAATTCGTGCATGAACATGAATTATCGATCACCTGGACGAGGGGATAATAAGGTATGTTTAAAAACCTAGATTGGTGAAGGTCATGATTTGAGACAAGTAAAATACTTACATAGGTTGTTGGATTATGATCCAAATATGAAATTAAGTGTATGTGTATGCTTGATTTCATTAGACATAAAGAAATTATGAAATATTTGATGTAATATTACTTGTAAGTGACGAACAAGTAGGTTATGAAATGGGTTTTGATAATATGATGAAGTTGATGATATACCTATGTTTAGAATCATCATGCATGATAGTAGTAGGAAGATACTTGAACAATTTATGAGTTTGAGTACATATTCATACTTGCCGTGGAATGGGTTTTGTATGAAATGGTGAAATTGATGTTATATTAATGTTAATAGATGCTTGAAATCATGTTGTCTACTAGTTTGTATGTAGAACTTAATTATATTAGGTATTCGTATGAATGTCTATTAATATGATAAAATGGGTTTTATATGGAGACGAAAACCCTTAATTCTATCACAATGAATGGATAAATTAGTATTGATAATTGGGAGCTAAGTTAACTTGTGTTAATGATAGCTCGAACTTGTCAAAGTGAAAGAAATGATATGAATTTGTTGGGAATCTAGCTAAAATGGTAGCCTAAAAATAACGTCTACCGGGTATTTGACGAATTGTCTAAATGAGTTGTTGAACTTATTTGCGCATTTGCATATGTTAATAGGCAGTTGACTTTTAAAAGTCAAACTGACTTATAGTAAGATCAAGTGATAATTTTGATGTAAAATGTGTAAGGTGGAATAGTCGTGATAAATGATAGTTTGATGCTTGGCAAGCTAGGGGGAAGCTGAGAGTTGGTATAATTTTCTGTCTATTCCATAAAACCAATACCCTTTAAATAGGGAGTGTACAATCGAAAATAAGGAAACAAAATCAGGAAACAATATAGAAAGATAATATACAATCAAACAATGAATGTTAATCTATTCCTAAAATAGTGGAACTATCTTTGGCTGGAAACATGACTGGCTAAGACTCCCCCGCAATTTGAACGGGCGTAGGACAAACGCTCAAGCTGGATCTAAAAAAATCAAACAGTTGCCGAGATATCCCTTTGGTGAAAATATCCGCATATTGCATGGAAGATAGAACGTGTAACACACGTATTTGACCAACCCGAACTTTTTCGCGGACAAAATGGATGTCAATCTCAATATACTTAGTCCGTTGATACTGAACTGGGTTGTCAGAAAAATATATGGCAGAGACGTTTCACAATACACCATTGAAGCTTGACGCAGAGGAAGGTGTAATTCGAAAAGCAAATTGTGAATCCAAGTCGCCTCGGCGACTGCGTTTGCAACACCACGATACTCAGCCTCAGCACTAGACCAAGAAATAGTTGGTTGACGTTTGGATGACCACGATATTAAATTATCACCAAGAAACACATAATATCCACTAGTTGAACGTCTAGAATCTGGGCACCCACCCCAGTCAGCATCAGAGTAGGCCACTAAAGCATGAGAAGTGGATTTAATCAGCTGAATACCGTAATGAATGGTGCCCTGTAAATACCGTAAGACACGCTTTAAGAAATTAAAGTGTGGATCCCGTGGCTCATGCATGAAAAGGCAGACTTGCTGAACTGCATAAGTAATATCGGGCCGTGTAAAAGTAAGGTATTGTAATGCCCTAGCTAGGCTCCGATAAAGCGTGGGATCATGAAAATAATGCACCATCTGATGCACTAAGTTTGGATGCTAAATCAACCGGTTTTGTGGACGGTTTGCAGGTGGTCATATTTGCACGGGAGAGGATGTCCCGAGCATATTGTGTCTGGTCCAAAAACAAACCTGTCGAGTTCCTGGATACCTTGATGCCCAAAAAATGGTGAAGACTACCCAAATCAGTCATTGCAAATTCCCTAGACAATGTGCGAATGGTATCATGCAAAAATACGTCCGAGGAGGTTGTGAGGACAATGTCATCAACATAAAGGAGCAAGAAAACTGTGTGATCACCATGTTTGTAAATAAAGAGAGAATTATCACATGTACTGCTCTTAAATCCGTGGGATAGAATAAAAGTAGCAAAGCGTGTGTACCAAGCACGCAGGGCCTGTTTCAGGCCATAAAGTGACTTCTTCAAGCGACAAACATAATTAGGATAGTTGTTGTCGACGAAGCCCGTAGGCTGATGCATATAAATAGTTTCATTCAAAGTACCATGTGAAAATGCGTTCTTTACGTCCAATTGATGAATTGGCCAAGAACGAGAGATTGCTATTGAAAGAACAGTACGTATGGTGGCCGGTTTAACAACCGGGCTAAACGTGTCCCACAATCAACACCTACAGTTTGAGATTTCCCATTGACAACTAATCTGGCTTTATACCGTTAAAGAGAGCCATCGGACTTAAATTTGTGCCGAAATAACCACATGCAATGAATAACTGGCCTGTCAGCGGGACGAGGTACCAAGTCCTATGTCTCATTATATTGTAAAGCACGAAACTCGGTTTGCATGGCACGCAACCAATGAGGGTCAGCAAAGGCTTTAGCATAGGTAGTTGGAACAAGGGAGATGGCTGTGGTAGTGTGTAAAATTTTGGCTTTGGAACGGGTTGTCATGGGGTGTGTGTTGTGTGATTGAGTGGATTAGGTAGGAGCTGGAGGGATAGCAGCCGTAGGTTGGTTGGGGGGAGGGGTCGTCGTAGATGGGTTGGGCTCGGTGGTAGGCTGGGGGTTGGGTTGGCGTGGTCGGTGAGAGTAAGTGATAGGGTATGGGGCGGCGGAGGGGTGGGTCGTAGGATTGGAGGTAGGAATGGGGAAGGTTGGTGGTCTTGGAAAGTGGAATCCTGGAGGTGTGGAGTCGTCAAGGAAGTTGTAGGAGGTGGTGGATTGGGGAATGGTGTATGGAAAAGTATGTTCGTCAAATATGACGTGGCGAGTTATGGAGACCTTTCCTGTGGTCGGGTCAAGGCATCGATAGCCCCGAAAATCTGGTGGATAACCGAGGAAGATGCAACGAATGGAGCGATTGTGGAGTTTGTGTGGTTGGGTGGCAGACTGGTTGGGGTAACAAGCACACCCGAAAACCCGAAGGTGATCATACGTAGGATGGCGAAGGTATAGGGCAAAAGTAGGTGTAAAAAAGTTTAGGCGTTTGGTGGGTAGGATATTGTGAAGGTAGGCTGCCGTGTGAAGGGCTTCCACCCAAAAGGATGGTGGGAGATTGGCATGAATAAGGAGGGAACAGATGATGTCATTGAGGCGTCTTATCATCCGTTCTGCACGACCATTCTGAGAGGATGTCTGGGGGCAGGAGAATCGAAAAAGAAGGCCGTGTTGGGTTGCAAAACTTTTAAATGCATGATTATCAAATTCGCCGCCTAGATCACATTGACAGGTTTTAATATGTCTGTTAAATTGAGTTAAAATAAGGCGGTGAAATTTGACAAAGGTTGTAAAGGTTTCGGATTTATATTTTAGGGGGTAAACCCAGATAAAGTGTGTAAAATTGTCAATTGAGACCATGTAATACTTGTATCCGGTGTTACTGGGTTTGGGTGATGTCCACAGGTCACAATATATAATATCAAAGGGTGTAATGTAAATGTAGAAGAGTCATAAAAAGGTAAACGTTTACTATTGGAAATCAAACAAGAATTGCAAACATGGGAATGTGACTGTTTATTAGAAGAAAAATTAAAACGACGACTAAGTATATCTAGGACTTGAGCTCCCGGATGTCCTAGTCGATCATGCCACGGCAAGGTTGTTGATGCAAGAAAACAGGCTTGAGGCGGAAGGGTTGATGGGGTGACTGGGTAGAGATTTCCCGTGCTATTGTGGCGGGACAGTAGGCGTCCCGTTTTGAGGTCCTTTAAAGAAAAACCAAAACGATCAAATTCAATAGACACATTATTATCACGGGTAAATCGTCTAACAGATAAAAGTTTTTAATGATTTTGGGGCTGTATAAGACATTTGGTAAAATGTATGTGCGGTTATGGATGGGAAGTAAACTAGTGCCAGAGTCAATTGGTAATACATGACCATTGCCAACCAAAAGTTTAGTGGAAACAGGAACAAGTCAGGGTAAAGAATTGTACCGTTATTATTAGTGACATGACTTTCTGCTCCAGTGTCAAAGAACTGAGTGGGCTCCGTGTAGCTCATCTGCATTGCATTAAAAGCTGCACTCAAGTCGGACGGGCTTAAGGCATTAAAACCAGATGGGGCGTAGCCGTATGGGCATGTTGGGGCCTGAGGTGGATAACCGGCATAGTGTGCCGAAGGTGGCGGGGGGGAAGGGTGGTTGGGTCGCCATTGGGTTTGATCGGGTTTCGTCATGGAGATCGGCTTGTGGATGTTTCGAACAAGAACAGGGATGGAGCCGAGGCTCTGTTGTAGGGTCGGCTGGGAGGAAAACCCGAAAAAAAGAGAAGAAGAAGGTATTCAGAACCGAGGCTCTGATACCATGAGAGTTGGTATAATTTTCTGTCTATTCCATAAAACCAATACCCTTTAAATAGGGAGTGTACAATCGAAAACAAGGAAACAAAATTAGGAAACAATATAGAAAGATAATATACAATCAAACAATGAATGTTAATCTATTCCTAAAATAGTGAAACTATCTTTGGCTGGAAATATGACTGGCTAAGAGAAGCTTGGGAAGAAGCGGGTCAAACAGATCAAATACGGGGAAAAGCATAATTGGATGCAAGGTAAGTAAAGCTTACATCTTTTAAGTAGAACATATACTTATAGTATTGGTTAGGAACAAGGTAAAATGATATTTGAAATATGACGTTCCGACGCGGAATGATACGGGTCGGAACAAGTGAAAATGGTAAGCAACCATAATTGATGGAAAAAGGGTAAAACGGTAATTTGGTCATGTGATGACGAATAAACACGGAGTTTTGAAAACTTATCTTATGGTGTAAACCATAACGGGTAAAAAGGGTAAAATGGTAATCCGTTCACGAGTTGACAAATATATATTGAGTTTTAAAAAAAGACATCCTATGGCGTAAGCCATAATGGGTCGAACGAATTAAGAAACGACTTTTAAGTAATATGATCACATGGTGTAAACCGAAACGGGCTACATGGGTGAGATGACAAATAAATACCATCTCATAATGATAAAATGGTCATTTAGACCAAACGGGTCAAATGGTGATGTTATCGCCATTTAACAATAATGACTAATGGTCGCTCGTCGAGTTTTGTGCTCACATGGAGAATAGCATACGGCTTGCATTGCTTTTAATTATAAATTAATATTGCAAGGTATTGAACGGGTCAATACTATGACCCGAGCCAGGTACGTGTAATGGGTCAAACTTTTAATGAGGACTTAAGGACCGATGAGAGTTAAACGAGTCATGGGTGGACATTGGATTACCTAAAGTAAGGTATTTCCAATAATTTAAATTGGTGATACTATGTCCTTAGTAACATAACGAATTATTAAATAGATTACGGTTAACAATGCCTATTTGGTCAAAATGAGCCTTTAAATGTCCTTCGTGGTTAAAAGGACTAAAATTGACCAAAATGCCTCGAATGATAAACCGAGCAAACGACCTTTAAGGATAGTTTAAAATGAGTTTTATAATTAAGTAAACCCTTTCGGGAGAGTAAAAGTGAAGAACATAAGCCTTTTTTGTTTAATGTCCCCTAACGGGTCTTTTTCGTAAATTATTAAACCGAAGGGTATTATTCGGAATATATGATTTTACTATAACAAAACTACCACAAATATAGTTGTGGTGGAAGATAAATAGAAGTCTTAGTGTGGAAATAGGAGGTGAGGAGAGGAGGAGCGGGATTTAAGATTAAGTGCTTAAATCAATAACGGATCAAAATAAAAATATGCATAAACTGAGTAACGGTTGCGTAATTATAAAAATCATGAATCCAGGTTAAGGATTTTGAGTCAATAATGTAGGGAAACGTTTTACGGACAATTAGAAACAAGTTTCAAGTGAAAATGATGAGAATTGATCAAGTTACGAAAGTTTTCGTAACAAAAGACGACAAAATTGGAAATGCTGTAACAGCCCACTGTAAGCTACGGTGGCCAGCCGTAGCTTACGGCTGGCAGCTGCTGATTGGAACCGAATCTTCATGCCGTAGCTACAACATAGAGCCGTAGCTTACGGCGGGGTATTTGTGCAATTTGTTGTTTTAGTTGTTTTGAGCTTTCGAGCTTAATTAGATTAGTTATAAACTCCATATAACTAACGTATTTCATATTTGGTGAAATATAGGTAATGTTTAGAGGCACTGGATGACGATCAAGCTCATCGAAGAACCAAACACGATCAAAGCTCAAGCTTCCGCACTTTATTTAGTCGTTACGAAACAAAACAACGATAACATGTTGAAATAATTAAATGCTTATAAATTTTTTTTTGATAACTCGTAAATATGTACGGACGTATATATGCATTTATATATATACCAATGCAAAATTTTTATAAAATTTCAGTTTATTAAGTAAGGGTCTTACAAACATGTTTGAGATATGTGATTCCCCTCAAACAAACCTGTAACGTACTCCATCAAACATTAAGCTTTTCGTATCTATAAGTTGTCGATGGCTTGTATGTATACGTGGATAATGATGCAATTGGCCCACTATGGTTGTCGAACGAACGGGAAGAGGACAAGTTACCGTTGGATGGTATATGTACATGGATAGTGTTGAAATTGGCCTCACGATGGTTGTCGAACGGAAGGGAATGAGACGAATGTTGGTTGATTAATGGCAGTTTAGTGTTTAAAGAGGTAGTTACGGTTGGCCCTACAGGTTGACCTGAAATTTACTTATAGGTATTCGTGGGTCCAATCCACAGATGACATGAACCTGTTTAAACTAAACTCAAATCTGTTAATTTCGTGTTAAGTTACAAACTCATACCCTTATCTTAAATCGGTTAACAAGTACTCTATATGGTAAATCTACTCAAATGAGCATTACTATATGGTAAAACCATTTTCCAATAGCAATGGCTATATATTTATAATCACTTACATCTTGTACAGTGTAAGTTCTAGCCTTCTAGGCTCCATCTATATTTGTGTTGACAGACCTGTATAATATGTACAGTAGATTTACAATAAATTTGGTACAAAAATTCAATCAGAGCGCCTTCTGATCTAGTCTTTCGTTCCAATTCAAGCATCGAATCAAGCTGCTAAACCAATCACCCGTTTGGTCAAACTTGTTGACCGTCGGAAGTGGATGCTGGCTCATGTTTATAAGCACAGAGTCTCCTTTCAAAAGTTGTTGCCTTCTCTTCCCATCAAATGACACCCACGCGTTACTTCGCGCATCCTCTGGTATCTGTCATTAGTCACAAGTAATATTTCATATTTTCAGTCTTTTATAATATAATCAAACTGCATGAGAGAGAGAGAGAGTTGACTCGCCTTTAATTCAAGACGCGCAGAATCAGGAAGTATAACGGGTCTGAACGAGAGGGAATGTGGACAGATCGGCGTAAAAAGCATGCACGGAACATTTGGATGAACCTGCATTCATAAAATGCGCTGACATTATAAGCCTCCTGCAACTCTACTATAAGTTATATATTTTTAGCGTACCATTGAACCGCCTGCAGCTGTAGAGTAGGCCGTACTCCCTGTAGGTGTTGCTACTATGACTCCATCACCTTGTACCTATTGAATTAAAAAGTCAAACGGGTCGGTCATGCGCCATGTCAGATACCATACCACATGATCACACCATGATTTAACAACTAACCTTGGTAATAAGACGGTCCTGTTCATAGCACTCAATTTTGGAAAGATACGGGTTAGAGCCACGATCAACCACAACCTCGTTCAACACATCGAAAACTTTTCCTGGCACGGCTTTCCCGTCTCTAAATATCTCACAACGAAGACGCATTCTAAGAGTTATACACACACCTTCCAGTGTGTTGTTTCCGTGAATGACCCGTTTCAGATCCTGGCTATAGTCTTCAAACTGTACCACATAAATCTATTAACAAACCATTTTTATAATAAAAACGGCCCTTTTAATCGCTGTACGTTGAGCAAGATGCTTACACGATGAGATGTTAAAAAACCAAGAGATCCGAGATTGAATGATACAACAGGAGGAACAGCATCTCTAAACAAGTTTGATGCATGCAGAATAACCCCGTCTCCACCCAAACACGCAATCAGATCAACCCTCTCATGAAGATCACTATATAAAGGTGACGAAATGGCAGGTCAGGTTACTGGTTCGGTTCAAAACGGGCTATGTTATATACAAGTCAAGTCAGGCTGGGCTGACCTGAAAGGCAGGAACACTTTTTGTCCAAACTTATGGTTGTTGTTTTTGCAAACAGATATAAAATACTAGAATGTAATTGGAAATGTATACCATTTTCATGGTTTAGGAGGTTTTATGTATTAAAAGTACACTTTTGGAAACTTAGTCCAATTTTCTTTTTAGCTAACTTTGAGTAAAATGCCATTTTCGTCTATGAGGTTTGGCTAGTTTTGCGACTTTCGTCCAAAGGTTTGTTTTTCCGCATTTCGATCCAAAAAGTTTGAAATCTTGCCATTTTCAAGCGGCTCGTTAACTCCATCCATTTTTCTCGGTTAAGTCAGGGGTATTTCTGTCGTTTTTGTAAACTTAAAGGGCAATTCAGTCTTTTCGAGGGGTATTTGGTCTTTTTACATAAAGTGAAAAAGACCGAATTGCCCTTTAAGTTAACCAAAAGGACGATAATACCCCTTACTTAATGGATAATAATTGATGGAGTTAACGAGCCGGATGAAAATGGCAAGATTTCAAACCTATTGGATCCAGATGCGGAAAAAGTCGCAAAACTAGCCACACCTCAGGGGACGGAAATGACATTGTACTCGCTATCTTTTGTTGCTTTTACCGGTAAGATAAAACATAACCCAAAACGACAGGTTCATAAGTAGGCGGCAGGGCCGGCCCTGAGAATTTATGTCCCCTGTTCGAGCCAATGGGCTAATAACTAATGCCAATGGGCTAATAACTAATCTAAACCATAAAAATAGTTTTGTAAGTGGGCCTATGTTGGTGTTTGTATAGGTATACCCTATTAATTATTTATTTTCACATATACATATCGGATTTTGTTTTAAAATAACGTGCCCTTAGAAATATCGGGCCCTGGCCAGTGGTCCGGATTAGGTTCCCTGTTCGAGCCAATGGGCTAATAACTAATGCCAATGGGCTAATAACTAATCTAAACCATAAAAATAGTTTTGTAAGTGGGCCTATGTTGGTGTTTGTATGGGTATACCCTATTAATTTATTTATTTTCACATATACATATCGGATTTTGTTTTAAAATAACGTGCCCTTCGAAATATCGGGCCCTGGCCAGTGGTCCTCCCTGCCACCCTCAGGGCCGGCCATGGTAGGCGGGTCAAAACTGCCAGCTATAATCTATATGATGACATACCTAGTGTCTTGACTATAGAAGGTCTGTACAAACCCGAACCCTGGTATTCTTGCGAAAACGTCGTGAACGTCGGGTTCCACAAGAACATTCATATTCTCTTGGTGATACAAGAAAGATGCAACCTGTGTTTCATGCAGACGCTCCAGTCAGGAACTCCATTATGTAAACTATATATGTAGTTAAACTGTTATATTGTTTTATTTATGTTAACAATGTAATACCTCTTTAGCTTGTTCCATTAACTCTTCACCAAGCTTCTTTAACAGTAAAACGGTTTTCGGTGATGATTTCCACATAAGCATCTGCTGTTGGGTACTAGGATGAGTGAAAGCTAACGAAGATTCGGTAACTTTTTCTCTAGTGCAAGAAAACCCATCGGTTCTCACTAGAAACATCTCCGCTTTCTTTCGTGATTGGACTCTTACAACACCAGTTGTCGAAGCACACATATTTCCCTCAACCGGTTCTGCATCGTCATTGCTTAATTCATCTATATTATCCGTTCGTGTGACACCTGTCGCGTGCCTGTCTGCATCGTTGAATTCTGTCAAACTGGTACGAGATTGATCATGATAAGTAGGTAAACTCCCATTGCTTGCAGAACCATTTGTTGAATGACTTGAATCAGAATTATTGATGCTAGAAAACGACCCGTTGTAGTTATGTTTCTTGCTCGATCTCATTTGTTTCTCTAACCGTTTGCGTTCAAAAGTGAAATACGTTGAAGGTGAACGATTTTTATTTTGAAAAAACATGGACATTTCTTTTCTGGAGAAAACATTGCAGGGTGGTAACTGGGATTCAATAGGATTCGCACGGAAATTTACCTGAATCCCATCTTTATCATCGTTATTATTATTCAACGTTTTCGCGTAAGCCCCATTGCTGCTTTTATAATTGTTACTTGCGGTTAAAGATTCTTCATTATCCTTTTCCATTGCTTTTGAGTCTGATGAAACTTGTGACTTCTCTTCTAACGTTTGATCTCGGTTTTTAACATTACTCGGTGAACTGAAGCGAGACATATACTGTCTCCATCGAGAAACCATCGCAGACGTTCTCCAAACGCCTTCTTTACTATGAAGATAAATCGGTTTTCTCATCGAGTTAGTAACTAAAGTCGAAAAAGCCTCGACCTGCTCTGACGATGGTGCGGTCCCCACTTCAACCGGAAGCTTGATCAGCTCAATTTTACCAGATGAAAGTGCTTCTTGCAATGCGGTTTCGTAGAATATATCATTAACACTTTCTGCTCGAAGATCAACGATCGTTTTAAACCCGTTATCAAGCAGCCACTTTAAACTTTCCTCTGTCAGTTGACTACCTCTCCAGAATGCAACTTCGGAATCACTAGGTTCGATATCTTCTTTAGACGTAGATAAATAAACGGGATTCCAGTTAGCAAACAACAATTGAGGTGGATAATCGTCGCCACGGGGAAGACCTGAATCGTAACAAACGCTTTTCAGCCGTTGAAGTTTCCTCCAAACGACGCGGCTTCTAGAATCATCTGCTGTTAAGAAGATTTCAAGAGCAATGTGTAAACTTTCACAATACCGTTTCATTTCACGCCTGAAAACTGCGAGCGGTGGAAGCTTATCTTCCATTATGTCTACATCCGAAACACTGAATGATTTCATGACAGATGATCTACCAGATAACAGATCTTCGCGTCCTTTGTTCAGTAGGCAGATCATGCAACCGAGAACGGTTACTATCTTATCTTCAATTAACGGTTTGTCCTCTGAAGGGAAAGCATAAGAAACACTGCATTCACCTGTAAGCGGATTGCATAATGTGTCCATTAATGCATTGTGCAGGCTTTCAGCAGCTCTAAAGATTCTACAGTATGCTTCGACTTCCGCTATATCTCCCGGTAGCGGGCCCACCCATGTTAATTGTGTCAAATTGTGGGATTGGTATGTCTAGAAATTTACAAACAAAGAAGTTAGCTATGTAACATGAACATCAATTAGGTTTTGCAGCACTAGCAGAATGCAAGAAATAGAAATGGCAAAATGTTGAGTTCCAACAAAGAATTCTCATGTTTCCTAGTTGTTGTTGGGTCGGGTGACAGGTCAAAACAGCTCATGTTGGTGCGGATTGAAACGGGTTGGGTTGAGTTGACATGAAACCTCTGTAGTCAAAGGCGTTAAAAAACAGTGCAGCCAAGCCGCCTTGCGTCCATCAAGGCGTAAACAAACTTAAAAAAAAACATGCCAAAATTTGGGGAAAAAAACATGTTTTGAACTAGTCTAAAGCAAGCCTAAAAACAGTCTAAACTAATATAAAACAACCTAAACGAGCCTAAAACATGTCTAAAACAGCTAAAAATACATGTTTACACTATGAGCCTTTGCTTATCTCATGCGTGCACTTTTTAATTGCCTTACGCGGCCTAGGCGTCAAGGCCACCCTTTGCGTCTTGAGTCTTTAACAACATGAAACACTTTTTGTTCAAACACCATAAAGTTTTTATAAGTAACTACTTTTGGTCCAAACACCTTACAGTTTCTATATAAAACTAGTGTCTCAAATACGATTATATAAATCGTATCAGTGATCACTCCACTAATAATCTAACTATCTTTCTAAAACAATTCATCTATAGGCTGCCAAATCGTGGCTTATCGTATTTAACAGGTCTTTAACTACTTTATATATTATGTTTATAACACATTTTTATGTTTTATGTACCAAGAAAGAAAAAAAATGATGAATCCCAGCCCCCTAATTTTATTTATTTAAGAAAAAGTAAAAAAATCAAGTAGTGTCCTTTTCAGCAAGTAAACAGGTCTAATCGTGTTTTATACAACTGTACTGCTAAATCCGTTTAAGCACTATTTTTTAACGGCAAGGACTGACGTGCCAACCACCGTGATACCGAATGTTGTGGCCAAGGTCGACTACTTGATCACCGCCAGCCCCTTGGCTCTCCCCAGATGCGCGAAAATCCGACCTCCACCCGCCCGAAGGCACGACAATGGAATAATCAGTAAAACCTCACCTCCCATCCAAGTCGAACCAACACCACCCGTATTCGCTCTTCACCTGACCAATTCTTTCCCCAGCCACTCCACCACTAACTCATTGGCTTAAGCAATATTTAATAATCCACTTAACCTAGAGATAAAACATAACGTCCTAAACCGACCCTTCGAATTTCATATAAATGTGTTAAACGGGAACCTGCCAACCCGACCCGTTAACCTAAACGGGTTCGCGGGTTCAACCTGAAACTGACCCGAAACTGTTTAGATCAAACCGAAACCCGCAAATTTCGTGTTAGATTCGTGTCGTGTTAGAAATTCACACCCATAACCTAAACGGACCCTTCGAATTCCAAAACAACAAATACTTCGGTTTAACTAACGGTTAATAAAGTTCACAATAATCACCAGATCTAAACTACTTAACGGTTAAATAAAAATCAGGTAAAATTCACAAAACAACACACCTGAGAATCCAAGCCAATGTTGAGAGAGAAAGGATTAGAAACCTCAGCACCAGCAGCAGCAACGACACTGACACGACGTCGTTCAGGCAGCCGCCAGTTGGTGATCGTATAATTAGGATCCCGGAAGCGTTGAAGAAGCTCGAAGGGGTGGGGTTTGGGGGTGAATGTGTGAACAATGGAAGCGGTTCGGTTCATGCCGACGAAGAGGGAGTGGCATGAGGGTGAGGCCATGCCAGCAGCACCATAGAAATGTGAAGTGGATTGAGGCAATAAGGAGATGTGGATAATAACAAGAGATGAAAGGTGGTGGTGGTGGTGTGTGTTGTGATTTGTTGTTGTGCTGTGATTCTTCTTTGACCGGATATTATTATTATTATTATTATTATTATTATTATTATTATTATTATTATTAATACCTAATATCATTAGCTTAGTCTTTATAATTCAGAAAACTTGCCAAGTTACATCAAAATAGAAGGTAGCCGGGCAACAAGCTGCGACGCCAATCCTTTCTGAATTGCAAACCCTAACCTTTCAAATACAAACCCTTGTCCCCTTGGGGTTGAACAATTGCTGTAGACGACCCGTTGAACCCTCGTCAAGAAGTGGATATCTTCGTTTATCTTCGTTTTTCTGATGATGCTTGTGTTTTGATGGTGACAAGTGGATGAGGGTCCGCTAGACAAGATTACAAGTTATCATCTCCAATCAGCAATATTTTTGTGCCACCAACGGGACAAGTTATATTATTAATTATTAAATAATAGGAATATTCAATTTCAAGAGTTAAATGTTTGGTTGGTTTGTAAAATTTGCAGATTTGGTCACTGTGTGTTAATAATTACAGAATTGGTTCCGGTAGTTGTAATTTTCGCACTCCGATGATTCGTATCAGTAATCTATGTTAAGTTTCTCTGTTAAGTATATATAAAATGACTATATTGCCCTTTAACAAAAAAAAAACAAAACTATTTAAAAATATTAAAAAAAAAACACAATGGAATCCATCATCATCTTCACCCCACCACTTCCTCCACAATCAAAAACCACCGCCACCGTCACACACCCCACCCCACCCCACCACCACCGCCACCTTATTATAATATAACACACCCACCTACATACTTTGTGTTTTCACTGAAATTTTCTCAAACTTGAACAGGGAAACATTCTGGTGTAAAGTTATGTTACAAATCAGAGGAAACTATCGTCTTCTTCGGCGAGTGCTAAAAACCGTGGCCCGTCAATTTCATTATCAGATTAACTTTGTAAACAGCTAAAGCATGTTGATTTAAATCGACTAAGCATATTGATAGCTGATTTGAATGAAGAAGACCCTGATTGCGGGACGATATGGGTGGAAACAGGTGATTCAGAGAAAAACCCAACCGTTCGATCTTGGGTTTTCGATTTCAAGGCGCGTGGGTCTTTGTCTCCGTCAAGCCACAGGGGTTCTTCGTCTCCGGCAGACCACAATTGGTCTTCGGCTTCCTATTAGGTATTGGAGGTTCTTACCAATGATGGCAAAATCGAGCGTTCGCGTAGTGGATCGGCGCCCTATTAGGTACCACTTGCCTAACTTAAGTAAAGGGTGGATTGATGAAGACAAGAATTAAGTACAGAGTTACGCACTCCCTATGTTTGCCACGCCGAAGACTGTCGTTAGGGTCATGCAAAAACCTAATTAAACTAGGTATATAGCGTAAGTATGATATCGTATCCACAGGGAATTTGTGGTCAGTGTAGAAGACTTTAACTAAAAACTAAACTTATTTAATTGTTTGATTGATTGATTTTAAAGAAATTTAATTAAGAAAGTTGTTATCAATATGAGAAAAAGTAACCTCCATCCGGAATTCCGATTACCCGTTTTAACACAAAAACCCATTTACCGATTCATAACACCATATAGACATGACATTGGAATTAATGATCTTGATTAATTATTAGGGATAGTTTTTAAGATTCACTATAACAACCTAATAACCTCTTAAATTATACCAATTACCCACCAATTTACCAACTAGCTAACGATGTAAGGGAATCGCCAATACGCTTAATAAATGATAAGCAATTCAAATATAATAAACGTTTCACAAAACCAACACAAGTAGTTAAGATTTACCGGTTAATAAGAATCGGAAAACACAGTATAATGCAAAACAAGACAATCGTTCATCTGGGCGGAAGCCACAAGCGTTTAGCCGCGCATGGAAGACATCACAGCTTCAATTATCATCGGAATTTGATCAAACATGAAGAAGCAACTTGGAAGACGAAAGAATACTATAGAAATCGCCTAAAATCACCTTTGGGTTCGTCCAAAACGACAACGTGTCAAAAAGTAGGGTTTCCACGCAGTTTCGAGCGAATTTATACAAGTTTTGACCGACATACTTCGTCGTGCCACGCGACCAAACCTTTTGCACCGTCGCGTGGCGCGAAGGTGATTGGTTTTGACTTTTGTTTGACTTGGTAACCGTCGCGCCACGCGACCATGCTACAATCCACGTATCGTGGCGTGAATTTGCATGGTTTCTAGCACTTTAGTTTTCTTCCACTTCCAGGTACCATCAAGCCCATTTTTGACTCGGATGTTCTTTTCACCTTATTTAGGCTCCGTTAAACCTGAAAAACCAAACACTGAATAAGCACGACATATCAAACTGATTTAATGCTTTTAAGTGCTTAAAACCGACACAATACTATACAAACTCCAACATGTTTGCACACGCACATCACACGCCGGTTGGATCAATTCCTCCCCTTGGTAAGTTGTTTGGAGTAGCTTTTGTTGTGGATGCAATTGTTGTAGTGGCTACTGTGGTAGAGTCGAGTGTTGAGGCATGCTATCGAGACTTTAGACATTGAGACAGAGACTAATAGAGAGCCCGTTGGACGATTTGGTGAAGCATTCTACTAAGAGGAAGAGACCCTGCATGGAGAGGCGTTAAGGATGGCTAGCTGACCTGGTCTAGGAATAAACAGACGAGGAGGGTGCTCCTCTTGTAATATCACTATAAATATTTCTTTTTTTTAAATATATATACATGTTGAATGGTGTGACAAAATTTTCACCAATCTATATAATTTCCAAACACTTTTGTTAGAAAAAATCATAATGGAGAAGGTGGTTAACTCCTTGACTTGTGCTTCATTTGAAATTTCTAAAGGAGGTTCTTTTGGAAACATTCAACTTAACCGAAACTTACCCTCAAGTCTCCATATTACTAATTTATTTACATGAAATTTTAAAGCCTTTTGAAGGGGTGGGTGGGTCATCCCTTTCACAAATGGATTAAGTCAATTATAATTATATTATAAATATATAATAATATAAGTATATAACAAATCAATAGATACGACATTAAGTTAGTCACAAGTATTAAAATTTAGGCAATGAATAAGTCACATGTGAATACAATATGACACCTAAACAAATGACTTTTATGGAGTATGCCTAAATTGAAATTTATTTGTTGGTTAATAATATATTAAAAATCAATATAATCTTGACTATAAAATATTGTTTAGTTTGATATGTAATATAATAAATTTGCTTGGTTATTTCTTGAATATTTAAAATGTCTTTCAATTTAAATAAAAAATAATAACAATACAATAAAAAAATAAACCATAATCAAAATTGCATATATATGTATATATTATACATGACAATTTTTTCAAAGCTAAGTGAAACATTCATACACGTTGATATCGCTAAACTACAAGTCTAATAATTCATGTTATTTACTATTCGGTATTCGCTTTTTATGTGTTATATGTGTATATGACACTCAATAACACTGTTCCAACCGTGTCCACCAATTTCTTCGAGTTTTTGCACTTTTCTATATTATAGTTGGAAAGACTTTGTTAAAGTATTAATTAGTTATGTGGAAGTTGAGTTTTGGAAATCTATATATAAAGCATACAAGTCCCTACTAGTTCCCAAACATATCCTCCTTCCATTGCAGTTGAATACAATGGCTCTCTCCATATCTTCACTTGCTCCCATCTTTACCATGCTAATTGTGCTTGTGTTCCTGTCTTCCATGGCTAAATCAGACTTCAATATGCCACCAACCCCCTCTCCTCTCTTTGGTAAATCATCCTTTTTTTGGTATATTTGATTCAACTTGCATTCTTTATACATGCTAATTAATATATGTGTGACGCATATATATGTCCATGTGGTTGAACAGGTAATATTTGTGATGAAGTCAATTGTGGAAGAGGAAACTGCTCAGCTGATATTTCCAAACCATTTGGTTTTTCCTGCAAGTGTGATCCTGGATGGCGCAGAACTCGGGCAGACAATGATGATGATAACGATGATGATGATGATGATGATGATCATGAATTCCTTCCATGTGTCATCCCCAACTGTAAGATTGATCATGAAGTGTTAACTGCTATTAACTAGTTACTAGCCCTTTTGACCATAAAACTGACCTTAATCTGTTGTTTTCTTAGGTACCCTCGACTACTCGTGCATGCCAGCTCCTCCCCCGAGCCCTCCGAAGCCTAATAATATTTCCCTCTTTGATCGTAATTCGTTTACTCGTTAACTTTCTTAAATTTCAGCACAATACACAACTCTTTTCTTAACCTTGTAGTACTTTTCATGGTTTTTTGTGCCGGCTAAATTCAAGCAGCCGACTTAGTTTATGTTACGTTTTCTGATTGGTTGCTTTTGGATCTGTTTATTATTTAGTGGGCTAAACGTCAATGTCTATTTTGGCAAAAAAAAGTGGGTCAAAATGTGTATTTTCGTGATTTTCCCTTGTATTAATATTAGTACATGTTTATGGTTTGATTCAGCTTGTTACTGGACATACTGTGGAGAAGGCACATGCAACAAAAATCATACATATAAGCATACATGTGACTGCAAGCCTGGATACACCAATCTCATGAACATCTCCCACTTTCCGTGCTTCAGCAGCTGTACGATCACGTCAATTCTTGACATACATATATATAAATCATAAATTGTTAGATTTTTAAATAATAGTTTGAATCTTGAAACAGGTGCTATTGGAAGCGATTGCAGCAGGCTTGGAGTACGCATGTTAGACGCTTCATCCCCAAATGGTTCTCCATCTGGTGATAGCAGTGAAGGTGAGACAACAGGCTTATGAACCAGTCAATATTGTTTGGCTGGTTCTTCAACTTTAAGAAGATTTCATATGAATTGTAAATTATATGTTACATAAAAAGTCAATCTATATTTGTTAACTTTTACTTTTGGTTTTTCAGGTATCAGATTTCTTCCAGGAGGCTTTCATTGGATTGGAATGATAGTGATGTCCATAGCCATGGCTCTGTGGAACTAGGAAAACATATTTGGATTGTTGTTTGCTTTGTTTAGAGGCCTTATTTTGATGTTTTTTGGTTTATATTATATGCATGTATCTATTTATTATTGTTTGTTTATGATTATATAAATAAAATATTTTCCACGTAGAATCTTGATAAATGTTTCGTTATTTTAATCATGAATCCCCGTGAATCTATTACCGGGTAAACTCCCAGGACCCTGTCAATACCTTACTAACCAACGCGATCTAATAATTTACAGCTTGTGCTGCACAAGTGATCTTCAAGCGGTTATGGTAGGAAACCATCTAAAGCAAAATTTGAACTTGAGACCCCTTTTAAGATTTTTAAGTAAATGCTTCTTTTAGATCCATATATGATCTACACTGCCTAGACATGTAGGAAGTTGATTTTTAGTGTGAAACATATGAAGTAGGGGAAGAATTACACAACATATGTGTTATATAACTGGTTATGCATATAAAAAAGCAACCTGTAGAAAGTTTAAAAAATAATAGGCTCTCAACGTGTGACTGTACGCGACCACCAATATAACATGCGTAATTAGAGTTAACCCAACCCATGCGTAATTATGCAAATAACATGCATAATTAGGGTTCACCCAACCCATGTGTAATATGAAAATAATGTGCGTAATTATGTATTATAACGTGTGTACTTATTCAATAATGTGCGTAATTATGCAATTAATAACTATTGTACCACCGCGTTTTATTGAAAGCCTAGATAGATCAGACGTGCGGTTGAGATACTCACGTACGCATCGCACGATAAGATGGTCTTGTACGTTAATTGGCCTCTACAACATTATATACATAATTAGGCAACTTTTATATATACTATACAACAAACTTTTTCAAAAAGGAAATTTTGTTTTCCTTTAGGTACCCATAGGTGATCAAGAGTTTTTCCGCTCGGTGATACCTATGAATGTAAATAAGCCGAGCCAATCGCAAGCTAGTCGAGTATGACATGTTAAAATATTGAATTGATCGAGCTTCAACGAGCTCGAACTCTATATCGAGTCTAGACTGGAGCTCGATTTAATAAAGAAATAAGGGCCGGGTTTTAATACCGTGTTTAACAAGGCTCACGAGCCCGGTTATTCATATAAATACTATATTATTTATGTAATATAACAAACAAATATAATAACAAGTATTTTGTTGTATAAATATATTATTATAAATAAATATAAAAGTAAATACATATTCTATAGATAAAATAATAAAACAACTAATAAATAATAAATGAGTAAAGCTAGAGCTAGAATTTTACAAGCTAGAATTTTACAAGTACAACTCATTAACAAATTGAACTCGAACTCTATTATATGAGTTAATTGCATAAATGACCGTTGTGGCCACTTGGATCTGGAACCTATATGCTGATGCTCACGATTTCGATAGCCATACCAGTGATTTGGAGGAGATATCTCGAAAAGTATTTAGTGCGCATTTCGGTCAACTCTCCATCATCTTCCTTTGTTCATATAGTATGTCACGAAAGGAAAAATTGCAAATTAATCCAAAAGTTTGTGATCCAGGCACGTTTAGCAACTGACATTAATGCCGGTCATTTTTCTAACAAAAATATAACCTTGTGTGTCATCCACGTATTCAGTCTTTGTAAATTGCAAACCCTAATAGAATACTCATTTCTCCCGATATCTTTTTCTGAATACATCAATATTTTCACTCCACATCCTTTATCGTTCGATTTGTTAGAAATATTGATGATGCAACTCAATTACATGGTTTCTAACATAGTGTAATAAAACTATTTAAGTATATAACAAATCAATATATACGGTATTAATGCACTCACAAAGTATTGAACTTTAGGGAATGAATAAGTCAAATGAGAATACAATATACACGTAATCATGACTTTATATATCAATTTTAATTTGGTGGTTCACATTATGGATTATGCATATATCAACTTTTATTTTGTGGTTAACAAAATATAAATCAATATTATTTTTTAATGGCCAACGAATACTATACAAGTCTGGTTATCCGGGTAAACTCATTGGCGACTGGCTACCCATGCCCTACGTATGCAGATAACGCTGGTGACCAGGCCCGCCCACTATTACTGGAAAAATCTATCGCCCGAAGACCCAGTGTAGTAAATAGCCCACCTAAAACAAATTGCAAGCAAATTGCACCACGTAGATCACGGGGTTACCTCCTCCAATCCAAACCAATTGATCTAGGACAAAATCTAATGCTTAATTTGATATGTAACATAATAAATTTGCCTGGCTCTTTCTTAAATATTTACAATGTCTTTCAATTTAAATAAAATACAATGAAAACAATAATCTGCAAACAACTTTACAAATATACATGTTTATAAAGTATTCAAATTCTAGATATGTATATATTATACATTTGAGTGATGCCGGTCCAACTGGCTGGACCAAATTCTTCTAAGTTTTTGAATTTTTTCTGTTTATCATTGGAAATATTTTGTTAAAGTATTAATTAGTTATGTGGTAGTTTAGTTATGGAAATATGTATATATAAAGCACACAAAGTCCCTAACTAGTTCCCATGAATATCCTCCTTCCATTGTAGGTGAATACAATGGCTCCCTCCATACCTTCACTTGCTTCCATCTATACCACGCTAGTTGCTCTTGTGTTCCTGTCTCCCATGGCTACATCAGACCATCATGCGCCACTCACCCTCTCTCTTTTCTCTGGTAATTATTTAATCAACCCTTTTGTAATACATATATCTGATTTAACCATACTAATTAATAGATGTGTGACACATATATGTGTCCATGTGATTTAACAAATTATATTTGTGATGAAGTCAACTCTGGAAGAGGAAACTGTTCAGCTGATGTTTCTAAACTATTTGGTTTTGCCTGCAAGTGCGATCCTGGATGGCGTAGAACTCGGTTAGACAATGATGATGATAAGGATCATGATGATGGTCCTGAATTCCTTCCATGTGTCATCCCCAACTGTAAGATTGATCATGAAGTGTTAACTGCTATTAACTAGTCATTTTAACCATAAGACAGACATTAATCTGTTGATTTCTTAGGTACCCTTGACTACTCGTGCATGCCAGCTCCTCCCCCGAGTCCTCCGATCCCTTATAATATTTCCCTCTTTGATCGTAATTTGTTTACTCGTTTACTTTTTTGAATTTTAGAACAAATACAAACTCTTTTGTGGACCTTGTACTACTTTTCAAGGTTTTTTGTACCCACTAAATTCAACAACCGGCTTAGCTTATGTGGCGTTTTCTGATTGGTTGCTTTTGGATTTGTTTATTTTTTAGTAGGCTAAAAGTCAATGTCTATTTTCGTTTGTAGGCTGATGTCTCGATGAAGATGGCTCCAAGCTCATCTGAGAGCTAGTACATACCGTGATTTTAAACGTGATGATGTTGCTTCTCACTTGGCGTGGCATAATTTAATGCCGCTATGTTAAGTCTCTGAGCTTGAACGACCTCTCTTTCTTTGATTGCTTGAAGTTGTGTGTTCATGCTTATTATCAAATAGCAATATGGTGCTGCTTTGTGTGTTACCACTTTGTGTTTTTGAAGTGGTACAACCTGTTTCCAGCCTTATTTGCTTTGGTTTCATAAGGGATTAGAGAATGCCTATGATTACTATGATGGTGGCATTGCCGCTTCCGAGTATTACTTATCCGTCTAATTTATATTATATAACCTTACAAAAAGAAACTTGGGTTGCCTCTCTAGAATGAAAAGTTGCGACTTTTAGAAAACCACATACATACCCCTTTGCTTAATTATTATATATAATTACTAACTTAAGACACAACCATAAGATTAACATGACAAATGGAATTGTCATGTCATTATGAACCGACGCGCGTGTTTCTTACATATAGTAATTGAAAAGAGTCGATACAATGATATCAGAAAATTAAGTCTCGTCTGTTGTCCAACCTTCTAAGATGAAAAGTGACGAGGTCTTCGGTTCACACATATATAAGTGCTACCTTAGGAAAATGAAACGGTATGATTTATTTAAACAGAAGATGACATAGATGGACGTGAACTATGATAGTATTTAGAGAACATATGTGTTGTGTGCTTTTGTAATATCAAAAAAGGATAATTGAGTTCAAAATAATCTGCACACTGAAAAATTGGTTTATGGCTTTTGACTATCACCATTAAAACAACAAATTCAATCCTTCAAGAAAAACCTCTAAGAACTCTACCAAATATTTCAAAGAGCCAAAAAATGTTTATGTGATTGAAACTGGCATCATGGTTTGTGCCTAACCTTTCTGTTTGGTAAAAAAAAAAGATCTCTGCCTATTTTTTCACATAATAAATAACGTTTATGTGATCGGAACCGGGATCACAGTTTGTGCGAAACCTTTCTGTTTGGTAAAAAAAATTATGGCATGTATTCGTGTATACATCTGATAATGGTTATAGTTTCCTTATGGCATGTATTCGTATGCATCCTGTCGCGGGTTGCGCCAACTCGTTTGTATATAAATACTAATTATTAACATTTGTATGCTTAAGAGTGTTGTACTCTTAGCATTGAATGTTTTATATGCTTTATGGGTTTGTTTTTTTGGTGTACACCACTTTTATTATATAAGGTGGGATTTGGGTTTTTATATGCGGATAATCAGGAAAGATCGTGGCTATGATGTTTGGAATATGGTTTTGTAAATATGGGAAGGATTAATAAAAGCAACCGGTTAAAATCATATTCCGGAGCAATATATATATAGGGGAATTATAGAGATAAAACTCATTTAAGTTGCAAAAACTCAAGAAAATCTTATATAACAATTTTTTTGTAAAAAAATTAGGGAATGTAAGTTAAATGTTATTGAACGTTATGTAACAAAAACAAAAAGCATGGAAGGGATCTTTTATAAAAAAAATTTTAAATTCAGTTTTCTATAAAAAAAAACTATACTTTTTTTCCCTTTGTTACAAAACGTTCGATAACATGTTATTTACATTCCTTAAACTTTTTACACAAAAAAAAATGTTACATAAGGTTTTCTTGGGTTTTCTTAACTCAAGTGAGTTTGCTTTCTATCCCTCCCCTATATATATGTATTACTTGTATTTTTTTTTACTCAAATAGATTTCATTTTTTAGTTAGTATACTTGTTTTTCACATATGTGTTTATTTATCTCATTGTTGTTATTCTTGGCGATGACGAGTAAACTGTTTTCTTGGTCTTCATGACCACCATGACGCTAAAGAAACAGGTTTCAGTTACGTCTTCGAGCCTATTGTAAGCACCTATAAATAAGTAAAAATTCATTTATCTAATGGTTGTTATACGTTTCAGTATAATTTAGTTGATATCTTATTTCACTTTCGTTAGCATGACGACTTGGAACGACAACTTGGAAATATTGCAAAGGCTTACTCAGCTTCTTCAAGAGGTCATAGAGTCGAATCCTAAAATTAATGACAAACTTAATAAGCTAACCAAAAGAGTTAGCAACATATGCCAAAACAGGTCGCACTATAAGTTCAACTAGAAACGCCTATAGCTCATTATGCTAAGCCCAATGATGTTAATGAAAAAAAATTTAGAAGTGTTTATAGGTTAAGTAGTTGATTGTAAATTTTGGTGCATTAATATTAACAATCAACAAAATTTAATATATTTCTTAATTTTTCCTCGTCTAATTTGATTTGCAAAAATGTTCGGCAACACATTTTAATTTGATAAGTATAATAATATTTCTGATAGTTAGCTATCAAACACTTGAATTTGTAAGGTGAGCCAGCATAAAAGGTTAGGCATTATGTCTATATCCAAGAGTCATAATACTAGATACTAACTATTAATATAATGTGGTTATATAGAACTGTTGGGAGCATATGGAAAATGAAACAAACCAAAGAGATGTGTAATTGCATTGAAAATAGCAAGAGCAATGCAGACTTAATTTCCTCTTCTAGTCATACCTTCTCCAAGCAATAGCTTGGAAATCCTTCTTTCATCAACACATATGAATTCAATTAATAGGCGCCTCTAATTATGCCCGTATATATAGTATTGTAATTAGTGTTTATTGAATCAATAATCTCTAAAATTAGAAGATCTCTTGTACCATTATATATTTATAGTATTGTCATTAGTGCTTATTGAATCAATAATCTCCAAAATTAGAAGATCTCTTGTACCATTATATATTGATCATATTGTGAATGAAAGAGGCAAGAAATTTATCACAATTCTACATCAATTTTGGTGTTCTTATGTCTTGGGTAGATAATGCAACATTAGAAAGACAGATACAGTAAACTAATCAAGTTCTTTTACTTGTAAACCACATATACCTTAAAAGCGTTAACATAGTAATCATCTCTCTTGTTGTCATTCATGCAAAAGAGAACATTGTTAGTCTCATCACGGAGGACACCAAGGGTGTCAATGTGACCAGTCTACGGCGTGAGAGTAATTATGGGTGGTGTAAGGGGATTTTCCGATGATAAAAGTTTAGTAAATGTAAGAGATTCCGGTGGTTGACACTGTAGCAAATGCCTTAACTTCCTACTGTTTTACACTCGTTTGTACTTCTAGTAATTAGTATTGTCTATCATGACTTTTTAAATCCAACTTGCTTTGATGGGTTTTATCACTCAGGCATGGGTCATATATTCAACAACCTTTGTGTAATTAAATCTAACACCGTTACAAATAAACTTTTATGTTTTATAATAAATACACTCTTCTTTGTTGCATCCGGCGACATAACTTCTACCTGTGTATATAATTTCCAAACACTTCTGTTAGAAAAAAAAATCACAATGGATGGTTAACTCCTTGACTTATCTCCGCTAATCTTTGACGTTTTAAGCTATAACTACTTAATTTGAAATTTCTAAAGAAGGTTCCTATGGAAACATTCAATTCAACCGAAATTTACCCTCAAGTCTCCATAGACAAGCTTTCATTACTAATTTATTTACATGAAATCTTTTGAGTTGTTCCTCATTTCCAGAAGATGGCCTCAGTTTTTTAACCACAATACTTTTTAGAAACTAATTTTAGTTTAAATTTACTTTGGTAAGCATCAAAAGGTATTTAGAATTTTCATTTTGGTAAGTATCATAATAATCTTTGTGTGTTGTTGGTATCTTTGTTTTTTATTAAGAAACTTTTTCATTTTAATCTCATTATATATTAAAAGGGGAAACTGAATAACAATAACAATAATAATAAAAATAAAAAAATAATATTAAAGAATTAAAAAATAACTTTTAGTATCCAATAAATGCTTTCATTACATAAAAATTTTAATTACACCTTGATGATACCGCTAGGCTACAAATCTGTTGATACATATCATACAATATTTGATATTCGCTTTTTTTGTGTTATATGTGTATCCGACACTCGAATGGCACTAGTGCTACTAGGTCCACCAATTTCTTCAAAGTTTTTGCACTTTTCTATATTATAGTTGGAAAGACTCTGCTAAAGTATTAATTAGTTATGTGGAAGTTGAGTTTTGGAAATCTATATATAAAGCATACAAGTCCCTACTAGTTCCCAAACATATCCTCCTTCCATTGCAGTTGAATACAATGGCTCCCTCCATATCTTCACTTGCTCCCATCTTTACCATGCTAATTGTGCTTGTGTTCCTGTCTTCCATGGCTAAATCAGACTTCAATATGCCACCAACCCCCTCTCCTCTCTTTGGTAAATCATCCTTTTTTTTGGTATATTTGATTCAACTTGCATTCTTTATACATGCTAATTAATATATGTGTGACGCATATATATGTCCATGTGGTTGAACAGGTAATATTTGTGATGAAGTCAATTGTGGAAGAGGAAACTGCTCAGCTGATATTTCCAAACCATTTGGTTTTTCCTGCAAGTGTGATCCTGGATGGCGCAGAACTCGGGCAGACAATGATGATGATAACGATGATGATGATGATGATGATGATCATGAATTCCTTCCATGTGTCATCCCCAACTGTAAGATTGATCATGAAGTGTTAACTGCTATTAACTAGTTACTAGCCCTTTTGACCATAAAACTGACCTTAATCTGTTGTTTTCTTAGGTACCCTCGACTACTCGTGCATGCCAGCTCCTCCCCCGAGCCCTCCGAAGCCTAATAATATTTCCCTCTTTGATCGTAATTCGTTTACTCGTTAACTTTCTTTGGTCGTATACGATATATATGTATTCTTCCTGTAGAGGGAGGGTTGATCATATATTGATCTTAAAGAAACATTTACTAAAAAAAACCGGTAAACGTAAAGAACCTCGTCAATACCCTATTAGCCAACGTGATCAAGTAATTACAACAACTTGTGTTGGATATGGATGGAAACAAGTTGAAGCACGATTTGAACCTGGGACCTCTTATAGAGGGGATTAGACGCTTATCACTACACAAACCCTTAACGATTTTTTTTAGTAAATGTTTCTTTAAGATCAATATATGATCAACCCTCCCTCTACAGAAAGAATACATATATATCGTATATAAAGGTATGTAGGAAGTTGATTTTCCGTGTGAAACATACGAAGTGGGGGAATAATTACGCAACATATTTGTAATATTAATTGCGCTTATGCATGTAAAAAAGCACAACCTATATGCAACCTTAATATATACATAATTAGGCTACTTTTACATACTATATAGGAAACTTTGCAAAGAAGAATTTGTGTTTTCCTTTAGGTACCCTTAGGTGACGAAAGCTTTTCCCGCCCGATGATTGTAAATGAGTCGAGCGAGTCGTGAGCTACTTGAGCAAGACATGTTAAAATATTGAATTGACCGAGCTCGAACTCGTTATCGGCGATCAAGTATGAAGTCTTCTCACTTTTAAATAATAATATTATTTATACATATACATATATACTATCTCCTATTGAATAATAATATTAAACAATAACTTAACTAAATATTTTTTATATTACATAAATGATTTAGATAATATTTACCCCATCATTTAAAAAGGTTTACAATGTATTGTAATATGTTTATCAGACATTTTCAATCTCACATATAAATAACTAAAATAAGATTTCAATAAGTCTTAATCCTATCATATTCTAATTAAGAGTGCATTATTAATTGTGTGATTAAAATAAGATTCTAATACGTCTTAATTTTCTCATATTTAAATAAGTAAATACTATATCAACGTTTATTTTTTTAAACCTATCTTGACGACTATATGTGTTAATCAATTACATTATATTTACTCAACCTATGTAATACACAAGTCTATTCAACCCGACAACCCGTACAGTGCAATACACGGGTTTTCTTTAAAGTTATTACTTTTTTATTACCTAGTATATAAAACTAGATTTATTTAACCCGTGTACTACACGAAATTTTAACCTATTAAATAAATATAAAAGTAAACACATATGTATATAAATAAAATAACAAAACAACTAATAAACGAGTAAAGCTGGAGCTAGAATTTTAGACGTTGAGCTTGTACACGAACTCGAACTTTATTTATATGAGTTAATTGTATAAATGGCCCTTGTAGTTTGATCATATTTCATGTTTGGCCCCCTAGAATAAAACTTCATATAATTTGTCCAAAAATTTGTGAATGGGGCACGTTTAGCCTCCAATGTTAATGTCTATCAGGTTTTTAACAAAAAAAATGACCCCATAGGCCATGTACGGGAGGGTAATTTAATCTTTGCAAATTGCAACCCTGAAATCCTTATAGAATACTCATTTTTTGTGATCGTTATCAAGACATCAATATTGTCACTCCACATCCTTTATTATTTGGTCTGTTAAAACTTTTAATGTTGCACCTCAATTACGCGGTTTCTAACATAGTATAATATAGTTATATAACAAATCAATATATACGGCATTAATTTAGTCACAGAGTATTGAACTTTAGGGAATGAACAAGTCAAATGAGAATACAATATGACACGTAAACATATGACTTTTATGGACTATGCTTATATCAATATTTATTTGTTGGTCAATAAAATAAATATAATATTATGTTGATTGCAAAATCTAAGTTTAACTTGACATGTAACATAATAAATTTGCTTGGCTATTTCTTGAACATCTAAATGTCTTTCAATTTAAATAAAATAAGAATAAAATGATAAAACTCTAATCAAAACACCTAAGTCTTCTAAGTTTTTGCAATTTTTCTATTATCAATGGAAATTTTTTGTTGAAGTAATAATTAGTATGTGGTGATTGAGTTTTGGATATATATATATATATATATATATAGGAGGGCTATCTTGAGAACGCTAAATATTGTGAGAACGAATGAGAAAAAACCAATCAAAATCATTTTTTAATACAATCATCATTTTAACTAAAAAAGAAATTACAACATCAAAAAAAGAAATTACAACATCAAATAATTCATTTCTCCTCTTAAAATCACTCTTATTAGATTTCTTACACATGTGTAAATATAACAAATTTACACATGTGTAAATTTGTTACTTACACATGTGTAAATTTTCTTTATTTTCGAATTCACGTAAATTTGAATTCACGTAAATTTAAATGTGTAAATTAAATTTCTAGAATTGTATTCGAATAATAATGACAAATGTAAAAATAAATTTTGAATTTCACTTGTTTTTGACCAAGTTCTAGTGTTTTTCATTCGTTCTCACGGTTCTCGTGATATTTAGCGTTCTCATTTAAACCCTCCCCTATATATAGGTGAAAGATAAAACGAAAACCCACTTGAGTTGAGAAAACTCAAGAAAACCCTATGTAACATTTTTATTTTTTTCTAAAAAAATAGGGAAATGCAACATTAATGTACTTGAACATTTTTATAAAAAAAATGTAAAAAGCGCCTACTTTTTTTTAAAATGTTCAAAATTTGTATGTTACATTTTTTTGGACATATATATTATGTAACATGAAATTTTTAACATTTTTTAAAAAATAAGCTACTAGGTGTTTTTTTTGTGTTTCTGATAAAAATGTTATGTTACATTTCCTTCTTTTTAGAAAAAAATAAAAATATTACATGGGGTTTTTACAAAGATTTTTTGAGTTTTTGGTTTTCGTTTTATCCTTCCCATATATATATATAAAGCATACAGAGTCACAATTAGTTCCCAGACAAATCTTCCTTCCATTGTAGGTGAATACAATGGCTCTCTCCATATCTTCACTTGCTTCCATCTATACTATGCTAATTGTTCTTGTGTTCCTGTCTCCCATGGCTAAATCAGACATTCACCCTCTCTCCTTTCTCTGGTAATTATTTAATCAACCCTTTTGTAGTACATATATCTGATTTAACCATACTAATTAATATGTGTCACACATACATGTGTCCATGTTGTTGAACAGATAATATTTGTGATGAAGTCAACTGTGGAAGAGGAAACTGCTCAGCTGATGCTACTAAACCATTTTGTTTTGCCTGCAAGTGTGATCCCGGATGGCGCCAAACTCGCTCAGACAACTCTGATGATAATGATTTTCATGAATTCCTTCCATGTGTCATCCCTAACTGTAAGATTGATCATATGAAGTGTTAACTACAATTAGCTAGCCATTTTGACCTTATAACTGACCTTAATCTGTTTTCTTAGGTACCCTCGACTACTCGTGCATGCCAGCTCCTCCCCCGAGTCCTCCGATCCCTAATAATATTTCCCTCTTTGATTGTAATTCGTTTACTCATTAACTTTCTTGAATTTCAGCACAATATACCACTCTTTTAGGGTTAAATTTTAGCCAACGGCTAAAGTTTAGCCCTTTGAAGATCCGCCGGCTAAATTTATCCGGCGCTTTACACATGTATTGTTGTTTTGTGGACCTTTTAGTACTTTTTAAGGTTTTTTTGTTCCGGCTAAATTCAAGCAGCCGACTTAGCTTATGTGGCGTTTTCTGAATGATTACTTTTGGATATGCTTATTCTTTTTGTGGGCTAAAAGTCATTGTCTATTTTGGCAAAAAAAAAGTGGGTATAAATTTGTATTTTCGTGATTTTCCCTTGTATTAATATTAGTACATGTTTATGGTTTGATTCAGCTTGTTACTGGACATACTGTGGAGAAGGCACATGCAACAAGAATAATACATATAAGCATACCTGTGACTGCAAACCTGGATACACCAATCTCATGAACATCTCCCACTTTCCATGCTTCAGCAGTTGTACGATCAAAACCGTCGATTCTTGACCATTATATATAAATTCTAACAATTTGATTTTTGAATAAAAGTTCAAATCTTGAAACAGGTGCTATTGGAAACGATTGCAGCAGGCTTGGAGTACGGTTGCTAGGCGCGTCATCCCCAAATGGTTTTCCATCTGGTGATAGCAATCAAGGTGAGACAGCAGGCTCAGGAACCAGTCAATGTTTGCCTAATTCTTCAACCATAAGAAGAGTTCATGTGAACTGTTAACTATGTGTTATATAGAAGTCAATCAATATTTGTTGACTTTGGCTTTTGGTTTTGCAGGTATCAGTTTCTTCCTGGAGGCTTTCATTGGATTGGAATGCTAGTGATGTCTATAGCCATGGCTCTGTGGAACTAGGAAACATATTTAGATTGGTGATTGTTTTGTTTAAGAGGCCTTTTTGATGTTTTTGCTTTATATATTTACATGTATCTATCTATCTATCTATTATTGTATAAAAAATAAAATAAAATGTTTTTGATGTTTTTGCTTTATATATTTCTAAAGAAGGTTCCTATGGAAACATTCAATTCAACCGAAATTTACCCTCAAGTCTCCATAGACAAGCTTTCATTACTAATTTATTTACATGAAATATTTTGAGTTGTTCCTCATTTCCAGAAGATGGCCTCAGTTTTTTAACCACAATACTTTTTAGAAACTAATTTTAGTTTAAATTTACTTTGGTAAGCATCAAAAGGTATTTAGAATTTTCATTTTGGTAAGTATCATAATAATCTTTGTGTGTTGTTGGTATCTTTGTTTTTTATTAAGGAACTTTTTCATTTCAATCTCATTATATACTAAAAGGGGAAACTGAATAACAATAACAATAATAATAAAAATAAAAAAATAATATTAAAGAATTAAAAAATAACTTTTAGTATCCAATAAATGCTTTCATTACATAAAAAATTTAATTACACCTTGATGATACCGCTAGGCTACAAATCTGTTGAAACATATCATACAATATTTGATATTCGCTTTTTTTTGTTAAAGTGTATCCGACACTCGAATGGCACTAGTGCTACTAGGTCCACCAATTTCTTCAAAGTTTTTGCACTTTTCTATATTATAGTTGGAAAGACTTTGTTAAAGTATTAATTAGTTATGTGGAAGTTGAGTTATGGAAATCTATATATAAAGCATACAAGTCCCTACTAGTTCCCAAACATATCCTCCTTCCATTGCAGTTGAATACAATGGCTCTCTCCATATCTTCACTTGCTCCCATCTTTACCATGCTAATTGTGCTTGTGTTCCTGTCTTCCATGGCTAAATCAGACTTCAATATGCCACCAACCCCCTCTCCTCTCTTTGGTAAATCATCCTTTTTTTGGTATATTTGATTCAACTTGCATTCTTTATACATGCTAATTAATATATGTGTGACGCATATATATGTCCATGTGGTTGAACAGGTAATATTTGTGATGAAGTCAATTGTGGAAGAGGAAACTGCTCAGCTGATATTTCCAAACCATTTGGTTTTTCCTGCAAGTGTGATCCTGGATGGCGCAGAACTCGGGCAGACAATGATGATGATAACGATCATGATGATGATGATGATGATCATGAATTCCTTCCATGTGTCATCCCCAACTGTAAGATTGATCATGAAGTGTTAACTGCTATTAACTAGTTACTAGCCCTTTTGACCATAAAACTGACCTTAATCTGTTGTTTTCTTAGGTACCCTCGACTACTCGTGCATGCCAGCTCCTCCCCCGAGCCCTCCGAAGCCTAATAATATTTCCCTCTTTGATCGTAATTCGTTTACTCGTTAACTTTCTTAAATTTCAGCACAATACACAACTCTTTTCTTAACCTTGTAGTACTTTTCATGGTTTTTTGTGCCGGCTAAATTCAAGCAGCCGACTTAGTTTATGTTGTGTTTTCTGATTGGTTGCTTTTGGATCTGTTTATTATTTAGTGGGCTAAACGTCAATGTCTATTTTGGCAAAAAAAAGTGGGTCAAAATGTGTATTTTCGTGATTTTCCCTTGTATTAATATTAGTGCATGTTTATGGTTTGATTCAGCTTGTTACTGGACATACTGTGGAGAAGGCACATGCAACAAAAATCATACATATAAGCATACATGTGACTGCAAGCCTGGATACACCAATCTCATGAACATCTCCCACTTTCCGTGCTTCAGCAGCTGTACGATCATTCGTCAATTCTTGACATACATATATATAAATCATAAATTGTTAGATTTTTAAATAATAGTTTGAATCTTGAAACAGGTGCTATTGGAAGCGATTGCAGCAGGCTTGGAGTACGCTTGTTAGACGCTTCATCCCCAAATGGTTCTCCATCTGGTGATAGCAGTGAAGGTGAGACAACAGGCTTATGAACCAGTCAATATTGTTTGGCTGGTTCTTCAACTTTAAGAAGATTTCATATGAATTGTAAATTATATGTTATATAAAAAGTCAATCTATATTTGTTAACTTTTACTTTTGGTTTTGCAGGTATCAGATTTCTTCCAGGAGGCTTTCATTGGATTGGAATGATAGTGATGTCCATAGCCATGGCTCTGTGGAACTAGGAAAACATATTTGGATTGTTGTTTGCTTTGTTTTAGAGGCCTTATTTTGATGTTTTTTGGTTTATATTATATACATGTATCTATTTATTATTGTTTGTTTATGATTATATAAATAAAATATTTTCCACGTAGAATCTTGAGAAATGTTTCGTTATTTTAATCATGAATCCCCGTGAATCTATTACCGGGTAAACTCCCAGGACCCTGTCAATACCTTACTAACCAACGCGATCTAATAATTTACAGCTTGTGCTGCACAAGTGATCTTCAAGCGGTTATGGTAGGAAACCATCTAAAGCAAAATTTGAACTTGAGACCCCTTTTAAGATTTTTAAGTAAATGCTTCTTTTAGATCCATATATGATCTACACTGCCTAGACAGGAAGAATACACATATACATACACACATATATATATATATATATATAATATATATATATATATATAATATATATATATATATATATATATATTATATATATATATAAAGGTATGTAGGAAGTTGATATTTAGTGTGAAACATATGAAGTAGGGGAAGAATTACACAACATATTTGTTATATAACTGGTTATGCATATAAAAAAGCAACCTGTAGAAAGTTTAAAAAATAATAGGCTCTCAACGTGTGACTGTACGCGGCCACCAATATAACGTGCGTAATTAGAGTTAACCCAACCCATGCGTAATTATGCAAATAACATGCATAATTAGGGTTCACCCAACCCATGTGTAATATGAAAATAATGTGCGTAATTATGTATTATAACGTGTGTACTTATTCAATAATGTGCGTAATTATGCAATTAATAACTATTGTACCACCGCGTTTTATTGAAAGCCTAGATAGATCAGACGTGCGGGTTGAGATACTCACGTACGCATCGCACGATAAGATGGTCTTGTACGTTAATTGGCCTCTACAACATTATATACATAATTAGGCAACTTTTATATATACTATACAACAAACTTTTTCAAAAAGGAAATTTTGTTTTCCTTTAGGTACCCATAGGTGATCAAGAGTTTTTCCGCTCGGTGATACCTATGAATGTAAATAAGCCAAGCCAATCGCGAGCTAGTCGAGTATGACATGTTAAAATATTGAATTGATCGAGCTTCAACGAGCTCGAACTCTATATCGTGTCTAGACTGGAGCTCGATTTAATAAAGAAATCAGGCCCGGGTTTTAATACCGTGTTTAACAAGGCTCACAAGCCCGATTATTCATATAAATACTATATTATTTATGTAATATAACAAACAAATATAATAACAAGTATTTTGTTGTATAAATATATTATTATAAATAAATATAAAAGTAAATACATATTCTATAGATAAAATAATAAAACAACTAATAAATAATAAATGAGTAAAGCTAGAGCTAGAATTTTACAAGTACAGCTCATTAACAAATTGAACTCGAACTCTATTATATGAGTTAATTGCATAAATGACCGTTGTGGCCACTTGGATCTGGAACCTATATGCTGATGCTCACGATTTCGATAGCCATACCAGTGATTTGGAGGAGATCTCTCGAAAAGTATTTAGTGCGCATTTCGGTCAACTCTCCATCATCTTCCTTTGTTCATATAGTATGTCACGAAAGGAAAAATTGCAAATTAATCCAAAAGTTTGTGAACCAGGCACGTTTAGCAACTGACATTAATGCCGGTCATTTTTCTAACAAAAATATGACCTTGTGTGTCATCCACGTATTCAGTCTTTGTAAATTGCAAACCCTAATAGAATACTCATTTCTCCCGATATCTTTTTCTGAATACATCAATATTTTCACTCCACATCCTTTATCGTTCGATTTGTTAGAAATATTGATGATGCAACTCAATTACATGGTTTCTAACATAGTGTAATAAAACTATTTAAGTATATAACAAATCAATATATACGGCATTAATGCACTCACAAAGTATTGAACTTTAGGGAATGAATAAGTCAAATGAGAATACAATATACACGTAATCATGACTTTTATGGATTATGCATATATCAATTTTCATTTGGTGGTTCACATTATGGATTATGCATATATCAACTTTTATTTTGTGGTTAACAAAATATAAATCAAATATTATTTTTAATGGCCAACGAATACTATACAAGTCTGGTTATCCGGGTAAACTCATTGGCGACTGGCTACCCATGCCCTACGTATGCAGATAACGCTGGTGACCAGGCCCGCCCGCTATTACTAGAAAAATCCATCGCCCGAAGACCCAGTGTAGTAAATAGCCCACCTAAAACAAATTGCAAGCAAATTGCACCACGTAGGTCACGGGGTTACCTCCTCCAATCCAAACCAATTGATCTAGGACAAAATCTAATGCTTAATTTGATATGTAACATAATAAATTTGCCTGGCTCTTTCTTAAATATTTACAATGTCTTTCAATCTAAATAAAATACAATGAAAACAATAATCTGCAAACAACTTTACAAATATACATGTTTATAAAGTATTCAAATTCTATATATGTATATATTATACATTTGAGTGATGCCGGTCCAACTGGCTGGACCAAATTCTTCCAAGTTTTTGAATTTTTTCTGTTTATCATTGGAAATATTTTGTTAAAGTATTAATTAGTTATGTGGTAGTTTAGTTATGGAAATATGTATATATAAAGCACACAAAGTCCCTAACTAGTTCCCATGAATATCCTCCTTCCATTGTAGGTGAATACAATGGCTCCCTCCATACCTTCACTTGCTTCCATCTATACCACGCTAGTTGCTCTTGTGTTCCTGTCTCCCATGGCTACATCAGACCATCATGCGCCACTCACCCTCTCTCTTTTCTCTGGTAATTATTTAATCAACCCTTTTGTAATACATATATCTGATTTAACCATACTAATTAATAGATGTGTGACACATATATGTGTCCATGTGATTTAACAAATTATATTTGTGATGAAGTCAACTCTGGAAGAGGAAACTGTTCAGCTGATGTTTCTAAACTATTTGGTTTTGCCTGCAAGTGCGATCCTGGATGGCGTAGAACTCGGTTAGACAATGATGATGATAAGGATCATGATGATGGTCCTGAATTCCTTCCATGTGTCATCCCCAACTGTAAGATTGATCATGAAGTGTTAACTGCTATTAACTAGTCATTTTAACCATAAAACAGGCATTAATCTGTTGATTTCTTAGGTACCCTTGACTACTCGTGCATGCCAGCTCCTCCCCCGGGTCCTCCGATCCCTTATAATATTTCCCTCTTTGATCGTAATTTGTTTACTCGTTTACTTTTTTGAATTTTAGAACAAATACAAACTCTTTTGTGGACCTTGTACTACTTTTCAAGGTTTTTTGTACCCACTAAATTCAACAACCGGCTTAGCTTATGTGGCGTTTTCTGATTGGTTGCTTTTGGATTTGTTTATTTTTTAGTAGGCTAAAAGTCAATGTCTATTTTCGTTTGTAGGCTGATGTCTCAATGAAGATGCTCCAAGCTCATCTGAGAGCTAGTACATACCGTGATTTTAAACGTGATGATGTTGCTTCTCACTTGGCGTGGCATAATTTAATGCCGCTATGTTAAGTCTCTGAGCTTGAACGACCTCTCTTTCTTTGATTGCTTGAAGTTGTGTGTTCATGCTTATTATCAAATAGCAATATGGTGCTGCTTTGTGTGTTACCACTTTGTGTTTTTGAAGTGGTACAACCTGTTTGCAGCCTTATTTGCTTTGGTTTCATAAGGGATTAGAGAATGCCTATGATTACTATGATGGTGGCATTGCCGCTTCCGAGTATTACTTATCCGTCTAATTGATATTATATAACCTTACAAAAAGAAACTTGGGTTGCCTCTCTAGAATGAAAAGTTGCGACTTTTAGAAAACCACATACATACCCCTTTGCTTAATTATTATTATATATATAATTACTAACTTAAGACACAACCATAAGATTAACATGACAAATGGAATTGTCATGTCATTATGAACCGACGCGCGTGTTTCTTACATATAGTAATTGAAAAGAGTGGATACAATGATATCAGAAAATTAAGTCTCGTCTGTTGTCCAACCTTCTAAGATGAAAAGTGACGAGGTCTTCGGTTCACACATATATAAGTGCCACCTTAGGAAAATGAAACGGTATGATTTATTTAAACGAAGATGACATAGATGGACGTGAACTATGATAGTATTTAGAGAACATATGTGTTGTGTGCTTTTGTAATATCAAAAAAGGATAATTGAGTTCAAAATAATCTGCACACCGAAAAATTGGTTTATGGCTTTTGACTATCACCATTAAAACAACAAATTCAATCCTTCAAGAAAAACATCTAAGAACTCTACCAAATATTTCAAAGAGCCAAAAAATGTTTATGTGATTGAAACTGGCATCATGGTTTGTGCCTAACCTTTCTGTTTGGTAAAAAAAAAAGATCTCTGCCTATTTTTTCACATAAATAAATAACGTTTATGTGATCGGAACCGGGATCACAGTTTGTGCGAAACCTTTCTGTTTGGTAGAAAAAATTATGGCATGTATTCTTGTATACATCTGATAATGGTTATAGTTTCCTTATGGCATGTATTCGTATACATCCTGTCGCGGGTTGCGCCAACTCGTTTGTATATAAATACTAATAATTAACATTTGTATGCTTAAGAGTGTTGTACTCTTAGCATTGAATGTTTTATATGCTTTATGGGTTTGTTTTTTTTGGCTATCTTTGTTGTACACCACTTTTATTATATAAGGTGGGATTTGGGTTTTTTATATGCGGATAATCAGGAAAGATCGTGGCTATGATGTTTGGAATATGGTTTTGTAAATATGGGAAGGCTTAATAAAAGCAACAGGTTAAAACCATATTCCGGAGCTATATATATATATAGGGGAATTATAGAGATAAAACTCATTTAAGTTGTAAAAACTCAAGAAAACCTTATGTAACAATTTTTTATAAAAAATTAGGGAATGTAAGTTAAATGTTATTGAACGTTATGTAACAAAAACAAAAAGCATGGAAGGGATCTTTTATAAAAAATTTTAAAATTTAGTTTTCTATAAAAAAACTAAATTTTTTTCCCTTTGTTACAAAACGTTCGATAACATGTTATTTACATTCCTTAAACTTTTTACACAAAAAAAAAATGTTACATAAGGTTTTCTTGGGTTTTCTTAACTCAAGTGAGTTTGCTTTCTATCCCTCCCCTATATATATGTATTACTTGTATTTTTTTTTTTACTCAAATAGATTTCATTTTTTAGTTAGTATACTTGTTTTTCACATATGTGTTTATTTATCTCATTGTTGTTATTCTTGGCAATGACGAGTAAACTGTTTTCTTGGTCTTCATGACCACCATGACGCTAAAGAAACAGGTTTCAGTTACGTCTTCGAGCCTATTGTAAGCACCTATAAATAAGTAAAAATTCATTTATCTAATGGTTGTTATACGTTAAGGTATAATTTAGTTGATATCTTATTTCACTTTCGTTAGCATGACGACTTGGAACGGACAACTTGGAAATATTGCAAAGGCTTACTCAGCTTCTTCAAGTGGTTATAGAGTCGGATCCTAAAATTAATGACAAACTTAATAAGCTAACCAAAAGAGTTAGCAACATATGCCAAAACAGGTCGCACGATAAGTTCAACTAGAAACGCCTATAGCTCATTATGCTAAGCCCAATGATGTTAATGAAAAAAAATTTAGAAGTGTTTATAGGTTAAGTAGTTGATTGTAAATTTTGGTGCATTAATATTAACAATCAACAAAATTTAATATATTTCTTAACTTTTCCTCGTCTAATTTGATTTGCAAAAATGTTCGGCAACACATTTTAATTTGATAAGTATAATAATATTTCTGATAGTTAGCTATCAAACACTTGAATTTGTAAGGTGAGCCAGCATAAAAGGTTAGGCATTATGTCTATATCCAAGAGTCATAATACTAGATACTAACTATTAATATAATGTGGTTATATAGAACTGTTGGGAGCATATGGAAAATGAAACAAACCAAAGAGATGTGTAATTGCATTGAAAATAGCAAGAGCAATGCAGACTTCATTTCCTCTTCTAGTCATACCTTCTCCAAGCAATAGCTTGGAAATCCTTCTTTCATCAACACATATGAATTCAATTAATAGGCGCCTCTAATTATGCCCGTATATATAGTATTGTAATTAGTGTTTATTGAATCAATAATCTCTAAAATTAGAAGATCTCTTGTACCATTATATATTGATCATATTGTGAATGAAAGAGGCAAGAAATTTATCACAATTCTACATCAATTTTGGTGTTCTTATGTCTTGGGTAGATAATGCAACATTAGAAAGACAGATACAGTAAACTAATCAAGTTCTTTTACTTGTAAACCACATATACCTTAAAAGCGTTAACATAGTAATCATCTCTCTTGTTGTCATTCATGCAAAAGAGAACATTGTTAGTCACACCAAGGGTGTCAATGTGACCAGTCTACGGCGTGAGAGTAATTATGGGTGGTGTAAGGGGATTTTCCGATGATAAAAGTTTAGTAAATGTAAGAGATTCAGGTGGTTGACACTGTAGCAAATGCCTTATCTTCCTACTGTTTTACACTCGTTTGTACTTCTAGTAATTAGTATTGTCTATCATGACTTTTTAAATCCAACTTGCTTTGATGGGTTTTATCACTCAGGCATGGGTCATATATTCAACAACCTTTGTGTAATTAAATCTAACACCGTTACAAATAAACTTATATGTTTTGTAATAAATACACTCTTCTTTGTTGCATCCGGCGACATAACTTCTACCTGTGTATATAATTTCCAAACACTTCTGTTAGAAAAAAAAAATCACAATGGATGGTTAACTCCTTGACTTATCTCCGCTAATCTTTGACGTTTTAAGCTATAACTACTTAATTTGAAATTTCTAAAGAGGGTTCCTATGGAAACATTCAATTCAACCGAAATTTACCCTCAAGTCTCCATAGACAAGCTTTCATTACTAATTTATTTACATGAAATCTTTTGAGTTGTTCCTCATTTCCAGAAGATGGCCTCAGTTTTTTAACCACAATACTTTTTAGAAACTAATTTTAGTTTAAATTTACTTTGGTAAGCATCAAAAGGTATTTAGAATTTTCATTTTGGTAAGTATCATAATAATCTTTGTGTGTTGTTGGTATCTTTGTTTTTTATTAAGAAACTTTTTCATTTTAATCTCATCATATATTAAAAGGGGAAACTGAATAACAATAACAATAATAATAAAAATAAAAAAATAATATTAAAGAATTAAAAAATAACTTTTAGTATCCAATAAATGCTTTCATTACATAAAAATTTTAATTACACCTTGATGATACCGCTAGGCTACAAATCTGTTGATACATATCATACAATATTTGATATTCGCTTTTTTTGTGTTATATGTGTATCCGACACTCGAATGGCACTAGTGCTACTAGGTCCACCAATTTCTTCAAAGTTTTTGCACTTTTCTATATTATAGTTGGAAAGACTTTATTAAAGTATTAATTAGTTATGTGGAAGTTGAGTTTTGGAAATCTATATATAAAGCATACAAGTCCCTACTAGTTCCCAAACATATCCTCCTTCCATTGCAGTTGAATACAATGGCTCTCTCCATATCTTCACTTGCTCCCATCTTTACCATGCTAATTGTGCTTGTGTTCCTGTCTTCCATGGCTAAATCAGACTTCAATATGCCACCAACCCCCTCTCCTCTCTTTGGTAAATCATCCTTTTTTTGGTATATTTGATTCAACTTGCATTCTTTATACATGCTAATTAATATATGTGTGACGCATATATATGTCCATGTGGTTGAACAGGTAATATTTGTGATGAAGTCAATTGTGGAAGAGGAAACTGCTCAGCTGATATTTCCAAACCATTTGGTTTTTCCTGCAAGTGTGATCCTGGATGGCGCAGAACTCGGGCAGACAATGATGATGTTAACGATCATGATGATGATGATGATGATCATGAATTCCTTCCATGTGTCATCCCCAACTGTAAGATTGATCATGAAGTGTTAACTGCTATTAACTAGTTACTAGCCCTTTTGACCATAAAACTGACCTTAATCTGTTGTTTTCTTAGGTACCCTCGACTACTCGTGCATGCCAGCTCCTCCCCCGAGCCCTCCGAAGCCTAATAATATTTCCCTCTTTGATCGTAATTCGTTTACTCGTTAACTTTCTTAAATTTCAGCACAATACACAACTCTTTTATTGACCTTGTAGTACTTTTCTAGGTTTTTTGTGCCGGCTAAATTCAAGCAGCCGACTTAGTTTATGTTGCGTTTTCTGATTGGTTGCTTTTGGATGTGTTTATTATATAGTGGGCTAAACGTCAATGTCTATTTTGGCAAAAAAAAAGTGGGTCAAAATGTGTATTTTCGTGATTTTCCCTTGTATTAATATTAGTACATGTTTATGGTTTGATTCAGCTTGTTACTGGACATACTGTGGAGAAGGCACATGCAACAAAATCATACATATAAGCATACATGTGACTGCAAGCCTGGATACACCAATCTCATGAACATCTCCCACTTTCCGTGCTTCAGCAGCTGTACGATCATTCGTCAATTCTTGACATACATATATATAAATCATAAATTGTTAGATTTTTAAATAATAGTTTGAATCTTGAAACAGGTGCTATTGGAAGCGATTGCAGCAGGCTTGGAGTACGCTTGTTAGACGCTTCATCCCCAAATGGTTCTCCATCTGGTGATAGCAGTGAAGGTGAGACAACAGGATCAGGAACCAGTCAATATTGTTTGGCTGGTTCTTCAACTTTAAGAAGATTTCATATGAATTGTAAATTATATGTTATATAAAAAGTCAATCTATATTTGTGAACTTTTACTTTTGGTTTTGCAGGTATCAGATTTCTTCCAGGAGGCTTTCATTGGATTGGAATGATAGTGATGTCCATAGCCATGGCTCTGTGGAACTAGGAAAACATATTTGGATTGTTGTTTGCTTTGTTTTAGAGGCCTTATTTTGATGTTTTTTGGTTTATATTATATACATGTATCTATTTATTATTGTTTGTTTATGATTATATAAATAAAATATTTTCCACGTAGAATCTTGATAAATGTTTCGTTAATTTAATCATGAATCCCCGTGAATCTATTACCGGGTAAACTCCCGGGACCCTGTCAATACCTTACTAACCAACGCGATCTAATAATTTACAGCTTGTGCTGCACAGGTGATCTTCAAGCGGTTATGGTAGGAAACCATCTAAAGCAAAATTTGAACTTGAGACCCCTTTTAAGATTTTTAAGTAAATGCATCTTTTAGATCCATATATGATCTACACTGCCTAGACAGGAAGAATACACATATACATACACACACACATATATATATATATATAAAGGTATGTAGGAAGTTGATATTTAGTGTGAAACATATGAAGTAGGGGAAGAATTACAGAACATATTTGTTATATAACTGGTTATGCATATAAAAAAGCAACCTGTAGAAAGTTTAAAAAATAATAGGCTCTCAACGTGTGACTGTACGCGGCCACCAATATAACGTGCGTAATTAGAGTTAACCCAACCCATGCGTAATTATGCAAATAACATGCATAATTAGGGTTCACCCAACCCATGTGTAATATGAAAATAATGTGCGTAATTATGTATTATAACGTGTGTACTTATTCAATAATGTGCGTAATTATGCAATTAATAACTATTGTACCACCGCGTTTTATTGAAAGCCTAGATAGATCAGACGTGCGGTTGAGATACTCACGTACGCATCGCACGATAAGATGGTCTTGTACGTTAATTGGCCTCTACAACATTATATACATAATTAGGCAACTTTTATATATACTATACAACAAACTTTTTCAAAAAGGAAATTTTGTTTTCCTTTAGGTACCCATAGGTGATCAAGAGTTTTTCCGCTCGGTGATACCTATGAATGTAAATAAGCCAAGCCAATCGCGAGCTAGTCGAGTATGACATGTTAAAATATTGAATTGATCGAGCTTCAACGAGCTCGAACTCTATATCGTGTCTAGACTGGAGCTCGATTTAATAAAGAAATCAGGCCCGGGTTTTAATACCGTGTTTAACAAGGCTCACAAGCCCGATTATTCATATAAATACTATATTATTTATGTAATATAACAAACAAATATAATAACAAGTATTTTGTTGTATAAATATATTATTATAAATAAATATAAAAGTAAATACATATTCTATAGATAAAATAATAAAACAACTAATAAATAATAAATGAGTAAAGCTAGAGCTAGAATTTTACAAGTACAGCTCATTAACAAATTGAACTCGAACTCTATTATATGAGTTAATTGCATAAATGACCGTTGTGGCCACTTGGATCTGGAACCTATATGCTGATGCTCACGATTTCGATAGCCATACCAGTGATTTGGAGGAGATCTCTCGAAAAGTATTTAGTGCGCATTTCGGTCAACTCTCCATCATCTTCCTTTGTTCATATAGTATGTCACGAAAGGAAAAATTGCAAATTAATCCAAAAGTTTGTGAACCAGGCACGTTTAGCAACTGACATTAATGCCGGTCATTTTTCTAACAAAAATATGACCTTGTGTGTCATCCACGTATTCAGTCTTTGTAAATTGCAAACCCTAATAGAATACTCATTTCTCCCGATATCTTTTTCTGAATACATCAATATTTTCACTCCACATCCTTTATCGTTCGATTTGTTAGAAATATTGATGATGCAACTCAATTACATGGTTTCTAACATAGTGTAATAAAACTATTTAAGTATATAACAAATCAATATATACGGCATTAATGCACTCACAAAGTATTGAACTTTAGGGAATGAATAAGTCAAATGAGAATACAATATACACGTAATCATGACTTTTATGGATTATGCATATATCAATTTTCATTTGGTGGTTCACATTATGGATTATGCATATATCAACTTTTATTTTGTGGTTAACAAAATATAAATCAATATTATTTTTTAATGGCCAACGAATACTATACAAGTCTGGTTATCCGGGTAAACTCATTGGCGACTGGCTACCCATGCCCTACGTATGCAGATAACGCTGGTGACCAGGCCCGCCCGCTATTACTAGAAAAATCCATCGCCCGAAGACCCAGTGTAGTAAATAGCCCACCTAAAACAAATTGCAAGCAAATTGCACCACGTAGGTCACGGGGTTACCTCCTCCAATCCAAACCAATTGATCTAGGACAAAATCTAATGCTTAATTTGATATGTAACATAATAAATTTGCCTGGCTCTTTCTTAAATATTTACAATGTCTTTCAATCTAAATAAAATACAATGAAAACAATAATCTGCAAACAACTTTACAAATATACATGTTTATAAAGTATTCAAATTCTATATATGTATATATTATACATTTGAGTGATGCCGGTCCAACTGGCTGGACCAAATTCTTCCAAGTTTTTGAATTTTTTCTGTTTATCATTGGAAATATTTTGTTAAAGTATTAATTAGTTATGTGGTAGTTTAGTTATGGAAATATGTATATATAAAGCACACAAAGTCCCTAACTAGTTCCCATGCATATCCTCCTTCCATTGTAGGTGAATACAATGGCTCCCTCCATACCTTCACTTGCTTCCATCTATACCACGCTAGTTGCTCTTGTGTTCCTGTCTCCCATGGCTACATCAGACCATCATGCGCCACTCACCCTCTCTCCTTTCTCTGGTAATTATTTAATCAACCCTTTTGTAATACGTATATCTGATTTAACCATACTAATTAATAGATGTGTGACACATATATGTGTCCATGTGATTTAACAAATTATATTTGTGATGAAGTCAACTCTGGAAGAGGAAACTGTTCAGCTGATGTTTCTAAACTATTTGGTTTTGTCTGCAAGTGCGATCCTGGATGGCGTAGAACTCGGTTAGACAATGATGATGATAAGGATCATGATGATGGTCCTGAATTCCTTCCATGTGTCATCCCCAACTGTAAGATTGATAATGAAGTGTTAACTGCTATTAACTAGTCATTTTAACCATAAAACAGACATTAATCTGTTGATTTCTTAGGTACCCTTGACTACTCGTGCATGCCAACTCCTCCCCCGAGTCCTCCGATCCCTTATAATATTTCCCTCTTTGATCGTAATTTGTTTACTCGTTTACTTTTTTGAATTTTAGAACAAATACAAACTCTTTTGTGGACCTTGTACTACTTTTCAAGGTTTTTTGTACCCACTAAATTCAACAACCGGCTTAGCTTATGTGGCGTTTTCTGATTGGTTGCTTTTGGATTTGTTTATTTTTTAGTAGGCTAAAAGTCAATGTCTATTTTCGTTTGTAGGCTGATGTCTCGATGAAGATGGCTCCAAGCTCATCTGAGAGCTAGTACATACCGTGATTTTAAACGTGATGATGTTGCTTCTCACTTGGCGTGGCATAATTTAATGCCGCTATGTTAAGTCTCTGAGCTTGAACGACCTCTCTTTCTTTGATTGCTTGAAGTTGTGTGTTCATGCTTATTATCAAATAGCAATATGGTGCTGCTTTGTGTGTTACCACTTTGTGTTTTTGAAGTGGTACAACCTGTTTGCAGCCTTCTTTGCTTTGGTTTCATAAGGGATTAGAGAATGCCTATGATTACTATGATGGTGGCATTGCCGCTTCCGAGTATTCCTTATCCGTCTAATTTATATTATATAACCTTACAAAAGAAACTTGGGTTGCCTCTCTAGAATGAAAAGTTGCGACTTTTAGAAAACCACATACATACCCCTTTGCTTAATTATTATTATATATATAATTACTAACTTAAGACACAACCATAAGATTAACATGACAAATGGAATTGTCATGTCATTATGAACCGACGCGCGTGTTTCTTACATATAGTAATTGAAAAGAGTGGATACAATGATATCAGAAAATTAAGTCTCGTCTGTTGTCCAACCTTCTAAGATGAAAAGTGACGAGGTCTTCGGTTCACACATATATAAGTGCCACCTTAGGAAAATGAAACGGTATGATTTATTTAAACAGAAGATGACATAGATGGACGTGAACTATGATAGTATTTAGAGAACATGTGTTGTGTGCTTTTGTAATATCAAAAAAGGATAATTGAGTTCAAAATAATCTGCACACCGAAAAATTGGTTTATGGCTTTTGACTATCACCATTGAAACAACAAATTCAATCCTTCAAGAAAAACCTCTAAGAACTCTACCAAATATTTCAAAGAGCCAAAAAATATTTATGTGAATGAAACTGGCATCATGGTTTGTGCCTAACCTTTCTGTTTGGTAAAAAAAAAGATCTCTGCCTATTTTTCACAGAAATAAATAAAGTTTATGTGATCGGAACCGGGATCACAGTTTGTGCGAAACCTTTCTGTTTGGTAAAAAAAATTATGGCATGTATTCGTGTATACATCTGATAATGGTTATAGTTTCCTTATGGCATGTATTCGTATACATCCTGTCGCGGGTTGCGCCAACTCGTTTGTATATAAATACTAATAATTAACATTTGTATGCTTAAGAGTGTTGTACTCTTAGCATTGAATGTTTTATATGCTTTATGGGTTTGTTTTTTTGGCTATCTTTGTTGTACACCACTTTTATTATATAAGGTGGGATTCGGGTTTTTTATATGCGGATAATCAGGAAAGATCGTGGCTATGATGTTTGGAATATGGTTTTGTAAATATGGGAAGGCTTAATAAAAGCAACCGGTTAAAACCATATTCCGGAGCTATATATATATATATATATATATATATATATATATATAGGGGAATTATAGAGATAAAACTCATTTAAGTTGTAAAAACTCAAGAAAACCTTATGTAACAATTTTTTTATAAAAAATTAGGGAATGTAAGTTAAATGTTATTGAACGTTATGTAACAAAAACAAAAAGCATGGAAGGGATCTTTTATAAAAAATTTTAAAATTTAGTTTTCTATAAAAAAAACTATATTTTTTTCCCTTTGTTACAAAACGTTCGATAACATGTTATTTACATTCCTTAAACTTTTTACACAAAAAAAATGTTACATAAGGTTTTCTTGGGTTTTCTTAACTCAAGTGAGTTTGCTTTCTATCCCTCCCCTATATATATGTATTACTTGTATTTTTTTTTTACTCAAATAGATTTCATTTTTTAGTTAGTATACTTGTTTTTCACATATGTGTTTATTTATCTCATTGTTGTTATTCTTGGCGATGACGAGTAAACTGTTTTCTTGGTCTTCATGACCACCATGACGCTAAAGAAACAGGTTTCAGTTACGTCTTCGAGCCTATTGTAAGCACCTATAAATAAGTAAAAATTCATTTATCTAATGGTTGTTATACGTTTCAGTATAATTTAGTTGATATCTTATTTCACTTTCGTTAGCATGACGACTTGGAACGACAACTTGGAAATATTGCAAAGGCTTACTCAGCTTCTTCAAGAGGTCATAGAGTCGAATCCTAAAATTAATGACAAACTTAATAAGCTAACCAAAAGAGTTAGCAACATATGCCAAAACAGGTCGCACTATAAGTTCAACTAGAAACGCCTATAGCTCATTATGCTAAGCCCAATGATGTTAATGAAAAAAAATTTAGAAGTGTTTATAGGTTAAGTAGTTGATTGTAAATTTTGGTGCATTAATATTAACAATCAACAAAATTTAATATATTTCTTAATTTTTCCTCGTCTAATTTGATTTGCAAAAATGTTCGGCAACACATTTTAATTTGATAAGTATAATAATATTTCTGATAGTTAGCTATCAAACACTTGAATTTGTAAGGTGAGCCAGCATAAAAGGTTAGGCATTATGTCTATATCCAAGAGTCATAATACTAGATACTAACTATTAATATAATGTGGTTATATAGAACTGTTGGGAGCATATGGAAAATGAAACAAACCAAAGAGATGTGTAATTGCATTGAAAATAGCAAGAGCAATGCAGACTTCATTTCCTCTTCTAGTCATACCTTCTCCAAGCAATAGCTTGGAAATCCTTCTTTCATCAACACATATGAATTCAATTAATAGGCGCCTCTAATTATGCCCGTATATATAGTATTGTAATTAGTGTTTATTGAATCAATAATCTCTAAAATTAGAAGATCTCTTGTACCATTATATATTGATCATATTGTGAATGAAAGAGGCAAGAAATTTATCACAATTCTACATCAATTTTGGTGTTCTTATGTCTTGGGTAGATAATGCAACATTAGAAAGACAGATACAGTAAACTAATCAAGTTCTTTTACTTGTAAACCACATATACCTTAAAAGCGTTAACATAGTAATCATCTCTCTTGTTGTCATTCATGCAAAAGAGAACATTGTTAGTCACACCAAGGGTGTCAATGTGACCAGTCTACGGCGTGAGAGTAATTATGGGTGGTGTAAGGGGATTTTCCGATGATAAAAGTTTAGTAAATGTAAGAGATTCAGGTGGTTGACACTGTAGCAAATGCCTTAACTTCCTACTGTTTTACACTCGTTTGTACTTCTAGTAATTAGTATTGTCTATCATGACTTTTTAAATCCAACTTGCTTTGATGGGTTTTATCACTCAGGCATGGGTCATATATTCAACAACCTTTGTGTAATTAAATCTAACACCGTTACAAATAAACTTTTATGTTTTGTAATAAATACACTCTTCTTTGTTGCATCCGGCGACATAACTTCTACCTGTGTATATAATTTCCAAACACTTCTGTTAGAAAAAAAAATCACAATGGATGGTTAACTCCTTGACTTATCTCCGCTAATCTTTGACGTTTTAAGCTATAACTACTTAATTTGAAATTTCTAAAGAAGGTTCCTATGGAAACATTCAATTCAACCGAAATTTACCCTCAAGTCTCCATAGACAAGCTTTCATTACTAATTTATTTACATGAAATCTTTTGAGTTGTTCCTCATTTCCAGAAGATGGCCTCAGTTTTTTAACCACAATACTTTTTAGAAACTAATTTTAGTTTAAATTTACTTTGGTAAGTATCAAAAGGTATTTAGAATTTTCATTTTGGTAAATATCATAATCATCTTTGTGTGTTGTTGGTATCTTTGTTTTTTATTAAGAAACTTTTTCATTTTAATCTCATTATATATTAAAAGGGGAAACTGAATAACAATAACAATAATAATAAAAATAAAAAAATAATATTAAAGAATTAAAAAATAACTTTTAGTATCCAATAAATGCTTTCATTACATAAAAATTTTAATTACACCTTGATGATACCGCTAGGCTACAAATCTGTTGATACATATCATACAATATTTGATATTCGCTTTTTTTGTGTTATATGTGTATCCGACACTCGAATGGCACTAGTGCTACTAGGTCCACCAATTTCTTCAAAGTTTTTGCACTTTTCTATATTATAGTTGGAAAGACTTTATTAAAGTATTAATTAGTTATGTGGAAGTTGAGTTTTGGAAATCTATATATAAAGCATACAAGTCCCTACTAGTTCCCAAACATATCCTCCTTCCATTGCAGTTGAATACAATGGCTCTCTCCATATCTTCACTTGCTCCCATCTTTACCATGCTAATTGTGCTTGTGTTCCTGTCTTCCATGGCTAAATCAGACTTCAATATGCCACCAACCCCCTCTCCTCTCTTTGGTAAATCATCCTTTTTTTGGTATATTTGATTCAACTTGCATTCTTTATACATGCTAATTAATATATGTGTGACGCATATATATGTCCATGTGGTTGAACAGGTAATGTTTGTGATGAAGTCAATTGTGGAAGAGGAAACTGCTCAGCTGATATTTCCAAACCATTTGGTTTTTCCTGCAAGTGTGATCCTGGATGGCGCAGAACTCGGGCAGACAATGATGATGATAACGATCATGATGATGATGATGATGATCATGAATTCCTTCCATGTGTCATCCCCAACTGTAAGATTGATCATGAAGTGTTAACTGCTATTAACTAGTTACTAGCCCTTTTGACCATAAAACTGACCTTAATCTGTTGTTTTCTTAGGTACCCTCGACTACTCGTGCATGCCAGCTCCTCCCCCGAGCCCTCCGAAGCCTAATAATATTTCCCTCTTTGATCGTAATTCGTTTACTCGTTAACTTTCTTAAATTTCAGCACAATACACAACTCTTTTATTGACCTTGTAGTACTTTTCAAGGTTTTTTGTGCCGGCTAAATTCAAGCAGCCGACTTAGTTTATGTTGCGTTTTCTGATTGGTTGCTTTTGGATCTGTTTTTTATTTAGTGGGCTAAACGTCAATGTCTATTTTGGCAAAAAAAAGTGGGTCAAAATGTGTATTTTCGTGATTTTCCCTTGTATTAATATCAGTACATGTTTATGGTTTGATTCAGCTTGTTACTGGACATACTGTGGAGAAGGCACATGCAACAAAAATCATACATATAAGCATACATGTGACTGCAAGCCTGGATACACCAATCTCATGAACATCTCCCACTTTCCGTGCTTCAGCAGCTGTACGATCATTCGTCAATTCTAGACATACATATATATAAATCATAAATTGTTAGATTTTTAAATAATAGTTTGAATCTTGAAACAGGTGCTATTGGAAGCGATTGCAGCAGGCTTGGAGTACGCTTGTTAGACGCTTCATCCCCAAATGGTTCTCCATCTGGTGATAGCAGTGAAGGTGAGACAACAGTATTAGGAACCAGTCAATGTTTGGCTGGTTAAGAAGATATTATGTGAACTATATTTATAGAAAAAGTCAATTCATATTTGTTGACTTGACCTTTGTTTTTGCAGGCATCAAATTTCTTCCTGGAGGCTTTCATTGGATTGGAATGATAGTGATCTCTATAGCCATGGCTCTGTGGAACTAGGAAAACATATTTGGATTGTTGATTGTTTTGTTTGAGAGACATTATTGATGTTTTTGCTTTATAATATATACATGTATCAATTTATTATTGTTGATTATATGAATAAAATATTTTCCATTTAGAATCTTGGTAAATGTTACTTTATTTCAACCACGAATCTCTACTGGTAAACGTAAAGAACCTCGTCAATACCCTATTAGCCAACGTGATCAAGTAATTACAACAACTTGTGTTGGATATGGATGGAAACAAGTTGAAGCACGATTTGAACCTGGGACCTCTTATAGAGGGGATTAGACGCTTATCACTACACAAACCCTTAACGATTTTTTTAGTAAATGTTTCTTTAAGATCAATATATGATCAACCCTCCCTCTAAAGGAAGAATACATATATATCGTATATAGAGGTATGTAGGAAGTTGATTTTCCGTGTGAAACATACGAAGTGGGGGAATAATTACGCAACATATTTGTAATATTAATTGCGCTTATGCATGTAAAAAAGCACAACCTATATGCAACCTTAATATATACATAATTAGGCAACTTTTACATACTATATAGGAAACTTTGCAAAGAAGAATTTGTGTTTTCCTTTAGGTACCCTTAGGTTTAGGTACCCTTAGGTGACGAAAGCTTTTCCCGCCCAATGATTGTAAATGAGTCGAGCGAGTCGTGAGCTACTTGAGCAAGACATGTTAAAATATTGAATTGACCGAGCTCGAACTCGTTATCGGCGATCAAGTATGAAGTCTTCTCACTTTTAAATAATAATATTATTTATACATATACATATATACTATCTCCTATTGAATAATAATATTAAACAATAACTTAACTAAATATTTTTTATATTACATAAATGATTTAGATAATATTTACCCCATCATTTAAAAAGGTTTACAATGTATTGTAATATGTTTATCAGACATTTTCAATCTCACATATAAATAACTAAAATAAGATTTCAATAAGTCTTAATCCTATCATATTCTAATTAAGAGTGCATTATTAATTGTGTGATTAAAATAAGATTCTAATACGTCTTAATTTTCTCATATTTAAATAAGTAAATACTATATCAACGTTTATTTTTTTAAACCTATCTTGACGACTATATGTGTTAATCAATTACATTATATTTACTCAACCTATGTAATACACAAGTCTATTCAACCCGACAACCCGTACAGTGCAATACACGGGTTTTCTTTAAAGTTATTACTTTTTTATTACCTAGTATATAAAACTAGATTTATTTAACCCGTGTACTACACGAAATTTTAACCTATTAAATAAATATAAAAGTAAACACATATGTATATAAATAAAATAACAAAACAACTAATAAACGAGTAAAGCTGGACCTAGAATTTTAGACGTTGAGCTTGTACACGAACTCGAACTTTATTTATATGAGTTAATTGTATAAATGACCCTTGTAGTTTGATCATATTTCATGTTTTGCCCCTAGAATAAAACTTTGTAAAATTTGTCCAAAAATTTGTGAATGGGGCACGTTTAGCCTCCAATGTTAATGTCTATCAGGTTTTTAACAAAAAAAATGACCTCATATGCCATGTACGGGAGGGTAATTTAATCTTTGCAAATTGCAAACCCTGAAATCCTTATAGAATACTCATTTTTTGTGATCGTTATCGAAGACATCAATATTGTCACTCCACATCCTTTATTATTTGGTCTGTTAAAACTTTTAATGTTGCACCTCAATTACGCGGTTTCCAACATAGTATAATATAGTTATATAACAAATCAATATATACGGCATTAATTTAGTCACAGAGTATTGAACTTTAGGGAATGAACAAGTCAAATGAGAATACAATATGACACGTAAACATATGACTTTTATGGACTATGCTTATATCAATATTTATTTGTTGGTCAATAAAATAAATATAATATTATGTTGATTGCAAAATCTATGTTTAACTAGACATGTAACATAATAAATTTGCTTGGCTATTTCTTGAACATCTAAATGTCTTTCAATTTAAATAAAATAAGAATAAGAATAAAATGATAAAACTGTAATCAAAACACCTAAGTCTTCTAAGTTTTTGCAATTTTTCTATTGTCAATGGAAATTTTTTGTTGAAGTAATAATTAGTATGTGGTGATTTGAGTTTTGGATATATATATATATATATATATATATATATATATATATATATATATATTGGAGGGCTATCTTGAGAACGCTAAATATTATGAGAACTGTGAGAACGAATGAGAAAACCAACCAAAATCATTTTTTAATACAATCATCATTTTAACTAAAAAAAGAAATTACAACATCAAAAAAAGAAATTACAACATCAAATAATTCATTTCTCCTCTTAAAATCACTCTTATTAGATTTCTTACACATGTGTAAATATAACAAATTTACACATGTGTAAATGACAAACTTACACATGTGTAAATTTTCTTTATTTTCGAATTCACGTAAATTTGAATTCACGTAAATTTAAATGTGTAAATTAAATTTCTAGAATTGTATTCGAATAATAACAATCAAAATCATTTTTTTAATACAATCATCATTTTAACTAAAAAAGAAATTACAACATCAAAAAAAGAAATTACAACATCAAATAATTCATTTCTCCTCTTAAAATCACTCTTATTAGATTTCTTACACATGTGTAAATATAACAAATTTACACATGTGTAAATGACAAACTTACACATGTGTAAATTTTCTTTATTTTCGAATTCACGTAAATTTGAATTCACGTAAATTTAAATGTGTAAATTAAATTTCTAGAATTGTATTCGAATAATAATGACAAATGTAAAAATAAATTTTGAATTTCACTTGTTTTTGACCAAGTTCTAGTGTTTTTCATTCGTTCTCACGGTTCTCGTGATATTTAGCGTTCTCATTTAAACCCTCCCCTATATATAGGTGAAAGATAAAACGAAAACCCACTTGAGTTGAGAAAACTCAAGAAAACCCTATGTAACATTTTTATTTTTTTCTAAAAAAATAGGGAAATGCAACATTAATGTACTTGAACATTTTTATAAAAAAAATGTAAAAAGCGCCTACTTTTTTTTAAAATGTTCAAAATTTGTATGTTACATTTTTTTGGACATATATATTATGTAACATGAAATTTTTAACATTTTTTAAAAAATAAGCTACTAGGTGTTTTTTTTGTGTTTCTGATAAAAATGTTATGTTACATTTCCTTTTTTTTAGAAAAAAATAAAAATATTACATGGGGTTTTTACAAAGATTTTTTGAGTTTTTGGTTTTCGTTTTATCCTTCCCATATATATATATAAAGCATACAGAGTCACAATTAGTTCCCAGACAAATCTTCCTTCCATTGTAGGTGAATACAATGGCTCTCTCCATATCTTCACTTGCTTCCATCTATACTATGCTAATTGTTCTTGTGTTCCTGTCTCCCATGGCTAAATCAGACATTCACCCTCTCTCCTTTCTCTGGTAATTATTTAATCAACCCTTTTGTAGTACATATATCTGATTTAACCATACTAATTAATATGTGTCACACATACATGTGTCCATGTTGTTGAACAGATAATATTTGTGATGAAGTCAACTGTGGAAGAGGAAACTGCTCAGCTGATGCTACTAAACCATTTTGTTTTGCCTGCAAGTGTGATCCCGGATGGCGCCAAACTCGCTCAGACAACTCTGATGATAATGATTTTCATGAATTCCTTCCATGTGTCATCCCTAACTGTAAGATTGATCATATGAAGTGTTAACTACAATTAGCTAGCCATTTTGACCTTATAACTGACCTTAATCTGTTTTCTTAGGTACCCTCGACTACTCGTGCATGCCAGCTCCTCCCCCGAGTCCTCCGATCCCTAATAATATTTCCCTCTTTGATCGTAATTCGTTTACTCATTAACTTTCTTGAATTTCAGCACAATATACCACTCTTTTAGGGTTAAATTTTAGCCAACGGCTAAAGTTTAGCCCTTTGAAGATCCGCCGGCTAAATTTATCCGGCGCTTTACACATGTATTGTTGTTTTGTGGACCTTTTAGTACTTTTTTAAGGTTTTTTTGTTCCCGCTAAATTCAAGCAGCCGACTGTAACATTCGTCGAAAAAACGGGTTTTAAAACCCGCTTCGTTTATCAATCAAATATTCAGTTATAAGTTTCGTTGCGTATTTATGGTTCATAATAATTTCAAACAATACATAACTAATAAACATTTTTAAAATTTTAAACCATAATTAATAAATAATAAAAATAAGTAAATAAAAAAATAAAAAGGGCAGCCGGGTTTCGAACCCGGGTCACCCACAAAGACAAACACGCAACACACCACTCCGCCATGCACTGCTTTTGTGATAAACACTAAAACAAATAACATTTATAATAAAACCGAAAGTCAAACCAGTAATCAGCGCGCCCAGAACTAGCCATCATCGGAAAAACCGGCACTCCGCGATTTTGGCTATATTTCTTTCGACTGAAACGCACAAATTGATTTCGACGTCGGTTATAACCGTTGCCGGCAATCAGTTTCAGTCAAAAACCGACAGAAATCAGTGACCGCGAACTTGGACCTTAATTCAAACTCAAATCAGATGATCTTCCTTATAAATACCCACTCAATCATCTGGTAACCCTTTCGCTCAGAACCACACACTTTTTCGAAGCTTTAATTCTTCCAGAGCGCGTCGCCGAAGTTCCTCTGCACTCGCCGGAATATCGCCGGAATCACTGAACATAAAACCGCAGTTGTCTTCAGACGGTATAACTGTTTAAACCTCCCTGCTATCTCTTGATTTATACTTTAATTGTTCAAACCAATAATCGAAACTGTTAAAACAGTTCATACAGCCGGAAATCGCAAAATCAGAACCGACGAACTTGCCGGAAATCTGAAGAAAACTCTCCGTCTTGGTATATCATATTCCTTATTTTTCCTATTCCATTTCAATCAAGTATAAATTGTTGGTCGATTAAGCAAAACTGTCGGCTTCACTGTTCTGAGTTCTTCTATGAAGAAGATGAAGTTGAGTTGTATCTTAATGTAATAAAAATCATGTATTTAACCGGGTTAGACACACAGTCCAGCGGTGGACTGTGTGCAAATATAACACGCACGTCCCGGGTTCGAATCGCACATGTTACCGACTTTCAGAAATAAAACCAACATTTTTGAAACCTAATCAGATCAAGTCACAGTAAATACATAAGAAGAATATAATCCATTAGTTAAACAGATTAGACACACAGCCCAACTAGTTGGGCTGTGCGCACTCGAACCGAAGGACCCGAGTTCGACTCCGGGTCTCTGCAACCGGTTCGGCCATATAAATCATTTTTAATAAAAACCAAATAAGGTTAAAGTTAATTAGTATATATATATAATTAAAACAGAGAATATTTCGGGTTAGACACGTAGCTCAGTTGGTAGAGCTGCGTGCACGTATACGAGAGGTCCAGAGTTCGAACCTCACTCATCGCATAGAAAACACAGACGGTCAACGGTCAAAAAGTCAACTTTTTTTATTTCTTTTTATTTATTTATTTAATTAAAAAATCATTTAAAAATACTTAAAAATAAGATTCTTAAAGTTAGAAAATTTCCTTAAACTCACAAAAATAAATCTAACAAACCCATTAAGAGCACTAATTAAAAATATTAATCTCAAATAAAATTTATTTATTTACCGAATCATTTCGTTATTATTTTAGGTTAGTTTTTCCCTCGTCGGTTGAGTCATAATATTCGTGCGCATTCATCGTCATTAAGAAACGCATCCACTGTGAGTGAATCTCTACCAATTCCCCGTTTTAATCATGTTTTGGGGTGTATCATGTGTCGTATAATCCTTTTATTTTATTTAAACACTTGTGCATACATCATATCCGTGATCAAATGTGTATCAATTGTTGTGTGAATTATCTGTAGATTGGATTTATCATTTTCAGTGCACGCATTTCATTAGGCCCATCAGTTCCCCGTGGGAGACGGGTTGAGCATCAGGAGCCTCATTAGATCGGCTCTGTTTGATTGAGCCTTGATCTCACATACATCATCATTCATGTCATATACTCATCCAAAGTGGTTTGTGATTGTTTATTCTATATATGTTTGCTCACATGTGATTATTGCACAAATTTTCCTTATTAAATAAAACAAGAAATTAGTAACAATGTTTTATCAAGGTTCACTCGCCAACTTTTGTTGACCCAAAATATCCCCCGTTTTACACATGATACAGGTGATCCAGCTGAGACAGGAAACACTTAGGAAGGCCTAGAAGAATAAACAAGTTTATGCTTTGGAATAATTATGTAGATTCATTTTCTTGTAATTGTATGAATTTTGTTTTGGATATTTAAGTTGTAAATTGAATTTAATAAATATGAAACATCTTAGTAAACATCATGAGCTTTGGTGATAACCCAATTACGCCCCGACTTTTATTCCGCTGCGGGTCGGGGTGTGACACCGACTTAGCTTATGTGGCGTTTTCTGATTGATTGCTTTTGGATATGCTTATTCTTTTTGTGGGCTAAAAGTCATTGTCTATTTTGGCAAAAAAAAAAAGTGGGTATAAATGTGTATTTTCGTGATTTTCCCTTGTATTAATATTAGTACATGTTTATGGTTTGATTCAGCTTGTTACTGGATATACTGTGGAGAAGGCACATGCAACAAGAATAATACATATAAGCATACCTGTGACTGCAAACCTGGATACACCAATCTCATGAACATCTCCCACTTTCCATGCTTCAGCAGTTGTACGATCAAAACTGTCGATTCTTGACCATTATATATAAGTTCTAACAATTTGATTTTTGAATAAAAGTTCAAATCTTGAAACAGGTGCTATTGGAAACGATTGCAGCAGGCTTGGAGTACGGTTGCTAGGCGCGTCATCCCCAAATGGTTTTCCATCTGGTGATAGAAATCAAGGTGAGACAGCAGGCTCAGGAACCAGTCAATGTTTGCCTAATTCTTCAACCATAAGAAGAGTTCATGTGAACTGTTAACTATGTGTTATATAGAAGTCAATCAATATTTGTTGACTTTGGCTTTTGGTTTTGCAGGTATCAGTTTCTTCCTGGAGGCTTTCATTGGATTGGAATGCTAGTGATGTCTATAGCCATGGCTCTGTGGAACTAGGAAACATATTTAGATTGGTGATTGTTTTGTTTAAGAGGCCTTTTTTATGTTTTTGCTTTATATATTTACATGTATCTATCTATCTATCTATTATTGTTTGTATATAAAAAATAAAATCTTTTCCATGTAGAAATATTGGTAATGTTTCTTCTTTTTTTCCTTTTTAACCATGAATCCATTACCGGTAAACTCACACTACTAACCAACGCGATCAAGTAAATTTCAACTTGCGTTTGGTAGGTGGCCTTCAAGAGGTTATGGTAGGAAACCAGTTGAAACAAGTTTAGAGCATGAGACCTCCCCTAAACATGAATTAACAACTTACCACTCTACCACCCATTAAAATTTCTTTAGTAAATGTTTCTGTAAGATCAATATGTGATCTTATCTACCCTGCCTCCACAGGAAGAATACATAGATACATATATATATATATATATATATATATATATATATATATATATATATATAGAGAGAGAGAGAGAGAGAGAGAGAGGTTGGTTCATGTAGGAAGTTGATTTTTTGTGCCAAGCATACAAAATGGGGGAATAATTACGCAATATATGTGTCATATCACTTACGGTTATGAATATAAAAACGCAACCTATCTGCAACCTTATATACATAGTTAGGCTATTTTTAAATACTATGCAACAAATGAGTAGAGCCTCTTGCGAGCTACTTGAGTATGACATGTAATATCGAACTGATTCGAGCTTAAACAAGCTCAAACTTGAGATTGAGCCAACATAAAGAAAAACATAAAAACTAAGTGATTGGGGTTGAATCTGGATTCTTGATGAGAGAAGGCTAGTTAAGTGGTTGGTTTGGACCGTTAACATCTTCAACAGGATTGGCGTTGATGTTATAAACTCTTCCTCTTGCTGGCGGTGGAGCTGGGTTTGCTTGGTTTGCTTGGTTAATTGGGTTTGCTTGAGCTTGGGCGTTTATGATGTTAACCAAACGAGGGCACGTGTTTCTAAAATGGGTAGTGTCGCCACAATTGAAACAAGCTCGAACATATGGGTACATGGGGTATTGAGGTTGTTGATATGTTTGGATCATGGGTTGAGTAGGGGTTGAGGTTTGGTTTTGAGGGGTGCGGCACACTTTGCTCAAATGACCGTAGCGTCCACAATTCGCACATAGTCGACAGGGTAAAGTAGATGGATGGTGATAGAAACAGGTGTTGCATTGAGGGTGAGGTCCAATGTAAGGTTTCTTATTTGGGTAAATTGTGTTGGGTGCTACTTGGGCGTTTGGGATAGTTTGAGGAGGTACAACTTGTGAAGCTGGTTGGTTGCGTTGGGTGACGGCGAAGATTTGCCCATCACGTTTTCTCTTAGAAGTAGATGGTGTAAAGGATTCGGTTCGGGTGGGGTTTGAGGTTTCGGTTGATGCTTTATCCTTCTTCTTCTCCTCTTTGAAATCTTTGTTTCGGATTCGGTTCTCAGTGAGCGCGGTTGCTAGCTCCATTGCTGCTTCCAAAGTTGCAGGCGATGTACTTATTACAGAGTCTTGAATCTTTGATGGAAGACCACGAATGTAGTGCTCGATCAAACGGTAGAGGGGAGTAAACAAATTGGGGACCATTTGATTTAACTCAAGGAATCTCTTGTTGTATGTGGTGTGGTCGCCTTCCTTTTGTTTTAAAGCATGAAACTCATCCTCCAATTTCTTGATTTCACTTCTTGGGCAAAACCGTCTTGTCATGATTCCCTTCAACTCTTCCCAAGTCAAGGTCATAGTTTCTTCAACACCACGTTTGGTCTTCTCTGTATTCCACCATGTGAGTGCCGTTCCAAGTAAACGACCGGTAGCATAACGCACCTTGCGATCATCGGGGCAATCGCAATTTAGAAAAGTGTTCTCCATTTCTTCGAACCAATGGAGGAGAGCGGTGACACCTTCAGTACCTACGTATTTTGGAGGATCGCAGGATTTGAAATGTTTGTAGGTGCATTTAGTGACTGAAAGGTTGACAGTGTTTTGATCCTCTTGTTGGGTTGGGTTAACGGAATTAGCGGTAAGGGCTTGTTGAACTTGAACTACGATGTTTGGTATTACGGTCGCCATTTGCTGAGCGATTTGGGTAGCCATGCGTTCACGGGCTTTTCCTGCTCTCATTTTCCTACGAGCGAGGCTAGAAGACATCTACAAGGAATACATGTCAAGAGTATGAGTTGGATGCCTTTGGGATCGTGGGTCGAGTTTGGGAATGAACGTTCATAAAATAAATATAAAAAAATAAATCTACTACATCCATAGGATGTCTTGGGTTTTGCTCGTAATTGGGCCTTGCATGCCGCCATACTTCACCTTCGTAATCATGTGGGCCCCCATGATTACCGGGTTTTTCATATGGTTCGCATGTGTTAGCCTGGTTACGTACACTAAAACCCGGAGAAAATCGAGAAATATGTAACGTATGATATTCGGAATGTGCCCAGGCATGGACACGGTGACATCTCAAAGTGAGGTTAGTTCGAACGACGTTTGGTGTGGCATGCTTTGGCCTAATAGGTCCGTCGTACTCTCATCGTTAGTCCCCAGGTAGGCAAACTGGTCCGTTATTTTGGATTTATACGAATGCCAACCTAGACAGGACGTCCCGACTACCGGTACTTGTACCCTTCCGGTTACTACATGCCCTTCGCAGAACTTACTTTGATGGGATTTGAAAATTGCAACAAAATCCTTGAATAATGAGAGTATGAAAATGAATTGAATATATGAACATTGATATATGTATAACGAATATGTATATAAGCATGTATGTTTGACTGAAATATGAAACAAATAAATATCACAAGTTTGTATGTAACCACCTAATCAATTAAAATTTAGGCAGACTATAGTATAGGCTCTAAGGGTCTAATAACCTATCCTATATCCCTATAGTCATGGCTCTGATACCAATCTGTCACACCCCGACCCGCAGCGGAAAAGGTGATCGGGGCATAATTGGGTTATCATCAAAGCTCATGACATTTATTATATGTTTCATATTCATTAATACAATTTAATGGAAATTTACAATAAATGATACAACGTGTTCTAACTATCAATCTAAGCTTCTTGGTTATCTTCTAAGGCATATCCTATGTTTTCCTTGCTTCAACCTGTTCACCTGTATCATGTGTAAAAAGGTTTTTGGATCAACATAATGTTGGCGAGTGAATCCTATGGAAAACATTTGAACAAGTTTATCCAATTGATTATAAATAAGGTGCATACCACATATGAGTAAATGTAGATGTAAATTTATTCACACAACACATAATATCGAATATTGAACACACAACACCAAATAATTGTTTTGAGGCACGCGTTGTTCGACTCGTCTCCCACGAGGAACTGATGGGCCTAATGAATGAGTTTTGAGGCACGCGTTGTTCTTACGAACTGATGGGCCTAATGTATGAGTTTTGAGGCACGCGTTGTTCTCGTCTCCCACGAGGAACTGATGGGCCTAATGAATGAGTTTTGAGGCACGCGTTGTTCTTACGAACTGATGGGCCTAATGTATGAGTTTTAAGGCACGCGTTGTTCTCGTCTCCCACGAGGAACTGATGGGCCTAAATAATTTGTATACAACTTTGACAATATGAATACATCACAACCAATAATAGTTACATTCTAGTTTAGTTCATATAATGGTATAGCACAAATTTGCATAAGAGAATTAGTTTAAACGACACATGATACACCCCAAAACATGAATAAAAAGGGGAGTTTGTAAGAATTCACTCACATTGGGTGCGTTCGGTTGATGAGGTTGAATGTACGCGAAATGGTGTTAACCACGAGTGAAATTATCCTAGATAAATCGCATTATGGTTTGGTAAGTAAACGGGTTTTATCAATCTATTTTAGTAGGATTGTTGGGTGTATTTTTGTGAGTTTGAGGCTATTTTCTAACCTTAAAAAAATGTTATTTTTAAGTATTTTTAATTGATTTTTAAATAAAATAATTAAATAAAAAATAATAAAAAAATATTTTATTTTTGCTACAGTAGACTTTTGACCGTTGACTTTGACTAACGTTGACCGGTTCGAAGGCATATTATTGTGCGCTGGGTGAGGCTCGAACCCGAGACCTCCCGTACGCGTGCACGCAGCTCTACCAACTGAGCTACGTGTCTAACCCGTCATATATCCGATTTTAATTGCCTATATACATTAATTAGATTTAAACAGAAATTACTTTATTTTAAAAATGAATTAAATCACAAAACCGGTGCGCTCCACAGGTCTCGAACCCGGGACCTGTGGGTTAGCGGACACACACTCCACCGCTGGACTGTGTGTTTCACTTGGTTATAAACTCGGTTATCATTATACTTAACATATACCCAAAACAATCCGGTTCAGTTTTGCGGAAAAAGGGATTTTTATTAAGGCAGCGTGTGAGGGACAATACTCGAACTCGTGACCATAGCGTTAAAAGTGCACACAGTCCACCGCTGGACTGTGTGTCTAACCCGGTAATTATCTTGATTTTAATTATACATAACCATTACTGAAACGTCGTCTTCTTCACTGGTTTAACCGGAAGTGGCGACTGACTGGTTCAAAATGTTGATTCAAGTTCCTTTAGCGTTTTATGATCAATTACAGTCGAGATAAGAGTAAAAAGAAAGGAATTTAGGCGTGAGAAGTACCGGCTGGTTTTACTCTGTTTTCCGGCAGAACTCCGGCGACAGCAATCTTTTTCCGGCGACAGTATCTTGCAGCAGAGAGTCCTCCGAAAGCTTACAAAGGGTGTGGGTGACTTCGGTAAAGGTTTAGGGGGTTCAGTAAAGCTCAGAGATTACTGATACGGTTTTCCGGCGAAGTATAAGATATTTCCGGCGAGTGAGTTTTCGCCGAGAAAAGGTGCGATTTGAGTGTGAAAGGTTTCTGGCGAGTTGTGGGTGTATTTATAGGGTAGTATTGAGATGAATGGGGGTCTGAATTCGGTCTTAGTTCGAAGTCAACCGTTCTCCGGCGGTTATGGCTGATGTCGCGGTTCAGACGTCGGTTATAACCGTTGTAGGAGTTAATTCTACGGTTATCTTGAGCGGAAACTTAATTAAACGGCGAAGTCGTCGGGATTTCCGACGACTGCTAGTTTGGGCGCAATTTATTGAAATTGATTTCCGAACTTTAATATTTGAATTAAATGTTTCCTGTATTTATCAGAAAATCAAAGCGGCGGAGCGGTTATTCGGCTGAGTGATAAGTGTTTGGTTTGAACCGGTACAGACCCGAGTTCGAAACCCGGCATGATCAAAACATTTTTATTTTGTTATTTTTATCAGTTTTTCAAAAACTAAATATATATCCCCGCATAATAATTGATTACGGATCGTTTAAAATTATTTTGGGCATTTAATTCGCAACGAAAAATTTGACTGACTGTTCGGTTGATTAACGGAGCGGGTTTGGTAAATCCGTTTTTGACGGATGTTACACGCTTGGCCACGCAAATTGCTAAACAAATGGCCGCAGTGCTTCCTGACATCGTGATTCAAGTTCAACAAGCTCTCACCGCAAATCCCATCAACCCTCCCAATTAAGAAGACCAGAGCGTCGCCAACCATCCTTCCAAAAAGTGCTCCTACAAACACTTCAACTCTTGCGATCCCCCAAAGTATGAAGGGACCGAAGGTGTTATCGCCCTCCTTCACTGGTTTGAAGAAATGGAGAACACTTTCCTCAATTGCGATTGTCCCGAGGACCGTAAGGTACGTTATGCAACTGGAAGACTGTTTGGGGTAGCCCTTACCTAGTGGAACACGGAAAAGGGTAAGCGAGGAGTTGAAGATGCCATGGCCTTAACATGGGAAGAGTTAAGGGAACTCATGACAAGACGCTTCTGTCCAAGAAGCGAAATCAAAAAGCTGGAAGACGAATTCCACTCACTGAAACAAAAGGAAGGAGATCACACTTCCTATAATAAGAGATTTCTCGAGCTAAACCAGATGATCCCTAATTTGTTCACCCCTGTGTACCGCTTGGTTGAACATTACATTCGAGGTCTTCCCTCAAAAATTCAAGACTCGGTCTTAAGCACTTCGCCTGCAACAGTTGAAGTCGCAATGGAGTTAGCTACAGAACTCACTGAAAATCGCATTCGAAACTGCAAATTCAAAGATGAAAAGAAGAAAGCACCCATAGAGACCTCAACTACAAACCACCCAGTCTCATCCTCAAGGTTTGCTGGTAAGAGGAAACGTAATGGCAAGAATTTTGCTGTCACCCAAACCAACCCTCCTATCATTGCTGCACCAATCACCTAAATTGCTCCTTCAGCGGTACCATTCAAAAAGCCATACACTGGCCCTCACCCAAAATGCAACCGCTGTCAATACCATCACCCTCCCGAAAACCCCTGCCAACATTGCACAAGCTGTGGCCGTGCGGGTCACACCATCCAAACTTGTCGTACTCTTCAACGAATGAACCGCAATCAACCACCAACCCAAACCCACCATCAGATAGTGGGTCAAGCCCAACAATCCTTACTTCTACCACCTGCACCACACGCAGCCCAAACTTACTACCAACCCAACTACCCCATGATGCAACCCATGCGAGCTTGTTACAACTGTGGGGACCCAAACCACTTCAGGAACACTTGTCCACGCTTGGTGAACATCATCCATGCCCAAGCTCAAGCAAACCCGGTAAACCAAGCCAACCAAGCTCCTCCACCTGCCAGAGGAAGAGCTTTTAACATCAATGCCAACCAAGCTAGGGCTGACAACAACGTGGTCAACGGTATGTTTCCTATCAATGGTAGTTATGCATCCATATTATTCGATACTGGTGCGGATAAGAGCTTTGTGTCCTTAGAATTTGAACCTAGCCTCAACCAAACTCGTGTTAATCTCATGGAATCTCTACGGTGGAAGTTGCTGACGGAAAACACGTTTCATTAAATTCTATTATACGCAATTGTACCCTCACTCTAAACGATCACGATTTTCCAGTTGACCTCATTCCTATGAAGTTGGGAAGTTTCGATGTTATAATCGGTATGGACTGGCTCAGCCAGCATCACGCTGAAGTAGTGTGCCGCGAAAAGTTCATTCGCATTCCTCTTGCAGACGGTCAGACCCTACGTATTTTTGAGAAAACCCCTTCGAAAGGACTCAAATTAAAGTCCTGCCTTCAAGCCCGAAGATATCTCCGCAAGAACTATGTCGCATTCCTAACTCACGTCGTCAAAAAGGGAAACAAGGAGAAGAAACTCGAAGATATCCCAGTTGTGAAAGAATTCCCACAAGTCTTTCCCGACGACATTTCAAGACTCCCTCCTGTGAGAGAAGTCGAATTCCACATCGATCTTGTACCTGGCGCTACACCAGCCGCAAAATCTCCTTATAGGTTAGCCCCATCCGAAATGCAAGAGCTGACTGACAAAGGATTCATACGTCCTAGCTCCTCGCCTTGGGGTGCACCTGTTCTCTTTATGAAGAAGAAAGATGGAACGTTTCGCATGTGCATTGATTATAGAGAACTCAACAAGTTAACGGTTAAAAATCGCTATCCACTACCTCGCATCGATGACCTCCTAGACCAACTTCAAGGCGCCACCTGCTTTTCAAAAATCGACCTTCGTTCTGGTTATCATTAGCTCAGAGTGCACGAAGAAGATATCCCAAAAACCGCTTTCCGGACTCGTTATGGTCATTACGAGTTCATGGTCATGCCATTCGGTTTAACCAACGCCCCCGCTGTCTTCATGGATCTAATGAATAGGGTATGCAAACCCTACCTCGACCGTTTCGTCATAGTCTTCATCGACGACATCCTTATCTACTCCAAGTCTAAGTCCGATCATGAGCGACACCTTCGACTCGTCCTTACACTCTTAAGGACTGAAAAGCTCCACGCTAAGTTCTCAAAATGTGAATTCTGGTTAGGAGAAGTACAATTCCTTGGACATGTCGTCAACGACAAGGGAATTCATGTTGATCCTTCAAAAATCAAGGCAGTGCAGGACTGGCAAGCGCCACGTACCCCTACCGAAGTTAGGTCATTTCTCGGTTTGGCTGGTTACTATCGACGCTTCATTGCCAATTTTTCCCGTATTGCTGTACCACTCACGGCTTTGACTCATAAAGGAAAACCCTTCATATGGGGACCTAAACAAGAGGAAGCCTTCCAAACTCTAAAGCAAAAACTTTGTGACGCACCTATCCTCACACTCCCTGAGGGTTGCGATGACTTTGTAGTATATTGCGACGCATCAGGGCAAGGGCTAGGCTGTGTATCAATGCAAAGAGGAAAAGTGATAGCCTATGCTTCTAGGCAACTCAAAGTTCATGAGAAGAATTACACCACCCACGACCTGGAACTTGGAGCCGTTGTGTTCGCTCTCAAGATATGGAGACATTACCTCTACGGTACCAAGTGTGAAATATACACTGACCACAAAAGTCTCCAACATATCTTCAACCAAAAGGAGTTGAATATGAGGCAACGAAGATGGGTCGAACTTCTCAATGACTACGACTGTGAAATTCGGTATCATCCTGGCAAGGCAAACGTAGTGGCTGATGCGCTCAGTCGAAAGGTTATGCGAACTCCATTCGTCTTCTATGTTCGCAAATCATAACCGACATCAAAGATCGAATCCGAGCAGCTCAACATGTTTCTGTTACAGAAAATGACGTACGTGATGAGCTGTCGTGTGGAGCTGAACTAAAAATCGAAACCAAATCCGACGGTATTCTATACTATTTAAATCGCATATGGATTCCTGATCGCGATAACCTTCGTGATTTCCTCATGAATGAGGCACACAAAACACGATACTCTGTACACCCAGGAGCCGACAAGATGTATCAAGACCTACGATACACCTACTGGTGGCCTGGCATGAAAAAGGATATCGCTGTTTTTGTTTCCAAGTGCCTTACTTGTTCCAAAGTAAAAGCTGAACATCAAAGACCTTCAGGACTTCTAGTCCAACCCGAAATACCTGTATGGAAGTGGGAAAACATAACCATGGATTTCATTACCGGGTTACCTCGCACCTCCAGTGGGTATGAACCATATGGGTAATAATCGATCGTCTTACAAAGTCATCTCACTTCATCCCGATTCGCGAGGACTTCAAAAACGAGAAGTTAGCTCGTATCTACATCAGCGAGATCGTAAGTCGTCATGGTGTACCATTAAGCATCATTTCAGACCGTGATGGTCGTTTCACTTCACGAACATGGCAAGTCGTACAAACCGCTTTGGGTACACGATTAGACCTCAGTACCGCTTTTCATTCTCAAACTGATGGTCAATCTGAACGCACCATCCAAACCCTTGAAGACATGCTGCGAGCATGTGTCATAGACTTCAAAGGGAACTGGGACGCTCATCTACCATTAGTTGAATTTTCGTACAACAATAGCTATCATTCAAGTATCAGCATGGCTTCTTTCGAAGCTTTATATGGTCGTAAGTGCCGATCTCCAGTATGTTGGCACGAAATTGGGGAATCACAAATCACCGGTCCAGAATTAATTCAAGAAAAAACCGACAAGGTCATTCAAATTCGAAACAATCTTCTAGCGGCTCAAAGTCGTCAAAAGAGTTATGCAGACAAACGACGAAAGCCCTTGGAGTTTGACATTGGTGATCAAGTACTTTTAAAAGTATCACCGTGGAAGAGAGTGGTTCGTTTTGGCCAGAAGGGCAAGCTAGCACCACGCTATGTAGGACCTTTCAAGATACTCGAAAGAGTAGGTCCTGTAGCATACAAGCTTGACCTACCAGAAGAGCTCAACAGAATTCATCCCACATTTCATGTATCAAACTTGAAAAAGTGCCTCGCCGATGAAAACCTCCATATTCCTCTAGAAGACATTCAAGTCGACGAATCGATGCACTTCGTTGAAAGACCAGTAGAAATCATGGACTTCGGAGAGAAGCGTTTAAGGCGAAGTCGTATTCCAATTGTCAGGGTACGTTGGGAGTCAAAACGAGGACCCGAGTTTACTTGGGAACGTGAAGACTCAATGCGCAAAAAATACCCGCATCTTTTTCCAGTTACCACTACTACTTAAATTTCGGGACGAAATTTCTAAAAGAAGGGGATACTGTAACATTCGTCGAAAAAAACGGGTTTTAAAACCCGCTTCGTTTATCAATCAAATATTCAGTTATAAGTTTCGTTGCGTATTTATGGTTCATATTAATTTCAAACAATACATAACTAATAAACATTTTTAGAATTTTAAACCATAATTAATAAATAATAAAAATAAGTAAATAAAAAAATAAAAAGGGCAGCCGGGTTTCGAACCCGGGTCACCCACAAAGACAAACACGCAACACACCACTCCGCCATGCACTGCTTTTGTGATAAACACTAAAACAAATAACATTTATAATAAAACCGAAAGTCAAACCAGTAATCAGCGCGCCCAGAACTAGCCATCACCGGAAAAAACCGGCACTCCGCGATTTTGGCTATATTTCTTTCGACTGAAACGCACAAATTGATTTCGACGTCGGTTATAACCGTTGCCGGCAATCAGTTTCAGTCAAAAACCGACAGAAATCAGTGACCGCGAACTTGGACCTTAATTCAAACTCAAATCAGATGATCTTCCTTATAAATACCCACTCAATCATCTGGTAACCCTTTCGCTCAGAACCGCACACTTTTTCGAAGCTTTAATTCTTCCAAAGCGCTTCGCCGGAGTTCCTCTGCACTCGCCGGAATATCGCCGGAATCACTGAACATAAAACCGCAGTTGTCTTCAGACGGTATAACTGTTTAAACCTCCCTGCTATCTCTTGATTTATACTTTAATTGTTCAAACCAATAATCGAAACTGTTAAAACAGTTCATACAGCCGGAAATCGCAAAATCAGAACCGACGAACTTGCCGGAAATCTGAAGAAAACTCTCCGTCTTGGTATATCATATTCCTTATTTTTCCTATTCCATTTCAATCAAGTATAAATTGTTGGTCGATTAAGCAAAACTGCCGGCTTCACTGTTCTGAGTTCTTCTATGAAGAAGACGAAGTTGAGTTGTATCTTAATGTAATAAAAATCATGTATTTAACCGGGTTAGACACACAGTCCAGCGGTGGACTGTGTGCAAATATAACACGCACGTCCCGGGTTCGAATCGCACATGTTACCGACTTTCAGAAATAAAACCAACATTTTTGAAACCTAATCAGATCAAGTCACAGTAAATACATAAGAAGAATATAATCCATTAGTTAAACAGATTAGACACACAGCCCAACTAGTTGGGCTGTGCGCACTCGAACCGAAGGACCCGAGTTCGACTCCGGGTCTCTGCAACCGGTTCGGCCATATAAATCATTTTTAATAAAAACCAAATAAGGTTAAAGTTAATTAGTATATATATATAATTAAAACAGAGAATATTTCGGGTTAGACACGTAGCTCAGTTGGTAGAGCTGCGTGCACGTATACGAGAGGTCCAGAGTTCGAACCTCACTCATCGCATAGAAAACACAGACGGTCAACGGTCAAAAAGTCAACTTTTTTTATTTCTTTTTATTTATTTATTTAATTAAAAATCATTTAAAATACTTAAAAATAAGATTCTTAAAGTTAGAAAATTTCCTTAAACTCACAAAAATAAATCTAACAAACCCATTAAGAGCACTAATTAAAAATATTAATCTCAAATAAAATTTATTTATTTACCGAATCATTTCGTTATTATTTTAGGTTAGTTTTTCCCTCGTCGGTTGAGTCATAATATTCGTGCGCATTCATCGTCATTAAGAAACGCATCCACTGTGAGTGAATCTCTACCAATTCCCCGTTTTAATCATGTTTTGGGGTGTATCATGTGTCGTATAATCCTTTTATTTTATTTAAACACTTGTGCATACATCATATCCGTGATCAAATGTGTATCAATTGTTGTGTGAATTATCTGTAGATTGGATTTATCATTTTCAGTGTACGCATTTCATTAGGCCCATCAGTTCCCCGTGGGAGACGGGTTGAGCATCAGGAGCCTCATTAGATCGGCTCCGTTTGATTGAGCCTTGATCTCACATACATCATCATTCATGTCATATACTCATCCAAAGTGGTTTGTGATTGTTTATTCTATATATGTTTGCTCACATGTGATTATTGCACAAATTTTCCTTATTAAATAAAACAAGAAATTAGTAACAATGTTTTATCAAGGTTCACTCGCCAACTTTTGTTGACCCAAAATATCCCCCGTTTTACACATGATACAGGTGATCCAGCTGAGACAGGAAACACTTAGGAAGGCCTAGAAGAATAAACAAGTTTATGCTTTGGAATAATTATGTAGATTCATTTTCTTGTAATTGTATGAATTTTGTTTTGGATATTTAAGTTGTAAATTGAATTTAATAAATATGAAACATCTTAGTAAACATCATGAGCTTTGGTGATAACCCAATTACGCCCCGACTTTTATTCCGCTGCGGGTCGGGGTGTGACACCGACTTAGCTTATGTGGCGTTTTCTGATTGATTGCTTTTGGATATGCTTATTCTTTTTGTGGGCTAAAAGTCATTGTCTATTTTGGCAAAAAAAAAAAGTGGGTATAAATGTGTATTTTCGTGATTTTCCCTTGTATTAATATTAGTACATGTTTATGGTTTGATTCAGCTTGTTACTGGATATACTGTGGAGAAGGCACATGCAACAAGAATAATACATATAAGCATACCTGTGACTGCAAACCTGGATACACCAATCTCATGAACATCTCCCACTTTCCATGCTTCAGCAGTTGTACGATCAAAACTGTCGATTCTTGACCATTATATATAAGTTCTAACAATTTGATTTTTGAATAAAAGTTCAAATCTTGAAACAGGTGCTATTGGAAACGATTGCAGCAGGCTTGGAGTACGGTTGCTAGGCGCGTCATCCCCAAATGGTTTTCCATCTGGTGATAGAAATCAAGGTGAGACAGCAGGCTCAGGAACCAGTCAATGTTTGCCTAATTCTTCAACCATAAGAAGAGTTCATGTGAACTGTTAACTATGTGTTATATAGAAGTCAATCAATATTTGTTGACTTTGGCTTTTGGTTTTGCAGGTATCAGTTTCTTCCTGGAGGCTTTCATTGGATTGGAATGCTAGTGATGTCTATAGCCATGGCTCTGTGGAACTAGGAAACATATTTAGATTGGTGATTGTTTTGTTTAAGAGGCCTTTTTTATGTTTTTGCTTTATATATTTACATGTATCTATCTATCTATCTATTATTGTTTGTATATAAAAAATAAAATCTTTTCCATGTAGAAATATTGGTAATGTTTCTTCTTTTTTTCCTTTTTAACCATGAATCCATTACCGGTAAACTCACACTACTAACCAACGCGATCAAGTAAATTTCAACTTGCGTTTGGTAGGTGGCCTTCAAGAGGTTATGGTAGGAAACCAGTTGAAACAAGTTTAGAGCATGAGACCTCCCCTAAACATGAATTAACAACTTACCACTCTACCACCCATTAAAATTTCTTTAGTAAATGTTTCTGTAAGATCAATATGTGATCTTATCTACCCTGCCTCCACAGGAAGAATACATAGATACATATATATATATATATATATATATATATATATATATATATATATATATATATATAGAGAGAGAGAGAGAGAGAGGTTGGTTCATGTAGGAAGTTGATTTTTTGTGCCAAGCATACAAAATGGGGGAATAATTACGCAATATATGTGTCATATCACTTACGGTTATGAATATAAAAACGCAACCTATCTGCAACCTTATATACATAGTTAGGCTATTTTTAAATACTATGCAACAAATGAGTAGAGCCTCTTGCGAGCTACTTGAGTATGACATGTAATATCGAACTGATTCGAGCTTAAACAAGCTCAAACTTGAGATTGAGCCTAAATTGAAACTCAGTTTAATAAAGAAGCCATGCCTGAGTTTGACAAGGTTTGCGAGTCTATTATTAATATAAATAACAATAATTTTTATTTAATAAAACAAACATATATAATAACAAGTATTACTATATATTTATTATAAAAATAACTATATATTATGTTTTATGAAAACATTAATTAAAATCAGTATAAAATACATGTGTATAAAAATAAAATAATAAAACAACTATTAAACACTAAACAAGTTAAGCTAGAGCTAGAACTTTAGACATAGGGCTTGTAACCGAACTCAAACTCTATTACATGAGTTATTTGCATAAATGGCTCTTGTGGTTTTATTTGGAATGAAAAATTGTAAACTTAGTCTAAACATTTGTGAGTGAGTTGCACGTTTAGCTTAAGCTTCAATGTCGTCAATCTTTAACAAAAAATTACCCCATGTGCCATCCGCATGAGACTAATTCAATCTTTGCAAATTGCTAACCCTAATAAAATACTCATTTTCCCTACAAATGTTGTTTGAAGACATCAACGATTTGCCACTCCACATCCTTATCGTACGGTTCGTTAGAAATATTGATGTTGCACCTCAATTACACGAGTTTCTAACCTAACATAATATACCAAATTAATATATAAGACATTGATTAAGTCATATAGTATTAAACTTTAGGCAATGAATAAGTCAAATGAGAATACAATATGACATGTAAACATATGACTTTTATGGACTATGCTTCTATTAATTTTTTTTGTTGGTTAATAAAATATGAATTTATGTAATTAAATTTTGCCTTTTATGTGTATATATATATGTATCCGAAACTCGAGTGACACCGATCCAATTGGCTCCACCAACTTCTTCTAAGTTTTTGCAATTTTTCTATCACCAATGGAAATATATTGTTAAAGTATTAATTAGTTAGGTGGTAGTTGAGTTAAGGAAATATAAAAAACATACAAGTCCCTACTAGTTCTCAAACATATCCCCCTTCCATTGTAGGTGAATACAATGGCTCTCTCCATATCTTCACTTGCTCCCATCTCAACCATGCTGATTGTTCTTGTGTTCCTGACTTCCATGGCTAAATCAGACCTTCATGCAACATTCACCCTCTCTCCTTTCTCTGGTAATTATTTAATCAACCCTTTTGTAGTACATATATCTGCTTTAACCATACTAATTAATATGTGTCACACATATATGTGTCCATGGGATTGAACAGATAATATTTGTGATGAAGTCAACTGTGGAAGAGGAAACTGCTCAGCTGATGTTACTAAACCATTTGGTTTTGCCTGCAAGTGTGATCCCGGATGGCGCCAAACTCGCTCAGACAACTCTGATGATGATGATCATGATGATAATGATTTTCATGAATTCCTTCCATGTGTCATCCCTAACTGTAAGATTGATCATATGAAGTGTTAACTACAATTAACTAGCCATTTTGACTTTAGAATTGACCCTAATCGATCTGTGGTTTTATTAGGTACACTTGACTATTCGTGCATGCCAGCTCCTCCCCCGAGTCCTCCGATCCCTAACAATATTTCCCTCTTTGATCGTAATTCGTTTACTCGTTACTTTTCTTGAATTTCAGCAAAATTTCTGATTTTTAGGGTATTTTTATTGATGTTTATACATTTTTATGGCTTATTTCAGCTTGTTACTGGACATATTGTGGAGAAGGTACATGCAACAAGAATAATACATATAAGCATACATGTGACTGCAAACCTGGATACACCAATCTCATGAACATCTCTCACTTTCCATGCTTCAGCAGTTGTATGATCAACCGTCGATTCTTGACCATTATATATAAATCCTAACTTATTAGATCTTTGAATAAAAGTTTGAACCTTGAAACAGGTGCTATTGGAAGTGATTGCAGCAGGCTTGGAGTACGGTTGCTAGACGCGTCATCGCCAAATGGTTCTCCATCTGGTGATAGCAATGAAGGTGAGAGAGCAGGATCAGGAACCAGTCAATGTTTGGCTGGTTCTTCAACCTTCAGAATATCTCATGTGAATTGGGAACTATATATTAATTTCAAATAAAAAGTCAACCCTTTTTGTTGACTTTGACTTTTGGTTTTGCAGGTATCAGATTTCATCCTGGAGTCTTTCATTGGATTGGAATGATAGTGATGTCTATAGCCATGGCTCTGTGGAACTAGGAAACATATTTGGGTGGCTGATTGTTTTGTTACAGAGGTCTTGTTGATATTTTGCTTTATGTTATACATGTATCTATATATTATTGTTTGTGTATAGAAATAAAATCCTTTCCATGTAGAAATCATGGTATTTTTATCTATTTTTAAGCATGGGAACCTTTTACCGGTAAACTTATTGGGACATTGTCAACAGTGGTGGATCTAGAAAATCCACATAGGGTAACGTTTCAATGAAAAGGGGTAACGAAATCGAAAAAACGTTAAATTTTTCCAAAATTTACACTACCGTCGAAGCGTCAAGGGGGCAACATAGGTTACCCCTTCTATCACTCTAGGTCCGCCCCTGATTGTCAATACCCTAAGAACCAATAAAATCAAGTAAATAGTAGCTTGCGTTAGGCAGGTAACCTACAAGAAGTTATGGTAGGAAACCAGATGAAGCAAGATTCGAACATGAGACCTCTTAAGAGAATCAGACGCTTACCACTGTACCACCCTTGATATATTTTTAGTAAATGTTTCTTTAAGATTAATAAATGATCAACCCTGACTCTACAAGAAGAATATAACCTAAAACGTGTATGTATGTGTGTGTATACATACATCTCATATATATAGGCTGGTTATAGTAAGTATAATTTTTTTTTGTGCGAATTGCGAAGCTTATGAGGTGGGGTAATAAATACGCAATAGATGTATAGCATCACTAACATGTATACACAATAAAAAAATGCAACCTACGCACAACCTTACATACATAATCACACAAGTTTTACTTACAATACAACAAACATTTAAAGAAAAGTTGTTTTTCCTTAGGTGGCCAAGAGTTTTCCTTCGTAGTGGTACATGCGTGTGTAAATAAGCCGAGCCACTCATGGGCTATACGAGATTGAACTGTTAAAATACCGAACCAAACCACGCTTAAACAAGCTTGAACCCGAGGTCGAGTCCAGATTGAAACTCAATTTAACAAACGAGTTGGAACCGAATTTAATATACTTTGCTTGTTTAGGCTCAGAAGCCTAATTTTTTTTATACAAATACAAGAACTTCTATTTAATATAATATAACAAATGTATATAATAACAATAACAAACATTTATATAGTTACAATAAGAAGTTTAGATGTATAGTAACTTCACATGTCATTTTTTTCTCTTTCTTTTTTTTCTCTTATTTCTTTTTGGCTTTTAGTGTTTTTTTGTTTCTTTTACCTTCACACTTTAATATTTCGTAATATTGTATTTACAACCTTTCAAGTTTATAAAGGCTTTGTAATCAATTTTTATGTGCTTAGTTTTATGTACGTATCAATATAAATTCAGTTGATTTACGTTTCAATATAATATTTTTTTGTTTATATAGTAACAATAAGAAATTTAGATGTATAGTAACTTCACATGTCTTTTTTTTCTCTTTCTTTGTTTTCTTTTATTTCTTTTTTGGCTTTAGTGTTTTTTTTTTTGTTTTTTTACCTTAACACTTTAATATTTCGTATTGTATTTACAACCTTTCAAGTTTATAAAGGCTTTGTAATCAATTTTTATGTACGTATCAATTATGCAGGCTCAATTATCATAGGTTTTTGTGCTTTTTTATGTACGTTTTTAGTTGGTTTACATTTTTGACATAAATTTTGTTTTAAAACAAGTCGGGTCAAGTGTAATACGTTTTCACTAGATGGTAAAAGTTCGAGTTACTTTACGTTTTGATGTTGTCAAAACATGGTGTACCATTCTTTAACCAAAAATAGTTAATCTTCTTACGTACTTATTTTTATGTATGTGTCGGTATTAGTTCAAGTTGGTTAACGTTTCAACGTAAATTTCTTTCGCAAATTCGAGTTGCTTTACATTTCAAACTGTAACATTTATGTAAAACGGGACCCAAAATCCCGCTACGTTTGAAATGCAAGTATTTATTCAATTGTTCGTTACGTGTTTATTAGTATTAACCAATTTATTTTTTTTATTACTCATGATTAATAATTAAATTACCTAATTAAAATAAAAATCAATAAAGGAACAATTATTAAATTTTTTAAATAATAAAATAAAGAAGTACCCGGGGTTCGAACCCGGATACTCCCCCAAATCACACGCACCAAAACACCACCGGTATACACACACCATATGTTTTTATATCCGAAACAAATAAACCTTATACCCAAACAAAATCCCTGAAACCTGCTAACTCAAATCACCACCCTCTGTAACCGCCAAATCAAAGTAATGTCGCAAAAATTACGTTTTGTTCCGGGTTGATCGAAGTCATAAAACGCAAAGCATAACGGAGTAACCGTTTTGATTATTCTGAAACTGCCTTCAATCATTCGGAGGTTAACAACCCATGATTTGGGATTTTTGAAACTGAAATCTTGTGTTTGACCACTCTCACTATAAATATCAGTAATCCACACCTTTATACCTCGCTCATTTTCCTTTGAAATTCTACTTTTAACTCGCTGATCAAACCTCTCGCCGCCGGAATCAGCTGCAACTCGCCGGAGTTGGTCACCAGAAAACCGGGGTTCTGTTTTCCAGTTGGTATGAATCCAAAAACTCTTCGATATTTCTTGTTTAATTCGTTTAGATTACATCAGTTAAACCAGAACAGTTAAAACTTATAACAGTCGAGTTCCGGGTTGAAATTCATGAAGAAGATGAGTTTCAGCAGGTGATTAAAATTAATAAGAATCGGGTTTTTAACCGGGTTAGACACACAGTCCACTGGACTGTGTGCAAACATAATATTCACATCCCGAGTTCAAGTCCTGGTCAGTCCGTGTTGTTGAAATAAAAATCGGTTTCTTTTTAATTCAAATATGCTAACACTCAGATAGTTGTTAAGTATATTAAAAATTATGTTTCAATCGGGTTAGACACCCAGCCCAGTTGGTTGGGCTGGGTGCAAAACAACATAGAGATCGCGGGTTCGAGTCAGATCCTTCACACTGGTTCGCTCATTTAAATCCTTTTTAAATTAAATAATTTCTGATATATTCTAACAAGTATATAAGAATAATTAAAAATTGATTCCTTATGGGTTAGACACGTAGCTCAGTTGGAAGAGCTGCGTGCACGTGAACGGGAGGTCACAAGTTCGAGTCTCACCACACGCGGTCAAACATGTCAACGAACCAGTCAGACCTGCTGTCAGGTCTGACAAGGTTTTTAAATTTTTTTTTTTATTTTATTTAATATTTTTGTATTTATTTTTTAGTTATAAATCAATTAAAAACACTTAAGAACAAGATTATTTAGGTTTAAAAATCTCAGTAAATACCATAAAAATAACCTAAAATCTAACAAAAAGTATTAAATCAAAATATTAATTTTTATCGAATTATTGCGTTATTATCTAGGTTAGTCTTCTTCGTCGGTTATATCCTTAATTCGTGCGCACTCTTCATCAAACAAGAAAAACGCACCCACTGTGAGTGAATTCTTACAAATTCCCCTTTTTATTCATGTTTTGGGGTGTATCATGTGTCATTTATACATTTCGTTTATTCAAACCCTTGTGCTATTACCATTATATGAACTATCGTGAGATGTAAATGTTGTTTGTTGTATTGCGAGTTTATATTTTTGTCAAGTTGCGTGCAAATCATTCATTAGGCCCATCAGTTTCTCGTTGGAGACGAGTTGAGCATCAGGTGCCTCATTAGATCGGCTCCGTTTGATTGAGCCTTGATCTCATTGTTCATCATTTGGTATGTGTGTGTGTGCATTAATTGATATTATGTGTTTTGTGGTTTAATTTAAATATACGTATACTCATATTTGGTTATGCACCTTTTTATTCAAATAACCAATATAACTAATTCTTTCAAATATTTAAATAAGATTCACTCGCCAACTTTCGTTGACCAAAAACCCTATTTTTACACATGATACAGGTGGACAGGTTGAAGCAAGGAACACATAGGAAATTGCCTTAGAAGAAAAATAAAGAAGTCATGAAAAATGTATTTGAACATGTTGTGCTTGTATGTTTATTGTAATTTCTTCTTTAAATAGAAATAATAAATATGAAACTTTATAGTAAATATCATGAGCTTTGATAAAAAAACCCAATCATGCCCCGACTACCATTTCCGCTGCGGTGCAGGGTGTGACACAAACACGCCGCAATTCGTGCTTACTTTTATGTACGTTTTTAGTTTGTCTACATTTTGACGTAACTTTTGTTCAAAACCGAACCAGGTCAAATATAATACATTTTCATTAGACGATACAAATTCGAGTTGCTTTACATTTCGAACACACCGCAATGCGCGGGGAAATTTACTAGTCACTATATATATTTATGATAAATATATAAAATTACTAAAATAATATATATATTCTGTTATATGAAAAAAAAAACTATAAATATATACATATAAACACAGGGTAAGGTTAGTGTAAAAATGACATTTTTTGTACAAAGTGTAAGAAATCTATGTAAGCATGATGATTTAAATCTTAAGTATGGTGTTTTATATTCTTTTGATATGGTATAATATAGAAAAACATCCAACACAATAATTTATAACACGATCATACGTATTCTAGTCATTTAATTTAAAACACATTGATTTAGTTTTTCGCATAGTGTTTTAGATTTCATACCTAAATACATTTAATTATGTTTTAACTTGTTATGTTTGGTGTTTTTCTATATAATACTATGCCAGAAGAATATAAAACATTATGCCTAATCAATAATCAATAATTAATAACTAATAAATGATTCAATTTAAAAAATATATAACATGTCACATTGCCTTGCTCACCACCAAATATTTTTTTGTGTTTTCAAGGGCATAGCCCCCACTACCTAGCACATGTGACGAGATTTGCTCCCTTGCTCTTGTCCATCACATTATGGATGAGCAAATGGTACCGGATACCGTTACCAAATCGGAATACTTTTGACTATTTTGGTACCTGTTTTTTGGGATCTTAATATTGATACCCGTTTCTTAGGATTGTTAGTACCGATTGATACCGAGCTCATACGTACGCCACACCTCGTAGTATTAGATGGAACTTGGATTAGTCGGTTTATGAAGTTAAATACATATACACGTGAACTTGCGGGCAAAAGAACGATGAGCACAAGTACAAAAGTTGCAGGTTTAATCTGTAAATCCAAAAATCTTAAGGGACTACTGATGCAACTCAATTTCAAAAACCCTAGAAACCTAAAACCCTGTTTATCTCTCACCTCCGCGCACACACACACACGCACCAATTGCTGCAGAAAATTACAGTGAAAACGAAGCTACAAGACAAACAAAAATGGTGTGAGAGTGATAAGGCAATGTTTGTGAGCCACTATGCCGATGTTTTTACGCCCCATCTTCTCTAATCCATCCCCCATTTTAACCCTCGTGTTGTCCTTATCGCTTCAGGGTTTAACCAAACCCCCACAATTCATCCTCTAGGGTTAGGGTTCAGCCACACCACTCCACTTCCAATGCCGTCCGCCGCCACCTCTGGTATCTCCACCGCTATAGCCTGTAGAAACCTTCTTAGCAGCAGTAACACATCCTCGAATTCCACTCGTGTAGGCTCTAATTTAACCTACACGTGTCGTAAATGTAGATGTTCCGTTGAGAGTGTTAATACTGTTCCTTCTAGGGCTTGGAGTTTGTTAAAGGAGAATGGAAGTGGTTCTCGTGTTGCTTGGTTTCGAACCTCTGTTGTTTTGGATAATTTGGATTCGGTTGGTTCTGAAGAGAATGGTGGGGATAGCGGTGGTGAGAAGAATGTGAGATTGAATAGGAGACATAGGAGTGATGGTGGTGGTGGTGGCAATGGTGTGCCGTTGCTCGCTGGAAACCCGGATTTGCTAACGATTCCGGGTGTCGGTCCGAGGAATCTGAGGAAGCTGGTTGAGAATGGGATAGGGGGAGTTGCTGAATTAAAGCAAATCTACAAGGATAAGGTAGTCTTAATTTGAGTTAAATTGTTTTGAATAATGATAATATGTATGTAGTTTTATTAAAAGATGTCTGCAGGGTGATGTGATGAATATTCTATGGATTGCTTTTAGGGGGTGTTTGATGGTGTATGTAAATTTGTATAAAGTGTATAGATAATAATTCTGGAAAACAAGGGTACTTAGGTAATTTTACAGCTGTCATGTGCTTCAAAATCATGTTACATATGTGGTCATTTACTTGTTTATCATCACATTTCTTCTCTGAGTGAGTATCTTTTCAAGATTATTAGTTCTCATTGTTAAAATTTTGTGGTTGTGGTGGCGTTTTTCGTTTTGAATTGTGGGTTAATGTTAGGGCTGCAAACTAACCAAATGAATACAAACAAGGTTTTGTTCGTGTTCGTTCATTAAGGAGATGAATGTATTCGTGTTCGTTTGTGTTTGTTGGTTAACTTTAGGTACCGAACGTGCATGATCACAAACTAATGTTCATGAATACAAATGAACACAAACAAGCGTTCATGAACCACAACACTGATACTTATTAAATATTTAATTTGGCAGGATTGTGAAGTATTTAAATTAAGTATAAAAAATGAAAAATGCTAATGAACTATCTAACACAAACGAACATGTTACCGAACGCTCACAAATGTAAATGAACGAACGCAACCTCTATTCATGTTCGTTCATTTAAATGAACGGAATTTTTTATTCGTGTTTGTTCATTTATTAAATAAACGAACTTCCCGCCGAACGGTTCATGAACTGTTCGTTAAAAGTTCGGTTTGTTTGCAGCCCTAGCTAATGTTTATATTTATGGTTTGTAGTTCTTTGGGAAGTCGAATCAGAAGATGGTGGAGTTTTTAAGAAGCTCTGTTGGGATTAAACACAGAAACCATGCTGAAAGTATAACCACATTCATCAAAGAGAGTGTGGACGAAGAGCTAAAAGATGATCGTGTGAACACCGTGCCACAAAAGAAACGGCTTACTTTCTGTGTAGAAGGGAATATAAGTGTGGGTAAGACGACATTCTTGCAGAGGATTGCTAATGAAACTCTCGAACTTCAGGATCTTGTTGAGATTGTTCCTGAACCGATTGACAAGTGGCAGGATATCGGGCCCGATCACTTTAACATATTAGATGCTTTTTATGCCGAGCCAGAAAGGTATGCCTACACGTTCCAAAACTACGTGTTTGTTACGAGAGTCATGCAGGAGAAGGAGTCGTCTAGCGGAATTAAACCCTCAGATTGATGGAGAGAAGCGTTTTCAGTGATCGGATGGTATGTAATATGTTTTACGCTTTTAAAATGATCGCTTTCGAGCTAGACCTCCATGTTTGACGTTTATTTTCTTTTCTATTTCTAAAGGTTTTTGTGAGAGCTGTTCATGAGGCTAACTGGATGAACGAGATGGAAATCAGCATCTACGACTCATGGTTTGACCCGGTCGTTTCTTCTCTTCCGGGCCTTATTCCAGATGCGTTCATATATCTTAGGGCTAGCCCGGATACTTGCCACAAACGAATGATGCTACGTAAAAGATCAGAGGAAGGTGGGGTCAGCCTAGAATATCTTCGTGATCTGCATGAAAAACATGAAAGTTGGCTTTTTCCATCTGAAAGCGGGAATCATGGGACGTTATCTTTTAGCAACCCTCCTGTTCATGATTGCGCTATACATCCTGATATAAAAGATCGGGTATTTTATTTGGAGGGCAATCGTATGCACCCAAGCATTCAAAAGGTAAAATTTACTTTTCCAATGCGACCTTTTTAATGGTTATTCTATAGTTTCTTATCGACTACATGCTACAAACAGGTACCTGCATTGATTCTTGACTGTGAGCCCACGATTGATTTTAGCAAGGATATCGAAGCGAAGCAACAGTACGATTTCTTTAGTATTACATGTTTACCATATTTGTTGCTGTGTTCTTTTTTGAAACCGTACTCTTGTTTGCGTGATCAGTTTGGAATTATATATTTTTATATTTGTACCAAGTTAGAGGTGCTAGCTACGGCCCATTTAGTTATGACGGGTTTGTTTTGGTTGGGTTTTATATCAAATGGTTGAATAACAATTCTAGGGGTGCAAGCGAGCCAAGCCCAATTTCGGCTCAATTCGAGCTTTGTTTCTAAAGCTCGGCTGGTAGGTAATTTTTCAAGCTCGAGCTTGGCTAGGGCTCAGCTCATTCATTATTACTAATTAAGCTATATTAGTTATAATTAGTATTTCATATATAGTTTAGTTTTTTTTTTCATAATTTTATAAATATAATTTTTTTCATAGTTATTTAATATGTTATTAAAAAAAGTTGCATAAAACAGTGGGCTCCTGAGTGGACTCATTTTTTTCGAGCCGAGCTCGAGTAGCTCGGCTCGTTTGCACCTCTAAAAAGGGAACGAGTCTAAATGGGTTGAAACAGACCTAAAGTCTATTTGCATCTGAAAACGACTATATGTTATTATGTTTGTAACTAAGTGATCTAATTTGGTATTAAAATGCCTTTTCTTTTGGATTAATAATTGGTTCATATGTGAAGGTATGGTCGACAAGTTGCAGAGTTTTTTGAGTATGTGAAGAAAGTAAAGGAAGTTCCTACCGAAGGCATTGAAGCGAGCAGCAGCAGCAGCAGGGGTAGTCAATCACATGTATTGCTGCCCAATGGAAAATTATGGGTCCCACCGAAGGGCGGAAATTTCCCCACGGCTCTCAAGTCACTGGATTTCATGTCTTTCATGCCTGGATCAGGCTCTGGGTAGTGCAGACACGTGTTTTGCTTGTACAAAGAATCTTGTTTGTAGGATGATTGTAGCTTTTTTTGGTCAAGTCTTTTAGTGAAGGGTTTGTTCGTTTTATGGGTTAGTGGGTCTGAATTGTGCCGGTGATGGGTCAAAAGGGCTTGATAAGCTTGTATCCTATATCCAATTTTGGTTAGGTGTAGGTTTTTGGTTCAACTACGCCTTTTAACGCTTATCATCATGGAAAAGTATGATAATTTAGTAATACGTATACCCATGTCTACCCATATACATTGTTTGGTACTCAACAGTCTTAAAAGCTGAGTTTATATAAAAGGAGAACATACAGAGGAACGACAGCCTGTTTTTTAATCTATAATTGCTTATTCATATACCCGTTTTCTCTTCAGCACTGTTGGTAATATGGAGATGGATCCAATGAGGAAAAGTACAGTTAACGTCTTCAGATCGTATAGATCTTTAATCGAGTTCAGATCTCCAAGAGCAAGCCCAGCCTGTAATAAAAAAAAGAGTTGAAAATATAAAATTAAAATCCTAAAGAAAACAATAGAAAGAGTGATGAAAAACTTACCCTCACAGTTATATAAGAGGCTGGAATGAGGCCAATAACAGTAGCCAAAAAGAACACATGGAATGGTATGTCCACAATTGGAGATGCCAAATTAATGAAAAGATTTGGTAGGGTTGGAGTTATCCTCAAAAAGAGCATATAATTCAGCAGTTTGTCACCGTGCTTTGCTATCTAAAAAAACACATCAAATGTGAGTAGATAAGACAAGAAAAGTGAAACGAATATTGTTAGATTTAAGTTTTAACAATACATACCTCTGCCTGAAACAATTTCAACTTTTCCGGCCACAGCCATAAAACAATGGGCCTTCCGATCAACTTTGACAGAAAAAAACAAGATGATGCACCGGCTGTGGCATTGAAGACAACCAAGAAGATACCTTTTACACCGAAAAGAGCTCCAGCGAGCAACGACATGAAAATGGTTCCAGGAATCATAAATGTTTGCATGAATATGTAAGTTGAGCAGTAACCAAGAACGAACTTTGTAGGGTAGATGCTTGCATACGTTCCGAGATCGTCTCTGACAAAAAAAATATCAGATTAAACAAAACAGAAACGTAAGTAGTGAGTTTCCTCCCACAATAATGTATCATGTATAGGGCTGCAAACGAACCAAATGTTTGGCAAACAATTCGTGAACCGTTCGGCGGGAAGTTCGTTTGTGTCCGTTTATAAAACAAACAAACACAAACAAGAAATTTCATTCCTTTAGTTAAATGAACGAACATGCACAAAGGCCACGTTCGTTAATTTATGTTCGTGAACGTTTGTTCGTTTGTGTTCAATAGTTCATTAGTGTTTTAAATTTTATATTTTATTTAAATAATTCAAAATTCCGACAAATGAGTGTCAATGTATTATATATTTTGTTCATGAACGCTTTGTGTTCATTTGTTTCCATTTCTGTTCATGAACAATAATTTCTGCTCATTTGTGTTCATCAACGTTCGTTTCCCTTGGTTGCCTAAAATTAACAAACAAACAAACACAAACAAAGTTCATTTCCTAAACAAACGAACACGAACATAGAATCGCGTTAAGTAAGTGTTCATGAACAATTCGTGAACACATATTTCTTAACAAACGAACACGATCAAGGTCATGTCCGTGTTCGTTCGATTCGTTTGCAGCTCTAGTTGTAAACCCTAACAAACATATAATTCTACAGTCTACACCATACCATACCATACAATACTACAACAATCAATACTCATCCACACATAAAAACTACAGATCATGCTTTTAGTAATCAAATTACACCAAAAGACTAACAATGCAGGATCAGATACCTACTTAAGCATTCTCAAATCCGATATCGACCGAGGCAACTTAAGCTTTCCGTACTCAGCTGCAGGCATAGTAAGATAAATGCAAAACAATCCAACAGTAAACACCAAAAACACACTCAAAGCCACCGTAAACTCCCATCCGGTAAGCGGATACCGCCCGTCCAGTTTAGCACCTACAGGCTTCTTACTGGTAGGTGAATCTTCAACAGCAGTCTCTTCATCCTTCATCAACCTTCCAGTATCCACCACCAAACTCCTCGGTGCCGCCATTGATAACAATTGATAACAAACAATTAGAGTTGTTGATAGGATGAAGCTAGGGTTTGCGGTGGTGAGATTTGGAGGTTAGATGTGGAATTAGAGATGATGAATGAAATTGGGAACCCTAGAATGAAGTGAATTGGATTGGATTTAGGGGTCAATGGTGGTGGGGATGTAAAAGTGATAGAAGAAGACGCGTTTGAAGGATTTGAATGACTGCAAAGTTGTAGTCAGTGAGATCACTGGCGGCTGCAAACCTGAATCAAAAATATGTCTGAATTATTAATTGCTAAACTTGGAGAGGTCCAAACCATTAAGAGTTAGTATAATGTTTAACTGTTCATATTCAAATGTCTTATCAATTCTGATTATAAGTTTTAATCATTCAGAATCTGGATAATATTTAACCAATTAGAGGCAAATGTCTGAACCATTTAGACATCTGCTCACGAAACAAACAGTCTGAACCATGAAAGGCTGAACTAGTAAGAGGTTTGAACCACTAATAGCCTCATTAAGAGCTAAACAAACAGCCCCTTAATGTGTATTTCATTCTTCTACGGTATTTCAACATCGGCTACTTTTAGGCTCGTCCTTGGGCCGAAGAGCTCCGCCCCCTCCGGGTTGGCGCCTCGCCAACGTTGGCCTCCTACCGCATGCGACGCTCCTCTTTCTTCTTTATACCACACACACATATATAGGATTAGGATCATGTGAGAAGTAGTAAGCTGATTGAGAAACTTGAGAAGCATTTAGAACCACACGTTTTCCGTAAGCAGAAAATGCAAATAAATGAAAAACCGCAATTTTTTTATCGGAGCCTTTTCTATTATGTTTTTTTAGATTTATACACATGTGTATATTGTTACTCTTTTAACTATACATACTAGTCATTAACCCCCCCCCCCCCCCCCCCCCCCCCCCCGTTGCGGGGAGGTGGTCTAAAACCATGCTACCAACATTGCCATTGCCGGAGAGGGGGCGTAAAAGAATGCTAAGTAGCAATCGAACAACGATCAACATAATATAAAAATATGAGTTCTACACCAAGTGACTCATGTAACGTGACACAAACGAAGTCGAATTTATACGACTCATATTAGAAAGTCGAGGGGATTAAAAAACTTGGCGGATCAAATGTGACCACTAAACACCGTACTAAGTAGCCACCAAACGACGATCATATCCGAGAAAATTAAAGCCTAAAACAAAAACTAATAAAAAAGACTAAACTCATTTTAACTTTTGTGGAAAGTTATAAAAATCTAAAGTTTTTTAATAAAAATGAAAAACATTAAGTTCAAAAAAATTAAAAATGAAAAACCCAACAAATCCACAAAAGACATAATGGACACTATTCCTCGTATGTTACGGATTAATACATACTAGAGGGATTCCCGTGTGCTTCGCTACGGGCTTTTGGTCATTATCGTGTGGTTCATTACAGTACCAGTATAATACCGGCACTCAGCATAACAATCGTTGCCAATCGACACGTGTTTTACATCGATTCAAAACAATAATAACAAATACCTATACCGCTTGTCTTGTTCCGCCGATATACCGGTATAGTGCAAATACTCGATATAGCTTAGGATACCAAAAAAATACTTTATTGTGAATATAACTTTGTGTTCAATCATTTTTATACCGCCACATTGAGAAAACTATAAAACGAATGTGGCATCGTTACTAATGTTGTTTGGTCAGTATATGTTCGTTTCATGATGATAAAAAATAATATATTTAAGCTTAAAAGTAAATATAATAGTTAACTATTGTACTATTGAATGTTTTATATATATATATATTGAATATTAAAAATAATAATATAATATATATATGTATATATGTATATATATATATATATATATATATATATATTATTTTAAAAACAAAACTACTATTAATATCTACTTTCTATTTATATATAATATAAATAAATATAAATATAAATAAATATAATATAATATAATATAATATAATATAATATAATATAATATAATATAATATAATATACAAGAGACTTGGTGAAGAATGCTATCATAAAAGAAGTTGGTGGTTTAGAAGACAACTTGCAACCACTATACATATCATTCATAGGTTTTTCTCATTGACGTAATTATCTTGTGCTTCGCTGCGGGGTTTTGGTCATTATCGGTCTATTTCATTACAACACTTGTATCGGCCTTGGCATAACATTCATTGCCAATCGACATGTGTTTTATATGGATTGAAAACAATAAAAGCGAATACGTGTACCGGTACCAGTGTTGTTCAGTCGGTATCGGTTCCTTACAATACCAATATCGTACAGACACTCAATATAGCTTACGATACCAAAAAATACTATATTGCAAATATAACTTTGTGTTTAATGAATTCTATACCGTCATGTCGAGAAAACTAAAAAAACGAACACAGTACCGTTACCGATGTTGTTTGGTCAATATATGTTCATTTTGTGATAATAAAAAATCAACTATATATGGTTCGTTCAGATAGAGCTTTTATCGAATTGTACATAACAATAAGCACACGATGACGTTAATAATAAAAAAAAAACTACACTGATACTATACGTTGTTCAAACAGTATCAGTAATATTAAAAAAATAAAATTATTATTAGTTAAATTAAAGAAATATCTTTAAGGTTAAAGTAAATATAATAGTAATCTATTGTAATATTGAAATGATAAAAGTAAGGAAAAAAACTATATATATTATTATAAAAATCAAATTTATAGTCATGATCACTTTCCAATTATACTTGTTGACGTCGCGCGTTGCAGCAAAGCGGAGCAAATGATGAATCATGTTGTTTAGAAAGCCTAACCATTTAAATCGGTTCAATTTACCATCGTACTATTTTACGATAGCAAATAAATACTCAATTTTGAATACAACTTCATTTTTAACAAAACTTATACCATAATGTCGAGGGAAAATAAATTAAAGAAAATAAATTATTAAAGAGATGTCAAATTAATTGAGAAAGGAAATATAATTTTAAAAAACAAAAAAAATAATTAAAACCAAATGATAAAGGAAATATGATTTTAAGAAAGAAAAAAATAAGTTAAAACTTAAAATAAATATAATAATAAACTAACAAACTATTATAATATTAAATAATAAATATTAAAAACCATATATTATTAGTAAAATCACTATTCATACCCAGTTTCTAATTATATATAATGTATATTAAATTAAATAATAAAAGTATAGAAAAAATCTATTATAATAATATTAATATTAATAAGCTAAAATAGTTATAATATTAAATACTATAATAATATTATATAAATATATATATATACATATATATATTATTTTTAAAACAAAACTACTATTCATACCCACTTTCTATTTTTATATATATATTAAATTAAACATGTATGTTATCAATCTTATAACTATACATATGCGTATATTGTCAATTTTTTAACTATACATATATGTATATACATGTTTAAAATTGAAAAAGTGTGGTAAATCTATGATTGAGGTGAATGATATAGTATATATATTAGGATTTAGCATTAGTATTTAAGGTTTAGCATTAGGGTATAATTTTAGTGTTTAGTATTAATATTTAGGATTTAGCTTTAGGTTTTAGCGTTAGTATTTAGGGTTTAGCATTAGGGTTTAGCTTTAGCTTTAGGGTTGGCATTATGGTTTAGATTTAGTGTTTAGTATTAGTATTTAGGGTTTAGCTTCAGGGTTTTGCATTATGGTTTAGCTTTAGGGTTTAACTTTAGCTTTAGTGTTCAGCTTTAGCTTTAGGGTTTATCGTTATGGTTTAGCTTTTGGGTTTAGCATTAGGGTTTAACATTAGGGTTTAGATTTAGGGTTTAGCATTAGGGTTTAAGGTTTAGTTTTTAGGTTTTAGCATAGGGTTTAGCCTTTTAGGGTTTAGTTTTGGTTATTGTTCAATGAGTCGGTCCAATGCCGCTGTAATGAGCTAAATCAACATTCGTTTGACCCGGTTTCCTACACTTCTTAGGTTAAGGATGTATAGTTATAAGATTGACAATATACACATGTATAGTTAAAAAAATTAATAATATACACATGTGTGTAAAAAAAACCTTATAGAAAAAGTCCTGATTTTTCCAAAAAAATTTTTTTGCGTTTTTTTTGCATATTTTGCTTAGGGAAAATGTGTGATCCAGAATGCTTCTTAAGTTTTCAAATAGGATGTTCTTCTCAAGTTTTCAAATATATATATATATATATATATATATTGAGGCCCATCCCCACACCCGATTACGTGGACGCCTATGTGACAGATCATCCTTTGAGGACTACCTCCTCCACACCTAGTAGTCTTATGCTCCGTCCGTGTTGCGGGGAGCTCACCAAATATTTTTTAACCAATTAAAATAAAACATTATCATAGTTTTGCTAGAAAAAAACTAATACTATGGCAAGATTGTAATTTTGAGCTGGGGGCAAAACTGTAATTTGTCAGGACCAATGAGCGGGTGCTAGGCAGCTGCCTGACATGAATGAATATTAGATCGAATGTTTGCTAAAAAAACTAAAACGATGGCAAGACTGTAGTATTGAACTGTAGGAAAATCGTAATTTTGACATGTGGTAAAATTTGTCAAAAACTATAAAAATGGCAAAACTGCAATTTTGAATTTGGTGCAAAAGTGTAATCTAGACTGGGGTAAAATCGTAATTTGTCAAAAACTACAACGATGGCAAGACTGTAATTTTAAACTGAGGACAAAATCGTATTTTTTAACTGAGGGTAAAAGCTTAATGTGTTTGGACCAATGGGGAAGTGTCTAGCAGTTGTCTTCTGGCGCTATTTTCTAGCATGCTCTTTAAGTATATATACAATACCAACAACAAAAATAACGTTTCTCAATATATCACACAAATAGCTATTATAGAGTTAAACGATGATGAAATATAAGCAAAACTTACCTCTACCCATGAACATTTCGTAACATATATATATTTATACAATAAATTTGAAAAAAAGCCTATAGACTCTTAGCATAGTGATACCTTGCATTTGTCTCCATTAACTAGGTTAGGGTTCAAGTCCAACAAGTACTTATAGATGAATTATAATAGTAGATTTCAAGGGTGTGTGGGGAACCACTTGGGTACCTCACTCGGGTGCTAGTCCATTCTTGGTAATACCTCTGCAGGTTAATCGGGTAGAGCTTACAGGTGGTGGATCCGGGCATCACTTACCAAAAAAGATATCAGTTTTTTGACCGTTAGGCTTTATTTTTAATTTAAAGAAATGGTTTAAGGTACTTGAAAGGCCCAATTAGGATAGTTTCTTCCGTGGTTTAGGAGTTTCGCCCCTAAGCAGGCAGTTTAAGGTAAGTTCGAAGTTGTCAAATTTCACTGGTTGAATCTTAGGGTTGTAAAGGGTACTAAAGTGTGTTTGTTTTCGCTATTCAAAAAATATGTAAAATTTTTAAATAGCATATTATATCAGTTTATCATTTATCAATGACCTAAGCCTAATTGTTACGACCATTTAAGAATACAAAATATTAAATAATTATATTTAATATTTTTAAGCAAATGTTTATGTTTCTATTGTTATGAAATTAAGTGGTGTATTTTATAATTTGTGACTTTGTATGCACTAACAAACATCTTGTTTGATAAACCACTAAGATCTCATCTGAAGAACCATATGGTCGAGTGTCGACACATAACCCATATCTTTAGTGAGATAATACGAAGGGTATGTTATTAGTTTAGATCTAACCAATTTAATGAATTACTCCTAAAGGTTCACATCAAACTAGTGCTAGTTGATGCGAGTTACTTCGGAAACAAACGGACTAAAGTCAAATTCATTTGGGGTATTCTCTCAATTCCAAAAAGAGTCAATTGTTTATATGCCCATGGAAAGTTGTCCCTTTGTATAATAATGTCACAAACATATAGAAACATTCCATGTGACTTAGAAACATTCCATCCATGGCTAGGATTGCTCGTTTGGTTCGTGTCCGCACTAGAACGGGGAGGAAAAAAACCGCGGTTGAAGGGATGCATTGTATAAAAATTCTAGATTTTTATAAAAAAAGGTAGAGAGAAGATGGTTTGAGAGTGTTGGTTTTTAAAAAATAGGAGAGATGAGGAATATTTATAGAAATTTAAAATGAATTATTTTTTTTAATTTATGACCGTTCCAACGGTCAAATTTTGAAACAATCACCCCCTCACGCCGTTATGCCTTTCGCGGGGACCCAAACTCGAACCCCCATAGCGCCGGCTGTAGTTGTGTGTGGTGACACTATGGGCCGCTATGCCCTCTTTTGCCTTGATATGCCGCCCCACTACGGGTGGCCTAAGAATATGTATTTATCTCTTTTAGATCAAGGGTGATAAGACACATCATGAACACTTATGTATTTACTTGGTGTTAACTCTGACTTGCTACATCTTCCCAGTGAAACATACCAACCATACCTACACTAGTTGATCTTGTGTTTTTCTTTATCTTGAGGTTGTTGAAGTGGGTCGTGCACAACAATTTCTTAACGTCGAAGAACCATAGCTTTGTTTTCGGTAGAGTCAGTTTTACTATTTAAGAGGGGTTGTGACACAGCTTGTTGGCCGTTTACTTACCATTTTACTGTAAATTTCTAATGATTTTTATGATGATGCAAACAAACCAGCAAATGATTAGTTTTTTATTGAACAAACCATGTGATAAAATAAGCATGAGTAAATAATCAACATCAATGAACAAACCAACAAATCATTATTATTTTTTTTATTGATACAGGGCTCTTATGTTCACATACAAGAAGCAACCGAGCACCCAACCAATCCCAAGTTAAATCAAGGTAAAAGAAGAAGTCATATGATCTAAATCATATAAAAAAACATACATGCTTATAGTTCCAAATGATATTCTGTGATAGGCAGTGGCGGATCTAGAAAATCTTCGTATGGGTAACGTTTTATAAGAAAGGGGTAACGAAATCGAAAAAAACGTCAAAAAATGTCAAATTTTTCCAAAATTTACACTACCGCCGGAGCGCCAGTGGTACCCCTTCCCCTAAAGTAGGTCCGCCCCTGGTGATCGGGACCCTCCCATTCAAGCAAACACTAAAAATAACTACTCACTAAGCATTGTATTCAACAAAATAGAAAATGCACTAGATTAAATCATGTTCATCAACACACAAATGCATGTTACAAACTATAAAGCTTGCAATTCCTAATAAATTCTCCTACCTCTCTTGAAGCTCTAAGCGATGTTTATATAAAGATCGGTATAAGGCAAAATCTATGATTTATGATTATGGTGTAGAGTGCTCTAAGGTCACAAGGTGTAGGAATCAAGAACATTTATGATATATTCCACACAAAGAATACACAAACATCATCCAACATTTATGTAGGTATCAAGAACCCAAAACTACTACATTAAAAAAATTGTCGAAAAATCACTGTCTTTCACCTTGGGGTTAGGCGGTTAGATTGGGGTTCAGAAAATAACGCCATGGTGTAGATGTGCAAACCAACACACACCTTAGACATTTTGATCAGTTCGCTACCAAACCCAACCAAAACGACCCTTATGCTTTCCAACAACAAAAAAACGAGCACCTCATGTCTATGTCATAATAGATCCGAACACTTGCCCCGGATCGACTTCCAGATCATAATTGCTCTAGTGAATAACTAAAGAAAATAGATAAATGGGAGATAGAAAACTAGAAGAGAAAGAAACTTATAATATAATAGAAATATCTCTCCGAGATTCACTAATTATTTGACTATTGGCGGGACTCTTTGTATGTGTTGTCCGGAAAGAGGAGGACTCAATGATTATTCGTTCGCCAAAACCAGAAGTAAAAATTTTTGGTAGATAGGAACCACAATCTTTACGGTAAATCAGGCTAATAGTTGACCTTTTGATTAAAAATCTGCAACAACTTAACACAATCACAACTCATGGCTTTGGAACACTTTAGAGGACTCTACTTAGTGAGTTAGTCCCAAGTTTCCAACACAAAATCTCACAACCATTATATTTTATAAAACATCAAAAACAAGCTCATTTAACCATATTATCACTTTCCAAACACTCTTGATGGGTAATTCATGGTTTTAGGTCAAAATAATTCCAAATCCTATAGAACTCATTTAAATCCAAAACCAGTTAAAAACTCTTGTAGTCTTGCATCAAATCTGAAAAGACCAAACAAATTTTACCAAAGGGGTTCGCCATATAAACTCCCCAACAACTTGCAATACACATACTACAAAGAACCAAAACCAAACTTTAAGATTTTAAATTGGTTACCTTCTAAACCTTTAATGACAAAATTCAAAATTGTGAAGAATGACACTATTTAGTATTTTATTAATGTGGTCTGATTTTATTAAAGTGTGTCCATTTTTTGTGGTAAGTCTACAAGATTCTTGTCTAGGAGATTTCCAATTTTTTTACCACATTTCAAGTTTGTCTCCTCTCACATCATTGGTTTCCGGTTTTACTTGTTGATTAAAACACTTCTAAAACTTGAACTAATGGGTTGTTTGTTTCATCTTTCAGATCTCTTACTAGTTCAACACTAAATGGTCTGGAGTGTTTGTTTCACGAGTAGATGTCTAAATGGTTAAGCATTATGCTGAGTCTCAATGGTTAAGACCTCTTATCTGAATTGCTCAGACCTATGAATGGTTAAGCATTATATTGTCTCTTAATGGTTTAGACATCTTATCTTACTGGTTCAGCACTTAATGGTTTAGACCTCTTACTCATTCAGCACTTACCCATTCAGAAGTTGCCAAACAGCCCCTAAGATAGGAACTGACACTTTGCGGCTATGCCTAACCAATTACCACATTTATCACGTCAAACAACCAAATCAGTAAGCTATCTTTTTAACAGCGGGAGAATGTATTATAAAACTGACCAAAACTAGCAAGAGGCTAGAAAATAGCAAAAAGAGTAATACATATTTGAGGCAGGAATTAAAATTAAACATACACCAATATGATCACTCCAAATTTACCAACCCTCATTTTTTGACCCATAAAAAACTAGTTGCCTTAGTATCTTCGACAAGCTTGAAAATATGTAGCTTCTTGCTATTGAAGATTACCTCGTTTCTCGCCCACCATAAAACCCATATAGCCGATAAAACACTACATATAGGGCCAAGCACGCCATAAACCGATAAGCAATCAACTGCCTTGAATCAACTAATGTTTCTAGCCGTTTAAAAAATCTACTATTTCTAAAAGGGAAACTCCTTTCGTGTTTATACCAAAACTTACAATTATGAAACCCCAAAAATAGCAATTGAAATTAGGGTTAAAATAACCATATTCACCTCCTAACTATCTCCTTTTTTAACCCATCCACTACATGTTTGTTGTACTTGAGATTTACACCCACCCCATGATAATTATAATGCTTTTAGATTACGTTTAAAATTCAATAACTTATTATATCCCTTAAATAAGGTTACTATCAAAGCTAAATGAAATTTCAAATGTTACGCCTCGAGCATAAATAGACTATGAGGTTGATAAAACAAGTATCCATACATAGAGCAATACACAAGATATGGCATATGGTGCTAAAGAAAGATATATGAGTTGATAACAAGCTTTCAAAGCTACATACGTCGATTGTGAGATTGAGAATAGGCCAAAAAAGTTATGCGGTTGTAGTTTTGTTAGAGAAACTAGATCGTAGAAGTGTTCACGAAGCTTAAATGGACGGGTTATCTAGCACTACTAATTGTTGCTTGACGAGTCTCAAAGGAACATCCAAATAGAAGACCTACAATGTGAGAAAATTCAATGTGTATTACATAACATTTTTGTAGTTAGTCTAATTCAAACACTAGGGCATGACCCCATAGATTGTCCACAAATATTATTGCAAAAAACGTTACATGAGTTACATACATGTTCAAACAATAATTTATTTATGTGGTACTACCTTGGAAGTTTGTGGTACTCATGGCACATAGATATCATCGCCAAAACTTAAGTTAAATACATAGAAAGAATCTGGTACGTGGTATAGATACGAAACAATGTATAATATCGAGCAACATGATAACCAAACATTCAAAGTAACATGCATTGCCGCAAAATAATCTCATGACTTTTTTATGGGATGTCGACGATAATAACATTTATAGTCACATCACAAATTCAGTAAACTAAACAAACCATTATATTATTTTTATCCTAATCAAACACGTAACATTATAAATTTTTAGAGCATCATCATTAACAACTTGCATATTATATTCACATGCAATACATGCTACTAAACAACATATAACATATTAAAATCTAAAATACATCAATATATCTTACACAATGAACCTAACAAAATTAACTTAATTAAGATATTTTGAATGATGATGATAGTGATTTATTATTATTTTGTATAATGATGAGTTAAATGTTTGGTTGGTCCCTGCGGTTTGCAAATATTGCAGATTTGGTCCTAGTGGTTCAATAATTACAGAATTGATCCTACTGTTTGTGATTTTTGCACTCGTGTGGTCCTTATCACTAACCCATGTTAGATTTCTCAGTTAAATACGTGTGAAATGACATAATTGCCCCTAAGATTAAAAAAATCCTAAATAAAAAATGAAATATTATATTCATTTGGGGCACACTTCTTCTTCTACTTCAGCAAGTATCAACCAACAGTATCATCATCCTCACCCAACCATCTCTACAGACCACCCCCACCACCACACATAACAACCATTAACCATTCAAGCATCCACATCCATTTTCTTTATTCTCACTGTTCTCTTGCATCACCACCGTCTCCCTTGCCCTCTCTTGATTCATCACCCAAATTCTTGGTTCTCTTAGCTCGCACTTTTATGGGTTAATGGTTGTTATGTGTGGTTCTCTTAGCTCCCACTGGTCCCACCTACTGTCTGGTTCAATAGCCCACAGGATAATTCATTCTCAACATCACCCTTTTCATTGATCTTCAATTCAATTTCACCCAAATTCATCACCACTTCAACTTCATATTTCATCATACCAAAAAGGCCCAATTTTTATGATGCTTGACTAGTGTAATTTGAGGATGGAAGCTGATGTTTCCATCCCACTTTAAACCCTAGTTTTTCAACAACTAAAATTGGATCTTTAAAGGGTCTTTAGGTTTTGTTGTGGGTTTGAAAAAAAATGTTGAATTTCTGGATCTTTGCTGCTTTCTTTGTTTGGTGAGATCAGGGGTGATTGCTAAAGTTGTTTTGATGGGGAATAATGTCACTTTGTCTTTTGATGACATTGAAGCTAATTTTGGTGAGCTTTTTTTTTTTTTTAAATTCTGTTGGGTTTGATTGTGTGAATATGTGATTGTTATGATATTGAAGGTCAAGATGATTTGTATTCTTTATTGGGTTGCTTAAAAATTGAAACTTTGTACAGATAGATAGTGTGTTTGATCATTCTAATGTTATGTTTTTTTTTCTTTTTTTGATTATTAGTTGTTGAAGATTCTTGAATGTGAAATTACATAACTATCCCTAGGTTTAAGCATTGGGTATTTGAATAGGATTTGTTTAAACTCAATCAAGAATGCTTATGGTAGACTGATGCATGTTGATCTTGATTGAAGCTCAAGATGATTTATATTCTTTATTGGGTTGATTAAAAATAGCAACTTTATACTGATAGATGATGTGTTTGATCATTCTGATGTTATGATTCTTCAGATCATTAGCTGTTGAAGAATCTTGAATGTGAAATTACCTAACTCTCCCTAGGTTTAAGTATTGGGTGTTTGAATTCGATTTCTACACTTAATCGAGAATATGCTTATGGTAGATTAATGCATGTTGTTCTTGGTTGAAGCTCAAGATGATTAATATTCTTTATTGGGTTGAGTAAAAATAGCAACTTTATACTGATAGATGATGTGCTTGATCATTCTGTTGTTATGATTCTTTTGATCATTAGTTGTTGAAGAATCTTGAATGTGAAATTACCTAAGTATCCCTAGGTTTAAGCATTGGGTGTTTGAGTTTGATTCTCTACACTCAATTAGGAATGTTTATGGTAGGTTAATGCATGTTGTTTTTGTCTTGTAATTTGTTGATGTTTTTTGCAGCTCCACGTGTGAAAGGGACCGGCGAATGCGGAACATTGTATCAAGCTGAGCCGTTGGATGCGTGTGCGCCTTTGGCTAATGGGTTGATTGAAGAAAGCGTAAACCAGCCCTTAGTGTTGATAATCAGAGGAGGATGTAGTTTCGATGAAAAAATTCGAAGAGCACAAGCTGCAGGATTCAAGGCAGCCATTGTCTATAACTATGATGATAGCGATCTCGTTGCAAGTATGGCCTTTTCTCCATTTGCTTTTTCATTATTATGACGTATATCGTTTTGTACTCTATGCAATTAGTTTTAGGGATAAAGCATACCTAGGCCTTCCAAGTATTTCAAAGGTTATTAAGGCTATCCAAAGATCAATTTTGTTTTGGTAAAGCAAATTTCGGGATAAAACGCCCCCAACTTAAAAATTTTTGCTATATACAGAGTTGTAAAATGACAAACTGCCCTCGAAAAACGCTCGAATGTATTATGGGATCTATCAGGGTTTTTGAAGTTATTCATCGTTCAGGGGCATTTTGTTGTTTAATAACTGAAAAGCGTCAGTTTACATTTCTCGGTAAGTTCTTTGTGGCGGTTGACTTATATGAGACTAAACTGATACTTGAATGAACTGTAACGCTGTTATCATATTTAAGTGGCCTATGCGTTTATTATCCTATAAATATTCTCGTACAGAACTATAGATACTTTTGGCAAAAATAAATGAAGCGATTACTGTTCTTTCATCTTTTTCAATTTGATGTGCATTTAAAAATATATATTCAAACGGGGTAATAATCAAGGATTTCTAAATTTGCAGTGGCTGGGACTGCAACGGGTATTGTGATACCTGAGGTATTTGTTTCAAAATCATCGGGCCTGAAGTTGAGTAAGTTTTCGGGTATAACTTCAATGCAATTATGGATTATCCCCGGCTACGAGAACTCAGCATGGTCAATCATGGCCATATCATTTATAACGTTGCTAGCTATGTCAGCTGTTTTGGCAACTTGTTTCTTTGTGCGTAGGCATAGGATAAGACGAGAACGCCCCCAGTCTTCTCGTGTTCGGGAATTTCATGGGATGAGTAGTCGGTTAGTCAAAGCCATGCCAAGCCTAGTATTTACAGCCGTTTTAGAATATAATTGCACTTCGGCTACATGTGCTATCTGCCTTGAAGATTATAACGTTGGCGATAAACTTAGAATTCTGCCATGCAGACACAGCAAGTCTTTTTCTTCGTTTTTGTTTATATAGATTCTTGATGTTGTCTCGACAACTCCATCCAATTTTCTCATTAAGGCAGGGGTGTTTTCGTCTTTTTGTACTTAGGGCAATTCGGTCTTTTTCACTTGATGTACAAGCATTTAAAATACCCATGATCGAATCTGTTAGACCAAATTGACTTAAGTTAACAAAAAAAACGGAAATACCCCTGACTTAACGGAGAAAAATGGATGGAGTTAACGAGCTGGATAAAAATGGCAAGATATCAAACCTTTTGGATCCAGATGCAAAAAACAAACCTTTGGACGAAATTCGCAAAACCGATCAAACCTCAGGGACAAAAATGGCATTTTACTCTTATTATTACTATTATTTTTATATGAGAAACTGTACTTTACAATTGACCTTAACATACGATGCGTACACGATGTGAATTCCGCATGTTATAATCCACAAAAACCCGCATGTTATAAACCATAAACCCGGCTTGTTGTAAAACCCAGTAACCCGCATGTTATAACCCCATAATCCGCATGTTACAAACCCACAAATCCGCATGGTGTAAACAAAAACCACATGTCTGTCATATTCTCATCTCGTATGTTAAGGCCAATTGTACGTTAACTAACCCTTTTTATATTAATTGACCCATAAAAGTGTTTTGAGGGTCAACACGACTCGTAGTTTTTTGCCTTTATAAATGGTTAATGAATGAGAATTTGGTATCTCATGTCCCTAACATTAGAAATTGACAGAATTTCACGCAATGTGTGTGGACGCGTGGCTGACTTCATGGAGAACGTTTTGCCCTGTTTGTAAACGTGACGCAAGGAATGCCAACGGTGAGCCACCAGCCTCGGAACGCATACCGTTACTTTCATCCAACCCATCATCCATGGCTTCATCAACCATATTATCTTCCGCATATTCATCATACGCCCCGTCATCTCCCGCAATACAAATAGGTCAAACATCGCGTACCCCTTCTAACATTCACTCCGTTTCAGGTACTCCTTACACCCTTCAAAGCCATCACCAATCCCCTTATATCACTCCATCAAGAAGCTCATTAGACATTAGAAACATTACATCTTCTTCACAACGATCGTCTTTCATCACTCCGTCAAGAAGCTCGTTAGACGTTAGAAACATCGCATCTTCTTCACACAGATCACGGGCCTCTCATTTGGTTTCGTCAAACTCTTTGGGCTACCCTTCTGTATCACCGTTAAATTCCCGACACCTATCTTTGTATTACCCGAGTCCTGGAAATGGTTCATCGAGTTATATGTGGTCGTCTAGTCAGCAGCAGCCGCACCCGTTGCGCTATAATGATTCTGCCGCTAGCTTTTCTCCCTTTGCTTCTGCTCATTCACTTCCAGAATGCTGATTATAAAAGCCTATTGTACATTTGAATATTGTGGTGTTTGCTTGCTACTAGAATGATGGTTTCATTGTGCTTTTTGTGATTGGTGAGTTGTAGTTATACGTTTCATATCTTGTTATATCAAAGTGTATACTACATACTTTGTTATTTTTTAATTTTTAAAATGTGCTTTGCCCCAGAGGTGTGCAAATTTACCCTGAAACACACCTTTGGTTATGTGAAAGTGAATAGTGCATTTTTTGTTATTTTATTTGAAACCTAGGTTTCCTCACCGAGGAATCTGCGTACTAACCAAACGGTAAGGACCACAATGGAGTTGCAAAATATCAACGTGTAAAACAACCAAAAACGAAATAGAATGAAACAAAAAGGAGCCAAAATGGTGACGTGGTGTTGCGACTCGACACGCCGGAGATTACCAACCAACAACTACCACTGCCGCCACTGGTGGTTGTGTCAGGTTTCGTTGACCAGGAAGTTGTGTTTTAATGTTATTTATATTATAGAGGCGGTGGGCAACCTGATTTTTAACAAATTATAAATGGAAATGTATTTAGTTTTTGTAAAAAAGAAAAAATAAAAATTCATAAATTTTTTCAATGGGTACCGGGTCGATCTGCTTTCAAAAAAAATTATATCGCATATTTAGTTTTTGTTAAGAAAATAAAAAGCTAACTAACAAACAGAAGTTTTAATAGGAAAATAAAACTATTGGGAGCGTGTATATTATTTCTAGTATAAGGTTAATTTGGAACTTAAAAATCTGAAGAAAAAAAAAAGAAAAAACATTTTAGCAATGTATTGGCTACAGTGAATTTGTGATGTATTTTACTATCACTTATAATTATAATTATAATATAATTATAATGTATCAGTTGCTTTGCCCCCGTAGTTGTATGGCCTTGCGACTAAGATTTTCGCAGTTCTCTACTTAAATTTGTAAATTAGCAACGCTTATGTCATGCAAGTAGATTCGGTCCTAGCCGTTGTTTTACATCAGGTTTTCGCGTCTCGGTAGAAACAAAGTACAAATATCACTATATCAGTGGCCAATATATCACAATTTTAGAAGAAAAGAATATGAAAGAATAGCAAAGTTGTATGTACAAAATATCCTATTAGTAGTGCAGGTCCAAAAGAAATGGTTAACAATGCCTCCTAACATTGCCTATTGTATAACACAATTAATCACTAACCTCTCATAGCAAAATTCACGGATACCATCAGGTCAAAACCGTCTGATAAACTGTTAATACAGTTGCTGCTACGCGTTACAGTAATCATGCCAATCTTACCCGCTCATGGGCTTTCAAAGCGCCACGAGTGAAAACCTCTAAAGCTTTAAAAATTGGAATTACACCACCTTGTAAACTACTCAATTCGCCGTTCTGAACCAACTTCATAGCTTCTTTATAATCCACACTCGCTCGGTCTTCGGACGGAACCATTGACCCATGTGTTTCATCGGGCCGAAGATTTTGACTTTTTCGCGCAAAATCCTTCGCAAGATACTCCTTTTTTACCATGAGCCGTTGTATGTCGTCTTGTCTCTCCACCAATTTCCTCAACTTAAAAGCGAAACTATGCATCGCTTTCAAGACTTTTTCTTGAGAAACGCCTTTTATTTCCCTCTGCCAGTCGTTGCATATTATGAAAATTTGCGGGGCTCCTAAAAGACCCGGGGAATAAGGAACCTCACCGTCAATGGTGACTTCCGGTTCGTGATCAATGCATTGCTTTAACCATCCGTTTAACGAATTAACATATGATTTCTGAGCATTAATCCAGTTGTTAAAATGTTGGGCCCCCTTTAAAAGCCCTGTTTCAAGCTCGAGAGTGGTTCTCAAGCTTGATTCTCTTTCGAGACTTGTGTTTGCCCTTAACGTACGACTTCTGCTCTCCATGATGGCTTCGAACTGCCTTCGGTGACATTTTACAATCGATTGCCACATTCTTATAAGTCTGTAGAGAACACAATAAACCAAATCATGAGGGTTCTATAGTATAAAAAATGAACTTGTAAAAGATTTCCGTACCCGTAGATCAACTCGCTGACTTGCGGCTGCAGTTCTTTGTCCCTCACTTTGTCTATCTCACAAGATATGACATCAATAGCTTTGATTGACACGTTAAGTTTAGTAGTTAATCTTCTTATAGAAGCTTGTGCAGCGTCAATCTTACTAGATTCTGCGCCTTTTGCATCCAACTCGTTCAGCCTCGTGTACGTTTTCTCGTAAATCACTCGTAGCCTCTCTTCACCCTAAACCAGACCAACCACCTGATGTATCAATTTCACATTACTCAACTCAAATTTGAAACCAAGTGTCTCAACAGTTAACACAGAATCATTATCACTATTAAGGTAGGCTGCAAACAAACCAAACGTTCGGCGAACATGTTGGTGAACCATTCGGCGGGAAGTTCGTTTGTGTTCGTTCGTTTATTAAACAAATACGAACAAGAAATTTTGTTCGTTTAGTTAATGAACGAACATGAATAGAGGCCCCGTTTGTTCATTTTCGTTCGTGAACGTTTGGTAACGTGTTCGTTTGTTTCCATTCCTGTTCATGAACATTAGTTTGTGCTCATTTGTGTTCATCAACGTTCGTTTTTGTTCGTTGCCTAATATCAACAAACGAACACGAACAAGTTCATTTCCTTAACAAACAAACATAAAATCTCGCTCATTAAGTGTTCATGAACAGTCGTTCGGTTCGTTTGCAGCCTTACATACAGAGTCAATTGTTAACTACACATAAAAAACATTAATAACAAACTATTAAGATGATGATGATGGCTTTACCTTTACTTCCTTGTATAACTTCTTCTCCCATACGTATAGCTTCTCCAAAGTAGAAGAAAGGTCAACGGGCCTAACATCCAGAACCGCATCGTCATCATAGGATCCTGCTAACTTTGTTACTCGAGAACTTGATCTTGCAGATTGTATTGGACGGTCTGAAGATGCCAATGAAGGTGCTAACTTTGATAAAATTACTGCAAAGTGAAATACATAAGCATAAATAATAAAAGGAAAACATTGCATGACTCTATTATGGAGACAAAAATCAAATTTTCTTTACCCTTGAGAACGGCAAACTTTGATCGATAAGGCAACTTCCCCGCCTCTAGCATCAAGGCGACCTCCTTCCCATGACTAAACGCACTCTCGAATTGGCCTTTGATTTCATTAACTACCTCATGAAGATCCCGAGAACCATGAGGAGATAACGTTGTCAAACTACTCATAATCGAGGATTCTATTTCTAACTCCTGTGTAGACCCTTCATCGATATCAAAACTTACTCCCTTTTTACCCTCCTCCGTGCTTTGTGAAACGATCGTTTCAGAGCTATGCTGCTTATCTACTTCGTTGCCAACTGAATGTTCTCGTTTATTTTCCAAAGGTACGGAATTTGAACTAGATTCGGCATGTTCTGCCTTTGCAGTGCCTTCACTTTTCACCGGTGGTGTTCTAATTCTTCGAGAACTACCCTCGGTACCACTTGAAGTTCCCTTCAATGTACTATCTTCACTGTCTTCTTTTCCTTCACCTAGATTTCTCTTTCTACTAAACGTCTTCGTTTTTACAACATCTTCGTAGTGAGACTCGGTTTCCGTTTCTTCTTCCAAATCGGGAATCCCTCCCTCGCTCTCATTTCACTCGTATCCGGACTACTATCCATTGTTTCATTATACCCATATCCATACCCATGATACTCATTATCATACGCGTTAAAAAAGTTAAAATAATCCGATTCCGTCGGCGGAGGAGGAGGCGGCGGACTTTTGGGCTTCTCGGGTTCTTGCGAAGGCAGCGGTTCCCCATCGTAAGAAAACCCATACCCGTAGCCACTTACATATGGGTCATAACCCGGTGGATGATCAACCCATTGACTTGTTTCTCGAAAACCCCTCTCTTCCTCTTGTTGAATCACAGTGTGGCTAGCTGGGGCAGGTTTTTTCATAAAAAAAGCATACCGATTCGGATTTGGATTCGAATTCGAATTCGAATTCAGATTCAAATTCGAGTTCCCACTATATCCACCGAAAGTATCGAAATTTGCTTGATACGCCTCCCAAGGAGGTGGATATTGTGATACAGATGTATTCATCACATAAGGAGGTTGATAAGGGTCACCCGCGCCCCAACTAGTTTCGTTCGGTCCCCAAGGAGGTTGGTACGGAAACGGAAACGCAGACGAATTCTCCACATAAAGCTCACCCCATTGTGGTTGATAAGGCTGCTGTCCTCTACCAACTCCATAAGGATCACCCCAATTAGTCTGGTTTGGTCCTATGTTACTTACATAAGGTTCATTCATATTCATTTCATTATATACACCGGGCCGATTAAAGTTAGACGACTGCGGCGGTTTATTTTCAAGACCACCACTATCATCATCATGATCATCATTTTCATCATGTATATGAATATGACCATCTAAAGACACACTCAACTCAGACTGAGACTCATCATCCTGAACCCCTCCACCATCAACTGACCGAACACGCGAAACCGAATCAGACGGCAATGTAATCACAGGTGAAGCAATAACAAGCTGTTCATCAACAAATTTAGACAACACAAAACCTACATCTTTCAAACTATGAAAGTAATCCAAATGTGCACAAGACAATTCATACCGGTAATCCACAGCACACTTCATCAACCTCTTTCTCTCTCTGCACTTAATCACCAACGGCAAGTCATCAACTTTCGAAACCCTACACCCCATTTCTCAAACCCTAACCCTAACCCTAATTCTCGCATTCTCATCTTTTCTTCACCAAATCCATCTCAAATCAATCCAAGTTCACAACTTTATAACTGAAATTGAAACCCTAACCCTAACCCTTATTCGCGAATCATCAATTCTCGCATAAAATCCATCAATTTTATAACTGAAATTGAAAACCCTAACCCTAACCCTAATTCTCGAATCATCAATTCTCGATCGAATCCATCTCAAAACAATCAAATTGCGTGAAAAGAAGAAACAGAGTGAGAAATTGGCAACAAGAAACTGAAATTGAAGGTGAAATTGGAGAAATTGAGAGGTGAATTTACGGAATTGTGAGTTTCAAAGCAATGGGACAATGGATGTGTGAAGAGTATTGAAATGTGTGATGATGCCATGTGTGTTTTCTGCAATTTGAAATTGAAATTGAAGAAGTAGAGGTGGAATTTGTGTGTGAAATTGGAAAAAATGGGTTGAAAATTGGGGTTTTTTTGGAATTTAGGGTGCTGACAAGATTGAAATTGGAAAAATTGTCAGGGAAAAGGTAAGATCCGACATTGATGAGGTGGGGTGTTGCAGAAACAGAGGTGGAATTATTGAAGGTGTAATAATGGTGATGCATTGCTTGTTCTGGTTTCGGGGCTGTTTTTCAAATGTGAACATGAAAGTGTTGTTCTTCTTTTAATAGCCAAAATGTTTGAATTTTATACAACTATATTTTATTGTGAGTTAAATGCATGGTTGGTATCTGTGGTTTACGAAAATTGCAGACTTGGTTCTAGTGGTTCACTAATTACACACTTGGTCTTAATAGTTGTAATTTTTGCACTCCGGTGGTCCTTATCACTAATCAATTTTAAGTTTTTTAGTTAAATATGTGCAAAATTACTAGATTGCCCCTAAGCAAATAAAAAAAAAAGAAATGAACCCACCCCTTATCTTCTTCACCCTCCTCTCTCTCTCTCTAAAACCCACAGACACCTCCACCTTCAACCCACCTCCACGTCAGCCCACCACCACCACCTCCACCACCACCTCCACCGCCACTTTCAACCCATTAGCACCACCTCCACCGTCAATCGACCACCACTACCTCCACCTCCACAAGGATTTTTTACAGGCAGCTTCCCCAATTTGACTCACCAGCCATTGTCGAATCCACCCTCTCGACACCTACTCTCCACACCGACCTCGACCCCACCTCGTTTTGTAAGTTTTGTACATCCGTTGGCTTGGGTCAGTCGAGTCGTGTCGTTTCGTTAGTCGTGTGTCTTGGTGTTCGAGGGTGGAGGTGAGATGGTGGTGGTGGGTGTTCAGGGTGGAGGTGAGATGGTGGTGGAGGTGAGACGGTGGCAGAGGTGATATGGTGGTGGTTGTTCTGCTTGTGAAGACATATAATTTGGTGGTTTTATTAATAAGCAAGGGTATTTTGGTCATTTAACATGGACTTAACTGGAAACTTAACAGATGTTAGTGATAAGGACCACCCGAGTGCAAAAATTACAACCACCGGGACCAAGTGTGTAATTAGTGAACCATTAGGACCAAGTCTGCAAATTTTTGCAAACCACAAGGACCAACCGTGCATTTAACTCTTTTATTGTTAGTATTTCTATCTATAATTTCATTTGGTTATATGAGATTAATTAATACATTGTCTTGTTTGGTGTACGTTTCTTTCGTATTTTTTGAAAAGTTTTATGGTTTTTTAAAAGGTGAAAGTGTTTTGAGTTCTTCTATTTCTTTTTACCTTCAACCGGATCGTATTGCGTATCCGGAATAACAAAGTCGAAAGAAAACAGTGGCATTTGACTCATGTTATGCTCTAACTCTGTGTCGTACTCGTCGGCTTGATTGAAGTCAACCTCAGGCCGGTAACAATTCACTAGCTACAAAACGGATTCATTGTTTTTTTAAGGACGTAGAAGATGAGTATTTTTTAAAGGTATATATGGAGAGAAAGTGGATATTTTTTAAAAGGTTTAAAGGGTTTATATTGGTTTTAAAAATAAAATTCGATTTTTTTTAAATCCCAACGGCTAGTTTTCACCACGCTCACAAATCTTTGGCCACGTTGGTGCTAGCGGCTCCACGTTGTGGTGTTCGCGAGGCACCTAGCGTCGACATGGCTAGCGCCACCCCTATCGCATGTCGACAACATTTAGGTTTGCACATCAAGTGTTTGTGTATTTGCCTGTAAGAAAAGGAACATAACTGGTTATATCATTTTATGGTGGTTGTGTTGTTTTTTTATCATAGTATATGTGAATTTCATCGGTTTATTTTGTGAACGCTTAAGCTAAAAATTAGCCATGGATATTGACAAATCTAATTCATATATATGCGTTATTGTAATTGGTTTGATGCATAATCATAAACATATGCATTAAAACTTATTACACAAGCAAATCAAACATTCAATGCCAAACACACCATTGTAAACCATTGTAATGAGTAAGACCTACTGTTATATACAAGATTAACAAAACGTATAAACAATGAATAAAGCGTATGAAGTTAGATGCATCGTTATGTTTCGTTTAAACAATAAACTGTTTAAACTTGTCATTGTGTCGTATGGCGGTAAGCTATTTATCATGGTCGTCCCCGACAGCTCGAGGCGCTTTGAGGGCCCTCTGCAAATAGCAAAAATGGATCCGTGTATTTTCAAGTAATTACGTGTTAACCTATTAAAATTATAAGAACTAAAATAAATACAAATACGATTAAACAATTTAGTATAAATAAGAATTAACTTAAATAAACATTTTAATAAAAATAAAACACATAAAGTAAAAGAAACAAATCAAATAAAAAAAGACAACAAATAAATATGAATATATATATATATATATATATATATATATATATATATATAATTTGTGTGGATAAAAACTCAATATTTTAGCACTTCTTACTTTTTTGTTTGGGCTTTAGGGGCAACCTAAACATATGAAAACAAAACAAAAATAATAAAGAAAATCATGTGTTCTCATGTCTCGAACCAGACCCATGTATTGATAAGTGTCGAACCATTAGAACTAAAATAATATTAATGTTTCATATGAAACTATATATATATATATATATAATTAGATCCTCAAAAACTTTAAGCCTTGTCCAATAGTACACCCTCTAAGACGGCCATGATATTTATAATAATTTGGTCAACCGGCTTATAAATGTTAAAATTGGAATAGTCGGCCTGGTCCGTGTTTTAAACAAAAACCGACCTTGAAAAAAATTCTTAATTTATATATATTTTTGGTCATTATATTTGATTCCATTTTCTTATTAAATTTGTAAGAATAGGTCTCTAGTACTTTCTAGACGTAGGAATAATATATTTCAGACTAGACTAGGTTCAACGTGTTCTTTCTTCAAATGAACTAGCGTAATTATCGCGTGGTTCGCTGGGAGACTTTGGTCATTATGGATGTAATTCATTACAGTACTTATAGCGGTACTTGGTATGATAATCGTTGCCAATCGACACGTGTTTTATATCGATTGAAAACAATAAAAGCGAATACATGTATCAGTACTGGTGTTGTTCAGTTGGTATCGTTCCGTTACAATACCAGTATCGTACAAACACTCGATATACTTACGATACCAAAAAATACTTTATTGCGTATATAACTTTGTGTTCAATGAATTCTATACTGCCACGTCAAAAAAACTATAAAAATGAACACAATACTGTTACGAATGTTGTTTGATCAGTATATGTTCGTTTTGTGATGATAAAAAAATCAACTATAAAGATTCGTTCAAATAGAACTTTTATCGAATTGTACATAATAATAAGCACACGATAACGTTAATAATAAAAAAAGCTTTACTGATGTTATACGGTACGGTACTGATGTTGTTCAGACGGTATCAGTAATATTAAAAAAAGAAAATCATTAAAAGTTAAAATTAAATAAATATGTTTAAGGTTAAAGTAAATATAATAGTAATCTATTGTAATATTGAAATGATAAAAGTAAGGAAAAAAACTAATATATATTATTATAAAAATCAAATTTATATTCATGATTACTTTCCAATTATACTTGTTGACGTCACACGTTGCAACAAAGCGGAGGAAATGATGAATCATGTTGTTTAGAAAGCCTAACCATTTGAATCGGTTTAGTTTACCATCGTACTATTTTACGATACCAAATAAATACTCAATTTTGAATACAACTTTGTTTTTAACAAAATTATACCATAATGTCGAGGGAAAAAATTAACGAACGGAAGTGATTAAAAAGATATCAAATTAATTGAGAAAGGAAATATAATTTTAAAAACAAAAAAATAATTAAAACCAAATGATAAAGGATATATGATTTAAAGAAAGGAAAAAATATGTTAAAACTTAAAATAAATATAATAATAAAGTAATAAACTATTATAATATTAAATTACTATTTATACCCACTTTATATATATATTATAAAAGTCAAACTACTATTCATACTACTTAAATATATAAAATAAATAAAAAATCTTATATTATTATAAATTAAATTACTATTTATACCCACTTTTTATATATATATATATATAATTATAAAAGTCAAACTACTATTTATACTACTTTCAAATTAAATATATAATATAATATAATATAATATAATATAATATATATATAAAATTATAAAAGTCAAACTACTATTCATACTACTTTCAAATTAAATATATATATATATATATATAAAATTATAAAAGTCAAACTACTATTCATACTACTTAAATATATAAAATAAATAATAAAATATAAAAAAACCTTATATTATTATAAATTAAATTACTATTTATACCCACTTTATATATATATATATATATAAGTCAAACTACTGTTCATACTACTTTCAAATTAAATATATAATTAAATTAAATATAATAATATAATATAATATATATATAAAATTATAAAAGTCAAATTACTATTCATACTACTTTCAAATTAAATATATAAATATATATATATATATATAATTATAAAAGTCAAACTACTTTTCATACTACTTTCAAATTAAATATATAAAATTATACCCACTTTTAAATTATATATATATATATATTAAATTATAAAAGTTAAACTACTATTCATACTACTTTTAAATAAAATATATAAAATTAAATATTAAAATAATAAAAATATAAAAAGAGAAAATATATATTATTAAAAGAAACAATTACTATTCATGAAATCTATTATTATAAAAATCAAATTACTATTCATGCTCACTTTTCAATTTAATATATATATTTTAAGGTTTAATTTCACATTAATGCTCACTTTTCAATTATATAATATATTTTAAGGTTTAATTTCACTTTCTTAATGTTTTATTAAGTTTTATTTATTATATAAGGTTTTATTTATTATGGTTTTGTATTTTAACAATATTACTTATTTGCAACAACTTATAATAATTGACAATAATAAATATGCGAGGAATATTTAAACAACACATGATTGATAAACTATGCGGGTTTTGAAATCCGTTTTTACACAATTGTTTCAAAACCCGCACAGTTTATCAATCATGTGTTGTTTAAATATTCCTCGCATATTTATTATTGTCAATTATTATAAGTTGTTGCAAATAAGTAATATTGTTAAAATACAAAATCATAATAAATAAAACCTTATGTAATAAATAAAACTAAATAAAACATTAAGAAAGTGAAATTAAACCTTAAATAAACCAAAAATTTAAATAAAACGAAAAGGAGGAACCGGAATCGAACCCGGGTCTCCCGGGTAAACACACACATCAAACACCGCCGCGACACACACACTCTTTGTTAGGGTTTTGAAATCAACTAGTATATATGTGAATCCCGCGTGTTGTGTGCAAGTTCAAATCAGCAAACCCGTTGATTTCGTTTCCGTTCTACAAATTGTTAAGAATAGCTGTCAGTTCGCGTGAATTTTCCCAAATCAAAATCAATCAAACCATTTTGGCAAGTAATCAATCACAATTTCGGTTTCAAGGAATCAAAATCAAAGCATCCTTTTCAATCTATAAATATCGGTCATATTCCACTAACAAACTCGCTCAATCCTTTCGCAAATAACCTCAAACTTACTCAGATCCCCCCCGTTTCACCGGAACCCCCAGCTGTTTTCGTCGGAAAAGAAAAACCGAAGATCCGATTATACCAGTGGTATGAATATTTAAGTTTCTCTTCACTCTATGTTCATGTTATACTAATTGTATTCGTAATAATCGAGTGTGAGTATATATATATGTAAGTCGGGTTCAGATCTAGATTATTCTAGTCGAAGAAGATAAACTATTTTTGCTAACGGATTAGTGTAATTAAATGTGGGTTTTAAATCAGGTTAGGCACACAGTCCAGTGGTGGACTGTGTGCCATTTCAAAACGAAGGTCATGTGTTCGATTCGTGCAAAATAACCGGTTTTCTGTTATAACATTTTTTTTTAAAAAGGTTGTACAGACACATTGTCAACAGTTCATAAGATTTATAAAAACACAAACACCAGCGGGTTAGACACCCAGCCCAACTGGTCGGGCTGGGAGCAAATCATTGCCAAGGGCACGAGTTCGAGACATGTCAGGGGTACCGGTTCGGTCATTGATCAAACCTTTTTGATTAAATAAATTCATTAGTGAAGTCAGTAAGTGTATAAGATTAATTAAAAACAGAATCATAACGGGTTAGACACGTAGCTCAGTTGGAAGAGCTACGTGCACGCAACCGAGAGGTCACGAGTTCGAGCCTCACCACACGCTGCAAATATCATAAAGAAAACCGGTCAGATCCTGACAGGCCTGACAAGGCCCAATTTTTTTAATATTATATTTTCTATTTATTGTTTTTATAATTATTTTATCTATTAAATAGTTCAACTATTTTAAAAACTCTCAATTATAACAAGATAAAAAAATCCATTTAATTAATCTAATCAAAACAAAAAGTATTAAGTCAAAATATTAATTTGTTTATATTTATCAAATTATCGTATTATTATTTTAGGTTAGTTTTCGTTCGTCGTTCAAATCCTCAATTCGTGCGCATCTTTCGGCGATCAAGAAAACGCACCCGCGGTGAGTGAATCATTACAGATTCCCCTTTTTATTTATGTTTTGGTGTATCATGTGTCATACTTGTCTTATTTAAATCAAACACTTGTGCTAATATCATTACGTGATCAGTGTGTATATTTGTTTGTGTGGTTACATTTTAACATTTCAGTGCAATCATTCATTAGGCCCATCAGTTCCTCGTGGGATACGAGTTGAGCATCAGGAGCCTCATTAGATCGGCTCCGTTTGATTGAGCCTTGATCATGTCATGTGTTCATTGTGGATATTATGTGGTTTGTGACTGGTTATAATACATATGCTCACTCATGATTCATGCACAATTTTTACTTAAACAACTAATATAACAAATGTTTAAATGTTTACTTAGATTCACTCGCCAACTTTTGTTGACCCAAATCTTTTGTTTTACGCATGATACAGGTGAACAAGCTGAAGAAAGAAACACATAGGAATAGCCTTAGAAGATTAAATAAAACTATTATGTTTTGAACAATGTTTGGCTTTATTTGTGCTTGTATGACTCAGTGTGTTTGAATATTTGAAGTTTTAATTTCAATTTAATAAATATGAAACTTATTAGTAAATGTCATGAGCTTTGGTGATAACCCAATTATGCCCCGACTTTTATTTCCGCTTCGGGTCGGGGTGTGACATATATAGTGTGATTACCGCGCCCTTCATTGCGGGCCTTTGTTCATTATCAGTCTGCTTCATTACAGTACTCGTACTGACACTTGGCATGACAATCGTTGTCAATCGACACGTGTTTTACATCAATTGAAAACAATAAAAGCGAACACCTGTACCGATATCGGTGTTGTTCGACCGGTATTGGTCCGTTATGATACTAGTATCGTACAGACACTCGATATAGCTTACGATACCCAAAAAATACTTTATCGCAAATATAATTTTATGATCAATGAATTTTATACTGCCACATTGAGAAAACTATAAAAACGAATGATACCGTTACCAATGTTGTTTGGTCAGTATATGTTCGTTTGGTGATGATAAAAAAATCAATTATATATGACTCATTCGAATAAAACTTTTATCGAATTGTACATACATAATAATAAACACATGATGATGCTAATAATAAAAAAACATATTGATGTTATATGGTACGGTACTGATGTTTTTCAGACAGTATCAGTGATACTAAAAAAAGAAAATCATTAAAAGTTAAGTTAAAGAAATATGTTTAAGGTTAAAGTAAATGTAATAGTAATCTATTGTGATATTGAAATAATAAAAGTAAGGAAAAAAACTATTTAAATTATTATAAATTCAAATTTCTATTCATGATTGCTTTTCAATTATATTTGTTGACGTCGCGCGTTGCAGGGAAATTGAATAAATGATAAGATAAAACAAACGTTATTTGAAAATGAATCATGTTTATATAAATCCAAACCATTAGAATCGGTTCAGTTTATAATCGTACCATTTTACGATACCAAATAAATACTCAATTTTGAATACGACTTCTTTTTCAACAAAACTTATACCATAATGTCGTCAATGGAAAAATTAACGAACATAAGTTATTAAAGAGATGTCAAATTAAATGAGAAAAGAAATATAATTTAAAAAACAAAAAACAAATGATAAAGAAAATATGATTTTAAGAAAGGAACAAAATATCTTAAAACCTAAAATAAATATAATAATATTAAATAATAAAATATAAAAAGATATATATTATTATAAAATAAAATCACTATTTATATCAATTTTGATTACATATATAAAATATAATATATAATAATATATTCAATTAAATTTAATTAGTTTGGACACTTTACGACTTTATTACACTCTTTTTTGCATTCGTATAAATCCAAAATAATGGACCAGTTTGCCTACCTGGGGACTAACGATGAGAGTACGAATGACTTATTAGGCCAAAGCATGCCACATCAAACGTCGTGTGAGCTAACCCCACTTTGAGTTGTCAATGTGTCTACACCTGGACACCCTCCGACCTTACATCTCGCAATCATGTTTTACGATTTTCATTCGGGTGATGCGAGTGTTATCAAGCCGACACCAATGTGAACCCTACCAAACCCAATAGTCATGGGGGCCCACATGACTATACAGGTAATGGTATGGGAGACATTTGGAGGCCCAAACATGAGCAAGCCCAAGACATCCTATGGATGTAGTTAAGTTATTTTCTTCATTTATTTATGAATGTTGTTTTTCATTCTTTTTACGACACATGACACCTAGAAAACTAACAATCTCCCTACGTATATTCCTATAGATGTCTGCTAGACACTCTCGAGGTGGTAGAAGGTCAGGAAGATCTAGCGAACGCATAGCCACTCAAATCGCTCAACAGATGGCTGTTGTACTTCCTGACATCGTTTTACAAGTTCAACAAGCTCTCGCCGCCAATCCCATCAACACCACTAATCAAGAAGACTAAAATGTCGCCAACCCTCCACCCAAACCCACTAAGTGCACCTACAAGCATTTCAAGTCCTGCGGATCCCCCAAAATACGAAGAGACTGAAGGTGTCACCGCTCTCCTCCGATTGGTTTGAGGAGATGGAAAACACTTTTCTAAATTGCGATTGTCCTGATGATCGTAAGGTGCGATATGCTACTGGTCGTTTGTTTGGAGTAGCACTTACCTGGTGGAACACGGAAAAGGGTAAGCGAGGTGTTGAAGATGCTATGGCCTTAACGTGGGAAGAGTTGAGGGAAATCATGACGAGACGCTTCTGTCCAAGAAGCGAAATCAAAAAGTTAGAAGATGAGTTTTACGCTTTAAAGCAAAAGGAAGGAGACCACACTACATACAGCAAGAGATTTCTCGAGTTGAATCAGATGGTCTCCAACCTGTTCACCCCGCTATACCGATTAATCGAGCATTACATTCGAGGTCTTCCCTCGAAAATTCAAGATTCGGTTTTAAGTACTTCTCCCGCAACGCTCGAAGCTGCCATGGAATTGGCTACTGAACTTACTGAAAATCGCATTCGAAATGGTGATTTTAAAGATGAGAAGAAAAAGACACCTGTTGAAACTCCAACCTCGACCCAAACAGGTTCGTCCTCTAAGTTCGCTGGTAAGAGGAAGTGAAATGGCAAAAATTTCGCCGTTACCCAAACCAATCCTCCCATCACTGCTGCCCCAATCACACAAGTCACCCCTCAAGCCGCTCCATTCAAGAAACCATACACTGGCCCTCATCCGAAAAGCAACCGATGCCAATATCACCATCCCCCTGAGAACCCTTGTCAATACTGCACAAGTTGTGGTTGTGCATGTCACACGATTCAAACTTGTCGCATCCTCCAAAAACCAAACCGCAATCAGCTTCAAGCCCAAACCAATAATCAAGTGGTGGGCCAAACCCAAAACCAACAACCCTTACTTTTACCACCAGCCCAACCCATGGCTCAACCCCTACTACCAACCTAATTACCCAATGATGCAACCAATTAGAGTATGTTTCAACTGTGGCGATCCAAACCATTTTCGAAACACTTGCCCCCGCTTGGTGAACATCATAAATGCTCAAGCTCAAACTAATCCGGTGAACCAAGCCAACCAAGCTAATCCACCTGCAAGGAAGGGCTTTCAACATCAATGACAACCAAGCAAGGGCTGATAACAATGTGGTCAACTGTATGTTTCTTGTTAACGGTAGTTATGCATCCATACTATTTGATACTGGTGCGGATAAGAGTTTTTTGTCTTTAGAATTCAAGTCCATTCTTGATCTACCTCGTGTTAGTCTCGCTGAATCATTCACGGTAGAAGTTGCTGATGGTGAACCAATTGCCTTAGACTCGATTATTCGTGATTGTACTCTTACCCTTAATGATCACGATTTCTCGATTGATCTAATTCCTATGAAATTAAGTAGTTTCGACGTTATCATCGGTATGGACTGGCTCAGTCAGCATCACGCCGAAGTTGTTTGCTACGAGAATTTTATTCGAATTCCCCTCGCAGACGGTCAGATTCTACGTATTTTTGGAGAAACCTCTTCTAAAGGGCTCAAACTGATGTCGTGCCTCCAAGCTCGAAGATACCTTCGCAAAAATTATATCGCGTTCCTAGCTCATATCGTCAATGTCACACCCCGGATTTCCAACCATGAATCCATACACCGGTGGGCGCGGGTGGGGAGTATCGTGACGTAAGTTGATAACATCATTGTCAATTAAACATAGCACAGCGGAAGTCTTGGATTTAAATTACTATTACAAACCGAATGTTCGGAATATAAAATAATATACAGACTCGTAATAGAAGATCCATAGGCGGATCATAAAACGTATAGAAAAAATATAAAACAGACTTTAGGGCAGATCTAAGGATTTGCAATATTCTCTTATTCACTACCGAGTAGCTTCCGGCCTATTTCGTATTGTACCTGCAACTTAGCCTTTGGACGATACGTCAGCTTACGCTGGTAAATACACCCAGCTGACTCATTTTGAAAACTTTAAAATGATTTGTAAGTCAAAACGGCACAAAATCTTTTATTACCTTGGGAAAGTTGAAATTCAACCTTGTATCAGATTCACATGTTTGTCAATACACACCACTTACGAACTCACGAAGGAGTTATCCCCCTCGTCTTGGGCATTTTGCATATGAGCATCAAAAGGTGTATGCCTACACCCCGTGCTAAGGTCGTGGCCAATAACTAATGTGTTGAGCCGAGGATATCCAGGACACGGTAATTTAACCCCTGATGTTTAAGTTATCAAACAAAACTGATTAAAACGAAATATGGGGTTTACTAGCCACAAACGGGCATTCGATTGACCCCATTTTGGACAAATCGGTAATAATTTACCGTATCCCAAGCCCGTATATGGAAAATAAGTCGAGAGTATTTACCTGAGCTAGTCTTCTTCTTTTATTTTAAATAACTCAGCCGTATACAAATAAGTGCAGATAGCATTTATCGGTAAGGCTCTAGTCTGGATTATGGCATAAGCTAGCCAAATAAATACTAACGGTCTTATAAACCGAATAGTGTACATGATCAGTACGTATAACGCTTGATTAAACGATGATCGGATAGAATGTAGTTTAAACCGACAAGTACTTGACTTGTATGATATGGGTAAACTATAAACTTCTGGATTTTGAACTTAAGTGACAGGGTTAAACCCGTTTCTGGTTAATTTTCGAAAACTATATATATATATATATACACACACACACACACACTTAACCGTACGCATAAAAGTGATATCGGGTAACTGGATAAGTCACGGACAAGTTCTATATGCCATTATATTTTAAATAAGTTGAAATATCAACAGGATATCAACTTACATGCCCGTTAAGGTTTTAAAATGAAATTATGCCTTGTAAGGGCATTTTGGTAATTTCATACATAATTTATAAATTATTTGGGATTCTGAGTTGATAACATGTACCTACTGTAAAATGTTTAAAATAAGTTTTAATATCAGTAAGTAACAAGTCTTAGTCCATTAATATGGTTTAAAACCATACTATGCGCCGAAATGGCGCTTATGTCGTAAAATGACGATTTACGCGATGTTAAATGAAAAATGTTGTTACGGTCTGATTAAAATATTTTAGATATGTTATTTAATATAACATATCAGTGATAAAAGATTTATCTTGAAAAGATTTGATTAAAACTATTTTATGAGTCACAAGGACTAAATCCGTCATTTATCGACATAGTTTAAGGACCTGCTTGGAACTCAGTTTATTACTTGGTTTAACATCCCAAATAATCCTACTTATTATATTACATCAATAGGAAGCTTATTTTCAAGTTTATTATCATTAAAACCTTGTTTTATGCAAAAAGGGCATTTTAGTAAAAATGGCATAACTACGGAACTTGCGCATAAACTCAGATTCTGATTATGATCATGTAATATAACCTCAGAAGGTTATGCTACATTATATTATGATCATAATACAACTTTATATCAGTAGGTAACTAATCTATATCGGGTCAGAATCGAAAGTCAAAGCAGAAGTCAAACTTCGCGACTTTCGGTTGCGAACCGACCCTAGAACTGAAATTGACAAGTCGAACATGTTCACACATGTTCTAATAATTATTACTAACTTGTTTAAGTGTCAAAACAGGTTTCATAACATATATAATATCAATTTATGATTATTCCGTAAAATGGCATGTTTGACTTTTTAATATCATAACTTTGACCCGTCAATTTGTCTAGCAAACGTGATCTTCAGGAGGTGCCCTTTATAGGTATTAACACCTACCTTATTACGATCACTTAGCCATGTTCGTTACGAACAATGGCTGGACCATAATGGTCTTAACCGAAAGTCAAGGCGTTTTCCGAAAACGCTTGACTTTTGGCTATAAAAGCCTATAAACGAAAATGCACAAAGAAGGAACACTTACTAGTGATTCCTAGATGCAAAAGAACTATGTTAGATTGCTCCTTTTAAGTAGGAACTTCCAGAGGAGGGAGAAGAGAGAATAAGAAAGGTGCAGGTTTAAATGGTGAACTTGATCACATATTTATAGTTGGAGAACTCAAAGGAGGTGAAGCCAGGTGTTTAGGGGTGTAAGAATAAGCTTACAAGTGTCCCAAAACGTGGCATAGCAGTTTGGGAAAGCCATGGTTTCGTTTTAAAGTTTTTGGCATTTTTGTTTGGAAGCCAAGCAAACTTTCTGCAGCAGAGGGCTTCTCGCGCCCCACGAGAGACACAGGCCATGTCTCTCGCGGCCCGCGACCGCCCCACGGCCACTTTCAAACTTTGACACTTTAACCCCTTAACTTTATAAAGCTTCTAAAAGCCTTATAAAACACCTTTTTGGCATATTTAGCCCTCCATAGACAAACTTGGCATACCCGGGATTATGCCCGGACACTGTCGAGCTCTCGGTTCGTTAAAAGGTCACTCAGAGGAATAAATTAACATGTTGACACTTTTAATCCCTCCATTATCCAACTTTCATATAACAATGGATTTAATCACTCTCGTCCAACAAACGGGACATATGAGAGTTAGGACTTCGTAAAGGATTACTCAAAGGCTCAGTATAAGCATGTTGACTCCTGATGTCACTCAGAGGCTAGGCATGTTGACACCACGGTCACTCAGAGGCCAAGTTTATGCATGACGACACTAATGCTCGTTCAGAGGCTATGTTTTATGCATGACGACACTAATGGTCGTTCAGAGGCTAGGTTTATGCATGTTGACATCAGAAAGTCATCCAGAGGCTCAGTTTGAGCATGTTGTCACTTTTAGTCATATTAGTCTTTAATAGACTATATATAAAAATACAACACGTGTCACTATACTATTGAACACGATTTTACAGGGTGTTACACTCAAGAAGGAAGGCAAGGAAAGAAGGCTCGAAGACATTCCTATCGTTAAAGAATTTCCTCAAGTTTTTCCCGACGACGTCTTAGGACTTCCTCTTGTGCGAGAAGTCGAATTTCGGATCGATCTTGTACCTGGTGCTACACCAGTCGCAAAATCCCCCTACCGGTTAGCCCCATCTGAGATGCAAGAATTGGCTAGTCAGCTGCAAGAGTTGTCTGACAAAGGATTCATACGTCCTAGCGCGTCGCCTTGGGGTGCACCTGTTCTTTTCGTAAAGAAGAAAGATGGAACTTTTCGCATGTGTATCGATTATAGAGAGCTCAACAAGTTGACCATCAAGAATCGCTACCCTTTACCTCATATTGATGATCTTTTAGATCAAATTCAAGGTGCCACCTGCTTTTCAAAAATCGACCTTCGTTCTGGTTATCACCAACTTAGAGTGCGTGAAGAAGATATCCCAAAAACTGCTTTTCGAACTCGTCATGGTTATGCCTTTTGGGTTAACCGATGCTCCTGCTGTCTTCATGGATTTGATGAATAGGGTGTGCAAACCCTATCTCGATCGTTTCGTCATAGTTTTTATTGATGATATTCTTATCTACTCCAAGACCAAATCCGATCATGAACGACATCTTCGACTTATTCTAACACTTTTGAGAACCGAAAAGCTTTATGCTAAGTTCTCGAAATGTGAGTTTTGGTTAAGAGAAGTGCAATTTCTTGGTCATGTCGTGAATGACAAAGGGATTCATGTCGACCCTTCGAAGATCAAAGCGGTACAAGAATGGCAAGCGCCACGTACTCCTACTGAAGTTAGGTCATTTCTTGGTCAGGCTGGTTATTATCAATGTTTCATTTCAAATTTCTCTCTTATCGCCGTTCCACTCACAGCCTTGACTCACAAGGGCAAACCCTTTATTTGGGGACCCAAACAAGAAGAGGCTTTCCAAACTTTGAAGCAAAAGCTTTGTGATGCACCTATCCTTACACTTCCTGATGGTTGCGAAGACTTTGTGGTTTATTGCGACGCGTAAGGCAAGGGTTAGGTTGCGTTCTAATGCAAAGAGGAAAGGTGATAGCCTATGCCTCAAGGCAACTCAAAGTGCATGAGAAGAACTATACCACTCACGACCTAGAACTTGGAGCAGTCGTGTTCCCTTTAAAGATATGAAGACACTATCTCTATGGTACCAAGTGTGAAATATACCCTGACCACAAGAGCCTTCAACATATCTTCAATAAAAAAGAGTTGAACATGAGGCAACGATGATGGGTCGAACTCCTAAATGATTACGACTGTGAAATTCGATATCATTCTGGCAAAGCTATGTTGTGGCTGATGCACTCAGTCGAAAGGAATATGCAAATTCCGTTCATCTTCTATGTTCTCAAATCGTAACTGACCTCAAGGATCGAATTCGAGCAGCTCAACATACTTCTATCACGGAAAATGACATGCGCGATGAACTGTCTTGTGGAGCCGAACTCAAAATAGAAACCAAGTCTGATGGTATTCTTTACTACTTAAACCGGATTTGGATACCTGATCGCGACAATCTTCGTGCTTTTCTCATGTACGAGGCGCACAAAACACGATATTCTATACATCCAGGATCCGATAAGATGTATCAAGACCTACGATACACCTACTGGTGGCCTGGCATGAAGAAGGATATCGCTATTTTTGTTTCCAAGTGCCTTACATGTTCCAAAGTGAAAGCAGAACATCAAAGACCTTCAGGACTTCTTGTCCAACCCGAAATACATGTATGGAAGTGGGAAAATATAACCATGGATTTCATTACCGGGTTACCTCGCACCTCCAGTGGGTATGACACCATCTAGGTAATCATTGATCGTCTTACCAAGTCAGCTCATTTTATTCCAATTCGCGAGGACTTCAAGAACGAGAAGTTAGCTCGTATTTATATCAACGAGATTGTAAGCCGTCATGGTGTACCTTTAAGTATCATCTCAGATCTAGACGGCCGCTTCACATCACGAACAAAAATTAATCATCAAACCTAAGAAATATGATGCACCGTTATAATGAGTTAGTTGCACCGGTCATATACAATAAATATACCATGTGGTTTACATGCTCACTAGCGGGTGACTAGTTGTTGCTAAGATATGCAAATTTTGACGCACCTTTTGTTATAGTTAAGTTTGACGTACCAATATAGAACTTGTATGTCAAAATACATTACATTACCACAATACATCACACGTGCTACGTTTGAACCTACCCCAAAATGGTTTTGATGCGCAATCACAAATTAGTGCATTGCAAATCATTTAGGTTTCGAGACGCTACTCCTTGACCCATATTTTTTTACGCTCCATATCATATTAAAAGTCATTTTTTAAATAATATAATAATACTTGTATCTAATTAAAAAGCTTAAAATTATGGACTTTATGCTAATGTATAAAAAAGGAGATATGATAAAGACATTTGAGTTTATGTCAAAAAAAAATTATTTATATTTAAATTAAATGCCTGACGGCTTATATTTATTTTTTCTTGTTTTCATGCTTGTAATGTATAAAAAAGGAGATATGATAAAGACATTCGAGTTTATGTAAAAAAAATTATTTATATTTAAATTAAATGCCTGACGGCTTATATTTGAATTTTCTTGTTTTCTTCTTGATTCTAATATAATTTTTCTGCATTTGTAGCAGAAATCATTTTTTTAACATTATCCTCTTCTAGTCTTCTATATTTTATTATTGTCGAAAATGTCATTTACGCGTCTATATTTTAGAACCAATTACCTTAAAATTTCATAAGCTTGAATAGTCTAGAAAATGACTTACGGCTTTGATTTTTATTTAATTTTTGACATAGACCTCATTTTTAAGTTTATTGATTTTTATTAATTTTTGACATAGACATAATTTGTAAGTAAGTTTATTGATTTTTATTTATTTTTGACATAGACCTTATTTGTAAGGTTATTGTATAATATTTATAAACAATTAATTATAACACTTGTGTTTGGGGATAGGCTAGATAATAAGATATGCATGAAAGTGTCTAATTGGTCAAACAAATATTTTGAAATGTTATCTATTGCGTAACACTTATAAGGTTATTTAATTTAACTAAAGTATGATATAGTTTTTAAATAACTTAAAAGGTTTAAATTTAGAATATTTTATTAAACTGATAGTTCTCACTAATATTTTAATTTTATTGGTCAATCATGTAAGTATATCTCCATGTTTAGTAATAGCGCGGGATTTAGTGTATAAGAAGGGGTAGCAGCTCTCAATTTTGTTTTTGTAACGTAAAAACACTCTTTAACTCCGTGTACATAATGTAAATTTTTATACAAATGATACCTTAATCCAAAAATATTTTGAATATCCCTAAATTTTTGGGTTAAATCCGTCATTGTTTAGCAATAGACTTGATAATGACATATTATGTATGTCCAACTAAGTTAATAAAAAAAAGATATCTATGCAAGTATGGATGATAAATCATCATTAGTAGTTGGTAACGGATTTGGACTTTTATTAATTGGTGTTAAATCACATTTTAGTTTGTAAATATATATGGATTTTTTTATGGGGTCGGCAGTCGACATAACTAATCCTTACTACAAAAATAATAATAGACATTTTATGGTAAAAAAAATACATAAATTAGAAATGACATAAACAATGTGTCATTTTAGTTCTTGCTAAAATGTTAGAAAACAATTTTAAATCCTCTGTTCTCTTTGTTTTGAGTCAATTGTTTGTTTGTTTTTTAGAAAATTATAGAAACTACGTTTATCACTGTCGTTGCATTGTGGCCAAATTTTTATTTATTTAGTTTGTGTTTTGAAATTACTACGAGTGTGTTACGCACGGAACCATTGATAAGAATAAAAAGAAAATGTGTAAAAAATTATATGATAACCGAAAGAAAATCAACCAAAATAGTTTTATGGTAATAATGTTGTTCGTATGAAACCCGTGGTCAGAGATGAATAAATGATACTGGTTAGCTACTGGTTTTTACCTTCATATACCGGTACCGTAACCAGTATTTTTGGTATCAGTACCGATTCGGTATCGGTTGACACCGGGCTCATCCCTACCCCTAAAACTAAAAAAAAGAATCATTAAAAGTTGAATAAAATCAACAAAAAAGTTGTATGATACCGTTTTTCGCACGATACCCGTGATCAGGGATGAGCAAATGGTATCGGGTAGCAGTACTGTATTTCCCTAACTAAAAGAATTTCAATATCAATTCGGTATCGACTTTTGGCGTTTCTATATCAGGCTGGTGCCAGTTTTTACCTTCATGTACCGATACTGAACAGGACCGTACCGGAAAAAAGTAATAAAAAAAGTTGCCACATGGCAGCCAATGAATAGTGCAACAAACCAAGCTAGTCGATTAAGATATTACCATGTGTCAACCTTTTAATGGACCAAAAACTATTCATTAGCTTGGTTTTTACCTTTTAATGTAACATGCTGGTGCCGGGTTTTACCTTCATGTACCGATACCGAACAAGACCGTACTGGAAAAAACAATAAGAAAAGGTTACCACATGGCAGCCAATGAATAGTGCAATAAACCAAGCTAATGAATAATGTTTGGTCTACTGTGTGTAAACCTTTTAATGGACCAAACTCTGTTAATTAGCTTGGTTTATTAATATACAAATACTGGACAATCATCACCCATTCTTCAAAGAATACGTTGATTTTGAGTGAAAACTTCTTTGCATATGAGTTTATTTGGATTAACTCAAATTGAACAAGACCAATTCATATACACCAATTATCATACGAGGCAAAAGGGGTTAATCTTATTAAAGTAGCTAACTTAAAAAGGTCAAAATGTGCCAGCATCACCCATGATCATTGTTTGTCGCCCGCACCTACTCGGCTTCACCATACCGCCATTGCCACCTCTATCTCCTCCTCCATCAGCACCCCCGCTCTTGCCTTAACCGTCTCCACCAGTACATGGTACCGCCAAATGACTCATTTTGCTCAGAACCGTTACACAATCAAAAGGTTTGAGAGTTTAAATTCAGACAACACAAATTATGCTTCAAACATAAATATGCATATGGTTCAAGGTCTAACATTCCAAATTCTATAAGCCACATGGTTTTAAAAAAAACATAAATCGCGCCAAAATGTCTTGCCAGTCCGGCTGATTCTATACCAAATAAATAATCCTAACTGCCTCTTATCGAAATGAACAACAGATATTGGGCTTTAAATAAATCCAAACGGAAACATAACGAACCCTTATTACAATAGCAACATAAACCAGATTATGATACAAAACCTTTGTTCCTTTCAATTGGATGCCTCGCGACTGTAGAATGCATCCAGGGTTTTTGCTGGAATACGGTGAAGAAGTTCACGCGGGAATATCCGCAGAAGTGTCCACGCTAAATCAAGTGACTGGAAGATGTTTCGGGTGTCATATGCCCCTTGGGCCACAAATTTTCTCTCAAACTTGTCCAAAAACTCCAAATATAGCTGTAAAATTAATACAATAAAAATTTAATATTTTAATTAATCTTTTGTGTGTGTGTGTATGTGTGTGTGTGTGTGTGAGAGAGAGAGAGAGAGACCAGATCCTCCGAAGAGAGAGCCTCTTCTCCAACCACTGCTTTCATGGCCTGAACATCTTTTCCAATGGCGTAATTTGCATATAGCTGAAAATATAAAAGTAACACAAGTTGGTAATCTGTTTCCAACTTAAAGCATATATATTGATACATATCAATATCATACAATGCGCATCAGGAGCGCATAATGCGTGATGCACTGATGAGATCGCATCAGGTGATGCAATGTGCTGCGATTACATGATGCTCTAAGTACCATAATGTGCTCCTGATGCGCTCGCATGATGCGCCCTAATGCGCGTGTCATTTTAAAATCAAACACCATAGAGTAAAATTGTGCAATGAGCCGATGAAGTTGTTAAGTGAGTTCCTACATAGATTAGTTGTACCTTTTGCATAGGCTACTTGTACACATAAGAATTCAAGGCTAATTTTGGTCATATTGAGAACTTCTTTGATGGCACTAGAGCTATTTTTTTGTATTTATTTATTTTAATCTCTAATTTTTATTGTGTTCAAAGTTAAAAAGTTAAAATATTATCAATAATAATTTTTTTAATAACAAACACCTCGCATACGTGATGTGCATGCATCGCGCATCAGCTTTTGGGATCAAATCGCATCGTACATTTTAAAACCAAGGTGTGATGACATGTTCGGGCAATTAGTGATTTTATCTTACCTGGTTGGAGACATCAGAATGATCTCTGCGAGTCATCCCCTCACCAATAGCACTCTACAATTATAAACATTCTTGATTAAAAACCTAATGCCTTATGTGAACTTCAAGCAAAGTTTTAGGCTTACCTTCATCAATCGCGACAGCGACGGAAGCACATTGATTGGTGGGTAAATCTGTAAATTTCCATAATATTATTAAACTAGCTGAAATTGCAATATAAAGGGTTAGCATTGGGATTATGATATCTCAATCTCACCTGTCTGTTATGGAGCTGTCGGTCAATGTATATCTGTCCCTCGGTGATGTAACCCGTGAGATCCGGAGTGGGATGCGTAATATCTGTGATGATTGAAAAAGTTTAGCGAAACTGATAAACGTGAAACGGAAGACAACACTAAGAAAGGTATGAATGAGAATGGTAGGGACCATCATTAGGCATAGTGAGAATAGGGATCTGGGTGATGGAGCCTTTTCGGCCCTCAATTCGTCCTGCACGCTCATATATTGTTGCCAGATCTGTATACATGTACCCAGGATATCCACGCCTACCGGGTACTTCCTCTCTAGCAGCAGAGACCTGTAATTTGTGCCATATGAATACGGGTCAAAATGGGCGTGTCGGGTAACGGGCCAGACACAAGGAAGTAATGGACGGGTTGGGTAACAAATTCAGGTCAAAAAGAGTACTTTCTTGTGGTGGTTTATTAGCATCAACTTACTATAAAGAGTAAAATGCTATTTACGTCTCTTGAGGTTTGGCCAGTTTTGTGACTTTCGTGCAAAGGTTTGTTTTTTCGCATCTGGATCCAAAAGGTTTGAAATCTAGACATTTTCATCCGGCTCGTTAACTCTATCCAATTTTCTCAGTTAAGTCAGGGGTATTTTAAAGACAGAAATACCCCTAACTTAACGGAGAAAAATGGATGGAGTTAGCGAGCCGGATGAAAATGGCAAGATTTCAAACCTTTTGGATCCAGATGCGGAGATACAAACCTTTGGACGAAAATTGCCAAACTGGCCAAACCTCAGGGACAAAAATGGCATTTTACTCTATTATAAATGATCAATTATCGAACATGGTTACATAACTTATACTGCGGTTTAGGAGGCTTTATGCAACAAAAATACATTTGACTTTCAACCCATTTGACCCGCCTGTTTCCTTTTAAGCAAAGTTTTTTGGTTTACCTCTCTAAGGGCATCGGCATAGGAACTCATATCAGTTAAGATTACGAGAACATGTTTCCCGCATTCATAAGCCAAATATTCTGCTGTGGTCAGAGCAATACGAGGAGTGATGATACGTTCAATTGTAGGATCATTGGCCTATAAAAACAAGTAGTAAATATCCATAAATGGCAATCCGACATTCTAACTGTTAAACAACAATAAACAAACTTGAGGGACTTACAAGGTTCAGAAAAAGAGTAACCCTCTCCATCGATCCATTTTCCTCAAAATCGCGTTTGAAAAATTGAGCGGTCTCCATATTCACCCCCATAGCTGCAAAGACAATGGCAAAATTGTCCTCTTCACCGCCACCCTATAAAAACAAGTAATTAAAAATGTTTAAATCATCAAATATAAAGAATGTTTAAATCGCGTATAATATTATTGTCCAACAACTACCTCAAGTAAGTTTTCGCTTTTCTCTAATCGTTTTACCAAACCCGCTTGACGACAGATCTGTGCAGCTATTTCATTGTGAGGAAGACCAGCAGCAGAAAACAGAGGAATCTTTTGTCCTCTAGCAATTGAATTCATGACATCAATTGTTGAGATACCGGTCTGTATCATTTCTTCAGGATACGTTCTTTCACTAGGGTTAATAGAACTTCCTGAAACAATAACCGACCAGTGATATATACATACATATATACAGTATACCATGTATAGGCATATCTTTTTGATGAAATGGGAACAAATAATTATAGTTCACATTTTTCAATGTTATAAAAAGCTACCAGAAATATCCAGGTAAGCCTCTGGCAAAATAGGAGGACCGTTATCAATTGGCTTCCCGGAGCCGTTAAATATGCGTCCAAGCATATCCATAGAAACAGGAGTTTTTAGAACCTGAAAATGTAACAATGACATAATTAAAAACATAATTAGCATCCAGATAAATTATGAAGTGCCAAAAATATCTGGAAAGAAACAGGATAGATGGAAAATTATGCACCTCCCCTGTGAACTGAACAGTGGTGAACTTATTGTCAATTCCCGATGTTCCTTCGAAAACCTGGTTAAGAGAACAATGACGTTTACATTAGGTCGAAATAATGCAAAAAACTATGTATGTCCTTTATTTATATAATTATTAAAGATATTTCTTGCTCTGTAGATTCCTTTATCTCATATTTTTGGTTCAAGTCCCCGATGTAAAAGTTTTTTACTGATCATGTAATGAGCATGTAAACATATTTTTGGCTCAATCCACTTGGTTCATCAAGACTGCAATCTTATACTAGTGAATCAACTGGTCACAGATTTCTCCCAATAAATTAATGACCGAGGACCGTAAATAGAATGTAGGTCATCTTTGAAAATGACAAATGCACAGACCAAATGTATGCATGGAATGCCAAGCGGCAATTACCTGAACAACAGCTTTCTCTCCATCAACCTCCAGAACTTGACCACGTCTAGTTGTTCCATCTCCTAAACGGATGTTCACAATTTCTTGATACTTTGGTCCCTATCATTATATATAGAGGGATGAACCGGTTACTTGATGATGTGTCTTATCTACATAAGCATGCTTATAAATTGGAAAGTTCAAAGACACACACGTTTAATAACATAACCGTAATCACAATAATAATAGTAATAATGATACAAATAACAATAGTAATAACACTGAAGAAAAAAAAACAGGAACTAACCTTCACTTTATCAAGGATGACAAGTGGTCCAGCAACTCCAGAGACAGTTCTATACTCTGTGAACACATCAAGCAATAGAAAAATTCAGACATCAACCAATCGGGAGATAATATTTCACATTCGACTTTCTAATACTTTCTTTAAACAACAATAGTGGACTCATAGTTGTTAATGATGAATAGCGACACAGCGATAAGGTACCTGTATGCTACATAGCGAATGGCGATAAATAGCGCATCGCTATTTTATAAATAGCGATACACTAGAAAAAAAAATTAAAATTTATATGTATTTTATATCAAAGTACCCTGGCATATATGCTATTTTACAAAAAACTAAAATCGAACTATTTTATAGCTATATTTAATTGCTATTTATATTAAAAAAACAAAAAAACCACGTCGCTATTAATCGCTACAACCCTAAAAACGAGCCTAGACCAATACGCTACGTGGGGCGCTATAGCTATCGCTACGCTCGCTATTGACAACTATGAGTGGACTCAATTTGAACCCCCCCCCCCCCCCCCCACACACACACACACACATTTAACATCACTATTTGACTGTAACTAAGGCGAAATTCTTACACGCTGACATAATAATGCAAACTTACCCATTCCAATCTCAAGTGTCCCCTCCTCCATGCCACTGTTGTTTTGTGCAACTCCCATATTCAACCTACAAACCTACAAATGAGATTAATATGAAGAAAATCTTAACATTGGACACTTATAACATTCATATAAACATGATCAACTACAATAAACACAAAATAAAGCACTGATCAATTGAAAACAAAAACAAAAACAAAACAAAACAAAACAAAACTGTGATCTATATATACACACACACACATACATCACTAATAACTTGTAACAACGGATTTGGAACAAAAACTGAACCCTAATTTGACGTTGCACATTCACAGATTGATCTAAATCATCAAACACCACAGTGATCGATTAAAATCATAATAGATCAACATCAACTGATCCGATTATATTTTGCAGAAACAAAATTAAAATTAAAATTGAGGATGAGTATGAAACGACATCGTATAAGTGGAGTCACCTGTTGGTAGATCCGATGGTAGTTAGGGTTAGATCAGAGGGGGAAGAAGAAGAAGAAGATGGTCACAAATCACAATACATACAGATGGATAGATAGATAGATACATATAATTATGTTTCAGTTAACGAAACACGTGACAAATCTATTATTTTTGTTTCTTTTGCAGGGATTTCGGCGAAAAAGAAGGCTCCAGTGAACTTTCTGACGGATCCGTTTGACGGGAGGTCTACTCTTCGGCCAGCTGATACTCTTGTGTTTGGGTGGGCTAGGGGAAAACACGCTTGTGTGGACCTTACAGGAGTGTCCCCTCTTGTTGGACTCAGGGATAATGGGTTTGTTGCTGGCCAGGCTGCGTTAAAGGCGGAATCAGGCAAGGTCGCTAAACACGAGAAGGCTTGTTTAGAGAATCAACACGTGTTTATCCCATTCGCTTTTGATACATTTGGGTCTCTAGCCCCAGAGGCTGTGGAATTTCTAAACAGGGTCCAACATGTTGTGAATAGTAATCTTTCAACCTTTAAGGGCCGTTTCGTCTTTAGTAGGATTGAATTTTCAATTCAAAATGGGGTTGCGGCGCAGCTTGTTGCCCGTTTACCTGCCACTTGTTTGTAATTTGTTACTTTGGTATATAATTGACTAAATAAATATAAAAAATAAAAATAAATAAAAAATAAAAAGGTAAATACTTATTTTTGTTGGTTTGTTGACACGTAATTTGATTTCGTGAAGCTGATTTTAAGAGTTATAAAATGTACCTACCATTTAAAAAAGTATATATTTTTTTAACGGTAAACTTAGATCATTCACGGATCATCAGGGTATCATCGCGTCGTCAACGAAATCACCCTGATCATATTTATCTTTACTAGACGATGATGTTTATGCATAAATTCATGAGAAAACCCGATTAATTTGGGTAAAAAAAACCCCATTTGAAAAGACTTAATGATTTCTAAGGCTTATCTCACCCTAAAATGCCACTAAGCTACAAAAAAGTATACTTTGTTGTATTAGTTTACCAGAAATTGAAGTATCATGATATGTGTGTTAGGAGTTTCTTTCAGTTCAGAAAAATGCCATAAAACACTCCCGGTTCAGAAAAACACTATGAAAATATCCAGTTGAAAATGCCATAAACACCCAAAATGCCATGAAAATACTCAGTTGAAAACGTCATAAAACACCAAATTCAGAAGAAAAAACATGAAAACCAATTGAAAACGCCATAAAAACGCTCAGTTCAGAAAACACCATAAAACTAGATGAAAACGCCATAAAAACCATGAAAACCCAGTTGAAAACGCCATAAAAAACTCAGTTCATGTTTTTTCGAAGAATATATCAATAGTATACTTGTTGGAAAGATAAAGAACGCTGAGTTTTATGGTGTAATTTTTTTAGAAAAATAATCACGTATAAAAAAGTTATTGACGTTTAAATATGATAGAGAAAATGACATGTGATTAGCATATGCACCCTTGTTTGGATGTTTCAATTTTACCTCAATGCCACTGCATCATCTTAGACACAAATTACAAAGATGTTATGGCTGAAAATCGTTCTCACCATTTTCATACATTTAGACGTTTTCTTTTGATCCCGTTTATATATATATATATATATATATATATATATATATATATATATATATTAAATTCATAGAGGATGAATAGTACAAATAAAAGATTATTATATATTATATTTTTAAGTTGAATTCAAACTATACTATTATTTTCTTTATTGTAAGCTATATCAAAATTGGACATGTGTTGATCATCTAGAAACTACATTTTTTTTATTTTTAATTATACCATGTGACCACATCTATGCCGTAATAAATCAAATCAAAATGGTACTATTTGAAACAAAATTCCCACAACATGAGGAAGTAGCTACTAGTTTTTTTTAATTATTATTATTATTATTGTATCCGTACATAAAATATTTGTCAACAAGATAAGAAATACTGTGGTCAAAACACACTCCAATACAGAGGAAGCAAACAAAGTCAACGTCCACTCTAGTCATCACAAACTCATAAACTTTGATCAAACTTTATGAAGTCAAAATTAAGTGATAACTCAAGATGCATTCAAGATTCAGCTTCATGGTACCCCTCTTTTACTTGTTAACCGGATGTTATTCATCTGCAACTTCCAAATCATTGTCCTCCATCATCTTTCAAGTCACCGGAAATGTTTATCCTACAGGGTATGCATCTTTTCTTGATGATGATGTGAATTTATTTGTTTATTTGTGTTTGTTTCATTATTTATAACTTTAGGACCCTTTTGCCCTTGTTGTTAATGTGTGCTTTTTTCTTGGTTTGCCTTTTTTGCACATCCACTAGATTATATGTTACTATTTTCAGGCATTGTTGTAAGAATCACTAGGCGCTAGTCTGTCGGGGTACTGACTAGTGATTAATCGGAATTAATCATTGAGATTGGGATTTTTGTATGTAATTTTTAGTTGTATATGTACACAAACATTTTCATATGTAGATTTTTAAAATAGACCCATCTTTTTAAGTAATTGGCGGGAATTTATAACGTTTGGTCGAAATTTGGCCAGAATAGGACCGTCATTGACTGCCTGGCGATTAATCGGTGAACCTCCGATTAGTGATTTGATCGGAGACTAGTTGAGAATTTTACAACCGTGTTTTTAGGTTTATTGAATCAGAGTTTATGTAATTTTTATATTGATCTCCAAAAGTGATCATGGAATTCTGTATTAGTATGCAAAATTATTGGCATCAAGCTACACATAAATGTTTGACATGATTACTTGAGAGCATTCATGTTGTCGAGTATAAGATCGGTTGTTGATTATGGAAATATTGTTGTTTTTTTTAACTTGTTTGTGGGAATAGGAGCCAGAATTTGCGTTCAAAGTTGGTATTTTTGCTTGCTAAGTTGTGGCATAAAAGTGGTTTTTATAATGGGCATTTGTCAAGCTCTCGTCCCCTAACAAATACATTTAGGTAGAAAGTGGTAGGTTGCAACACATTACGCGAATCACACATCGTTCTGTCTTTTCCTTGAGAGAGATGTTGGGCCATAACAACGCGATTTGGGCACACTAATTGTGGATGAGAGAACTCCGCAATTAAGCACGCTCGAGTGAGCCCAATCCGCTTGGAAATTTTTTCACAGGGTAACCAAAAACAGTTATATGAGCTCTTAGTTGGCAAAACAGACAATATTGGTTGGTATACGGGGCCGGATGTTACACTGATACTCCTCACAAACTTATAGTGATCCTAGTTGGGTTAATTCCCTAACTAATATATTCAGGAGCAACGAATAATAGTGAAACATGTCATTTAAATTTTTGGACAAAACTGCGGAGTCTTGTTTATTGTTTGAAATTTTCGGATTGTTGATACAGATGGAATACATGGATCTTATGATTTGTGATTAAAGGTAAGAGTTTCACTTCGATATGCAGGTACTATTATGTGACAGTGAACATAGGGAATCCACCGAAACCTTATTGGCTGGACCTCGACACTGGAAGTGATCTCACTTGGCTTCAGTGCGATGCACCTTGCACCAAATGCTTCCCGGTAAATGTTATTATTTTAAGTATTCAGATGATGTATATATGTTAACACTGAAAACAACAATCAAACGTTTTTTTTGTATCTTTGTAGGCTCCTCACAAGCCTTATAAGCCTAACAAAAATCTCGTGACATGCATGGACCCACTGTGTGCATCTGTGCACTGGCCAGAAACCCTCAACTGTGAGTCTCCGAATGATCAGTGTGACTACGACGTTCAGTATGCCGATCATGGCTCGTCTCTCGGTCTTTTGGTCAATGACAGGTTTCGCTTAAAATACACCAATGGAACTGAAGTCGAACCTCGTCTTGCATTTGGGTCAGCGTCTTTTCTTCTATATTTTGTGATCTATTATTTAATGCATGACTCATAGCGTCTTAACTACATACGTTTAGATGTGGTTACGATCAAGAAGTCGAAGCTTCAATGAACCCACCTTACACAGATGGAGTCCTTGGTCTAGGGGTAGGCAAAGCAAGCATCTTATGCCAATTAAACGAACTCGGTGTGACAAAAAACGTAGTGGCTCATTGTCTTAGTGCGCAAGGGGATGGACATTTGTTTTTCGGAGATGAATTTGTCCCTTCTTCAGGGGTCACCTGGATACCCATGTCAACAACCAAAATAGAGTAAAATTTTATTTATTTATCTGTTATTATTATTATTATTATTATTTTTGCAGATTATAAATTGTCATAACTTATCAATTTTTTCAGAAAACACTACTACTTAGGAGCTGCTGAGCTATATGTTGGCGGAAAAACAAGTGGAATAAAAGGTCTCCCGATAGTGTTTGATAGCGGAAGTACCTACACTTACTTTAGTGCAAAAGCTTATAACGCTCTTTTATCACTGGTGAGTTTAATAATTCTTGACCTTTTGCGGACTTCAGATATTGTGTTTTCATAGTGTAAGGCGGAAGCGAAGGGTATAATGGTCATATTATATGCGAAATTTAGTGAAATGGGTAAATTTAAAATTCGAAGTATTTTGAATGGGTATATTTAATTTTAATTATTTTTTTCGGGTAAATATATTGTGCTGCAGCTTATGAATGACCTTAAAGGAAAGCAGATTTACAATGCAAATGAAGATAAAACTCTCCCAGTATGTTGGAAAGGATCAAAACCTTTCAAGTCAATTCAAGACGTCAAAACCTTATTCAACTCAATAACGTTGAGCTTTGCAAAATCAAAGAATGTTCGGTTTCAGATGGATCCCGGAGCATATCTCATCATTAGTGTAAGATGTCATCAAAAACCTAAAACAATTCTTTTATTCACAATGTTGTTTAACATTTGCATACGTTGTTACAGAAATACGGTAACGCCTGCCTTGGGATCTTGAATGGTTCAGAAGTCGGACTTGAAAGTGTAAATCTGATCGGAGGTAATAAGCTTAAGATACAAATCAGTCAAACAAACTTATCAGTCGTCAGTGTATACACGCATTATAAAGCTGCTTTTTTACTTGGTATTTGACTGTTTGCAGACATATCATTCCATGACAAACTCATCATCTACGACAACGATAAGCAACGGATAGGATGGGCTCCTGCAAATTGCAGCAAACTCCCAAAGTCCCGACTCTTTTATAATTTCTTAACCAATAAAATGCATAGCGGTTTTTGTCACAGCAATAACTTTTTTGTTGTTTATTAACAGCATAAACGATGGAGCTCTAGATCATCGAGGACGTTGCAAGCCAGATGAATCCAACATGGACATCTTACAAGCCTATTGTGCTGCATAGTAACTTGAGAAAAGGTTGATAAATAAAAAAGGTTCCAGACTCAGATGTAGAATATGCATGAAACAATTATTATATTGTGCTAGTAAATACATAGTGGTCAGTTGTTACAAGATGTAACTTTTGGTAGTCGCAATGTACATTCTGAGTACATGGAAATTTTGAAGAAATAAATACATCTATTACGAAAAGATTTCCGCAGCTAGCTAAACAAATATCGCATCAGGATATTTTTCAGCTTTTTATATGCAAATGCTTGCACGTAATTGATTGGACATCTCGACTTAGCATCCTCACCTGTATGATGCCTGTGTAATCAACAACCAACATCAGCAAGATGTTAGTAAAGAATATATACACACACATACATACAGAAGATATTAGGGGAAGAATCAAATACAAAACAATCTTACCCTAGGAAGTGTAGAAACCGGGTCAAACAAACTATGATTGACCTCATTCCAGCGGCGGTGGAACCGTCTCGTCGGGTTCGCGGGTCCAACCCGACCCGAAAATTTTATACGAACCCGCACCCGGAAATCTTGTCATACATATGAACCTGAACACGAGGGTTGACCCGAACACGGCCCGTTCAACCCGAATTTTCAAATTTTTGAATTTTTTTTCGCAAATTAATATATTAGAATTAAAATTTACTACAAATAACACAAATGGGTATGTAATACAATTGCATTTAATCATAAAGTTTTATGTTAATCTCTCTTTTTAAGTTATAATTATGCATAGAATACATACCCAAATTAATTTATGAAATAAAACATATTGTAAAAAAATAAAATATAATATAAATGGGTTAAACGGGTCAACCCGTCAAAACCCGACCTGTTTAGCTAAACGGGTTCACGGGTTCAACCTGAAACTGACCCGAACCTGTTTAGACTAAACCTAAACCCGCGAATTTCGTGTTAGGTTCGTGTCGTGTCATAAATTTACATCCCTAATTCAAATATATATATAAGGTTTAGCTTTTAGGGTTTATAGTTTAGCTTTAGGGTTTACAATTAGGGTTTAAAGTTAAGGGGTTAGAGTTTATGGTTAGGTTTCGACGAGTTGGTTCGAACGCCGCTAGAACGAGCTCCATCAGAGTTTGTTTGACCCGATTTCCTACACTTCCTAGGTTAAGGACATTTTGTACCGGATCTTTACCCCTATAATACCAATCTCTACATTACCTTTGCATGACAGATCTTGGTTATCGCCTCAACATTTAGGTTTTGTAGCTCTTCCAGTGAATTAATGTCCAGATCAGAAATATCATCACCCTGACACGATGAAAATCGAGTTGTACATCTAACACTTTCCGCATAATCAAAATGTGCACTAATGAAAAAACAAGTATACCTTCAATCTTGAAACATAACGCTCGAGTTCCCGACACCTTTCTTTTTCTTTATCATACATCCGTCTTATATCATTAAGCGACTGTGTCTCGTCATCTTCCTGAAAAATTACATTGCATCGTACAGTTGACGATTGAAGATAAACTTGGTATAATGATTGTATTATTGATTGTGTATCATAAGAGATTACAATAGGGATATATATAGACAGATATAATACTGATTAGGGCCTGCTGACACTCTATACATTAGGGCCGGCCTATCTATACTAACTATATATATTAACTAATATTCCCCCTCAAGCTAAGGCCGGGAAGCGACCTGTAGCTTGGACCGAAGCCAGGTAAATCTTTCTGAGGATAGAGGCTTTGTAAAGACATCGGTTATCTGATCATCTGTCTTTATAAACTGAACCCGTAGCTTTCCTTGCGCGACCTTCTCTCTTACAAAGTGGAAATCAACCTCCACATGCTTTGTTCTTGCATGAAACACAGGATTTGCGGACATATATGTGGCGCCTAGATTGTCACACCATAACGTAGGAACCGAAGGGGTGTGAATGCATAATTCTCGTAGTAGTGTTTCAATCCATGTGAGTTCTGCTACAGTATCAGCTAGTGCCTTGTACTCGGCTTCAGTGGATGACCGAGATACGGTTTGTTGTTTTCGGGCTGACCAGGACACCAGGTTGGAACCGAGATATATTGCAAATCCCCCGGTGGATCGACGGTCATCCGGACACCCAGCCCAATCTGCATCCGAAAAGGCAGTTAAGGGAGAACATGCATCTATATAGGCTTGTAGCAGAGAATCCGAGGACTTTTTGATCCACAACCCGTGTTCCGACGTGCCTTGTAGATACCGCAAAATTCGTTTGACCGCCGACCAATGATTTATGGTAGGAGAATGCATGAATTAGCAGACCTTGTTAACAGCATACGCGATGTCCGGTCGAGACAATGTAACATATTGCAAGGCACCTACAATCTGTCTGTACCGAACCGGGTTATCATATAAGGAGCTATCACACAGAGAGAGTTTGGCGGTCGTCAGCAATGGAGAAGAGACTGGCTTAGACTATGACAGCCCTGCACGAGCTATAACGTCCAGAATGTACTTCTTTTGAGAGAGAATGATGTCTGATCCGTTGCGAAGAATTTCAATACCCAAAAAATAAGAAAGTGGACCCATATCATGTATAGCAAAGGTGGTGCTAAGGCTGCGAACAACATGATCAATCGCCTTCGGACTATTCCCTGTGAGGATGATATCATCAACATAAATAAGCATATATAGTAGGGTGCCACGGGCTGAATAAATGAACAAGGAGGGATCGGTTTTGGAGCCCCGAAAGCCCAGACTGATTAATGCCATGGACAATCTGTGAAACCATGCCCGTGGGGCTTGTTTAAGCCCATATAAAGATTTGTGTAACCGACACACATAGTCCGGATGTTGTTGGTCCACAAAGCCCGGTGGTTGTTGTAAGAAGACTGTTTCTTTGAGATCACCATGAAGAAACGCATTTTGAACGTCAAGTTGTCTTAGGGACCACCCTATTGTGATAGCCAAAGATAAAACAACCCGAATTGTAGTGGGTTTGATCACGGGACTAAAGGTGTCATGATAATCCACACCTGGTTGTTGACGAAAACCTTTTGCAACAAGGCGCGCTTTATAACGCATAATATTCCCGTGTTGGTCTTTTTAGTTTGTAAACCCACTTACAGTCAACAATGTTGCTATTCGGACGACGAGGTACCAATGACCAGGTACCATTTTTCATTAAGGCAGAATATTCTTCGGCCATGGCCTGACGCCAATGAGGATCTGTGTTGGCAATAGCAAAAGAGGATGGTTCAGAAATGGTCGTTGTGTGGAAAGAAGAGGGAGTGTAGCGGTTAGGCTGTTTGGGATTGGGCCGAAGGTTGGATGGTCGGGTTCGTGGTGGGGGTGATAGTGGGGGTGGTGCGGGTGATGGTGGTGTCGGGTGTGGTGTTGGTGGTGTCAGTTGTGGCTGTGGTGATGGTGGTGTCGGCGGTGGTGGTGGGGATGGGGGTGTTTGTAGCGGTGATGATGTAGTGTCAGAATTAGAAAATTGTGGTTGTGGAGGCGGAGAGGGTGGAAGGGGGTAGGAGATGGATTGTGATGTATAGGTGTAGGATAGGATGAAAAATAAGGAGGAGATGGGGTTTGGGCCGGTGGTGGTGTTGGTTGTTTGAAGGAAAAAATATGTTCCTGAAATCGAACATGGCGAGCAATGTAAACACGACCGGATTCGGTATCAAGACACCGATAACCATGATGAGAGGTACTGTACCCTAGAAAGACACATGGCATGGATCTAAAATCCATTATGTGTTTGTTGTAAGCACGAAGGTGAGGATAACATTGACTTCCGAATACCCGAAGAAAGGAAAAATCTGGGTGGTGATGGAAAAGTTGTTCAAAGGGAGAAATATTAGAGTTCGTTTGGGAAGGCATACGGTTGATGAGATAGACAGCTGTGTCAAATGCAAAATGCCAATACCGTTGTGGGACATTGGATTGTGAAAGGAGAGTAAGACCAGTTTCGACGACATGTCGGTGACGTCGTTCAACATACCCATTTTGTTCACTTGTATGGGGGCAAGAGAGACGGTGAATGATGCCGAGAGATGAAAAAAATGGTGAAAGTGGGCGAAATTCGCCTCCCCAATCAGTTTGAACTGATTTTAATTTGGTTTTAAACTGTCGTTCGGCCATGGTTATGAATTGTTTAAAGACTTGACAAACATCAGATTTATGTTTAAGTGGAAACAGCCACATAAAGCGTGAGTAGTGATCAACACAAAGGAGAAAATAGTTATGACCGTCACAAGAAGTAGTAGGAGCGGGCCCCCAAACATCACAAAATACCAAATCCAAAATATGAGAACTCTTAAAGTTTGACAATGGTGAATGAAGTTTATTAGATTTTCCAACATAACAAGCATCACAATCTAGACTCGAATGGTTTGAAGAAACTGGTAAACAATAATGAGAAAACATAAAATTTAAAAGCTGCGGATGTGGATGGCCGAGACGTTGATGCCAGATCTGTGAGGAAGCTCGAACTGTGGAAAAAGCTGTTTTTGGAGTTGAATGAATCCGAGGTAGACGAAAGGAGTAAAGGCCATCAATGCTTGGACCCGTGAGAAGGATAGTGTGTGTAGACTTGTCCTTCACAGAAAAATAAGTGTCATGAAATTCAAAATAAACATAATTATCACGACAAAACTTTTGAACAGAAATAAGATTTTGTTCGATTTCAGGAACATGTAGGATGTTTTTACGGATAAAGGATCGGTTTGGAGAGTAAACGCGAGTGGAACCAATGTGAATAATAGGTAAAGACTTACCATTGCCAACATGGAGACCATCACTGCTGCGGTATGGTTCAGAGTAATCCATGCCTGCCTGATCAGGTATTGTGTGGTCAGTAGCACCTGTGTCGGGTAAGCCAGAGAAAAATCTTGAGGTCGGTTGTCAGGCCACCTATTGTCAGACCATTGGGACCGATGATCACTGTAATTAGCGGATAGAAAGCGGCCACGAGTGGAGGGGTCCCTGTTTGAACATGAAGATGGTATGTGGCCAATGCCACATCTGTTACAAGTACCAAACACCGTGTTTTGATTAGAAGCCCAAGGAAAATGCTGACGACTTACCCCATTTTGATTGTTTCGGCTGTAAGACCCACGGCCACGCCTGTTTCCACGGCCACGGGACTGCCCTGACCCATTTGTGTAAAAAGCATGTGAAGAAGGCTGAGAAACCGGTTGCACTTGAAGGCCGAGTTGTCCCAGCATTTGTTGAATGGCTTGGATGTTAGATGCTATGTGATTTGTTGGAGTTAAGGGGCTGTTTGTGGCAGTTGCTGCGGTGACAAAGGCTTGGACAGGAGGTACGTCTGGTGAGGATTTTTTGATCATGTAATCATGATCGGACAGCAACCCGCTAAGTTCAGAAAAGGCTGTAGGAAACTGTCGGGTAAGGATGTTAGATTTCAAACCTGTGTATTCCTCTCAGACCCGAAACAACCAGCATCACCAGGTCCTTTTCTTTAACAGGCTCGCCAATATTAGCCAGGGCATCAACAAACTCTTGAGCGCGGGTAAGATAATCAGCGGCTGTTTCATCAGGTTTCATGGCTATCTTCAACAGCTGTGCGCTTAAGGTATACTCCCTGGATGCTGCGTGAGGGGCGTAGGCTTTCTCTAGGGCGAGCCATAAATCTCGAGAGGTAGTACTGCTTGCAACATGTTGAAACGATGCTTCAGAGATGGTAGAAACAAGAAGCATTCGTACATGGGCATCATTAGATACCCAGATCTGATAGTTTGGATTCGGTTGTGAATCCGAGGCAAACTCCTGGCCAGAGACAGCAGCGGCTGTGATGGTGGCTGAAGGACATGAGATGGTTCCATCAACATAGCCAAAGAGGTTGTTGGTGACCAGGAAGGGCTGTATCATTGCCTTCCAATATCCATAATTTGTGGGTGATAGTTTAAAACCGAACTTGTGAGAATTGTGGGTGGTTTTGTCGACTAAGGACAAAAGTGCAAGCAAAGCCATCGGAAATTGTAGCCCCGATGAAGATGAGAGATCGACAGCACAAAGGTGGCGGCTAGGGTTTTAGGAGAAAAAAGAGAGGCTCTGATACCAAGATAAACTTGGTATATTGTATAATGATTGTATTATTGATTGTGTATCATAAGAGATTACAATAGGGATATATATAGATAGATATAATACTGATTAGGGCCTGCTGACACTCTATACATTGGGGCCGGCCTATCTATACTAACTATATATATTGACTAATAATTGATCAGCCAAGATATTTTCCGAACTAGCAGGGTTCTTCAGCTTTGCAACAAGGGCCCACATGTTTGCCAGCTTAGCTTCCAGATCCTCCTCGTGTCGTTTCGCGGCATCCAGTCTTTTTCGTAGCTCGCTTTCCAACTTATCTCTCCTTGAAAGTGCACCAACCAACGAAGCTTCTCTCTGGTGTCTTGCATTGAGCTCTTTCCGCAACTCTTCTACAAGTAAACCGTCTTCTGGTTTTTTCACAGATGCATCTTGACGAGAACCGATATCGTTATTCTTTTTACATAAGTTATCGTAGGCTTCTTTGGTAACCGCCAGCTCAGTGTTGAGTTTGGCGTTTTGATAGGAAAGTTTTGTTACTTCCGCAGCTAAGTTTCTAAGCTCGACCGCTGCAGCGGCAGCAAGCTCCTTCGCGTATGAACCTTCATCGGCAAGTTTCTGGCTGCATATCATAAGCCCGTCTTTTTCTTCAGCGATTTACGCCTTTTCTTTCTTCAACGTCTCTATCTCAATCGCCTGATTCAACTCAATTTGCAACATAATATAAACTAGTAAATTTCTCCCACGCGTTGCGGCGGCGTTGAAACGTAAAGTAACACGAATTTGTACCATCTAATGAAAACGTATTATATTTGACCCGACTCATTTCCGAACAAAATTTACGTCAAAACGTAGAACAACTGAAAACGTATATAAAAATTAGCATGAAAACGTTTTATATTTGACCCGACTTATTTTCTAAAAAAATTACATCAAAGCATAAGAAAATAGTGTTTTTAAAGTTAAAGGATGGTACCACGTTGCGGCGGCATCAAAACGTAAAGGAACTCGATTTTATACCATTTAATGAAAGCGTATTATATTTAACCCGACTCGTTTCCAAACAACATTTACGTCAAAAAGTAGACCAACTGAAAACGCGCATAAAAATATGCGCGGAAACATTATATTTGAACTGATAAAATTTTTGTCCAAACGTAAACCAACTTGAATTTACACCACGTGCATATATACAAATAAGCACTTAAAACTCAAGGGGGGTCAAAATGACATTTCTTAAAGTTTTTAGAAAGTTAAGAGGTGTAAGTGTAAAAACTAAAAGTGAAGGGGTCAAAGTAAAAAAAGACAAAAATCAACAAAAAAAAGAAGAAAAAAAGTTATTGTAGCTCCGATGTGACAGACGCTGCAATAATCCAACTTGTTCTTTAATAATATTTATTATATAATATAATAAAATAGTAGAAAACCTAAAAAATAATGAAAAATAAGAGTAAAAAAGGGTTTTAGCTAACCTGCATTAGAAGCTGAGAATTAAGAAATGTATCACCACTTCCATGTATGGAGTCCTCTTGTGAGAATACTTTGTTCAAACTCATAACACTAGTTGGTGTACTTTCGTTGGCGTATTTTTCTTCGTTAATATACTTTTTTCGTCGAGGACTCGATTCATTGTCCGCCATTAACGACTCCAACTGTTGCCTCAATAAAAGAATGGTCTGTTGCATTTCAGCGTTCTCAGATACCTTCACTTGTAACTGGTCCTGTAGAATCCTGTTATCTGCTGTTTTTATCTTTACCAGATATCAAAAAAGTGCCGCTATTATGTTAGCATTATTATCCACTTGATAACGTAATGCATATAGAATAGATTCATAAAACCTACCTCAAGTTCAAATGTTTTCTCGTTTAGTTGAGTAATAAGCTTGGAGGGAACCTAAAACGCAAGCATGATAAGGCGATGAATCATTATGTTAACACAAGTACACAGTGGAACTAATCATTACGTAAGATCACATGTTATAATTGAATCTGAATTCCTTGATCTCTATTGATGAAGAAGGGAACAATATATAAAACAAGAGATCCTAACTAATTCCCTGGAAATCAGGGATAAAATACAAAACGGATATACACAAGAAATACATAAAATACAAAACGGATATTCATCCGCTAATACGCCCCCGCAGTCGTAGCAATAGGTCTTCCGATGCATAGACTGGACCGAAATCGTTGAAACAATTGGCGTGGAAGACCCTTGGTGAATATGTCAGCGTATTGATAGTCTGCAGGAACATGAAGAACTTTGACAGAACCCATACGAACCTTTTCGCGAACAAAATGTATGTCAATCTCGATATGCTTGGATCGTTGATGTTGGACCGGATTCTGAGATAAGTAGACAGCAGAGATATTGTCACAGTAGACAACTGTGGCCCGGGTAATGGGAAGATGGAGTTCGAGAAGTAGGTTTCTGAGCCATGTTGTTTCTGCAACGGTGTTGGCCACACCTCTGTATTCAGCCTCGGCACTGGAACGTGAGATAATCGCTTGACGTTTTGATGACCAAGAAACCAGATTATCACCGAGGAAGACACAGTAGCCTGAAGTAGACCTTCGTGAATCAGGGCAGCCTCCCCAATCCGCATCAGAATAGGCTGTGATATGAGCTGATTTGGATGGTAAAATAGAGATTCCATAGTCTAGTGTACCCTTGAGGTATCGAAGGAGCCGTTTCATGAACTGGAAATGAGGATCTCGAGGGGAGTGCATAAATAAACATATTTGTTGCACTGCATATGATATATCAGGCCGTGTGAAGGTTAAATACTGCAGTGCACCAGCAAGGCTACGATATAAGGCACCATCTGAGAAGGGTTCTCCAGCAGTTGCACTTAGTTTAGAATTGGTGTCAGTAGGTGTGGCACATGGTTTACAATTTTCCATTTTAGCACGAGCTAAGATCTCTGCTGCATATGTGGTCTGAGATAAGAACAGGCCACCATTTCGTCGGGTTACCGCAATCCCGAGAAAGTGATGTAGTGGTCCGAGATCAGACATGGCAAATTCCCTGGAAAGAGTGGCAATGAAGTGCTGCAAAAGTGTCTGATTGGAGGCTGTCAAGATGATGTCGTCTACATAGAGAAGTAAATATGCCATTTGATCACCCTGTTTGTAGACGAACAAAGAAGTATCACTCGTGGTAGACCGAAAACCACACTTTTGAATATAGGAAGCAAATCTGAGGTACCACGCACGTGGAGCTTGTTTTAGCCCATATAAAGACTTTTGAAGTCGACAAACATGCTTTGGATTTTTACTGTCAACAAACCCAGGTGGCTGAAACATGTAAACAGTTTCATTAAGGTCCCCGTGTAGGAAAGCGTTCTTGACATCCAGTTAATGAATGGGCCAAGAACGTGAAGTTGCTAAGCTGAGGACGGTACGAATCGTAGTGGGCTTAACCACTGGGCTGAATGTCTCGTCACAATCAACACCCACCTGTTGAGATTTGCCATTTACAACCAAACGCGCTTTGTAGCGCTGTAATGTACCATTGGCATGATATTTGTGGCGAAATAGCCACATACATCTGATAATATGAGCATCTGCAGGTCTTGGCACAAGCTCCCATGTATTATTAGCTATTAATGCCTGGTATTCGTCGGTCATAGCCGAGTGCCAGTTCTGGTCGGTCAAGGCCTGGGTGTGGGATTTGGGTAGTGGGGAAATGTTGTGCTCGGAGGTGGCTAAGAGGGTGGGATCTGTTGAGGGTAGGGAACCAGTTTTAGACCGGGTCTGCATAGGGTGGGTAGAGGGTGGCGGAGGCAGGTTAGATTGTGAAGGAGCTAGGGTGCTATGTGCATGTTCTGGGAAGAAAACAGGTCTGGATGCATTAGAAGCAGACCTGTTTATGCGGCTGTAAGTGTGGGTAAGAGGTGGGAAATGTGGCTGTGAGACCGTGGGGGTGGGGGTGGGTGTGGAAGCATGGGCTGGAAAAAAAATGGGTCTGGATGTTGCTGGGTCAGACCTGTTTAGTCGGCTGTAGGTGTGGGTTATGGGTGGGGAAGATGGTTGGGAAGTAGTAGTGGTTTCGGTTGTGGGAGGAGAGGAGGTGAAATGAAACGGGGTACTCATGGGTGAAGGTTCCGAATCAGGGTGAGAGAATGGGGTGGTATGAGGTGTAGGTGGGGTAGAGAAAGGAAATGTGGATTCGTCAAAGGTGATGTGACGGGATAAATAGACACGTCCAGTTGAGGGGTCTAAGCATCGGTATCCACGATAATTCATAGGATATCCGAGAAAGATGCACGGAGTGGAACGGGGGCTAGTTTGTGGGGTCGAGTGGCATTGTGATTTGGAAAACAAGCACACCCGAAGGTGCGAAGGTGAGTGTAGGTGGGATGCCGGTGATAGAGTTTGTATGTGGGGGTTAGAAAGTTATGGAGTTTGGTAGGAAGAATGTTATGTAAATAGACGGCAGTGTGAAGTGCTTCAACCCAGAAATTGGAAGGGAGGGAAGCATGGGTAAGGAGGGACATAATGATGTCATTAATTCGTCGGATCATACGTTCCGCCTTACCATTTTGTTGTGAAGTTTGGGGACATGAAAACCGAAATTGAAGGCCGTGAGTGAGAGCGAATGATTGAAATTTGGAATTATCAAACTCACCACCCATGTCACACTGAAAACTTTTGATATATTTATTAAATTGGGTTTGGACAAGGCGGTGAAATTGAGTAAATTTGGTGAAGGTTTCGGATTTATATTTGAGTGGATAAGCCCAAACAAATTGGGTATGGTCGTCAATGAGGACCATGTAATATTTGTAACCTGTGTTGCTAGGTATAGGTGAAGTCCACAAGTCACAATGTATAATGTCAAAAGGTTGGAAAGTAACGGAATCAGAATCATGAAATGGTAAACGCTTATGTTTAGCGATTTGACAAGAGTTGCAAAAGAAATTGTTCTTAGATTTATTACAAGAAATTAAATTACGAGAAACTAAGAAATCCATAATAAAATTGCCAGGATGGCCAAGGCGATCATGCCAAACATTAGAGAGCGAAGAAGTAAGCAAAGCGGAAGTAGGTTTGTTGGTTGTGGTGTTGAAGGAGTACAGTGGGCCGGTACTATTGTGGCGGCTCAGGAGCGTTCCATTCTTGTAGTCCTTCACAGAAAAGCCAAAAGGGTCAAAAGACATGGAAACCATATTGTCAGTAGTGAATTTACGAACTGAAACAAGGTTTTTGATAATATTTGGGGTGTAAAGGACATTTTTAAGGGTGTAGGGTCGGACCCGTGAATTGGGTGAGTGAATGGTTGTATGACCGGACCCGTGAATTGGCACACGGTTACCATTACCAACATACACAGAATTAATAGTAGTAGTACAAGGAGTGTGAATATTACCTGGTTCGTGTGTCAAATGATCAGAGGCACCGGTGTCAGCAACCCAATTGTCATCTCCCGAGTCCAGTGCCATCGCCTGGAAAGCTGCCCCTAATTCTGATGGTTCCAGTGAGTTTACATCTGCCAAGTGGGCCTGAGCAGGTGGAGTGGACCAGGGCTGTTGCTGTCGTGAACTTGGGCCAGTGGCCTGTGGAGGCTGACCAGGAACAATCGGCCAAGATGGGCCTGCCCAACTGGGCTGAGTTGGGTAGGGACATGGTGGGTCCGCAGCCCACCATGGTGGCCAGTAGGGGGATGGACCTGGGCTCCAGACATTGGGTCGGACCAATTGATACTGGGCCGAAGACTGGGAAGAACCACGAGGCTGGTTGCGGTTAGAGGGCTGCTGATTTCCACGACATGTGCGATGTTGTTGTTGACCCAATGACTGTTGAGGCCTGTGAAATTGACGTCTTGGCGGCTGTCGGTTGTTGTTGCGATAATGAGGGGGTCTCGGCGGGCCGTAGGTGGCTCGCGAGAGACTTGGGCAACAACAGCCGGGTTGGGGGCAATAGAGTCCCGTGCTTGTTGGCGACGCAGATCTGAGTCGAGCATGTCGCAGGCATCTTCCCATGAGGGAAGGGTGTTATTGATGATAGAGGCTTGAACATCGAATTCCGGTGGTAAGCCGCGAACCAGCTGCAGGACAAGGCGGTCTTCTGTGACTGGTTGTTCAACAGCTTTCAGTTGGTCAGCCAGATACTTGAGACGCTGACAGTAGTCTTGGAGGCTGGGCATGGAGCGCAAGGTAAGATTGACAAACTCTGTTTCAAGGGCTGCTGCACGGGCGCCCTTGTTGTTCAAAAAAATTTTCCGAATCCGGGTCCATGCGCCATAAGCTGTTGTTTCCTCATCAAGAATACGTGCCAGCAGGTCATCTGAAAGTGTCCCATAGATCCACTGAAGCACAAGAGAGTCAATTTTGGCCCAGTTGGCGTAGTCCGGATCTGTTTTGGCAGGCGGTTCAGTGCCATCAATGTGGTGTAACACCTCGTAACCGCGTGCATGCAGGGTGAACAGCTTGACCCATGATGCATAGGTGACTTTGGAACCATCCAAAACACGAACTTTGTGCTGGATGTTAGTCACCGAATAAGCAGGGTGAAGGCTGTCAGTGTTCTTGGAGGATTCTGGTTTGTCTGACATCGAGATGAACAAAAGAAGGAAAAAAAATCGGCTGCAGGGTCCGTGGACAGGGGCTGCTGCGAATTGGTTTTAGGTCAGAGCAGTAGGCTCTGATACCATATAATTGAATCTGAATTCCTTGATCTCTATTGATGAAGAAGGGAACAATATATAATACAAGAGATCCTAACTAATTCCCTGGAAATCAGGGATAAAATACAAAACGGATATACACAAGAAATACATAAAATACAAAACGGATATTCGTCCGCTAATACATGTTACCTGAGATATCTCAAAGCCTTTTAAGTTATTTGGATTCATTTCTACGGAACTGATCATTCGTTGCTCCAGTAGACGTATCTGAGATTTCTTTCCTTTAATCTCGTTTTTTAGCTTCTGCATTTGTTCCTAACAAAAAGACGACCATTGAAGCGGCGTTATGGAGGTCAGCCTAACGTTTGACTAAAACTTTCAACTTAACGTGAAAAACATGCATTTAAAATAGGTAACCTGAAGTTGTAAGTCTTCAGGTCTATTAACCGCTTGTTCTGAAAGTCTCTTCAGGGAACTAGTGCAAATGCCAGGTCACCCGACAACATCGTGAATAAGGTCCATTTGGTCGGTAATAGTCGTTCCTGTCTGAGACACGCACATTTTTTTCAGATATAATTTTATGTAACTAATAATTATATTCTACAACAATACCGACGTGGCGAGTTGTAATCATAGGTGTTAATGGCAAATAGCAATAAGGTACCTATATGCTACATAGCGAATAGCGATAAATAGCGGACGCTATTTTATAAATAGCGATACACTTAATTTTTTTATGTATTATATAAAAATACCCTGGTATATACACTATTACGATATTTTACATGTATACGTAACAAAACCCAAAGTTATTAAAGGCGTTAGGCGCACCCAAGGGTAGGCCTCGCCTGGGGCCTAGGTGCAAGGCGCAAAAAAAGCGTGGGCCTGAAAAAAAAAGCGTAGAGCAAAAAAAATTTAAAAATTTTTGTATAATAGAAAATTAATACTATTCTTCAAATAAAATTAATTAAAGCTATTCTATAACATCTAATATCGTCTATTTAGTACCAAAAGTTATAAAATGCTGGTTTATTAGTGTAGAAAAGTAGAAATCTAGCTGTAATCTTGTCGGAATTTAGAGAATTTGGCCGGAATCTGCGCATGAACCATCACGTGGAGAATTAAAGCGCAATTGCCTTGACTTAAGGCTCAATTGCCTCGCCTCGCTTGGAATTGGACCTAGGAGCAAGAGGCGATCGCTTTTAACTATGCAAAAACCTAATATCCAGCAATTTTATAGCTATATTTAATTGCTATTTATATTTAAAAAAAATAAGGTGTTGCTATTCTCGCTATCCATTATTACAACCCTAATAGTGACACTATACCTATACGCTGCATAGCGCACTATAGTGATTATAGAAGAAAATTTTCTCACCGGAGGTAATCGGCGACCGCCAGCAGCTGCACTAAACAAGTCACCTGCTTGTGTTCTTTGCAGAAGCAAATCACCAACCGCCACATCATCTGCTTTTCTTCCAACCGAACTTCGCACTCCATCTCTTGTATCACTAAACACAGCTTTACTATTCGATGATCTGGAAGACGTAGGCGAATCACTTGTCGAGCTTTCATGATCAGTATGTGGTGATAAACCAGATACATGGTCAGGCTTCTGCAAACACAACTCAATAATTCAGAAAACTACTTTTTAATACATAATACATTAAAGTTTATTACTATGTAAACATACCTTTAGTTTGAACCACCCAAGCATTCCTTTTTTTCTGTTCTTTCTAAAATCTTTGACCAGTTCGTCAAGATTCGCCAGATCAGACTTCCTGTTTTCCAACACCTCAGAATCGATGCTTCTGGCATCATCGTCAATAAAGATCCCCCGTTTTTTCTCTGGCAAGTATACTAGCTGTTGAAAAAGTGAAAACCATAATGAATAAGAAATGTTCAAAGTTCTGAATAGGGGTGTACATGGTTTGGTTCGGTTTTTGGGTAACACCATAACCGAAACCGAATTTTCAGTTTTCGTTTTTTGAAAACCGTTCGGTTCGGTTTCAGTTTTTGGAACAAAATTTCGTAAGATTAAAAATTAAAAAGGATAATCCAAGATTTAAGAACCTTTTTTTGATGATTATATTTATGTTAATACATTTAACCCATTTAAATTTACATTGTTCAAATAAATCTAACCTTCTAAACTATTTTTATATTTCTCCAAAGCTTTTATTAAGACATTTTCTTTTATAATATTTTGAAAATCACTTATTTTCGGATAAATCATTTCAAAGATAAAATAACATGATAATGTTCTTATTATAAATACTTAATCTTCAAGAACAAAATTAATAATTCATATATTAATATCTAAAAAACATTAAAAGAATGATCTTTTTGATTATTCAGTTCGGTTATTTCGGTTTTATAAAATGCAAAACTGAAACAGAACCGTAAATTTCGGCTGGGTTATTTTGGGTTTCTTTGTACGGTTTGGTTTTTTCGGTTCGGTTATGTCATTTTGTTTTTTGGTTTCAGTTCGGTTTTTTTGGTTTTCTGCTCACCCCTACAATTGAATGTACTATGTAACACTTACTTCATCTTCACCAAACGAATGTCTCCTTCGGTGATCTGGATTTTCAGGTATATTTGACGCCATCGTGTTCTTCGTTGAGACCAAAATTAATTTAGTCAATCTTTGAATCCTTCCTATCAAGGCTGCTTTAGCCTGTTCTTCCTCCTCTAATCTTGACTGTAATTTGACTTGTCCAGCTTCCAACTGTCACGTATTAACGGTGAGGTACAACTGTACACGTTGCTAATATCTTGCAACTACTTTTATCGGAAAAAGCTTGTAACAAACCTGAAGTTTCATGTTAACAAGATCCTCTTGGTTTGGTGCCATCATGTATGAGTTCTCCTTCATACCGCGCTTTAACTGCTGAAGCTCTTGTTTTAAGCTGGAAATTTCCTTCTGGTACTTCTTGATGAGTGATTTCTCATCGATAATCTGGAATTCAAGCATCAAATACGTAAGACAGAATACTAGAAGTCTAGAACCAAGTGATTCTCTTCAAAAGGCGTATCACCTTATTCTGAGAAGCCTTTATTTCCACATGCTTACTACGATGTGCAAACTTGAGGGTATTATGTGTTTCCTCTGTGTTGCTTGATGCAGGTGTCACGGTGCATATAAGTTACATAAGAGTTCAAAAGATGTTATTGAAGTAGCAGAAAGGGTTACAGAAATTAATAAATAATATTTTTAAACTTACAGAAACTCGTCCATGACCACTAAGGGACGATTGCAGTAATCGTGTGAGCTTCGAATCTCGATAAGGAATGTGTGCAGACTTACCATCGGTTAATTTAGATATCACCTGGAATTATGCAAGTCAACACCACTTGTCGGAGAAAAATACAACATGAAGAAATATAGTATTTTTCAAAGAAATAAGTAGTCTTACCGTGCCAAGAGTAAGCAAGCTTTTATTTATGTATGAACCCTCTTTTCTCCTCATTCCAGTTGTTTCGGTTTTAGAGCTTTCAGATCCCGCAAGGTCAATTAAGTGCTACAAGAAAAAGTGACAATGAACCGATATGAACATAATTTGATAAAAATAACTAAATATGAAGCGCGTAATTTAAATACCAGCTGTGACAAGGTTACTTCCTCTTCCAAAATGACATGTAAACTATATTTAGCTAGAAAGATCATGATAATATAATTACCAGGGTAAATATAGTATGCTATGACTGCTGAGTAAGTTGAAGTTGTTTGATCCAACATGCCTATGTGCTACAGCCATAGAAAGAATAAACATAAGAAATAGTGCTTCAAAATAATATATTTAAAAAAATATATCTTTGATAAAAAACAAGTAGAAATTAGCATACCTTCCCCAGATGCTATTAGTGAAAGAGCATGAGCGGGCGACAGAACAACTTCCTCCTTGATTCCCTCGACATAAGTTCCCTGTCAGAAGCCATATGAGACCGACAAAGGATTTATAAACGTCAAACATTAAATGAACGATGAGCAACATGATTTTGACATTATATATAAACCTGGCTATCTTCTCGAATTCTTAAATTCTGCCCTGTTGGATTAAGCAAGTCATTTATGACCTAGAGACAAGATGCATCAGATTCGTAGTGTATTGACATGATATCCAACAAGTCACCGATGTAGTACAAGTCCTTGACGCTAATGTATTCAGGAATATGAAGGTGCAAACCTCATTATAGATTTCCAGATAAGATACACGAAGCAGGAACTCTCGTCCAGGTGTCTGATGCAATACAGTGTTTTTACAGCATATCAGTTAAAAAAACATGTCCCAACTTATGTCCCAACTGTATCTACGAAAAACAAAAATGATTAAGGGGAGCATTAGCATATACCTCTTGTATAATTCCAAACACGTCCTTCACGGCCAAAAGAATGATACCAGGCGACTTTTGCTCACCCTAAACATGCAATAGATTTTCATTAGTAACTACAGTTACATATAAATGTCAGCTAAACATGACAAGCAGCACGATAGGTTGTTAAAAGGTGTATTTTGTATTTTAAAAATGGTGTAATCACATTAATTTTTTTCGTGTTTTGTCACTCGTATAAAAAGGGAAAGAAAGACTGCAAAAGACAGATCATATAGAAAAATTGTTGTGACATACATGCATTGTATGAGTCTTCCCACTGCTAGTCACACCATATGCAAACACTGTACCTGCATAATAATAAGACGCGTCGTAAACAGTACACCAAACTCTGTAATCTGTATGCAAGTATTCTAAATTAAATGTTTGCTACTCATGACCGCGGTCCATAGATGGCTATAGTGCAAGCACCAATAATACACACTTAACCCTTAAAATAAGAGACAACAAAGACATGCTTGCCAATAATTTGAAAACGAAAAAAAATAAACTATAACTCGATCTAGAACACCGTGATGAACTAGTGTTCTACAGACAGCAAACTTTGGTTATTATAGGTTCATAAGCTATGCAGTTAATGCGGTAATATCGGTCAAGGACTGATATTTGAGATATAGGTTATCTCGGTGAGATATCGGTAATTTTAATATAATGCAGAATTTATATATATAGCAATTTAACACTAATAATTCAGTGATATATCGGTTATATCGCTCAAATGTCGGTGATATATCGGTTATATAGGTCAAGTATCGGTGATACATCGGTTATTTCGGTTAATATCACCAATAATATCAGCATCGATATTCTGACCGATGCGTATTACTAGGGGACCGATATACCCGATGTATCATTGATATTAATTGCATAGCTCATAAGAACACAAATGCTACCCTCTTTGTGAAAACCTATAACGAAAACATTTCCTAAAAGAAAAAAACAATTACTATTAACTCCTTCCATAGCGCCATTCACAACATGATGAGCCGCAACATCATAAACTTGCCTGGTAGTAGTAGCTGGTCCAAACACTCTATCTGCACTTAAAAACCATCCAAAATCAAGAAACCAAAAAGCTCCCAACTTTCTAACAAAAGCCACTACAATTAGCTAAAAAAACATTAAAAACATCAGCATTTTCTTGTTTCACAAAACCTACACAAAGGGGTTTGTAGGACAAATTAAAAAAATAAAAATAAAAATAATAATATACAAATATAAATCAAACTAACCGAACCCATAAGCACAGGCGGGATTAAACTCATTCTGAATGGAATAATCTCCATCAGCAAACCATTCCACCTCATCCCCTTTTCCAATTTCCCTTGAACTGTCAACAGATCACACAATTATAAGTTTAAGCATTTAAAATTTAAAAAAAAATAAAAAAACAAACCCATCAAGTTCAAGTATTCAACGGTCAAAGATACTGAAGCAACAAACTTACTTGAGGGGACGAAGCCTGACGGTGACAGTGACATTTTCTTTAACTTTGTGAGAAGAAGAGGAGTTTAGTTGCGGGAGAAATATGGGGTTTGGTGGTCCGGCGAGTGGTGTCAGGTGGTGGGTCGGATGACTTTCGGGAGCGGAAGGGGGAGGTGGAGGATCTGGAAGAAGATCTGGTGGTGAATGACATTGGTGGAGATTCACGGCGGTGACGGTGGTGTGCTGCCGTCCTTGGTATTGTCCCTCCAAAAACTTTGAAATTTTCAAAGATGAACCAAATGTTATAACGTTTTATGTTATTTTCTCCAAAACTTTTTTTTTCATTCAAATTTTGTGTTTATTAAAAATGAGTTTAAGTGATTTTTAACGTAGTTATACATCGAAGATAGGGGAAGGGATGTGAATGCTCTTACATCCATTTCATCAAATTAATCGTATAATTACACTAAAAATAACTATGTTTTTTTCTCTCGTATTATATATATATATGTGTGTGTAATAATAAGCTTCTTAGCTAGAGCAACTTGCTTTTTTTGTCATTTTGTGAATTTGATACATCAACTTTAATTTGAATTTTTTGTTTTTTCGTTTTTTCTTTTTGAATTTCACCTCTCAACTTTTAATATTGACTTATAAACGCTTTAAAATTTCTAAAAGCTTTTGTAACATGTGATTTTGACATCCCCTCGAGTTTTACGTACTTATTTTTATGTACACGTCGGGCATAAATTGACGTTTTACATTTCATTGTGATTTTTATCGAAAATAGGTCATGTCAAATATAATACATTTTGTGCTTATTTTTGTGGACGTTTTCAGTTGGCTTACATTTTGACGTAATTTTTGTTCGGAAACGAATCGGGTCAATTAGAGTTACTTAGTTGGCCTACATTTTGACGTACATTTTTTTTAGACTTTATAAATTATGGTTACTTTACATTTTATGAGTCATGCCAAGTATAATACATTTTTGTGCTTATATTTATTGACTTTTTGGTTGGTCTACCTTTTAATCTTTAAGCAATTACACAAAAAAAATCAGTACGCTTATATTATGTGAAAGGAACCGACCCCGCAACTCGGGAAATCAATTCTAGTTAATTAAGTAATATTTTTTATGCATTTATCATTACATTTTCATTTTCATCCATTGACAACCGTTTTCAAAATATATTAAAAAGATATAGAGGGTGAACAATGTCCCTTATTATATACAGATAAACAGTAATATTTTCTTTCTTTCACTCACAACCACTTACAACCACTTTTTATAATATAAAAACCACCCTCCCATACTTTATCATATCAAAATTTTATTTATCGATTCATTTAGTAGTTCCGTGTCTATATTTTATTTATGTCTTCGTATTTTATTAACATTATTATTATTATTATTTTATAAAACAAATATGTATAATTTCGTATTATACATATAAAGATATAAAGCTTTATAAATTCATTAAGAAATAGTTTCGTATTGTACAATATAAGTTTTTTTAGTTTTTTGAAATTATAAGTAGATAGTCTGACTAGTGAATTGGTAAAAAAAATTAAGAAAGAGGGTGGTATTTACTCTTCAAGTAAAAAGGTTAAGTGATGATAAAAGGAAATATGGATTGTTAAAAATTGGTAGAATAATTTAACTTTTTGTTAGGCGAGAAGCTTTCTGCCAACCCTATGTTCTCATTGAATCATTTAGGTTTAATATTATTGTATCTATGTATGTATGCATCATGTAATGGAGGATACTCAAATACAAAATTAACTTTGAGTAGAGAAGCATACAACCCTTACTTTTTTGCTTAACTTTCTTTTTTGCTTAACTTTGATACTTAAGACGATTACGTAACAACTTACCCCACTCACTTTCTGTCTTCAATCGTACTTGGTCGACATATCATACAAGTGCATTATATGGTTCTCTACTTAAAATTGATTTTGTGTTGAGTGTCAACTAGTCTAAAAATGATATATAATTGGAAAACAAGCATAATTACTCACTATTTTAGAAACTATAACAAATATTAAACAACCTCTCATTAACAAAATTCAAAGATAATATTGTTTGGTTTTCAAGACCATTGAACCAGTAGGACGATAACCGGTCCAATTTTCAAAAAACTAATCAAGGGGAGGGGACATGTAACCTCTCGCCGAGGATTACAAGGTAAGTTGGCTTGTAGTTCTTGGACTCCTGGTTAGTGGACCCATGAATTATTTTCTGGGGGTGCGAACGAGTGGTTCAACCAAACTTTTAAATGCGATCAAGATTTTTGCCTACAAAATACACTAAAATATATTGTTCAAGGGGTGCGCCCGCTCACCCACCACAACACCTAAGTCCGCCCATGGTTGCAATACAACCATAAAAAGCAAGGGATTCGCGGGTGTATAACAAAATTTGTATTGATTGCTTGTATACATTCTTTGACAGGTACTTTATGTACAGGTTTTTTTCACTAACATGACTAAATAAAATGGATTACATATTTTACCTCCGAATTTTGAACTGTTATAATCAACAAAATGTATGCAAAATTACAATTCAAGAAATAAAAAGTACAAAGATTTAAATGCATGAAAAAGACAACCTCACCTATGACCGGCTCATCCTAGTTCAACATTCATCTGCATTTGCACCTGATCTCGAACATTCCACTGCATCAACGTCCATCCATCAAATTGTGGATTTAAAATGAAAACTGATTCGCGTTTTGAGGAAAAGATATTAATCTTCTGTAACACGTTTATTTCATAGTCTGAGAGAACGCGATATGTTATCCTATCGCAATGGCAGGTCTTGTTGGTAAAGTTGTCAATCAGTTGTGCCTGAATTGGTGTTGTTTTCATAGTAAGAAAAAGTATAAATAAATAAGAGTTTTGGATGATCCATCAAACAGCAGAAACCAACTGATGAATCGTTTTCATAGCAATCTGATGTTTGTACCTCCTCGGCAAGATCATCAGCAACACCTGTGACGATTTCGCAAAGATTGTTTTCAGTGTATGAATCATTGATCCTGAAATTCATGTCTTTATAACAAGGTGGTTATTGCATAGAGCATATGGTATTACTAGTGGGGTACCCGCGCGTTGCAGCTGGGTCGACGTTTTCCAGCGTTCACGCTTTCTATTAGACCATACGGTGTGGAGCGTGGTTATTGGCGTGGAGGCCTCCACCACGCCAGCACACCCTCCCGTCCCGTGCCATGGCATGGCATGGTGGTGGCGTAGAGATGGAGGCGGCAAGAATTTCACCGGCCTGGAGGGGGTTTGGCTTGGTGACGTGGCGGCTTGTTATTGGTGGATGGGTTTGAGATGTTTGTGATTGGTTGTTGTTGGTTTTTTTTTTAACAAGGTGGGTCCCAAAAAAGCCACCTCCCACCCTGTGCTTCTTTCACCACACCCCCTGCTGACGTGGCGCTTCATGCCCCTCCACACCGTGTAGTCTTAGTTTTACCATCGTGTCGTTTTATGTGTGGTTATTAATCACGTAAAAGAATTAGTAAGTAACAATTTAGTATTACACGAGTAATAAGAGGACATGTCAGCATTTGGGCATCAACATATGATTAACTTCCCGCTTCGATCTCTCACGCTTGTTATTATACAATACTAATTAAATGAACCACTACGAATTGTCATGGGAATGTCAAATTAACATTGTAGACTTCAAAACTAATACGAAGATGCAAATGGATATAAATATAATAAATACATACCCTACGTCAACAATGTGTTCCTTCTCCTGAGGAGCGAGTCAAATTTGAACACATGGTTGCAAAAGTTATGAGTTATTTACTTTGTACTTCGTAGAATGACTACAACAAAAGGTGTTATAGTCATTCTACAAAGGTGTTGCAGCCACAGTTAACTACCATGTAATGACCAGGCATATATTCCGCGGCTGCACCATATGGATTATGGCACTTGATGGTCATAAACAACCAAAACCAACTTGCGTTACATTGTTACAATGACAATTAACACAATATCACATAACAAAAAAGAAAGCCAATAAATAATCCTTTACCTTTGACCACTTGCTTAGTGGGTCTAAGTTGATATCTCTATTCAACAAGACACCGGCTAGGTCACGTCTCCATGTCTATATCCTCAAAAGAAGGTGGGCCCAAATAGCATGAGAGCTCAAACCAAACAAGTACCTGAATAATCATTTAACATTACGTAAGTCACCATTTTTTAGAAATACATCAGACATGGCCTTAAAAATCCAATAATAAAACTAACCGTTTGGATCTCAAACCGACGGACTGGTTTTGGTTAGGATGTTTCATTCGTTATAACGGATTATGAACACCATGCGGCAATTATGGACCACAAGATCACCAATAATCGCCACAAGAGCATTTCCCGTCCTTAAAATGATGAAACCGCGAATTATCTCTCACAATGATTTCCCTTTTCTCTATCGCAGATATAAACTTTGTAGCCTCATGGCAATCGCCGCAAACCCTTAAGTTCTTGAAAACCCTAATCGGAACCATTTGTGGCATTTTAATCAAACCATAAGCAATCGCCAGTTTCTCACTGTGCCATAGCAACAACTTTTCCTTTTGGTGATCACCAACATCATGTAATGCAAATTCAAGAACAGGAATATACCCAGCCACTTTCATCTTCGTCTCCAATTCGTTCAGTTTTTCATGAATCAACACCAGTTCACGGTGGATTCTATCGCCCGATCTAAACTCATGCACCCGATCCATTACTTCAATCCAACTATACCCCGGGAATTTAACAACTTTATTCTCTTTCATTGATCTTCTAACTTTAGATACACCGTCCCATTTCCTCATGGCTGCGTAGACGTTAGCGAGTTGAACGTAACCAGCCGCACTTGACGGGTCACACTCGAGCAAATTTCTAGCTGCGAATTCAGCTAGCTCTAAATTCTTGTGGACCCTACAAGCACCTAAAAGGGTCCCGAATATAGCCGGGTGGGGCTTAAAAGGCATAGCTTTTATTAAACTTAAAGCCTCGACAAGCTTACCGGCTCGACCAAGAAGGTCAACCATACAAGTGTAGTGATCAGGTTTGGGTTCGATTTTGTAGTCTCTCTGCATCGAGTCAAAGTATTGAATCCCGCGATTGACCAATCCAGCGTGGTTGCAAGCTGATAGAACTCCTATGAAAGTGATCCAGTCGGGTTTAACCTCTTTTTTCATAGTATTGAATAACAAAAGAGCTTTTTCGCCTTCACCATGTTGAGCATATCCTGAAATCATAGCATTCCATGTGACGATATCTTTATGTAAAGTTTCACGAAACAACTTCCATGCGGTCTCCAAGTCACCGCACTTGCAGTACATACTGATTAAAGACGTATTCACCATGGTGTGTAAAGAAAGTGGAGATTTGTTTGTGAATTGGTGCACTTGCTTACCTAATTTTAGTGAAGACAGATTACTACAACCGAGTAAAACACTGCTTATGGTCGATGAATTAGGCTTAACCCCGGTTTCAACCATTGTTCTAAAAAGTTTCAAACCATCATCCGCTCGTCCATTATCCACATAACCCGACACCATTGTATTCCACGTAACAACATTTCTCTCAGGCATTTCGTCAAACACCTTCTCTGCCAAATCAACCTTTCCACACTTCATATAACCTGTTACCATAGCAGTCCGAGCAACCACACATTTAACAGGAGCATTCCTAAACAACTTTTCAGCAACCACTAAATCACCCGTAGCAACATACCCCGAAATCATAGCATTCCACGACACATTATTTCTCTCAGGCATTTCATCAAACAGTTGATATGCATCATCCATCATCCCATTTTTACATAAACCCGATAGCATCGTGTTCCAAGACGCCGTATCTCTAACCAACATTTGGTCAAAAAAGGCCTGGGCAGCCTTGATACCACAGTTACGCATATAACAATTCAACATTGTGTTATAAGACACAATATCTGGTTCAGGAATTTTATCAAACAGTCGGTGGGCATCTTCAACTCTTCCTGCTGTTTTCGAATATCCAGTTAACATCGAATTATATGTAACAGTGGTTCTAATTGGCATGTTTTTAAACACATTATATGCTGAATTAAGATCCCCTTGACCGATGTATTCGGTGATCATCCTGTTGGATGACTTTACCCCATCCAAATCATTTCCATAACAACGAATTGGGTTATGGTTTGAATTTTCATATGGGTATTTCCACTTGGTAGTGGAGCAGAAACTAGGTTTATGATACGATGACAGCTGCAGTAGAACATTGGTAACGGAGAATTCATGATGGGTTGTTCTGAATTGATGACATTTAATCATGCTAAAGAGAAAGAATAAGTTATGAAGAATTGGGGTAACCTGATGAAAGTGATCTAACCTCGAAAGCTTAAAGCGTCTCCGATGAGTGAGGCGACGGAAGAAAATGCTTCACTCGGTTGTAGAGGGGGATCGGAGACAGCATGAACAAAGTATTGTAAGTGTTCGATCGTTAAGGATATAACGCGTTCACGCTAAGATCAAAACATATCAAACGAGATTTTTATTCATGTCCGTTCATTAAGGAAATGAATGTGTTCGTGAACGGTTCACGAACACAAATAAAATCAACAAAGACAGCGGTGGCTAGACCTTGAAGCCCTAATCGTTGAACGAAGGTCAATAGTATTATTCGATGTTAATAATAAAAAAGAAAGTGGAATAGGGCACAAACAATGTGGAGATATGGTTTTCTATTTTATTTGTTTGGGTAATGAGATAAATAAGAATTAAAAAATATAAAAAGTTTATATAAAATAAATAAATCTTAAAAAATCTTTAATGAACAACATAAACAAACAAACATGAACGAATGTTCATGAACACATTACCGAACGTTCACAAACGCAATTGAACAAACGAGACATTTGTCCGTGTTCGTTCATTTAAATAACCGAACGAAATTCTTTGTTCGAACGAACATAACGACCTTCCTGCCAAACAGCTCACGAACTATTCGTTGAATGTTTGGTTCGTTTACAACCCTAATTGGAGATGGTGCATTTCGACTTTGATACTTTAGCTTTTCAATATATATATATATGGATGTTCATTTGAGAAGAATATTCTTATAAGAAGAAAAATAAATTAATCTAGACCCTGTATTTTTTTGATCAATGGTTGTGATCAAGATATGATTTTTGTCCACTTTTAATTAATATTTTAATTAATAAGGATATAATAGACAATTTGATTTACAATACTAATAAATATAATAAGAGTTACATAAATGTCATTAATGTTATCATAATTTACTCTTTCATCACCACTAATGTGTTGTGTCCTATATCAATTTTATTAGGAGACAAAATTATTTAAAAGTGTTGTATCCTACACATATTTTATTATGAGTCGCAAAATTATTTAAAGTTGTTGGAGTCCTACACATTCTGTACCCTACACCAAAACATTATTTTATGGTGTAGGAAACTTTGTTTTTATGGTGTAGGAAATATTAAATATGTAGGATCATGTGCAATTGTTTTTATTGTGTAAGGTGCACAACTATTTAATATGATAAACTCATTAAATGATTAAGGTTCATTAATTAATCTATATATTAAAAATAAAGGATATAGTTATTAAATGATTTGTTCAAATTAACTTTGTATCATTTATTCTTTTTATTCTTAATTTGTGATTTCTCTCATTTGAACTCTTTACTATATATATATATATATATATTTCTTTTCTTGTTCATTTTGATTTTCCTTTTCCTTTTTAATCCATTTTTTATTTCAAAAACTTATTTAATTTATTTTTCTATTGGTGATGGATGTGGAGTCTTGTCACACCCCGGATTTCCAAACTGAAATCCATACACCGGTGGGCCCGGGTGGGGAGTATCGTGGCGTCAGTTGATAATCATTATAGTCAATCAAACACGGCACAGCAGAAGTCTTGGAGTAAAATTACTATTACAAACCAAATGTTTGAAAATACAAAATAATATACAAGCTTGTAATAGAAGATCCACATGCGGATCATAAATTGTGCATGGAAAGAATACAAAACAGACTTTGGGCAGATTTAGGATTTGCAATATCCTCTATCACTACCGAGCACTTCCGGCCTATTTTCGTATTGTACCTGCAGATTAGTCTTTGAAAATACGTCAGCTTTCGCTGGTAAATACACCCAACTGACTCATTTTGAAAATGTTTTAAGTGCGTATCAACACAAAAATTCTTTTTATAACTTGGGTTAATTGACCGTCCAACCTTGTTAACAGATTTACATGTTTGTCATACATACGGGGCTCGGCACGAAAACCGATACACAATTAACGTACACACCAAGAAGGAGTCAATTCCTCCCAACCTTGTGGGAATGCATAATTGAGCGTCTATCGGGTGTATGCCTACACCCGCGATAAGGTCGTGGCCATTTCGATTGTAATGAGCCGAGGATATCCATGACAACGTAGTTAACCCCCGATGTTTAAATTATAAAACAAACCGATTAAAATAGAATATGCGGATTTATTATCTCCGATCCGGCGTTCGATTGAATCCTATTTCCGACCAAGCGGTAATAATTTACCGTAACCCAAGCCCGTATAGGGGAAATAAGTCGAGAGTATTTACCTGAGCTAGTATTCTTTTAATTTTTAATAACTCAGCCGTACACAAAAGGATTAAATGCAGATAACATTTACCGGCAAGTCTCTAGTCTGGATTATGGCATAAACTAACAAATTAAATACCAGCGGTCTTTATTTAAGTCATAGACTTAGACCGACTAGCGTACTTGATCAAAACGTATGACGCTAGATTAGACGATGATTGGATAGAATGTAGTTTAATCCCAACAAGTACCTTGACTTGTTTAATATGGGTAAACTATTAACATTCTGGATTTTGAGGCTTAAATGACAAGGTTAAACCCGTTTCGGTTAGCTTCCGTAAAATAGTTACATATACGTAACCGTGCGCATATTAGCGATATCGGGTAACCGGATAAGTCATGGACAAGTTCTATATGTCATTATATTTTAAATAAGTTAAGATATCAAACTGTATGCCCGTTATGGTTTTAAAACGAAACTATGCCTCATAAGGGCATTTTGGTAATTTCATACCGTATAAAAGAACTTGAATATATTTTAAGTTTATCATCATAAGTATTCTGAAAAATATTTTATTTCTGATATAATATCAGTAGGATGTCAATTATATGTGTAAATTATCTTTTATGACCAAACTATGCACTGAATGGACATTTTGGTCATTTTACACATAGTTTATAAATTATTTGAGATTCTGAGTTTATAACATGTACCTACTGTAAATATGTTTAAAATAAATTTTAAAATCCGTAGGTGACAAGTCTTGGTCCATTAATATGGTTTAAAACCATACTATGCGCCGAAACGGCGCTTATGTCGTAAAATGACGTTTTATGCGATGTTTAATGAAAACTGACATTAGGGTCAGATTAAAATGTTTAAAATATGTTATTTAATATAACATATTAGTAAGTAAATGATTTTCCTTGAAAAGATTCGATTAAAACTATTTTATAAACCACAAGGGCTAAAACCGTCATTTACCGACATAGTTTAAGGACTTGTTTGAAAACTCAGTTTATAACTTGGTTTAGCATCCCAAATAATCCTACTTATAATATTACATCAGTAGGAAACTCATTTCAAGTTTATTATCATTAAAACCTTGATTTATGTAAAAAGGACATTTTGGTCAAAATTGACATAATTATAGAACTTGCGAATAAACTTGGATTATGATTATGATCATGTAATATAACCTCAGAAGGTTATGCTAAATTATATTATGATCATAATGCAACTTTAGATCAGTAGGTAATTAATCTAAATCGGGTCAGAATCGAAAGTCAAAGCAGAAGTCAAACTTCGTGACTTTCGGTTGCGAACTGACCCTAGAACTGAAATTGACGAGCCGAACATGTTCTTACATGTTTTAATAATTATTAACAACTTGTTTAAGTGTAAAATTAGGTTTCATAACATATATAAGATCAATTTATGATTTTTCCGAAAAATGGTCTATTTGACTTTTTAATAACTTAACTTTGACCCGTCAATTGGTCTAGTAAACGTGATCTTCAGGAGGTGCACTTTATAGGGACTAACACCTACCTTATTATGATCACTTAGCCATGTTCATTTCGAACATGGCTGGACCATAATGGTCTTAACCGAAAGTCAAAGCGTTTGCCGTAAAACGTTTGACTTTTGGCTATAAAAGCATATAAACGAAAATGCAAGAGCAAGGAACACTTACAAGAGGTTCCTAGAATGCAAGAGAACTAAGTTGGATTGTCACACCCCATATTTCCAACCCCGAAATTCATATACCGGTGGGCCCGGGTGGGGAGTATCGTGAAATCAGTTGATAATCATCATAGTCAATTAAACACTGCACAGCGGAAGTCTTGGAGTAAAATTACTATTACAAACTGAATGTTCAAAAATACAAAATAATATACAAGCTTGTAATAGAAGATCCACAGGCGATCATAAAATGTACATGGAAAGAATACAAAACAGACTTTAGGCAGATTTAGGATTTGCAAGATCCTCTATTACTACCGAGCAGCTTCCGGCCTATTTCGTATTGTACCTGCAGTTTAGCCTTTGGACGATACGTCAGCTTACGCTGGTAAATACACTCAACTGACTCATTTTGAAAATTTAAGATGGTTTTAAGTGCATTAACTTGGGAAAGTTGACCTTGCAACCTTGTATCAGATTCACATGTTTGTCAATACATACAGGGCCCAGTACAGAAACCGAGACATGATTAAATACACACCACTCAGGACTCATGAAGGAGTCATCCCCAACGTCTTGGGAACATTGCATATGAGCATCAAAAGGTGTATGCCTACACCCCGTGCTAAGGTCGTGGCCAATAACTAATGTATCGAGCCCAGGATATCCAGGACACGGTACTTTAACCCCCGATGTTTAAGTAATCAAACAAAACTGATTAAAACGAAATATGCGGGTTTACTAGCCACAAGTGGGCATTCGATTGACCCTATTTTGGACCAAGCGGTAATAATTTACCGTATCCCAAGCCCGTATAGGGAAAATAAGTCGAGAGTATTTACCTGAGCTAGTCTTCTTCTTTTATTTTTAAATATACAAAAGTACCAAGTGCAGATAGCATTTACCGGCAAGGCTCTAGTCTGGATTATGACATAAGCTAGCCAATTAATTACTAACGGTCTTATAAACCGAATAGTGTACATGATCATTACGTATAACGCTTGATTAAACGATGATCAGATAGAATGTAGTTTAATCCCGACAAGTACTTGACTTGTATAATATGGGTAAATTATAAACATTCTGGATTTTGAAATTTAAATGACAAGGTTAAACCCGTTTTGGTTAAATTCTGTAAAATAGTTACATATACGTAATTGTGCGCATAATAGCGGTATCGGGTAACCGGATAAGTCATGGACAAGTTCTATATGCCATTATACTTTAAATAAGTTAAGATATCGGTAGGATATCATCTTGTATGCCCCGTTAAGGTTTTAAAACGAAATTATGCCTCATAAGGGCATTTTGGTAATTTTATACCGTAATAAAGGAACTTGAATATAATTTAATGTTATAGTCATAAGTATTCTGGAAAAATATTTTATTTATGATATAATATCAGTAGGATGTCAATTATATGTGTAAATTATCTTTTATGACCAAACTATGCACCGAAGGGGCATTTTGGTCATTTTACACATAGTTTATAGATTATTTGGGATACCGAGTTTATAAAATGTACCTGCTGTAAATTTGTTTAAAATAAATTTTAAAATCAGTAGGTAACAAGTCTTGGTCCATTAATATGGTTTAAAACCATACTATGCGCCAAAACGGCGCTTATGTCGTAAAATGACGTTTTTAAGAAATGTTTACGAAAACTAACATTAAGGTCAGATTAAATGTTTAAAAAATGTTATTTAATATAACATATCAGTAGGTAAATGATTTACCTTGAAAATATTTGATTAAAACCATTTATAAGCCACAAGGGCTAAAACCGTCATTTATCGACATAGTTTAAGGACTTGTTTGAAAACTCAGTTTATAGCTTGGTTTAACATCCCAAATAATCCTACTTATAATATTACATCAGTAGGAAACTCATTTTCAAGTTCACTACCATTTAAAACCTTGTTTTATGTAAAAAGGGCATTTTGGTCAAAGATGGCATAATTATGGAACTTGCGCATAAACTTGGATTCTGATTATGATCATGTAATATAACCTCAGAGGGTTATGCTACATTATATTACGATCATAATGCAAACATAGATCATTAGGTAACTAATCTAAATCGGGTTAGAATCGAAAGTCAAAGCAGAAGTCAAACTTCGCGACTTTCGGTTGCGAACCGACCCTAGAACTGAAATTTACGAGCCGAACATGTTCTAATAATTATTACCAACTTGTATAAGTGTCAAAACAGGTTTCATAACATATATAAGATCAATTTATAATTTTCCGAAAAATGGCCTGTTTGACTTTTTATTTTCATAACTTTGACCCGTCAATTGGTCTAACAAACGTGATCTTCAGGATGTGCCCTTTATAGGGACTAACACCTACCTTATTACGATCACTTAGCCATGTTTATTTCGAACAATGGTTGGACCATAATGGTCTTAACCGAAAGTCAAAGCGTTTTACGAAAACGCTTGACTTTTGGCTATAAAAGCCTATAAACGAAAATGCAAGAGCAAGGAACACTTACAAGAGGTTCCTACAATGCAAGAGAACTAATTTGGATGCTCCTTTCAGCTAGGAACTTCCAGAGGAGGGAGAAGAGTTATGATTTAGAAACGTGCAAGTTCAAATGGTGAACTTGATCACCTATTTATAGTTGGAGAGCTCAAAGGAGGTGAAGCCAGGTGTTTAGGGGTGTAAGAGAAAGCTTAAAAGTGTCCCAAAACGTGGCATGGCTGATTACAAGTCTATGGTTTCAAATTTAAATGGTTTTGGAGCTTTGGTTGGCTGCCAAACAATTTTCTGCGTCAGACCTATTCTCGCGCCCCGCGAGAGACCCAGGCGTGGTCTCTCGCGGCCCGCGACCGCATCAAGGCATTTTTCAAACTTTGACACTTTAGCCCCTTAACTTTATAAAGCTTGTAAAAACCTTTTAAAACACCTTTTGGGCACTTTTAGCCATCCGTAGCCAATACTTGGCACACTTGGGATTATGCCCGGACATTGTCGAGCTCTCGGTTCGTTAAAAGGCCACACGGAGGTATAAATTAACATGTTGACAATTTTAATCCCTCCATTATCCAACTTTCACATATTTACAAAATTGAACCCTCTCGTCCAACAAATGGCACGTATGAGAGTTCGGACTTCACAAAGGATCACTCAGAGGCTTATTACAAGCATGTTGATTCCGATGTCATTCAGAGGCTAAGCATGTTGACATCGGTTCGTCACTCAGAGGTTCCATTTGAGCATGTTGACGCCTTTAGTCCTTATTGGTCTTTAATAGACTATATTTAAAAATACAACACGTGTCACTATACTATTGGACACGATTTTACAGGGTGTTACATCCTCACCCCCTTAAAAGATATCTCGACCTCGAGATTTTATTCAAAAAGATGGGGGTACTTTTGTCGCATAGTGGACTCAACCTCCCATGTATACTCAGGACCTCTAAAAGCGTCCCACTTAACCTTTACTATATGTATCATCTTTCTTTGGAGCTTCTTAACCTGTCAATCCTCGATCGAAATTGGTTTCTCAACAAACCTCAGGTTTTCATCTATCTGCACATCTTTGTGTGCCATTGCTAGCGACTCATCGGCTAGACATTTCTTAAGATTAGATATGTGGAATACATCATGGATTCCACTAAGCTCCTCTGGCAATTTGAGCTTATAAGCTACAGTGCCGACGCATTCGATTATCTTGACGGGTCCTATATATCTTGGGCTTAACTTGCCCTTCCTTCCAAAACGCATCACACCTTTCCAGGGTGATACCTTTAGCATGACCTTGTCTCCTATTTGGAACTTAAGAGGTTTACGCCTCTTGTCAGCATAACTTTTCTGCCTGTCCCTGGCAGCTTTGAGATGATCACGGATTTGCATAATCTTTTCCGTGGTCTCCAGGACAATCTCTGGTCCTGATAGCTGGGCCTCCCCAACTTTTGCCCAACATACGGGCGTTCTACATTTTCTCTCATACAAGGCCTCAAAAGGAGCAGCCTTGATGCTAGTATGATAACTGTTATTGTAGGAGAATTCTATTAGGGGTAAGTGGTCATCCCAACTTCCACCTAAATCAATCACACATGCCCTAAGCATGTCTTTCAGAGTCTGAATAGTACGCTCACTTTGACCATTAGTATGCGGATGGTAAGCCGTACTAAAATTTAATCGTGTGCCTAAAGATTGTTGGAAACTTTTTCAAAAGTGAGATGTGTATCTAGTATCTCTGTCGGATACAATAGATACTGGCACACCGTGTAGGGACACAATCTTGTCCACATACAATTTAGCCAATTTATCTAAATAATACGTTTCTTTTATTGGCAAGAAGTGTGCTGACTTAGTCAGCCTATCCACTATGACCCAAATAGTGTCATTACCACTTTTGGTCTTAGGTAACTTGGTAATCAAATCCATAGTTACCATTTCCCATTTCTAAGTGGGAATTTCAAGTTGTTGTAGAAGTCCTGACGGTTTCTGATGTTCGGCCTTAACTTGCGAACATGCCAGACACTTAGCTACATAAGTGGCTATGGACTTCTTCAAACCCATCCACCAATAATTCTTCTTCAAGTCTTGATACATCTTGTCACCTCCCGGGTGAACCGAGTATCTTGAATTGTGCGCTTCTTGGAGGATTAGATCTCTAAGTACTCCAAAGATAGGAACCCAAATTCTATCATTAAATCTTAGGATTCCATCATTTCCAAGCGTTAATTGATCAACAGTTCCGACTAATCCCTTATTAGGAATATTAGCCTCTAATAGGGCTTGTTTCTGCGCATCTAGTAGCTTTTCACTCAAGCTATTTCTGAGCTCAATGCTCTTGGCGTTAATCCTAATAGGTTTAACCTTTTCCTTGCGACTTAAGGCATCGGCAACTACATTTGCCTTGCCTGGATGGTAGCGAATCTCGCAATCATAATCATTAAGAGTTTCCATCCATCGGCGTTGTCGCATGTTTAATTCTTTCTGATTGAACAGATGCTGGAGACTTTTATGATCAGTGTATATAATACACTTTGTGCCATACAAGTAATGTCTCCACAGTTTAAGTGCAAATACAACGGCACCCAGTTCCAAATCATGGGTGGTGTAATTCTTTTCATGCACCTTTAATTGTCGTGATGCATAGGTAATTACCTTGCCATTTTGCATTAGCACACAGCCCATGCCAGTGTGCGAAGCATCACAATAGACAACAAAGTTCTCAATACCCTCAGGTAGAGATAACACAGGAGCATTGCTCAACTTGTGTTTAAGAATCTCAAAAGATTCTTGTTGCTTTGGACCCCAATTATACTTAACATTCTTACGGGTTAAGGTAGTTAAAGGAGTGGCTATTCTTGAAAAGTTCTCAATGAATCTTCTATAGTAACCAGCCAATCCTAAGAAACTACGAACCTCCGTTGGTGTCACACCCTGGTCGTAGCGGAAGCGCAAGTGTATGACTATTAGGTAATCATTGCATCCAATTTAGTAAACAATCATAATTCAACAACGATGCCATGAATAATAAGTTTCATTCCAATATTACAGTCAACCAAAAGTGATTACATAGTTTTAACTGTTTTCATCACAAGTACATAGTGAGGTTTTGACCCCTATATACCCATACGAAGTTGGGATATAAAAGGCAAACCCTCCAAAAGATGGCACATCGTTGTCTTGACATATTCCCATAACCCGAATCATATCACCAGCTCATGTCTTGAGTCCTGAAATACATGTAATTTCAAAAGTCAACATAAAGTTGGCGAGTTCATGTAGTAAATGTTTTCGTATAAAAATGTTATCCTTGAAATCCAGTAATGAAATCTGAGTATGTTATTAGCATCATGGCGTTCTAGGGATCTATCAAAGTGTCGTGAGTACCCTGACATATATGTGCCATAAGTAAGTAACCAACCAGAGACAACTCTGACATCATTGGGAACACAAAAGCACTCCTAACCGGTTATCATACCAGGAGTGGAGCGTGTCTCAAACTTGATAGATCTATACCTTTTGCACCTTGGTCACTACATGATTAATCGTTACTATTGTCATCATCCTACTTATGCACAAATGATCCTGTTATCAACTGAACCCATAGCTAACATACTATTTGTTATGACATGTATTTCCCCTCGATAGTTTGTAAAACAAAACTTTGAAATTAATGAAAGGAGGGACATGAACTCACAGTTTTGCATTCCGTTAGGTCGTACTAATCATGGTCGGTGTCTGTACATGTGTGTAACCTACATGTGTATTGAGTTTATTAGACACCTAGGCCTCAATGGACCTTGTACTAGTTGTTCATCTTGAATTCTTGTTATGTGTTTCTTTGTTATGATTGAACAACTTAAAATGTTATCATAGTGTTGGTAGTTTGTTTGATTAATATTGTTATATATATTTCTTAAAAATATATATATGTATATTATTGTTTTCATATCATGTGTGAACTGGGCGTTGCCCTTCACATGCCTTTGGGCCTAGCCCATGTTTTCTTGTCATTGGGCCTAGCCCATGTCATCTATGCCGTTGGGCCTAGCCCATGTTTTCTTGTCATTGGGCCTAGCCCATGTAATTTATGTCTTTGGGCCTAGCCCATGTTCTTATGTCATTGAGCCTAGCCCATGTAATTTATGTCTTTGGGCCTAGCCCATGTTCTTATGTCATTGGGCCTAGCCCATGTATTTTATGTCTTTTTGGGCTTTTATTAGTTTTTGGGCCTCATCCATAAACATTATGGACTTTGGGCCTAATATATGCTTTTCACAATTTGGGCCTAGCCCAAATGTGTATAAACATAAGCCCATTTTTATTATAAGTATTTACTTATAATTTTTCTAACTTTTAATATACTTAACTTTCCGGATTTTTGGTCTCGATAACATATATATACATATGTTGAACGTCTAAATATATTTAGACTCGTCGTTGGCATAGTTTATTACATGTTTGTTTTCGTCGAGAATCGTTCGTTGTTGTCGACGTGAAAGTGAAATCTTGAATGTCCGCCTATTGTTCGCCTTGTTTCAATTGTCCGATTTATTGTTTCGACGCTTAACAAAATATATTTTTCATGTTACCAATACTTGGTGTGTTATTTCGAGTGTTTGTATTTTGTATATGGTGGGGTATTTTTATTGTGAATACCCTAAGTTTCTAATACATACATATACAATACACGCATGTATACACATTATTTATTAGCCACAAGTATTTATACAAACTCTTGTATTATTTTCCATATAAGAATATATATATATATATATATATATTTGTAAAAAGCATTTATTTTTCTTATAAATATATATTTATGACTTTATTTAAATACTTAGTTGTTTAAGGATAACCATTGCCATTAAAGTCCACTTAATGACGTTTTAATTTACTAATCACGTTTAGTCCCACTAATTACCCCACTAATCATGTTTTAATCGCGATTAGAGTTTTAGAAAATTTCGCCATAGTTTCCCCTAAACTATGGCGTTTTCCACGTTTTAAAAACGTATTTAAAACCTGTTTAAACTCATAATCATCATCAACAACTCATCTACTATTTATTTAACATAATCTACATATCATCATCCATGAATTTTTGTTGTTAAAAACCCTAATAAATCAAGAGGGTTTTTAATGTTCATTATTCTTTTCAAAACAATACTTTAGTATGTTATGTAAGTAAGTTCATGCATGTAACTCTTTGATTACTACACATTTTTGGTGTGATTACAACTTAAATACATATGTTTATTTCTTATAAAAATAATTATTATGTATAAAAATTATATTTAAGTTGTAGTATTTTACATGGATGATGTAAGTGATGATCTTGGTTAGATTTAAACATTATCATGTTTAAATCCTTATTTTTATACTAAATTATACAAGATCATCTTACTTTTATCTCATAATATCAACATAAACAACTTCAATATACATTCTAACAATCATATAAGCATGTAATCAACACAAAATAATCAATATTTATTGTTAATATTATGTTGTATTTTAGGGTTTTTGCTGTATCTTTTCTTGATTTTCAAGATGATCAACTTGTATACTAATAATCTAAGCATAAAAATAAGTTAGATTATGGAGGAGATTAGCTCACAATGGGTGTACAAGATTCTTGAAGATTATGGAAGAAAATAAGCTCCTTAGAAGGCCCTAATGAGCTCCATCCATGCAAGGTCCCTTAGAGGTCTTGATCAAGTTTCAAAGTGTATGAAAAGTGGTGTTTAATGGTGGCACAATGGTGGCTTTGGGTGGGGGTGGTGTAGCCGTGACCAAGAGAGAGAAAAAGGAAAGGAAAGTTTGCAATTTTTTTGGTGTTGAAATGATAAGAACACATGAGAATTTCTTATATAAAAATCATGCTATCTTATCAAGATCATTACACATCTAAACACCATACTTCCAATCTCAAAATTTCAACAAAATCAAGTGGGTGGGACCCACTTTATGACCGTGTAAATGAGGGAGGGGGTAAAGTGTAAATTATTTTTTTTACCACATGTTGAAAATAAAGATATTTTGGTGTTTAAGTTAATTATGGTGATTATGGTTAATCCTCTAGCATCTTAAGCATAAGACTTGTGTTTAGGGTGTAATTATATGGCATTTAATCCATATGATCCTCCAAAATAAGTTTCGGATGACGGATATGTCGCTAGATCGTTCATCGTCGAAGTATTCGCTAATAAACGGAACTATATATTTATTACCGGAAGCGTTTGATTTCGATTTCCACAACTAATATGGTGTCAAATTAGTGCATTTCTGATCCAAAAATATTCATGACTAGTTCGGTAGATGAATATACGATGAATTAGGGTTGCCGATATGTCTTCCGTTCGATCGATATCGGCACTTTTATGATCCACCGTCGAACTTTTTCGAAAGTTGTGTTTCCGTGACCTTATGTTAGATGAATGGATTCCGAGTTCCAAATAATGCTTAACCTAGTTCACTAGACGCTCGGATGAGGCTATCGGCTATTAGAATATTCGTCGTTTCGACGATCGGCCGCTTTTCGGTCGAGTTGTGCACTGTTTGCCGAATGACCGGAAACGATGCCTTTTCTGCATTTTTGCTATTATCACATTATTTTAGGATGTTTAACATTGTTTTATTCTTATCTTGACATCCGGAATCCTCCGAATTAGTCTTGCGGACAAATCGCCATTTGTCGCCTTTTTGGTCGAAACGGACAATTTTGCAATTTAGGCGTTATACCGGAAAGTTTTGTATTATTGTAATAGTTGTTCTCAATATGTATTTTCATTTGTATATGAACTCAGGTATGGCATTAGCATGCCGTTATTCCATGTTCTGATTCGTGTTTGCGGATTAACCGACACGGTTAGTGTCACCGCATTTAGTGCGCCCAACACTTTCTACCAACACTTTTATGGCATTGTTTTGGTCTGTTTCTCGTCGTAACAGAAACCAGTACATGTTATGACCAGATTTACTTGTCCTAATGACGTACGACTCAGTTATGCAATTAAATTACGATAACTATGTATGAGATTATAATACGAAATCAGTGATTAAATTGTACGGAATTACCGGTCATTTGCCATTTGTCACTGTTGGGGTCTTGGGCACTTGCCAATTTATTATGGCCTCAATTTTGGCGGGATCCACTTGGATACCACGCTCACTAACCATGTGTCCAAGAAATTAGACTTTTTTAAGCCAAAACTCACATTTAGAGAACTTCGCATAAAGTTTCTCTTGTCTTAATAGATCAGATTGATTACGAGAATAGATAAGTATGTCGTCTATGAAGACAATGACAAACTTATCTAAATACGGTTTGCAGACTCTATTCATGAGATCCCTGAATGCTGCCGGTGCATTTGTGAGCCCAAAAGGCATCACTAAAAATTCAAAATGACCATAGCGGGTCCTGAAGGTTGTCTTAGGAACATCTTCACTTCTAACCTTCTGTTGATGATATCCTGATCTCAAATCTATCTTAGAAAAGTAACTAGCTCTTTGAATTTGGTCGAATAAATCATCGATCCTGAGAAAAGGATATCTATTCTTAATGGTTAGCTTGTTCAGCTCCCGATAGTCGATGCACATTCGCATCGAACCGTCTTTCTTCTTTACAAACAGAATAGGAGCTCCCCAAGGTGAGGAACTAGGCTGGATAAAGCCTTTCTCCAAGAGTTCGTCTAATTGAACTCTTAGTTCATTCATTTCGGTTGGAGCTAGCCTATATGGAGCTCTAGCTACGGGTGCTGCTCCTGGTATGATATCTATTCTGAACTCCACTTGCCTATCTGGAGGTAGGCCTGGTAATTCTTCAGGGAAAACATCCGGATACTCCGAGATAACTGGTTGATTTGGTTCATTTATGGTAATTCTTCGGCTTTGGTTCATTTATGGTAACTTGTGCCATCTAGATGACACAACCTCTTCTCAAACACTTGGATGCCTTAAATAACGACACCTTGTCTGACAGTCCATAGTGTGAGTCTCCGGGGATGGTGATCATTTCACCAGATGCGGTTTTAATTTCGATGAGCTTCTTATCGCAGGCAATGCGGGCTTGGTTATGAGATAACCAATCCATGCCTAAGACAACATCAAACCCCTCCAATTTCATTGGCAAAAGAGAGATAGGGATGGAATGATTCTTAATGGATATAGAGCATCCATCAAGAATGGAAGAAGCAGTTTCTAAGGTTCCATCGGCAAGTTCTATCTCATAAGTTTTATCTAGAGTTCTTATGGATAAACTTAATAGTTTACTAAACTTATGATCAACAAATGATTTATCCGCACCCGAATCGAAAAGAACTCTAGCATAAATATCATTAATGGGGAAAGTACATGTTAAGACGTTATTGTCATTAACAGCTTCCTTAGCAGTCAGCCGAAAGGCGCGTGCATTCCCCTTCTTGGCCTCTCCAGGCTTCGGATTATTATTCTTTGAACTCTTAGGGCAGTTAGTTGCAATGTGCCATTTTTCGTTGCAGATATAGCATACAACATCCTTAAGATTTTTACAATCTAGGGTCTTATACCCTCTCCTTTTACAAATACCACAAGGTCTAACTTGTGGATCAGAAGTACACTGTCCCCAGTGTTTGCGGTTGCAAGTCTTGCAAAATGGCATCACAGCCGACTTGCCTTGGTTCCCTTTGAACCCAAATATCCCTTTATTTTTCTTATTAAACTTATGGGAGTTGTCATCTTCCCTCTTTCTTTTCCAGTCAGTTTCAGACTTTATTGACTTTTGCCTTACTAAGTCAAGGGTGAGGGAGAGAGATAGGTCTACAGCAGACCTATAGGTATTAGGCTGAGCAGCCTTTACTATGCCCTTTATTTCGGGCGCTAACCCATTAATAAAACGCGCAATGCGTTTGGATTCAGGAGTAATTAAATAGGAAACTAACCTAGATAGGGAATTGAAATCGGAAACATACTTCCGGCAGTCTAGGTTTTTCATTGATAGAGACAAGTGTCTCCATTTTCTCCACCTCATGTGGTGGGCAGTAGGTTTCCTTAATAAGGTCCACAAACTTGGACCATCCAAGATTATACAGGTATACTTTACCTGTTGATTGAATCATGGCCTTCCACAATGTTAGGGCATCGCCCTTGAAGGATTGTGATACATACTTGACCACATCCTTATCAGCACAGTCGCTGATGTCTACTATTGTCTCCATCTCGTCCAGCCACTTTAGGGCTTCTACGGCTCCTTTTTCCCCATTAAAGTCTCGGGGTTTACAGGAGACAAAGTACTTGTAGGTGCATCCGTCCTTAGAAGAACGGGACCTATCAGCATAGTCTATCCTCTTAGGTTCACTCTTCGCATTTGTTGAGTGAACAAAGCTCTCCTTATAAGCTGAGGATGGTGGAATTGATAATGGCTTAGAGCGAGTAGCACTCGACTCTCTTAATTTCTCTTTGGCCTTACCCATGGCCTTTTCTACAGCCGCATCAATGCGTGCTTGGAAGTCATTATTATCTATGGCTATATTTTCAGCGTCTTTGACGTTCCGATGGCTACTTTGTGCCTCATTAGAGTTAGCCATTCTTCAAAGCTTTGGTTCTATATACCAAATAAAATTTCTCTTAGCCATGGCATAATAACCATATCGGCTTTTAAACATTGGATATATAAGAAAATCCACTGCCTATACTAGTGTGAATAACATCACAACTCTTAGGCTTAATATAACTATATTTGGCCTAGGTCTTAATAGGACCATCATAGGCAAATTACAATCTGGACATAGTCCATTTATTACTAGACAGGGGATCGCAATGTCACAACTGTCATTATCATATTTGACAATTATATAGCACATAGGCTTGTCACAAAGGACATCAAATATGGCACAAAGGCCTGTCACTAACGGACATAAAATATGGCACATAGGCCTGTCACTAATGGACATAAAATATGGCGCATGGGCCTGTCACTAATGGACATAAGATATGGCACATAGGCACTATATCACTAATGGATGTCTTATTTATCACCGCACTGGCGATATTAGCCGGGATCAGATAGATCACATAGGCTATATAAAATAAATCATAGCCATAAGGGCAATACATCACTAATTGATGTTTTATTCATCGCCGCACTAGTGATATTTAGTCAGGATCAAATAGATCACAAGGGCTATATAAAATAATTTATAACTCGAAAAGGGTAATACATCATTAATGGATGTTCATCACCGCACTGGTGATATTAGCCGGGATCAGATAGATCACATAGGCTATATAAAATAAATCATAGCCATAAGGGCAATACATCACCAATTGATGTTTTATTCATCACCGCACGGGTGATATTTAGCCAGGATCAAATAGATCACAAGGGCTATTTTAGCCGGGATCAAATAGATAACAAGGGCTTATTTAGCCGGGATCAAATAGATCACAAGGGCTTATTTAGCCAGGATCAAATAGATCACAAGGGCTTATTTAGCCGGGATCAAATAGGTCACATGGGCTTTATAGAATAGATCATAACCCGAAAGGGTAATACATCACTAATGGATGTTTTATTACCGCACTGGTGATATTAGTCGGGATCAAACAGATCACAAGGGTTATTTTAGCCGGGATCAAATAGATCACAAGGGCTTATTTAGCCAGGATCAAATAGATCACAAGGGCTTATTTAGCCGGGATCAAATAGATCACAAGGGCTTATTTAGCCGGGATCAAATAGATCACAAGGGCTTTTTAGCCGGGATCAAACAGATCACAAGGGCTATTTTAGCCGGGATCAAACAGATCACAAGGGCTTATTTAGCCGGGATCAAATAGATCACAAGGGCTATTTAGCCGGGGTCACACAGATCACAAGGGCTATTTAGCCGGAATCAAATAGATCACAAGGGCTATTTTATAAGGTTAGGACATAGTCCATTACCTTGAAGGTTAGTGTGATTCCTCAAGTCACACAACCATGAGTATGCACATTACTTGAATGTTAACATAAGAGGACCTTAATGGTTGATTATTAGTCCCGGTCGCATTGTCCTTAATGTCTTGGAGGCTTGAACTTAGTCCACCACCTCTAGATAGAAGGATAACTTCCCTTAACTATCATGATAGAAGACCATTCCGTTCTTAACTATCATTTATATATTTGGCCAAATATGTGGTCTGTGCCACTCGGCAAATCAAAACCATTAAGATCTTTTTGGAATTGTATCGCAGAGCATAAATTCGAGTAAATTCGAGAAGCTCGTTTTCAATAGGATGAATACATATATATATAATTCCAAAAATACTTCATTAAATTTCAAATTGGAAATTACAATACTAGAAAAATGAAATAAACTTGTCCATGCAAGGACTTAAAGGAAATAAACATGTCCACACATGGACTAAAAGAAATAGCAATGTCCTCGCAGGGACTACATATAATTAGAAGAAACTTCACTCATCCTTCTTTTCCTTGTACAATTTGGAGAGTTTCTTGAAGAACTTATTCGTCTTCTTCTCTGTTTTCTCCGCCTGTTGCTGCATCTCTTTCATCCTTTCTAAGGCCTCATTAATGGCCTCTAGTGGTGGCGGAGGTTGTGGTTGAGGTTGTGGCATAACCGGATACTGGTACCCATAAGTTGGATATCTAGTCGGTGGATAGGTAGGTGGGAAAGGAGACGGGTAAAGTGCATTGTGCATAATCGCCTGCATGTATAGGTCTTGCGACCACGCTTGATAATCTACCGTCGTAGATGGGTTAAAAGGATCATATCCAGACGTGTCCGGACATGTGGGGATTGGGTTAGTATAACCCGATGGTGGTGGTTGAATAGCAGGTGTTGGTGTTGGTTCCACTATAGGTGAAACATTAGAGGGTCCACTCATTTGTGGGTCCTCTTGAATTGTAGGGTAAGAATTGGGCAAGGGTGGCAGCGATCCCGACCTTTGTCCGGCACGTACCGACATACGTGCTCCACGCTTTCTTCTTGGTGGTTCAGGTGGTGGTTGAGGTTGGTCCACGGGTTCCATGTGGACATCTTCTTGAACCGGGGGTGGTTGAGAGTGGTGAGAAGGAGTGTGGGCGAAAGTGAATTGGTTCCAGTATTGGTCCCACTCATTAGGACCTTGGTAGGGCGATCCAGCGTAAGAGTTTGAATCGCTTGATATTTCAATGAGATGTATGTTTGATCCTGACGGCGGCATTTCCAGGTCGGATTCAACTGATTTTGATCAACTGGAGGCGTGTCTAAGTAATGGTTAGGGTTATATTCTTCATGGTAGGAGTGATGAGAATGGGAATGGTGAGAATGGTAGGAGTGGTGTGAGTGGTAAGAAATTTGGGAATGTGAGGGCGAGTGTCTATTAGAGACAAAACATCTCGCTGGTTGCCATGGAGACGAATCTCCTGATTCTTGGTATGTGCTCGGAAGTCTAAGGAATGTGCTCGTGTAAGTTTGAGACTAAACACAAAAGGCTAGTGTTTAATTCTCTCAAACGTTGGCTCTGATACCAACCCTGTCACACCTTGGATATCCAACCCCGAAATCCATATACCGGTGGGCTCGGGTGGGGAGTATCGTGACATCAGTTGATAATCATCATACTCAATTAAACACGACACTGCGGAAGTCTTGGGGTAAAATTACTATTACAAACTGAATGTTCGAAAATACAAAATAATATACAAGCTTGTAATAGAAGATCCACAGGCGGATCATAAAATGTACATGGAAAGAATACCAAACAGACTTTAGGCAGATTTAGGATTTGCAAGATCCTCTATTACTACCGAGCAGCTTCCAGCCTATTTCGTATTGTACCTGCAGTTTAGCCTTTGGACGATACGTCAGCTTACGCAGGTAAATACACCCAACTGACTCATTTTGAAAACTTTAAGATGGTTTTAAGTGCAAAACGACACAAAATCTTTTTATTAACTTGGGAAAGTTGACCTTGCAACCTTGTATCAGATTCACATGTTTGTCAATACATACAGGGCCCAGTACAGAAATCGAGACATGATTAAATACACACCACTCAGGACTCACGAAGGAGTCATCCCCAACGTCTTGGGAACATTGCATATGAGCATCAAAAGGTGTATGCCTACACCCCGTGCTAAGGTCGTGGCCAATAACTAATGTATTGAGCCCAGGATATCCAGGACACGGTAATTTAACCCCTGATGTTTAAGTAATCAAACAAAACTGATTACAACAAAATATACGGGTTTACTAGCCACAAGTGGGCATTCGATTGACCCTATTTTGGATAAAGCGGTAATAATTTACTGTATCCCAAGCCCGTATAGGGAAAATAAGTCAAGAGTATTTACCTGAGCTAGTCTTCTTCTTTTATTTTTAAATAACTTAGCCGTATACAAAAGTACCAAGTGCAGATAGCATTTACCGGCAAGGCTCTAGTCTGGATTATGACATAAGCTAGCCAATTAATTACTAACGGTCTTATAAACCGAATAGTGTACATGATCATTACGTATAACGCTTGATTAAACGATGATCAGATAGAATGTAGTTTAATCCCGACAAGTACTTGACTTGTATAATATGGGTAAATTATAAACATTCTGGATTTTGAAATTTAAATGACAAGGTTAAACCCGTTTTGGTTAAATTCTGTAAAATAGTTACATATACGTAATTGTGCGCATAATAGCGGTATCGGGTAACCGGATAAGTCATGGACAAGTTCTATATGCCATTATACTTTAAATAAGTTAAGATATCGGTAGGATATCATCTTGTATGCCCCGTTAAGGTTTTAAAACGAAATTATGCCTCATAAGGGCATTTTGGTAATTTTATACCGTAATAAAGGAACTTGAATATAATTTAATGTTATAGTCATAAGTATTCTGGAAAAATATTTTATTTATGATATAATATCAGTAGGATGTCAATTATATGTGTAAATTATCTTTTATGACCAAACTATGCACCGAAGGGGCATTTTGGTCATTTTACACATAGTTTATAGATTATTTGGGATACCGAGTTTATAAAATGTACCTGCTGTAAATTTGTTTAAAATAAATTTTAAAATCAGTAGGTAACAAGTCTTGGTCCATTAATATGGTTTAAAACCATACTATGCGCCAAAACGGCGCTTATGTCGTAAAATGACGTTTTTAAGAAATGTTTACGAAAACTAACATTAAGGTCAGATTAAATGTTTAAAAAATGTTATTTAATATAACATATCAGTAGGTAAATGATTTACCTTGAAAATATTTGATTAAAACCATTTATAAGCCACAAGGGCTAAAACCGTCATTTATCGACATAGTTTAAGGACTTGTTTGAAAACTCAGTTTATAGCTTGGTTTAACATCCCAAATAATCCTACTTATAATATTACATCAGTAGGAAACTCATTTTCAAGTTCACTACCATTTAAAACCTTGTTTTATGTAAAAAGAGCATTTTGGTCAAAGATGGCATAATTAGGGAACTTGCGTATAAACTTGGATTCTGATTATGATCATGTAATATAACCTCAGAGGGTTATGCTACATTATATTACGATCATAATGCAACCTTAGATCAGTAGGTAACTAATCTAAATCGGGTTAGAATCGAAAGTCAAAGCAGAAGTCAAACTTCACGACTTTCGGTTGCGAACCGACCCTAGAACTGAAATTGACGAGCCGAACATGTTCTAATAATTATTACCAACTTGTCTAAGTGTCAAAACAGGTTTCATAACATATATAAGATCAATTTATAATTTTTCTGAAAAAATGGCTTGTTTGACTTTTTATTTTCATAACTTTGACCCGTCAATTGGTATAACAAACGTGATCTTCAGGATGTGCCCTTTATAGGGACTAACACCTACCTTATTACGATCACTTAGCCATGTTTATTTCGAACAATGGTTGGACCATAATGGTCTTAACCGAAAGTCAAAGAGTTTTACGAAAACGCTTGACTTTTGGCTATAAAAGCCTATGGACGAAAATGCAAGAGCAAGGAACACTTACAAGAGGTTCCTACAATGCAAGAGAACCAAGTTGGATGCTCCTTTCAGCTAGGAACTTCCAGAGGAGGGAGAAGAGTTATGATTTAGAAAGGTGCAAGTTCAAATGGTGAACTTGATCACCTATTTATAGTTGGAGAGCTCAAAGGAGGTGAAGCCAGGTGTTTAGGGGTGTAAGAGGAAGCTTAAAAGTGTTCCAAAACGTGGCATAGCTGATTACAAGTCCATGGTTTCGAATTTAAATGGTTTTGGAGCTTTGTTTGGCTGCCAAACAATTTTCTGCGTCAGACCTGTTCTCGCGCCCCGCGAGAGACCCATGCCTGGTCTCTCGCTGCCCGCGACCGCATCAAGGCCAGTTTCAAATTTTGACACTTTAGCCCCTTAACTTTATAAAGCTTATAAAAACCTTTTAAAACACCTTTTTGGCACTTTTAGCCATCCGTAGCCAATACTTGGCACACCTGGGATTATGCGTGGACATTGTCGAGCTCTCGGTTCGTTAAAAAGCCACTTAGAGGTATAAATTAACATGTTGACACTTTTAATCCCTCCATTATCCAACTTTCACATATTTACAAAATTGAACCCTCTCGTCCAATAAATGCACGTATGAGAGTTAGGACTTCACAAAGGATCACTCAGAGGCTTATTACAAGCATGTTGATTCCGATGTCACTCAGAGGCTAGGCATGTTGACACAACGGTTACTCAGAGGCCAAATTTCAAGCATGTTGACATCGGTTCGTCACTCAGAGGCTCCATTTGAGCATGTTGATGCCTTTAGTCCTTATTGGTCTTTAATAGACTATTTTAAAAATACAACACGTGTCACTATACTATTGGACACGATTTTACAGGGTGTTACATGGATGCTCCTTTCAGATAGGAACTTCCAGAGGAGGGAGAAGAGTGAATGAGAAAGGTGCAAGTTGAAATGGTGAACTTAAGCACCTATTTTTAGTTGGAGAACTCAAAGGAGGTGAAGCCAGGTGTTTAGGGGTGTAAGAAGAAGCTTACAAGTGTCCCAAAATGTGGCATAACAGTTTATAGAAGCCATGGTTTCAAATTAATGGTTTTGGAGTTTTGCTTGGAGACCAAACAAAACTTTATGCAGGAGAGGCTCTCTCGCACCCCACGAGAGACACAGACCAAGTCTCTCGCGGCCCGCGACCACCCCCTGGCCACTTTCAAACTTTGACACTTTAACCCCTTAACTTTAAAAAGATTCTAAAAACCTTTTTAAACACCTTTTTGGCACTTTTAGCCCTCCGTAGCCAATACTTGGCATACCCGGAATTATGTCCGGACATTGTCGAGCTCACGGTTCGTTAAAAGGTCACTCAGAGGTATAAATTAACATCTTGACACTTTTAATCCCTCCATCACCCAACTTTCACATATTTACAAAATTGAACCCTCTCGTCCAACAAATGGCACGTGTGAGAGTTTAGGACTTCACAAAGGATCACTCAGAGACTTATTATAAGCATGTTGATTCCGATGTCACTCAAAGACTGGGCATGTTGACATATCAGTCACTCAGAGGCCAAATTTCAAGCATGTTGACATATCAGTCACCCAGAGGCTGTTATTTATGCATGTTGACATCGGACCTTCACTCAGAGGCTCGGTTTGAGCATGTTGACGCCTTTAGTCCTTACTGGTCTTTAATAGACTATATTTAAAATATAACACGTGTCACTATACTATTGGACACAATTTTACAGGGTGTTACAAGTCTGAGTCAGGGGTAAATTCGGTGTCAGCTTGATTATAAATCAAGCCAGTTTGACTTGGCTCAAATTTGAAACCTAGCTGAAAATCTAAATTCAATTATGGCTTGGTTTTTAAATGTGGTGACTCAGCTTGGTTTTATCTTTTCAATATATATAGTATTCCATGGTTTAAAATAATATATCTAAATTAAGTTCAACAAGCCAAAATCAAGTTCAATCTAGTAAAGAATAAGTTTCAAGCTTTAACGAAGTACAAATAAGTTCATTTGCATTCTAATTAACCCCCAAATATTACATAGATATCCAACTACACACCTAAATACCCTCAAATAAAAACCCTTTTTTAATAATATCTTATATGTATCTAAAAATAAAATATATTGAAGGTAAATTAATCGGAGACAAACCAAGCCGAGCTAACGAGCAAGCCAAACCAAGCCAGTCTCGTTGTTACTAACCAAGCCGAGCTAGGCTCACTTTCAAGCCAAGTCGAGCCGGCTCGGCCTAGTTTCAAACCGAGTCATGTTGAGCGAGGTTTTTTTTCAAACTCTAAGTCACGAGCTTTTTAGACAGCTTTAGTGTGAGGTGGAGTTTGCGGAGGTTTGTACATTAAGAGAAAAGTTGAGGTTTGAAAATCTGATGTTGCATTGAGATGGATGTCACTCTTAGGAAGTTAAAAAATCAAAACATTGTGGATATTCTGATCATTCTATGTATCTTTCTATGTATCTGATGGTTTGGACTTTGGAGACTAACTTAGCAAGGTTTACACTATAGAAAGCTAACATTACACTAACGCCAAATAGATACCCTTTAGATTCACCTAAGACTATGTATAGTGATTTGTGTTAAAGTTGCTTGTTAAAGTGTCACCTCAGCGCCACGTAGAGAGGAAGCCTTTAACTAAACCACATTTTCATATGTGTGTAGTGGTTTTAACCAAGCTTTAATCATTAATTCATTTTTTATATCTGAAAGAAAATGTGTGTATGGTCCAGGCCCACTCACGCCCGTTAGTGGGCTAACGAGACTTGCTTTCGCACCCCATTTCATTGAAGTGTAATAATGTTTAGACAACAATCGAATTTTGTTTAGTAAAACTAAACCATGTAGTTGGCATTCTCATTGCTTTAGTTGTATACGAGTTTATTATCAATGTACATTCAAAATGAACATATATTAGAATACAATAAAAGAATTTGAGTATGTTAATTAGCATGTAATTTATATCGCTTGTTGTGCGTTATTACTTTCTACTTGTGTGTGCAAGCGAAGGAAACTACTTATTCACATCGCGCATCCACTAAAAGTGTTTTAGGCGTGCCTGGACACGGGTCTTCACCAAAAGATTCTGGCGCATGAGAAACCGAACATTGCCTTCTTCCCAAACAAGCCTGAAATATCAAAAGTGTTGAATGCAAGCCAAAATTGAACACATGGGTGCAAAAGTTATGAGTTATTTACTTTGTACTTTGTAGAATGACTACAACAACAGGTGTTATACTCATTCTACAAAGGTGTTGTAGTCATAGACTGTATGACTGCAACAACATATGGTTGCAAAAGTTATGAGTACAACACCCTAAACAAAAGGTGTTGTAGTCATAGACCATAACAACAAGTGTTATAGTCATTCGACAAGGTGTTGTAGTCGTATAATGACTAAAACACCCTAAACGAGGGGGTTGTATTCATTCTACCATGTAAAGGATCAGCGTGTTGGATTTAATACAAAATAAGCTAGCTCACCTTTTCAACGACTTGTTGAGAATTAGACGAATGACATTTCCCAATGGAGTAGTTTTCGCAGTCGCCAGAAGGGTTACCATGACTTGCAAATACAATCTTGGAGATGACTTGTCTTTTAGGACATCGTAGGTGGACTCTAGGCGTTGGTCTCCATTGATAGTGACCAAATACTTCCCTTGAATTTACCTTAGGAGGATGTGAATCCGATACACGCCCACAAACTTTGTCGATGGAAACAGTATCTAGTGAAATGTTTAACGGGTTTGCATATTCTTCCTCGAACAAAACTAGTAGATTTCCTGTTGGTTTAAGGAAAGATCTAGGTACATTGTACCTGTCAAACATAAGCCAAAACATTTGTTTGTCACATATGCTTAAACAGTGTATTATAGTAATACAAGCATAAGCAAATACTGCATGCAAGTTTCAAACCATGTTTGTGAAGGTAATCCTGCAGGGGTCTTAAAGGAGACCCAATATCTTCCAATACTTTGCCCATTGACCCAAACTTCTCCTTTCCCCATGGAACCAAGGTTCAACGCAATCGGTTCGGTACCTTCTGGTGCATCAAATGTTGTCTGTTAACACAAACATTTTGGAAGTATATGTTAATAATAATAATCCTAAGGATTAATTTCATATATACCCTTACAAACCTGAAAATTTTCATATATACCCAACAAAAACTAAAAATATCATAATTGTCCTCACAAAATAGTTAAAATATCAAATATACCCAATTTATTAAAAACAATCTAATAAATAATCATTTTGCCCTTATTTCTTTAACTTCAAGTTTTCATATATTCTCACCTTTTAACTTCATATTTTTATATAACACATTTTAAGTTTAAATTGATTGTAACCCATTTTTATTTAATTTTTCATAAACCATAGTATTATTCATATATGATATTTAAGCTAAATAAATGAAGTTAGAAATGAGTAAATATAATTTTGGAAGTTAAAATTAATGAATTGGGTATATATGATATTTCAACTACTGTGAAAGGGTATATATGATATTTATAATTTTGCAAGGGTATATATGATATTTTACAAGTTTGTAGGGGGTATATATGAAATTGCCCCTAATCCTAATGAACTTGAGGCAAGAAAGGTGTCTAAGGCTCACCTTATACCAAGTTACAGTGCTAGGATTTTGATACTGGCTCCATGAGACCTTACTCGACCCTTCGTCCGTGTAAATCGCTAGCGTTTCCCCTAGCAATCCGACCTTTATCGTTCAACAAAGCCCCGCATATCACAAGGACATGTGTGTATGAGTATACTCGTTCAAAAAGAAAAGTTATTAACAAGTATTTTGCAACCTGTCATTGCTTACTTGATATCCCCAAGGGGAGTTAGTGAAGTTGAGTTCTTGAATCAACACCTCACGTAACCCTGCGCTTCGACGCTCCATAAACACACCTGAATCCTTCACAACTCGATCATTCGATCCAAAAATCAGTAACATAGTTTGTTCGCTTTACATTTTAGGTATAAAATTTGACTATAAAAGTTTATGAAACCTACTGGCAATCCAACCATAATACTCAGGAAGGAAATGTTGTTCATTCCGGTTGATAAAGAAATGGTGTTTTCGAACGTGAAATTTGTAACTTTTCGAGTTCCATGCGCATAACCTAACATAAATAAAAGATAAGATTATCAACTACAGTATGTTATCAATGCATATATGATCACAAGATACACTTATCAATTCAAGATTCTTACCCACAAGAGCTCCATTAACATATGCGCGTAAAACATGTCCAAGAGAGTTCACATGGAGCATATATTGAGCTTCTGAGGAGTTTAGCTCCATCCTATATGTTCACAAACATTAAATTTATGTTGGTTTATGGAAGTTAATCGAAATGAACATTATTTGATCTTACCTCATTGTGTACCAAAGATAATCTGTTGTATCTTTCGTAGTATTCATTTGTTCTAGCAATGTATCCGACCTCAACGAGGTCTGGTCAAATTGAGGTACGGCTTCACTAAAGACCTGCCATTGTTGAGCTGAGTCAAACCTTATGACCGGTTGCATTGATCGCGTACTAACTTGTGTGTTTACCTGTCGTATTCAAACAGCATACATTAATCTCATCACATAGATTCCCAAACAAACCTGTTAAATACAGAAAAAAAAACGTACCATGCCAGTATTGAAGACTACATTTTTGCAGTCGGGTAAGATGCTAACCGACTTCGCTGGCAAAGTGTACGAAGTATTACGAAACACCATTTCAACACCTTCTTTACTACTGTTGTTAACAAGAAACGCAACACATTCGCCTGCGTTTCCCGTGTAGACATACGCCTATAAGATTAAATTTTTAACGGCAGTTGTTATAACTTATATAGGTACAACAAACATATTCATTGAATGTGTCAAGATTTAGGGTATGTTTGGCAAAAGTAGCCGGTGGCTGTAGCTTTTCAGATATATTTAGGTGTTTGGCAGAGTAGCTGAAACTTTTAATAAAATGTACAAAAATGACCAAAATGGACATAACTAAAAAACATAACTAAAAAGTTCATTATCTTTAGAGGTTTAAATAGTCATTTTTTCCCTAAAAGCTAAACGCTACTAGTAGGAGCGTTTAACCAAAAGCTTCAAGCTCCTTCAACCAAATAAGGCTTTTTATTGAGTATGGGCTTTTTCTTAAAAGCTTAAAGCTAGAAGCTCCTAAAAGCTCTACGCCAAACATATCCTTAATAAAAACATAAAACATATGCGCGTACATCTTGATTGTCGCCCAAATGTTCAATCGCGAGGTTCCCATAGAGTAGTGTCTGCGAACAGAGCTTAAATACCGCGTGCATATCCTTAAGATGACCGTATTTCGGTTGTCTGAGTATACCATATTCATCAAGGGGAGCTTGATCATAATAACTTGTAATAATAAACGCTGCCGAAGTTCGGCCAAAATTTGTTCCTCCATGGAACTGTCATAAAACAAAAGGTTATATTCATGCATATATAATTATCGATATATAAATGTATATTGGCGCAGTAGAGGAATCAGAACTTTTTAGATCTGAGTGGGTCCAACTCATGTTTTTCTTTTAAAAATAAACTTATATCTTATATATAAATATCTAACGAATTCTGGTGATCGGAGGTGACCCATCCTTGGTTTCTCTCATGCATTGGTGGACCTAGCTTTTATAACCGAAAGTTGAGAAACATGATGACAGGTGTAATAAAAGTTCATGGTTCCGCTACTGCACATGTATATAAATTGTCTATTTGTTAATATTAGTACCATATAGTAATTTACAAAGGTTCCATTCATCTTTATGATGAACATTGTTGTATGAAAGGCCAGATCTTGGGCTGATCTCATGTATGTTTCTTCTCCAAATCCTTGTAAGCTTCACAAACCGGATAAGTAAATTAGTAATGTTCGGGTTTTGAGTTTCGTTTAGTAGAACATTTTTTTTAAACTATGGTATATTTATAACTAATGTGTTTTTTAGCTTTTAAAAACAGGTTAACCGGATTTATAACCCCGGGTTCTCATCTTCGCAGCCACCAAAATCGAATAAAACTTTTTTTCTTAACAAATTATGCAGTTTAATGAAAGTCTAAATGTACAGTTTTGTTTATCTTGTATACATTTCGATGTAAATTTTAATGAAAACAGAGTTATATTTAATAGAAATTATATTTTTAGATGTTATGAGACAAAAATACTTTATATTATATACAATCCAGTTTTAAAAAATGTATATTAAATGAAGAGAAAACCAAACAAAAATGTATATATATTTAGGAAATATTACATGAGAAAAAGTGAATTATGTTAAAATAAAAATGAAAAAGCAAATTTTTATTTCAGTTTTTGGGTAGCTACCAAGATGAGACCTTGGGTCCAGTTTTCATATACATATTTTTTTAAAAAAGACATTAGTTTTTTTTTAAATATGTTGGTAAGAAAGCAAGTATTTACAAAGAAGGCCAATTTTCAGTCCAAATGGAAGGCTTATTTGGCGAGTTTGGTCCTTTCCATGTTTCATCACATCTCATCCCATTGCAAGTGTTGATCTGCAAGTTACAAATGTTTGACCTCTAAAGTCAAATGGCAATTAAAGATTATTTTTTTTTACTTTTTAAAAGTATGATTAAGAGACTAATTACCACAGGATCCGGAGCATCATCTTGCTTGCACATCATCCACGGTTCACCCGTGTTTTGGTCCACCGCCATTTGTGCGGTCCAGTTCACGTATCGTGATCCATCGTCGTGAAACGCTCCTTCGATGTTTTGGTACTCATTCTCTATCTATAATTTTCAAACCCGGGTTTGGGGCATAAAAGATAACTTATTTAGTGTATGTCAATATGGGTTGCGTCGGGGCTAGATTAACATCTAAAAGATAATATTCTTAACTCGTTTTCTTTACATTAGCATTTTAGTTTAACTCATTTTGACCCGTTACTACAAACACACATTTTTATAAGTAAAGGGGCCGAATTTACATATAAAAAGCCATAAATTTTCAAACCTGTGATAGAATAATTGGGCCACCTTGTGAAGCAAACAGGTTCTCTGCCTTCATCATGTCCACAATTTTGGTTGTGAAGTTTTGCATGTAAAGCTACAAAACACCAACACAACAATTTCAAACTTGTTGACTTTTTTGTTATGCCAAAAGAACAACTTTTAAAATTAAGATTCAATTTGTCTTTTTTTACATTCAATTATTTTAATTAACTTTAATGTGTACATTGTCACATAATAAATAATATTGGACAAAACAATAATATGAATATCAAATTTGGAAATGGAATTGCTATTGCTTTGACTTTGACTTTAAGGGTCAAAATTAGTGTGATTACCTTAAATGGTTCATTGTTGGTTCGGAAGACAATGCCAGGAACATCATGCAACCAAAATGGTAAACCTCTGAAAGACAGATTCATAGCGTATGATTTTCGACCCGAAAGCTATACATGTGTTCTGGTGATAAAAAAAAAGCCTACCCGTAACTCCATTCGGCCTCAATGAATGGTCCAATTCGAAGACTCACATAAAGACCTTGTTGTTGCACTTGCTTAATGAAACTTACTATGTCATTTCTTCCAGTAAAATCATACTGCAAGTTAATCATATTACAAACCACATTGTTAAATACATCTATATATATATATATATATATATATATGAATGTGTGTGTATGTGAGTTGGTAACATGTGTTTGAGAGAGACCTGGCCAGGTTGTGGCTCATGGAGGTTCCAAAACACATAGGTTTGTATGACATCTAGACCACCTTGCTTGGCTTTATCTATCAAAGATGGCCACATCTGCCAAACATCAGGGTACACAAATAAACAGCATGGTTTTTTTTAACGAGTGACGGATCCTATAATTATTTTCTTGGATGCCAATTAGGGTTCAACCATATTTTCAAGGTGTGCAATCAGGTTTTTTTTTTGCCTATACAATACACTAATTTTTTTTTTCAAAGGGGACGCCCACCCCCCACCCATACACATGGGTCCACCCTTGACGACTCCTAGGTATTCTAGGATAATAAACCATAACTTGCACCCTTCAGAATTTTAACCCCTAATGATTTAGTTATGGATTACACAACTTTACCACAAGGATGTCCCATTGGGGACAAATAAACACCATGGTTAAGTCACTATAGTTTTTGGGTGTTATAAAACTCCCCATACTTCATATAAACTATGGTTAAGCCACTCTCGCTACAAATCAATAGACTTTCACCGACAGAAATAGCAACATCATACACTTGGATCATCGGTGACCACAACACTGACGGATTAGCAACATAACATTCACCGTAGAAATGCCAAAAATATAAAAAAAAATATCCTTTTATTTTTTTGTCCCGTTTGATTAAAGAAAGTGATTTTATGTTTGGACATGTGATGGAGATCCGTCGGTGATTGTCAACACATCACCGACAGATATATGAAACTCTTTCTTTTATTGTAGGATAAGTTGTCTATTCGACGGTAATCCATGTAAAAATACTGAGGTTTTGTTTAGTTTGTTGGTGAATTTTTCATCACTAAAAGTTTGTTTTATAATATAAAGTCCATAATGTGTGTTTCTTATTCACACATATATAAAAAATTAAAAAAAAGTGATTAATCCCTTCTACATCTAGTATTTAATAAAAATAAAGTTATATGCTTGAGCAAGACACATAATTATTGATATATAATTTAAATAAGGTATATACTTAAAGTGCATTTGATGTAAAAGTATCAAGGTTAATAGGTTATATAAAACATAGAGATTTAATAGTCAGTGGCGGATCTAGAAAAGCCGCATAGGGTAACGTTTCAATGAAAAAGGTAACGAAATCGAAAAAACGTTAAATTTTTCCAAAATTTACACTATTGTTAGAGGCAATGTAGGTTACCCATTCTATCTCTCTAGGTCCGCCCCCTGTTAATAGTATTTAATGTGAAGTTTGTGAATTTTTTTCCAAAAATATAAACACAAGAAAACAAAAAAGAAGACATGGAAAAGATCGTCTTAACGTACAAGGGACAGTTGGCAACCTTGTGATTTGTTGCCACAACATATGGACAGAAAACGTTGTTGCTCACCTCTTCTGTAAATATTTTCCTGCTATTTATTCTTTAAAATGTTTTAAATTTATTATAAATATATCATGTGACCTTAGACTTTTAAAATATCTTGTGAGTATATTAAATTTAACTCTTTAAATTGAAGGGAGTAAACTAAAGGTGGATCTGCACTAGTCAGTGACGAATCTAGAAAATTTTCGTAGGGGTAACGTTTTATAAAAAAAGGTAACGAAATCGAAAAAACGTCAAATTTTTCCAAAATTTACACTACTACCGGAGCGCCAAGAGGTAGCGGAGGCTACCCCTTCTATTCAGGTAGGTCCGCCCCTGGCACTAGTAAAAAATGTATATAATTTTTCTTTTATAAAATAGACAAGATTAAATATTATGATTTTCCAAACAAAATCTTGTCTACTATATGAGACATTTTCCATTTATAACCTCTACCTTACTTCTTACTAGATATTTATTTAATACATAATTTAAATAAAGAAATACGAGAACAATACAAAACAAATATGCCTTTTAATTTATAATTGTTATACGCATAACAATTGCGTAACCAATTATCCCACTCTGGCATTAAAAACTACATACAAATACATCATATGATTTACGGAGTTCTTTACCTATAATTGGTTATGTATCGAAAATTCATTTCACAAATTATTGATGATAATGATTTTATAGTACAAGTGTTCTAAAATGTTTTTGTTATTAGAAATTTTAATATTTAATCGTTCATGTGAAGTAATTTATTATTTTAACAGCTGACCATACAAGGAGTCGCGCTTAAAGAAAAGAGAGAGTATATGTATACGTACATCAGGAGTGCTTCGAGGATAATGAATTGAACCCGAAAACAAAATCTTGCGTTGGCCATCGATGAGAAGCGACCTCCCGTCGTAGCTGACATTCGCTGCCTTCACCATCATGTTTGGGGCGCCAGTGACCAGCGCTAGTAGAATGAGGCACCACCCGAACCACATCATATCTTTCTCTCTCTAAAACAAAGTGAGAGAGAGGAAATGGAGATGTAATATACATTTGGAATTAGAATGGTGTTGTAATGTGAGATGGAAAGAGATGGCGGAGTTGTTAAAGAAGACAAACAACATATTTGTTGCATTGCACGGCAAACATGGTTTTTATAGGTTGGTGGGTTATGCTCATTATTTAAGTGTGAACATTATTTTCTGTAAATAAATATATATATATATATATATATATATATATATATATATATATATATATATATATATATATATAGGGTTAGGATCGTGTGAGAAACTCTAGGCTAATTGAGAAACTTGAGAATCATTTTGGACCACACATTTTCTTTAAGCTTCTCGTAATATACACATGTATAGTTCAAAATTGACTATATACATATGTGTATAATTCAAGATCTGACAATATACATATATGTAGATAGTCAATTTTAAACTATACATATGTGTATATTACAAGAAGCTTAAAGAAAATGTGTGATCCAAAATGATTCTCAAGTTTCTCAAATAGAGTGGGCTTCTCTTAGGATCCATATCCTATATATATATATATATATATACACATGTGTGTGTTATTTTGTTTCATTTTAATACTAAAACGATGCCATTTTTTGGTTATTTTTGCATGCTTTTTTCCGGTTTTAGCTGTGAAATACAAAATAAGTTTGTACTAACTTTTGAAATAAATAAAATATTTATTTGTGGTTTAAATAGTTGATCAATTGTTACTTGGATAAAAAAAGTAAAAATTTGATTTTAAACAATACTATGTTGCGACGGCAACACCTTAGTTGTTTAAAGTCGGGGACACGTTATGTGACGCGTTAATTGTATGAAAACGCGTATTTTGATGCCCCAATCTAACTTAGTGTAACCTATATAAGCATTGCGGTTACAAATGAAACAGAATTGAGCCAAGCTTGGTTGGTTTAACGAGGGTTCCACCTAACTATTACATCACCCTTACCTTTGCGTCAAGACTTAGCATCACCAAAACATACAGTAACTTAAATTTATATGTCAAACGAAAACATATTATATATGACCCGACTTGTTTCCGAACACAATTTATGTCAAAACATGGACCAACAAAAAACGTACGCAAAAATAAGCATGAAAGCATATTATATCTGACCAAACTTATTTCTGGAAAAAAAAAATAATGTCAAACATGTATTTATATCGTTTACGTTGAAACGTGAATTTATAACGACATGTACGTTAAAACGTAGAACAACTGAAAATGTACATAAAAATAAGCATGAAAGCACATTATATTTGACCCAACTTGTTTCCAAAAAAATTAATGTCAAAACACGAATTTATACTGATACGTATATAAAAATAACCACGTAAGAAAATATTTTTTTAAAGTCTTGGATCCGGTTGTTTTATATGGGTTGCCAAGAGTTAAGGGTTGTTTTGGTCGGTAGTATTAGTATAGACCACCGATCTTTCATTTATATGCCACCGAGATATAGTAAATTTGTTCCAGAAAGTATATCATAAACTAGAATTAAAATACATTGCATTTTTCTAGCCAGACAACGTAGGATCACGTGAGGTTAGGAACATTACCAACACGACATGTACCCACGAGAAAGCAAAGCATGTCATAAAAATTGTAGAAGAGATAAAATGAAGAAGTAAAATATCAAAACGGTCTCTGACTTTATGTCACTTTTGCTAGTTTAATCTAAAAATGAAACCTTTTGTATATGAGTCTCGGAGGTTTCATTTTTGTTGTCATTTTCATCCAATTAATAACTGGGTTAGAATTTTCCGTTAACTGTTATAAAATTTCTACTGAAAGGAACAAAATTAAAGACAAGAAAATGGAACAGTGTACCGGGCTTGTGTTTCAACTGGTCTGCCTTGGTCTGTATTTATACTTGCAGAATCATAACCGAATTTTGGCCATCATAGCACCGATTTAATGACCCAATAATATCAGTTTCTATCTATAACCTTCAAAACTGTTTCGAATTTGAAAAGACTGACTTGATGATCATTCATCACGAGTGCTTCAATAGTTTTTCACTGCCTCGTGTGGGCCTAGGTTTTCGGAACTGCATTCGTGTCCGCAGGATATGCGGGCGTACACGAGTTCAACTAAATTCGGCTCAACTTTTGCACCCCCCATGCGCGCCCGCGTAGGAGTTTTGGTAAAACATGGCACACGGTTATGTTAGTTCGGTACAACATTACCTCGTAAACTAACTTCCACTTTGTTCCCACATCTATGTGGGACAAAGTTCGAGACTTCATTCACACATACTCAAATTTCCAACATTAACTTCCCCCTCTTTATCGTTTTCCTCATTTAAATAAAGGGTATAATCGTCATTTTATGTCATAATATTCTTTAATTAAATGGGGAAAACAACAAAAATGGGGAAAAAGTTAACAGAAAATTCTAACTTAATTTGTCAATTGGATGAAAATGACAAAAAATAACTAAAGAACCAGATACAAAAGTTTATTTTTGAATTAAACTGACACAAGTAGCTTAACTTATAGACCATTTGGACATTTTACTCAATCGTAAAAGAAATGTGGAAACTTAAATTATAATTCTTCATTTTTAGTAAAATGACTTGCATTATTTTGTGTGGAACTTGCGTTAGAAGATCCTTGTACTTCATTTGAGAGATAAAGCAACATCAATGACCTCATCACAAGGGTTAGACCTTGCATCATACTCGCAAAGAGAGGCCACTATCACCATTTAATGTGTTTATTGTAGTCATGTCGTATATCTTGTTTGGCCTACTTTGTCAAATAGTTGTTTTGGACCATTGTCTCTCGGATGTAAACAACCCGAGCTAGGCTCGAATAAAAATGATTGAAATAAGTCGAGCTTAAAAGAACTCAAACACAAGCCTAAAAATAAGTTTGTTCAGCAAATGAGCTTTACTTATCAGGTAAGCCGGCTCGCACACCTAAAGGAGCCCACTATTTATCTAAATTTTTATAAATAGAATAAATATATTCAAATAATATTAATTACTTGTAACAACCCGAGCAATCAGGTTAGCGTTTCGCCACATTATTTATGACATTTTGTCGCTCATTTAGTCGCTTACATTAGTTACGATATTTAGTGCCGTGGTGTTTATGTACGCAACGAGTTAATGATATTAAATAAATATGAAAGAAGAAATCATGACCCAACCCATTACTCCCAACCCTTTCGGCCCAAGCCCCTTTCAAGCCCAAACCCTCCCCTAAACTGCCCTATATGTGTACGTAAGTATGCATGTGATTAAAGAAAAAATAATAATAAAAACCTAATCCCTCCCCTATCCCCCCCCCCCCCATGACGGCAGCAGACCCCCCTCCCTCACCGGCGCTACACTCGAATTCTCGCACTCCCTCTCGGCTCTCGCACTCTCTCTCGGCTCCCCTCCGTTCCGGTTTCGATCGATTATCGTCTAGGTATCTTGTTCAATATAAAATCATTACATAATTGTAACTTGAAGGTGATTTTTGCGTAGAACGGTTGAGGGTGATCTAGGGGTCGGGATAATACGTTAGGTAAAAAGGGTATGATTGTGGGTGACTACTTGTTTCGGTTATGTGTTACATGTCGATGCGTGATCTTGATACGTGTTCTTGTGCATAGAAGACTAAGTATGTTGTGATTGTTATGTGATGATATTGGTAGTTTCTTAACTGTTTTGTGAGCATAGCACTAAGTGGGTTCGGGTTACCTGTCGGTTATGCAAAAGGGGTAACGCGGGTTTAGGGTTATTAAAACTCATGTTTTTGTTGAAGATTAACTGATGGTAAGTACGATAGATGTTTGTTATAAACTTGTGTTGTTAGGTTGTGTGATCTCTAAACATGTTAACGGAATCACTCGAACACGCGTTAGAAAGTTGAGAGTTGAAAACAGGAAGCTGGTATTGATAATCCCTTACCCGGTTGTAAAATCGTGTCCCGTACCCGGCCCAATACCCGTCGGTTATTTGTTGAGTAGCTACCCCTCGGGTATCGGGTATACCCATTAGTTTGTTAAAGATATATGTTGGGATTTCCAAATACATTTCTTTACTATTATAATTATTATATAATTTTATTTATACAACAACTATTATAAACAAAAAAAATGTACATTACATACATATAAGTTATATCATAATTAATAATAAATTTATAACATTTATACACTTATATATATACTTCGCAACATATAAAATATAAATGGTATTATCAAATAATATACTAAAATATTTATTTTTTTCACATTATGAACATAATAAAATAAATCACTAATATAGAGAGATTAATGAAAATATAAATTAAAAAATTCGGGTATATAGTTCGGGTAAACGGGTATGTGGTTTCAGATAATCGGGTCAGGTATCACCTAATCTCATACCCGACCATACCTACGAAAAATTTTAAAACCAATCCCATACCCGGCCCAATACCCGTTGGGTATCGGGTATACCCGTCCCATTTGTGTCGGGTTTTGGGTATATCCGTCGGGCTCAGATATTTTTGTTATCCCTAGTAAAGCTCGAATCAGTTGAGCTCGAGCTTTCATAAGTTAAATGAGCTCGGGCTCAACTCAGCTCATTTGCACCCCTACTCCTGCTAACGGCGGATCCAGGCGTACGGACATGTTATCGCCTTCATAGTATCATAAAACATGTTTATGTTTGTGATGATCATGTATTATCTTTTGGAGTAGCGAGCTCCGGGTAGAAAGTGTTCCTTTACATATCCTTATGTTATCCTTTAGGGCCAGTTTGTACTTTATTAAGGTTTTGTGCTATTAGTTAAATAGACCTTTGAAATAAAAACTTATATATAAACAAGGTTCATTAGTACGACTATAGGTTATTCACGAGCCAAGTCAAGGCTAGCTCAGGCTCGACATAAATTTTAGCTTGAGCTTAGACTTATATCATTCATAAATCGAGCCAACTTAGCTTAGCCCACTTTATATTGGGTTCAACTATTCAAGCACTAATTAAACTTGTTCACTCTTTTTTATTTAGGCTCAAGGAGTACTTGAATGAGATACCAAATTAAAGATGAGCTATCTCTTACCTTTGTTGTTTCATTTCGGCATTTGGGCAATGTGAAATGTGTAAATCACAAACGAAACAAAGAGGGAGGAGAAGCGAGCGAAAAAAAAAGGCAGACCTGTCAAGTCTCGAGTCCACGACATTGCAAGTGGCGTGAAGAGGGTCTTACTAGCTCTTGCATCACTGCTTTGTGTTTAAAACCCGGATAGAATAATGATTAATAACAAGAAAAACAAAATATTGGGCCCTAAAAAATTATGGGTCCTATGAGACAGCCCGCCCGGCTAATGATGCACAAAAACCTGTACCTGAAAAAAAAACCCGTTTTTATAGCCATAATTGGACCCGACCCGACCCGTAAGATATGGTTAGGGTATACATGTTGAGCTCAATACATGTACTCGGAACCGTACCTGATTATACCCAAAACCGATTATACTTGATACAGTTCTTTTAAACATGATGGAATACTTGAAATCTTTAAAGTATATTTATGTTTACTTCACAACTTTAATATTTAAATTCTTAAAAATGCATATTATATTTAAATAATGTGTACTTGAGTATATTTTTTTATCGTAATATAACTCAATTATTTTTTAAAAATAACATGTTATATCCAAACTTGGTCATACCCTACCTAGATACATAGAGTTGAGTTTTTCTTTACAAATACCCAATCATACCCGAATCTGGTTCCACACCTGAATTGGGTTTTTCTTCTTAGTACCCAATCATACCCGAATCTGGTTCCACACCCGAAACCAGGTACTAGAAAAATACCCGATTTGTACACCTCTACACCCGGCACACCCCCTTTGCTCTATTTGTTCCTTATAAATTCAGACCTACAAGGGCTAGGTGATGGTTACCTCATCATGTTCCCCTACCCTGATCCAACATGATAAGTAGCCTGGTGGATATCTTGGTGGTAACATCACACATAGTTTATTGATTGATTAAATGTTATACAAATCATAAGAGAACTTGTGTAGTTTATGTATTATATTTTTTCGGCATAAATGCAATGAACATTAGTCCTATTTATAGACCTGTATATTAACAAACTAACTGAATCCGTTTGTCGACAGATTGTTGATTAACTGCTATTGACCTTCATTAACATGTGACTATTCTAACATTCACTAGTAAGCAAACAATGACAAGAACATGAAGTTGGATAATAGATGGGCAAACTATGGGGACGCTAACCAGTTATCAGAAGATTTGCAAGCTGGTTAGTAATAGAAACATATCACACCATCATCATCATACTCAATAAATCCCACCAATAACAAAGCTAAGGTAGTGTTTGAGGAGGGTAAGATGTAGACAGCCTTACCCCTACCCCGTAGGAATAAAGAGGCTGCTTCTGGTGAGACCCCGGCTCAATAGTAGTTTTGCATCAAACCTTGGACATAAGGCACATAACTCTCGGCAAAAAGGCCGATTAGCGCATGCACCCCCTTGTCTTTCGGCTATCAACGCCACTACATGATGAATGATTAACCGTCCCCCGCTTTTAACGTTATTTTCACGAAACTAGTAAAATAACGTTAAAATTACTGCAATTTCACTGTTGCCCCTGAGGGCCCACATATTACATTATATGTGCACACCGCAAGCGGGGCGTATAATGTAGATTGACTTCAAGATGATTTGTGCATTGATAAAATATTGGATTGATGGCAAAAAAAAGTAGCTACAATATTGTCACACCACAAAGTGAGAGGGAAAGAGACATAAACATAACTCATGCATAACATACATAATCCAACAAACCCCTGCATCGACACGTTCAAGGGCATGGTATTCGTCTATAGTACTAGATCAAGCAATGGTGTTGTTTCTTGAAACTCCAACTGACGTGATGAGATTGGGGCAAAGATTAACACCTTAACCACTGACCAAGCATGTTTTAAGAAATATCATGATTTGAAGTGATCCATTTACGTATGGATGGGTTATATTTTATCTAAACGGGTCAAATAGATAATATAGAGAAGATAAAAAGCTACAAGGGAACATGCCGAATGGGCTGCTCCACAAATCATTTTATTTAATGGGTAGCTTATTATTGTAGCAATGTAATTTGGTGATCATATCATATACAAGAATAAAAGAATAAGTTTTGGACCAAAGTTGTTTCAGGTCGGGCCTACACCAACAAATTTAGCCCGTTTTGAAGCACTGCGCAAACAACCCGACCCGTCCATTTAGCCACATCTAGCTACGAAGAATAGGTTTGAAACTATAACCTAAACGATTGAATGTGTACGCAGATGGGCCCACCATTCCATGTTTCAATCGAATCATTGTCCATAGCAGCCCCTTGTAACGCCAAACTGCACTACATAATTAGCATAAACATTACAGACAGACCCAAGCATATTTGTTAAAAGTAACTTCCTTTGCTTTCCAAAACGAAATGAAAAGAATGTTGGTCATAAGTCGTAATTACTGTTATCTGATTGAATAAAAAAATAGTAAAATGACTAACAAGTGCAGTTGTATCATTATTATTAGAGTAAACTGCAATTTTACCCCCTGTGGTTAGGGGCGACTGACACCCTTACCCCCTATTTCCAAAAAAAATGTTGTCTTACTCCCTGACGTTTTCTGATTGCATCAATTTTGGACCCTAGACCTAAACTACGTTAAAGTCAAAGGGTAAGACCTCCCCTTTTCTTAATTCGTCCATTTTTCTTAATCACATCAGTTAAACACCTCTCCTTTTCTTAATTCATTCGCTTTTACACCCTTTAATTCACACTCACACTTCACAGCAACTTGTCTTCTCCGACGAACTTATCCGACCACCGGAGCACCTGCAACCCGTCTTCTCTGGCGAGCCATATACGGTGAAGATTGGGCCTGATGGCTTCGAAGGGTCATAGATTACGGTTGGTAATGGTTAAACACCTACATGTATGTTATCCTTACTCTTTTAAATCGCTAATTCTATATTCTATTATATTATATATTATATAACCTTACAATAAGAAGTTGGGTGACCAGTGTCAGTGTCATGCTGGTCATTGGTCACCTTTTTCTAATATATATATATAGGTAGAGGTTCATAAATTTAAAAGTGTAAGAAAGATAAGAAAGATTATGGAGGTGACATGTGTCCCTTTTTATTTTGGTAGTTTAAGGGTATAAGTGTAATTTAACTAATAAATCTAATTATGGAATGAATATATGCAACCGACTTTTGGCAGTTATTGTAGGGATTTTCGCATTTGAAATAACACCCTCACTCATAAAAACACCACAATATGTATATTGAAGGCATATATCTTATAAAGAACAGAAATATAACTCATAAAAACACCCTAACTCATAAAAACACCACATCATGTATATTGAAGGCATACATCTTATAAAGAACATAAATATAACAAAAATAACACCATAACTCATAAAAACACCACAACAGTTATATTGAAGGCACACATCTTATAAATAACACCCTAACATTGAATATAACAAAAATAACATCCTAATATAACACCAGTCAACACTTTAATCAGAATCAAAACAGAAATAACACCCTAAATATATAAAAACAGAAATAACTCTACATACATATATCAATATGGTACTCATATTAAAGATAAAAAAACACTCGTTATTATGGTGTAATTTTTTTTTTAAAAAAGAGTTACGTATAAAAAGTTATTGATGTTTAAAAAAGAAGGGGAGAACTTTGCATGTGTATTAATGTTAGTTTCTTAATTTAAAAATATTAAATTTACCTTTATACCCTTAATCTAGAAAATTAGTTAGTTTAATAGTCAACATTATTTACAGAATTGCCACTATGATCTTAACCATTAGATTAAATATCTAATGGTTTAGATTCTTTCTTATCCTTCTCACACTTTTAAATTTTCTCACAATAACCTCACGCTATATATATATTTGCATTTAATAAGTTTTTACTTGTTTTTATTTTTGCCTTTCAACATCTAGTATTAGCACTTACAACCCGTTAACTTTCTAAAAACTTTATACTATCTTTTACGTGCTTATATTTCATTGCCACCGCAATGCGCGGTACCATTTTTAACTTTAGAAAACATAATTTATTTTTATTTTTTATGTACGTGCCGGTACAAGTCATGTTTTTTTACGTTTTCAGTTAGTTTACGTTTTGGCGTAAATTTTGTTTTACAACAAGTGGGGTCAAAAATAATATGTTTTCATTAGACTTTATAAATTGGACTTACCTTACGTTTCGGCGCCACCGCAACGTGCGGTATCGTTTTTAACTTAAAAAAACAAATTTTTTTTTCTAATTTTTTTACATGTCGGTATAAATTCAAGTTGGTGTTCGACGTAAATTTCTTTAGCAAATAAGTGGAGCCATATATAATGTGTTTCCGTGCTTATTTTTATGTACATCTTCAGTTTATCTACGTTTTAGTGTAAGTTTTGTTCTGAAACAATTCGGATCTTTACTATACAAATCCGAGTTACTTTACATTTGGACCCGCCGCAACGTGCGAGGAAATTTACTAGTTGTATAAACATGAACCAGAGAAAGTTAGAGAGGTGAGAAAGGCACCACTTTCACTCACTACCACCACCAACCTCTTCCACCTCTCCTCTTCTTTCAGATCTGTCACTGTTTCTTGTCCCCCTAATTAACGAACAAATACCTATATCTTGTTCTAGATCTGAGTTGTATTGTGTGGCTGAATAGATGTTAGAATTCGATTGAGTTTGTTATTGTCGTGGTATAGAAAGTATAGACAAAAAGAAATCGTGACCAGATCTGAAATCAAAACGAAAAAGTTGTTTTTGTTTTGAGTTGCAAGTTTTTCGAAACTGTGAATAAATCGAAGAAGAAGGAAGCTTGATTTGCAGCTGATTAATCTTTGTTGTTTGTTTGTTTGTTCAAAGAAAGATAGAGATTAGGTGAGAAAATTACTTGTTATGCAGCTGGGTATGTGAATAATAATAATAATAATAGTAGTAACAACAACAATAATAATAATAATCAGGGGTAAAAACGACTTTTCACATATTTTTAACAGTCAAAGTAACATTGACTTCACATAAAGGTTAGCATCAATGCAATTGTGACTCGTTGGGGGTAAGACAACATTTTTTTGGAAACAGGGATAAGGGTGTCAGTCGACCCTAACCAAAAGGGCAAAATTGCAGTTTACTCTTATCATTATCATCACAATCCTTTAAGATTGTTTGTTCTGCCATACTTTACTTTGTGTTGGTATAAATATTCACATTTTACAAATGCCATTATGAATCATCTATCTCATGTTGGTATATATATTCACATTGTACAAATGCCATTATGAATCATTTATCTCAATAAAAAAACACCGTCCTCAAAGGTCATAGGAAGTTCACCTGTTTCTAGCGAAATAGATGCAACCATGATGATTTTAATGAGAACTCTTTTGTTTTGGCGGAAAGGGATGCTCAAGTGATATAAGCCAACAGCTCACCGATGTTGGAAATCGAACCTGAAACAAGTATACGGGACCTACAATGTTAGCTTTAACAAGCACCAGTTTCAGGTTGAAACACTTAAGTTTAACAATTATTGAAATACAAAACATCCATGCTAACTTTAGGTCGAAACCATTTGTTTGGGGCTTTAAAAAAAACTTTTTTTTCATAGGGAGGGATCTTAAGAAAACTACTCTTTGTGAGAAAACTCTATCTAACCATTACTAAACCCTAGTCCCTAAACACTAAGAAATAAACCCTAAAACCCCAAAAACTATACCATAAACCCTAAAGACTAACGCATAAAAGCTAAGAACTAAACCCTAAAAGCTAATCCTAAACTCTAAAAATTAAACCCTAAACCCTAGTCCCTAGAAACTAAAACCCAAGAAAAAATTCAACAAAAATATCAATAGTTTGATAGAGTTTTCTCACGAAGAAAGAGTTTTCTCATGATCCTCTCTCTTTTTTCATATTAATATCATGTATGAACATGGTCATCATGACAGATCAGAAAGCCCCAGTGTGTCAAAAGTTTCTTTACATTAAACGAAAATGAGTAACAGTCTCTAGGGTTCCAAGTAAAAAGATGGTTAACTGATGTTCTTATGTAGGCATGTAGCATAAGTTGTACCTGATATCCAGTAATACGAGCTCAATACTTATTAAGGAAAAAAAGCAATTGGATAGAAATAGCATAATATATCTCGTAGAATTATATAAGAAGAACATACATTGTCATACAAAATAAACAACATACTGTTCTCCAGACAAGCAATCAACAAACTTCATGTTCTTCCATATCACAGCTATCACCCACAGAAAACCGGGGCTCTGCGGACATAATCGGTTTCACTTTCATTACTTGCTTATATCTAATCTTGATCCCGTCTTCAATTCTTCTACAGATCTCATTATCTAATAAATCCATTCTCCCTGCAGATCTTAGCTCTTCATGGACTAATTTGTAAGTATATTCCCTAGGCATCGACCCTCTATTGACCAATTCAACAAGCGTATTCCAAGCCTCAAACGCATTTCCCGCTTCACAAAACGCATGAATAATAGGAGTATACGAACTTGTAGTAGGTAATCCGTGATTCAATTCTTGCATCCTATGCAGCATTTCTATAGCCTTATCAATCTCATTAGTAGCACAATAATACCTTATGAAAGAATTGTACGTCACCCGATTCGGAACACAACCCCGTTTGCCCATATCATCAAACAACTCTAAAGCCCTCTCAATCCTATAAGTTTTACAACAACCATCAATCAAACAATTATACGTCACAACATCCGGCTTAAACCCCTTAAACAACATCACCCGAAACAAATGATTAGCCTCCCACATCCTCCTCCTGACCGCCTTCTTACACCCAGTCTGCAAACTATGCTTACAATACGAACTAATCAAGATCGTATACGTAAACGTATCCGGCGGGCACCTAAACCCCGGCAACTCCATCTGCTCAAACAAAAACTTAGCCCTCTTATAATCCCCAACTCTACACAACGCGTTAATCACCGTATTATACGCACAAACATCCGGTCTACAACGAAACTGCTTCATTCGATAAAACGCCGACAACGCTTCGTTCACAAGCCCTTGTTCTCCTAGGCATTTTATCAAACAGGTCATGGTCATTGTTGTAACAAGCCCACCACTACTTCTTCTAGACATATCTTTCAAAAAGTTATACAACTCTTTCAATCTATTCCCTTTGATTAATATAATAGCCATTTCTCTACAAGTAATTTCAGTATGATCAAACCCTAATTGGGACTCAACCCAGTGATAAAACTCTAGGGCTTTATCTAACCCTAATTTCACCTTTCGAGGGTCTCTGTAAGCAGCTGGACCGAAAAAGGCGATGCCTTTATGGATGTTTATGGATTCTTGATGGAGGTTTCGTTGTTTGAGAGGCGTTCGGTGTCTGGATCCGGGTTGACGACCCATGGATCTTGGGGATTGGAAGAAGTATCTGGGTATGGAGCGGAGGGTGTCTGTGATGAGTTGGGTTGCGCGTTGTGGGTTTGAAAAGTGGTGGGTTATGAAGGGGGATTTGGCGAGGTGTGTGTCGAATGATCGGTTTTGGATTATTGCAGTTATGATTTGGTTTGTAATGTGAGCATGAGAAGAACCCTTTGACGACATTGTTGGGGTTATGAATGTAGTGTTTTAGGGCATGAACATCGGACCACAACAGCAAATTTTAACGTTGTTGAAACACAATTGAACTTATATTTCTGGGAACTTAAAGGCAAATGTGAATCTTCTTTAAAGCACTGAACTTGGTTTTGGTTGTTGGAGTCTGGAGACAACTTTAATTAGGCCCGGCCCGATAAGTTTGGGCTAAGGAACTTGCATTAAAGCCCACATGGAAATAACGGGTAGGGTTTTTCACGAGCCGAACCAAGCTGGAAATCTAAGCTCGGGCTTGACTTGGCTTGATTTTGAAAAGAAAATTTGATATATGTCTCTTAAAAGTTAGTAGTATAAAATATTTTTCAATAATCAAAAGAAGATATACAAAATAAGCTCCACCTAATACATTACAAGCTAAAATCTAGATCAACAACACAAAATAAGTTCTAAATTTCAACGAAATACAATATATGTTCATCAGCACGGTAATCAACAATTAAATATGCTATAGATATCTTTCACTCTTAAATACATGTAAATAATAATCAGTTTTTGTGTGATATATTGTAATGTATATTAAAAATAAAATAACCCGAGCTAACAAGTGAGCCAAACCGAGCCAATATGGCTCGTTATGAGTCAAGCCGAGCCAGGGTCACTTTCTAACTGAGCCGAGCCAACTCGGCTCAGTTTCAAACTGAGCCAACCCTAGCGAGCTTTTTCGAGTTAAATCCGAACGAGCTCCGAGCCACCAACTTTTTAGACAGCCGGTGCACAAAAAAAAACAAAACCGGTTATTAACCGAAACCATAACCAGTTTGGAACCGGTACACTAGTAACCGGTTTAGGTTAGAAAAAACCATAGGTTATGAACTGATTTGGGGATTTATAATAAGAATCGGTTTTTTTAACCGTTCATTTTTTTGTTAACCGGTTATTTTACCTTTATACTCTGTTTAGCCCTTTACATATAAACATACACATAAATACATATAAATAAAAACGAAGTTTATTGAGTTTTTTTTTTTAATTTTAAGTTATAGGTTTTTATCACGCAAAACCGGTTATTAATCTAACATGTTATTTTTATAACTGGTTATTTAAAAAAAAAAAAAAACCGATTCGATTAATTTTTTTAATCGATTTGTGGCTTTGTGATAATTGTAATTGTAAAAGCATATATAGTGAGTGATAAGTCCATTATAATGTAGCTTGGGTTGCATGATCATGGATTGGGTACTTGTAAAGGATATTGGGTCTAGAGTCTAGCCTATGGATTTGCAACTACTACATAGTGATTCATAAACGTCTTAAAGCCCATCTACCCCATGTATAAGGGTTTAATCCCATTGGAAGGGATCTCGTAGGGATCACTCTTACCAAGAGATTAACTCTACACACCAATACTATCTCATTTTCTCTATTTATTATGTTTATTCTAATATATACTATGTATGTACATGGAGATGGACTTTGATAAGTAGTATACTGACTTGAGCGTCGGAGAGTGATCTAAAGACCCTAGTTTCTGATCCCCTCTGACAGGTGCTCATTGTTGTGTGGAGATCAACAATAATTAACAATAATTAGAGAAAATGAAGTGCAACTCCGGATAGTCTTTCAATGGATTCTTGTAGCAACATTGGTAGTGTATGCTTGTGTTTAATATATGAACAACACACCTATATCATACATCATTTTAATTTGCCAGTTATACTATTGTATTCATATGAACTACCATCATTTTAATAAACATTCAATCAGGAGAATCAAGTGGGCTAATAACACTTTCACATGTGGTCCCATGAAAAATACTATGCAAGGACAAACCTATTAGCTCGACTCCAAACCGAAATTCATTAACTACATAGCCCAAAGAATAAACCATGGACTATATTTGGGTCGCAATCATGTGGTCTCGATTCGGGTCATAATCAGGCGGTCCCAATTCGGGTCTTTGGTTTGTAAGTCCAAATCCGAACCCGATCACCCCTAAATGCATATACATGTGCAAGTTGGCGAGGAACTCATCCTAATTTTAACTCAAAATCCATAAAAATAATGTAAAGACATATATTAGGTGCAAATTTAGAAGAAGAAAAAAACAGGCAATAGGTCAATCTCAATAGATCCTAGGTCCGTGAGTTTAAGTGTCATAGTTAACAAACGGTGTAGATTTAAGAGTAGGATTAGTGAGTGCGTAAGTTAGTCATTCTAAAAAAACATAGTCGTGTGCTTTCTGACGATCGAAATTTGCGTTTTGAGCAGAAAAAACGCATGATTATATAGTCGCTATGTGTTTACTTGACCTTTAAAAAGTTAACCATTTAATTGCATATACTTATTGTTAGCAAGTACAAACAAGTCACGTGCATCTTCATGTTTCAAAAAGTGCAGTTTGGCATACCAAACATTTTTGGCCCAACAACATAGTAAACGAAACGAACAGGTCTAAATTTCTACCTCTTTAACATGCCGGATAAACATACATATCAAACCGTTTTAGCCCAACAGCGTAACCACACGTCTAAGCTACTTTTGCCGGGTCAACGCAATTCCAGTAGCGACGTGCATGATAATGTTAAAGCATTGGACAGCGTATGGCAATCATAACACCCTACATGGACCACCCAGACAAATATCCGGGGCTCATAGTTAATATGATGAAGAAACACACTACATGTCGTTGGAATATACTTCAGGCATGTTTGAATATGCTTTGATCATAGAGCTGCAAGCAGCCAACAGTTGCAAGTACTCATCCGCTCCATCAACAAGGCACTGCATAATACAAGAAGCAAAGTAAGACGGCCTTGCACATCATCGCATATTCGTATATTGTTTAGCTAGTGCAAACAAATTACGTGTATCTTTGACGTTTAATGTCAAATCCAATATTCGTCTCGATGAATATTTCAATCCAAATCTACCTATTTACCGATTTGTAATTATGACATTGACTTTCATTCACATGTTCTCGCATTATTGTCCTGTTAATGTATATTTAAGGTTTTGATCATTTGTCAAAAAGACACTAATCTGCTATCAAATGCCGCCGCTTTTTTAACAGGAGTAAGTTACTTTACACCAACCCTTTTCTTTAGTGTTATTATTTCTCCAAAATTAATATAAATTTTAAATATATAGTTGCCCCGTTTCATGTTGAAAGTCTGACCCTACCACTAGGCTCGGAATGGTCTGAATCATTGGTAATCATCAACTTTCACACCCCCATTAGAAATTAACTTGTAAATGTGTTCTAAGTGGGATCCATAGTGACAAGCCATTATAGTTGACCCGTTTATGTTGAAAATTATTATCTACCGCGAGTTGTGGTTCTTCGAGAAAAAAGCCATTATAACGATTTTTAAAGGAGATTTACAAAAACGAATGTGTCGAAAGGAGGTACTATAAAGAAAAATAAAAAGGCACGAAAAATACCTTATCTGTTTCACCAATTTTTTTGCATATTCTTGCTTTTTGTTCATCAGAAGTATCTTCAGATTCAACCACCATGTCAAACAACTGCAATAACATCACATAAATACTTGACACATAATTTGACATATAATAAGATTATGGATTAAGATAACAACATTAACCTGAGAAAGCATCTGACTGACTGGATACCCCTCTGCAATAACGTTATTGACTTCTTTGTTTGCATTGTCAAATGATCCACTTTTACAAGCTGCAAGAAGAGCCTGAACCACTTCATGCGGGATGACCTGATGAGATCAAAATCTCAGTATTTGGCAATATGATTAGGAAATTGATTACTATCTAAAAGATATTATAAAGCTGATTTATTTGGAAGTAACTAAAGCATAGTTATGGATGGCGAATGGTGGACGAAAAAGACAAGCTACCTATACGCTACATAGCGATAGCGATGAAATAGCAGGCCTTTTTAATGTTTAGCAACACACTAGGAGAAAATTTTAAGAATATTTTATATGTATATTATATCCAAATAAGCTGTTTTATATGTATGCTTAAAAAAACCTAAAATCCTGCTATTTTATACCTATAAGATCCCGCTATTATATTAAAGCAGAAAAAAAACCTATAATCCCACTATTTGCCCGCTATGGTGGCGTCAAAATCAAATAGTGACACATGAGTGCTACGCTATGAGAGCTATTAATAAATATGGTGTAAAGCAGCATAAAACACTAGTCGCGACTCACGTCACATTACTCTCTGATTTGGCAACCCCCTCAATAATTAAAAAGAAACGAAATCTAGTTACCCCAGAAACGCTAATCAAATCCTTGGAAGAAATTGAAGATCCAAACAGGCGAGCAGCTCCCTGCAGAAATCAAAACGCAAGATTGATGTCACAATATAATTGGCTATATTACATGAAATACATGCAAGTCCTTTTTTGTCGTAAGGTATGAAAAGTGATAAAGTTTATTACCTGCAGGAAAGTTATAGCGCGACGAAGATCTCCTTGAGATATGGAACTTAAGGTTGAGAGAGCCTATAAGCAATCACAAGCATAGGAATTACATATATTAACTCAAAAGGCTAATTAGCCAGCAATAAAAAAGTGCTGAAAATGCAGAGTTAAACAAGATCAGCACCTCTGAGTCCAAGTTAAGGCCCTCTTCTGTACAAATATGCAGTATACGAGTGCTCATGATATCTTCTGAGAGTGGTTTGAACCTAAATTTGGCACACCTAGAAGCAAGAGGTTCTATAATCCTGCACCAGGTATGTAACAAGAATCAAGATGCATGAACAAGAAACCAAAAAAAATGCATAGAAAAGAAGAGTGTCCATCAATTTAATATGACGTTTCCAATTATGTTTCTAGTTAAGTAACATTTCCAGTTGCATTTCTTGTAAAGATACTAATTACGCAGAATTTAGGAGATTCAATGTATCTTTGTACTTCGAGAACTATATATATTACATCCATTCTACTTGAAATAATATCATTTGCATAGCTGTCATCAAAGGCGGAATGCATTTGCATTCATAAGGCTATCTGGCTGAAAATATCAAAGGCTTCTAACTATTAGACATGTGTACCACTGTACGTTTGCTTCTGAGTACTGAAAGTCTGTAGTTACAAAAAAAAACTGTACATTTATTAACAGTAAATGTTTACTATATCCATTCTTGTGTGGTCTTTTCAGTTCAATATTTGGATGTACTTGTTTATTTATTAATGTGTCGTGTGTATCAAACTTCAGTACCCAACCCGTCTACCAGAGGTGCGAGATGAAGTAGGAAACAAGCTCAACAAAAAATAAAGAAATATACTATATTTCTAGAGATGTATCACTAAACACAAAAAGCAAGTATTATCATAGAAAACTTTTAACACTGACCTGCTGATGTAATTGCATATAAAAAAGAATCGTGTTACTTTTGAGTAGGTTTCCATAGTACGACGTAAAGCATTCTGCAATACAATAAAAACATGTCACTTACAAATCTGTCTACATGTGAACAACCTTGGACTGCATAATATGAACTAAAACACCATTCCTTTTTTTAAAATATGCATGGACGTTGTATTTCTAAGGAGATGTTGATGCTCCAAGGAAAAGACAAGACGGCTTAATTATGTTAAAAACAATCATGTAATGTAACATATGTGAAGTTCAACCCCATGTATTAGTCAACATAAAACTCGTTACGCTAATAAAGATAAAAAGAGACATATAGCATTTCAGATAGCAAAGGTGACTACAAAATGAATAGAAAATAAGTAGAGAGCTTGCCTGTGCATCTTCAGTCATTGAATCTGCCTCATCAAGGATTATAATTTTAAAAGGCGGGCAAGGATAACCCCTACATCAGGGAGAGAGAAAACCACATACAACTAAACTCAAGGCGTACTCAGAAAAACTGGCTGTTGGGTCTCTTATTTTCACTTTTTATGTTCTTTCTTATAATTCTTTACGAAAAAAGAGTAAATTTATATACCCTTGATGAGCAGAACCAACAGCAACTGCGGCAAAATTCTTTATCTTAGTTCGAACTACATTGATTCCACGATCATCACTAGCATTGAGCTCAAGAACCCTTGACTTGTAGAGTTCAGGACTGTAAAGAGGAAGAGACGGTGGTGGTAGCAAATTGATTAGTGAACAAGTTAGCGCTTTCATGCAAAAGTAGTTCGATCACACAAGTATGCACAACATAATGAAGATTAAAGACCTATAATTCCCCAAGGATGCCAAAATTAGATTAGTAACACTTGCTTGTATGAGTATATTAAAGCAGGAACCACAACAGTTTTAGCCATCTTAGTTAAACAAAGCAAAGGGTACATCCCTGAACTTTCTGCTTCTCGCATCTAGCTATACGGCTAAAACTTGCGAATGGTGTTGGCTTTTGAACAATGCTATGACATAAGTTATGGTCACTTTTTGTCCTTAACATGATGCATCAGTATGTCAAAAAGCATGCCTAACTGTGCTAACAAATCATATCAAAAAGGGTTTTCACATTAGATTTGCTATCACTTTAAGCTGCTCAAGTTTTGTTCTACACCTATAAACTAGACCCTAAAGTTCAACCACCTTAGAACTTTGCCAACATTGAGCATAAGTACATAATGTAACATCTAAAGCAATCAAATCCACACCACCCCAAAACAAACTGTTGTGTTTTAATTCAACCTGTTTACCATCAAAGTCAACTATACGTCCACAGAAACCATTAGAACATGTAACAAATCACTCATAAGGACATAGCCTAAAACGAACAAGAAAAAAAAATTCACTAGGACATTATTATATGCAGTCAATGTTACCCGTAAAGCTGATGAGCAATGGCAAGTGCAGTCGTAGTTTTTCCGGTTCCAGGTGGGCCATAAAAGAGCATGTGCGGACACTGCACCAAAAACCAATTCATTTCAGAAACACAGAACAAAACAATGTAGCGTTTACCTTACAAATGCCTCATTCATACCACCAATTATAGTGTTCCATCAATTCAAAAAAAATGCCTCATTTGGATTTCAGTTTCCAATAGGGCTGTAAACGAACCAAACGTTCAGCAAACAGTTCGTGAACTGTTCGCCGGAAGTTCGTTTGTGTTCGTTCGTTTATAAAACAAACGAACACTAACAAGAAATTTCGTTCGTTTAGTTAAATGAACAAACATGAACAGATGCGTGTTCGTTCATTTGTGTTCGTGAACATTCGGTAACGTGTTCGTTTATGTCAGATAGTTCATCAATGTTTTTTAGTTTTTATGCTTTATTTAAATATTTCAAAACTTCCGACAAATAAAATCTTTAATATGTATCAGTGTATTATATATTATGTTCATGCCTGTTTGTGTTCGTTTGTTTCCATTTGTGGTCGTGAACATTAGTTTGTGTTCATCAACGTTCGTTGCCTAAATGAACACAAACGAACACGTTCATTTCCTTAACAAAAAATGCCGTCTGGTAAGTGTTCATGAACTGTTCGCGAACACATATATTTCTTAACAAACGAACACAAACAAGGTCTTTTCATGTTTGTTAGGTTCGTTTGCAGCCCTACTTTCCAAACATAATACTTCTAATCACCAAAATTTCAAAATTGCAAATTAACACCATACAACCATAACAACAACAATAACAATGATAATAATGAAACGTTCGAAATTAAAGAATTTGCGTAACCTAACCCTAGAATGAATCCAAAACAAACATATGATTGACAAGTAAACAGAAACCCTAAGAAATTGTGTGCAATAACAACACGAGCAGATTTAAAGGAATTGAGGTTACACTAGTGGTCTCGAGCGTGTTGGTAAGGACTCGAACAACCTCATCTTGATGCGCAACTTCATTTACTCGCCTCGGTCGGCTGAAATTTGAATAATTTTACAGACATTTAAGCTAAAATAGTCTGTAATATAACATAGATTGAACTCAGGAAGAATGATAAAACGGAGGAGACGAGTGATTACTATTTCTCGACCCAAGGTTGAGAGCTCTGCAGCAATGGCGCCATTCCGTTCTTGCTCTGTGCTTTTTCCCGCTCTTCTGTTAAGCGAAAAGACTGGTCCGAATGACCCTTCTAATAATATAGGCTAAAAGGGTGGGGGTGATTGGATTTATAACTCACTAACCCGTTCTTTGTTTCAACTCTTTGGCTACTCGGTTTGGGGTCGTCCAGGCCCAGCCATGTTCGTAGACGTCTAGTCGTGGACATCAGAGACGGTCCTCTCTCTCTTCTTTTCTACACACATATATATATATATATATATATATATATATATTTAGTCACATCCTCCATTTCCTAGGTCTATCCTCTTTAGACCCATCCTACTGGTGCTGACGTGGAGGGTCATCACCTACACCGAGTATCCTTAGTGGTTCAGATTTTTTTTATTTGTCAAAGAGATTTTATTAGTTTAGCATTTAATGGTTCGGGAGTTGCAAAACAGCTCCTAAGCCTAACAAATTGAGTAGTTAATGGCTATGATAGGTTAAAACAGGTCAAACCATGTTTGAGCAAAATTCATTTGACTCTAAACAGATTGTTTAAAAAAATATATAAATTTGGCTCAGGCCAAAAACACGTTGCCAAAATGGAGCCGGTTGAAATGATTCATCTTAGAAAAATATAATAGATAAACCTATTATTAGGTCTGTAGATGAACCGGACGAACACGAACATAGAAATTCATGTTCGGTCTTTTAACTTCAACCAAAACAACCAATCGAGCATGAATAATTGAACGAAGGGTGTTTTCTTGTTCGTGTTTGTTGTTAAAGAAACAAATGTATTCATGTTCGTTTATGCTCGTTCGTTAACAGTATAAATGAATGGTTCACGAACATAAATGAACACAAAGTGACAAAAACGAACAAACAGAACTAAATATAGATGAACCAACATAACCAAATATAATTGAGCGAGCACCAAGTATAAGCAAGCATGAACATTAATCTCTCATGCCTAATAAGTTAAGAAATTATTGATGATATTTTAATTTCATAAAACTATACTTAATAGTAATGGACCCAAAAATCAAAAGAATATACAAACTAACAAAAGAACAAACGTTCACGAACATGATTGAATGAATGAGACTTGTGTTCTTTGTTTAACTTGATGAACATAAAATGTTGTTTGTGTTCATTTGTTTACTATTTTTCTTGTTTAACGTTTCACTAAATGTTTAGTTTGTTTACAGGCCTACCCGCCGCAATATATATATTTTTTTATATGGTGACTAGTGGGGACCGGGGAGGGGGCGACTACGAGGTGGAGGCAACATAGATGGAATGGATGAAGGTGATGGTGGATGCGGTTGCAATGACGATAGGCGTGTCAGCGGTGGCGGCGGCAACGACAGTGCTCCTGGCGACGATGATGGTGAAGTCGCAGCAAGCAATGGAGACAAATAATGGTCACTTTTTTGGACTTGTTTTTTTAGCTAAGAAGTTTATGTGATTTGAATAACACAAGTTAGATGGTTTGACTAGTTTTGCGCGACTCAAATGATTCCATTTACATTTATTTTTTGTCCAATCAACTTATCTTTTGAAGAATGAGTTATGCTGGATGGTGTGAAGAAAAAATTTTCTTTAGGCCTTTATCACGTCACATCATTGTCATGTAGGTTTTATAACAACAATGACGCCGTGTTAACGTTAACAGTATGAAATAAAGCCCCTTTATATATATATATATATAAGAAACAAAGTAAAAGAAATCTGATTTGTATTGGAAAAATAATGGTCACTTTTCATTTGTGGTACTTACACATTTGGCCCTGTTTTTTAGTTAACAAGTTTATAATTTGAATAACACAACTTAAATGGTTTGACTAATTTAGAGTGACTCAAATGATCCCATTTATTTACATTTGATTCGTGTCCAGTCAACTTATTTTTTGAAAAATGAGTCATATTGACAATTCTGTTGTATGATGTGAGAAAAAATTTCTTGAGGTATTATCATGATATATTAGCGTTACGTATGTTTTAAGGTAATAGTGATGCCCCTGTTAACATTAACGGTGTGGAATAAAGCCTCTTTAAATGTAAACAACAAAAGAAAAAAATTAAACTAAAAAAAATCTAATTGGTATTGGACAAGTCCCCCACCCCAAAGTCAACCCTTGTAGCGCTCGTCATTTGGCAGGCGAAACCACCCATAACACCCCATGATAACTCCCCCGCAATGGTGTTTGGGGTGCTATGGAGGTGATGTGGCAGGGGCGTGAGCCCACAACAACCAACCTTAACATTAATCAGTAGTTTGGTAATGTTCATGGTTGTAAAATAACCCGACCAACATCCGCTTGGTCGCCGATTAATCGCTAGTTCGTACTCCCCCGGCCTACTAGCGATTCTTACAAGACTGGTAATATTATAAGAGTAAATATAAATTGAGTAATTTTGTAATATACCTTTATAGTCGTGTCAAAATAAATCACCACTGATGGCGTATATGTCACTTGCCATTTTTAGTCACGTGTTATACTTTATGTCAAATAATGTGTTCGTAAATGCATCCTCTACGCAATCAGTATTCATGTATCACAATTCACTAACGTAACGTTGTAATCTCGTCCTTTTATTTCTAAATACTGGTTATACGCAACATAAACTCGTGTATGATAAATATATTTGTGATCATCTGTTCATTTTTATTTAGGGTTTTATTGCATCACATTCTAGTATTCTACCTATTGCTCGTAAAAAGAATGTGCACCGATCAGTCCCCTTCAACCGAACCATAACCGAAACTTGGTCTAGTTAAAATTGGCCTCAGTTTTAGGCTATGAAAAGTTGGTCTATTTTGACATTGTGACAAGTTTTTATTGTTTTTTCAGCCCAACAATCATTTGTTTAGGCTTGTTTATTTGTTAACTTTTTAGAGTATTGTTAGGCGAAACCTTTAGTAATAAGCAATGTTTTAAGCTAAAACATTAATAATCACAAATAAATGTCACTTTCAGGTTATAGTATTTATTGTGAATTTATAATCTTTAACTCATTTATACGTTCATGGTGTGAGGTTTATTAGGAAATACTAAAAAAATAGAAAATCGGTGAACAATACATTTAATATATTAAATATACGTTATATAATCAACTTAGCATGTTAAAAATCATTTTTTTTACAAAAAAGTTAGGCAATTTTCCTTGTAAAAATGGATAGGTGTTATTCTTTTTTTAACTGTTTTTAAACATTTTTTTTTATTTTTTAGTTTTTTATTAAAAATGCTTCTACATGTATTATAAGGGAAAACGTCGAAAAAATTTTAAAAAGTTGAATTTTAACATGTCAAGTTTTAAGTTGAATTTTTAAGATATATTTAAGATGTTAAATATAGTGTTTCTCGGTTCCCCACTTTTTGATTGTTTCTTATTGAACTCTCCCCTATGTTCATGATAATTTGTAAGATATGATTTGTTCACAAATGTTGTTACCTTAATAATTTGAATATTCATGATACTGCCAAACATGGGCGGATGTAGCCTTTTAAAAGGGGTAGCCTCCGCTATCCCATGACGCTCCGCCAATAGTGTAAATTTTGGAAAAATTTGATGTTTTTTCGATTTTGTTGCCCCTATAGAAAAGAAACGTTGCCCCTTGACATTTTTGCTAGATCCGCCACTGCTGCCAAAAGGCCAAAAATTACTCACGAGATCAAGACACTTGATCTCAAGATTAGTCATGAGATACATCACGATACATGAGAAAACATAATTGTTTCTTTGTACCTATCTTTGTTGTTGTTGAAGATGATGATTATACTAAGATGTGTGTTGCTTACAAGTTACAATAATCATTCACATGTGAATGTTGGATTATGTGTGGAGGAAGGCTCAGTTTGGGTTGGGTTCGGTTCGGATTAGAAGACAATTTTGGAGCAGAAGAATTAAATTGAAAACATAAGGGCTTGACCCGTTTTATTTAACTAAAGCCCATTACTAGTTTTCTTGTTCCATGAGTTTGTAATCCTAATCTTGTAGTTATAAGTAGGCGTCTTGTACTTGTAATTCCTCATCACGAATGGTGAGAGGCAGAAAGCAATAAAAATCCTGGTTGCAGCCTATGGACATAGGTCAGTAGACCGAACCACATAAATCCTTGTATTCTAGTGTTCGTTTAATTTATGCAGGTTATCGTTTGTGTGTGTTACTTCCGCGTGCGTATATCCTAACAATGGATGGACGATACGTATTGGTTTTTCAAGAATCCCACGAGTTCAGTATCCGGTATCAAATTGACAAATTGTTGAAGTATAGGCATGAGATGACAACCATATGAGCAGATGATGCGAGTAGAATATGGTTTAGAAATATATGATGTCAATGTTTTATTATTGCTATTGATAATCAAAATTACATGTCTATTTTGCCGAAAAAAACATACAATTCAAATAAGGGATCATGTGTCTCGTTGTTCCTCGAACTATGCCCATAAACATGTTATCGTGTCGTTCGACAACACAAGCCGATGTCTATTAGACGACACCATTTTGTTGTGACGTGTATGCTACGTTACAAAGTTCTACAAATGGCAAAAGAGGTTAAAAAAATAGAAGACTTTACATTTATTTAAGTAATGTTTTCTTGAATTCACTAATCGCAACATCTTGGGTGCGTTCTCCTACTATCGTGCTGATTCAGCTGTCACAAAACAAAGTTACGCTAAAACTCGACTCATGCCTTGATTCGCCTTAGGGCGAGGTACGCCAATAATCTATAACCGAAGAACATAATGAGCAAAACACCTATGCATGAAGTAGCCGATATTTGACCTTCAATATCGTCTTCAATGAACTTACAGCTCGCGTGTCTATCGCGATATTGAAAACAACCCAACAAATACCATATGTCTCGCCCTTGTCCATATTGGACACGGATTAGTAACTTGTAAGTGTAAAATGTTGTAGAGATGTATTTCATCCAAGCAATGAAAATGGGCACTTTATGCACATAATACCCCCCGGTTAGAACGAATGCGAGCATTGTCACAGTTACTACCGTAGATGCTTGCTTAGCATCCATTATTATAGCACCAACTGCGAACCCGAGCCCTTGGGATACTAGAACATATGCCAACAAGGTCAACAAGGTCAGGATGAAGGCACCGAGTTCGGGTTTTAGCCCACACATCCAATAGGTTATGGAGAGGAACATGGTTGGTAAAATGAGTTCCATGGTGCGTCTCCGACTATTCTTGCCATGAAATACGAGGATAGCGAGTACATTCCGGAAGCTTGTTCTTTCGTGAAGACTGCTCGGTCTTGAGGGAATGCGAACACTGCGTTGAACGATGGAAACACGCCCCAAAAGATGGCAAAGAAGAATAGGAGACCGAGTCGATCTTGGATATCCCTAAAGTCCGAATGCCACCACATGAAACCAGCTAACAATGAGGCCGCGATTACTTGGAAGACGCGAAGAGGGTTGAAGGTCTCGTGTTTTCGCTCCTTTAGGCTTCTTTGGATGAGAATGGTGAACTGATTGAACCACGTGTTGACTCCGTTCGCGCATTTAGTTCTACACTCCTTCGCCTCTAGACTCTTTACACGCGTAAGACCTTCCAAAGCTGAATCCGAGCACACGCCCTTTACTTTTGATGCTAGCAAATCGTTGTAAGCCGATATCAATGTCTGCTTTACGTTCGGCCTCTCTTTTTCAGTTACATTGTCTTGTTGCCACACGTCTGTCAAATATTAAATCAAATTAAACGAAATCCGGTATAAACATCACTACTACACAAAACAAACATCTGCGACCGCCAAAACAGTCGCAACTTGGTCACTATAGGCCTTTTACGACCACTTTTTTGGCGGTCGCGCAAAAGGCCTTTTGTGGTAAAGAAAAGGTGGTATAGTGCTGGTGTTGTAAAGTAGAAATGAACTCGAGTAGTTGCTAATGAGGCAAACGGCCACCACCCACCATGAACCGCTTTATTATCTCAAAAGACAAAAGTGCTTCACTTTTAATAGTATTATTGACATTATGATCATAACATGAGATATTGTGATTGGACATAAATAGGCTGTTTTTTTTAACATTTATTTTGATTCAATGATAAAAGAAATCAACAATTGATGGTTTATGTAATTCACATTAAATTAAACTTTACAAGTAAACATATGTGAGTGTGATGTCTTTTTATTAAGAAGATTATTATGGTGATAATAATAATAATACTACTAAGATCTAAAAGAAAAAAAAACATTTTAACGTGTTAGTATATTTATTTTATTTTTTATTTTATATTAAATTAATATAACAGAAAATTATATAAACGTGGAATCTTTGAACTTTTTAAAATGGATAAAGGTACAGAAAAAACTTTATTCCCCACTACAAAATTATATAAAATAATAATTATTAATTACTTTATTGTGACATGTCCTGTTATTGTTGCTATAGTTCCTTTTGTGGAAAAGATCCCATTTCCAAATCATGATAATGGCAAGTTAAATTAGCTTTTGTGACAGAAACGTATAGAATTTGAAATAGAGCATACTTCAATGCATATTTTTCAAACTTAATAATTAAAAACAAAAGGTTTATGACATATTTATATAGAAGTGTATTTTGTCAGGTTTTACAGCTACTTGTTAGCCGGTTGCTATATATATATATAAAGGAAAGGTAAAATGAAAACCATGAGAATTAGACATTATAATAGTTTTTTCAAGAAAAAAAGTTTCTAAAAATCTTAAAAAAATAAATAGTTAAAGCAAAAAATAAAATAAATGTCGCATGCAAAAGTTTACATTGGGTATAAAAAATTTTACATCACCGTAAGAAATTTTACATCAGCCCTAATTATCGACTCGACAATATTTTTTGTTTGTTTTTACAGATGTGTTTATAACGTTTTCATCTACGTTTATGCAGAAAATTATGGCCAAACTCGCACGGGAAATAAGAGTTATCATGGTTTTCATAACTTATAGTGGTTGTTAATTGAACTGAATACTTTATGTTTAGAGCTTAGCTATTTATGTAATATACAGTACAGATCAGTTCGGTTAATAACGGATACTTATCTCATCCCTAGCAAAATGTATTAGGCTATAAGTCTAAATCTTTTTATAAATTGTTTATACAAAATTACAGAAAACGTCCTATGTGTTTCGTGTAAATTGCAAGTCTCATCCTTTATCTTTAAAAGTTACACAGACTGTCCTTTACATTTGTTTTTTTCAGGTTTCATCTTTGATATTTCATGGTTCTCTGTTTAATTTTAATCTTTTGGGTTTTCTTTTTAGAAAAAAAAGATACATTCGGTGGACATGAGTAAAATAGATGTCGTGGATTTCGAGCAGTCCTGAAAGTTTTTATAATAGCTTCGTCCCACATGAGCAATAAACCGTTATCATGGTTGTTGAACTTGGCTATGCTTTTGTTTTAGGGTTTTTGGAATGAAGATGGGGTTGCAGCACTTTAGAGAAGGGTTTAATAAAAGAAGAGGAGAATATGGAGTTCAGATTGTCCTTTTTATCCTCACATGTAACTCACGTGGTATGACTTAACCACAAAAATTAACAATGTTAGTGCTAAAGGGTGAAACCTATAATAAAAAACAAAGATAAAAGACAACCCATACAAATTTTAAAGATAAAGGATAAGACCTACTAAAGCACATAATTTTGTATACAAATAATATTAAGTTTCTTATGAACGGATAAACCCTCAAAACCATAGTTCAGGCTATAAATCTAAATCTTGACGGCTTGGGGAACCAACAAACCGATATAAATAGATGCAAGTGGGTTTCCTTCAAGACCCAACACGTGTCCGTTAGTGCCACGTGGCAAGCTACATGATCGCTCACACTAGCAACAAAAATAGAATTTTACAAACTATATAAAATTATTATAAGCAAATTTGTTGAAATATAAAACTTGTAGTACTTATTTGTTTTTTATTTACACGTTAAATTATTATTAAGTTCAAGTATCTACTTTTCACATTTTTAGATTATTTTATAAACTGTATATGCAAAATTTATTCGCATATTTTATTATAACTATAATAATGATAAAACTATTTTATTACTTGAAGACAGTATAAATAAATAAAAATATTACTATCATGATTTTTCTTAAATTAAATATATGTTCAACTTATTGGTCTAAACTCTAAATATAAAAAAAATATAACTAAAAATGTCTTTCCACAACTAGTTTAGCAGGTATTGTATTTTAATATCCATGGCTTGTGAATACCATAGGCTCACACTCATATAATAATAATTAAAGTGACATATGATTTTTCAAACTAATGTCACTAGATATTTAACCAACCAAATATTATAGTTTAATTATTAATGCCTCCACCACCGCCCTACCACTAATTAAACGTAAATAATCTATTTTTTACTGATTAAATTCGTTACAAATATACTTTACAAAATAAAATTTTATACTTAATAAACTCACCCCTTATAATAAATATTTACAAAATATGATGTGCATGTATCTATCACAACCTTTTTTTTGTGGGTGCACATATGGTTGGCAACTTGATCCTCTGGACTATAGACTCACTATATTCTTCTCAATAATAAATATAAACATATAAATATAATATTTTGATATTATTATAAACATATAAATACAATATTTTGATATTCTTTTTATTGAGTGAGACGTTTTAGGTATTAATTCTGACAATACATTGATCGGCCGGCTAAGTAAATATAATATAACTACTCAAAAAGTTTCAGATTAATTTAGATTTATAGATACTCGAATATTAATTTGATTTCATATACAAAACGATAAAACTTAAATAATATAAAAATACTCATAATTCTAAATGTTTTCACATGTAGAATTATATTATGATTGTTAAAGATACTTAATCAGATTTAGAAATACTTTTTTTATTATTCTATAACATTAGAGAAATGTTTTTTATTATAATATTTTTTATTATTCTATAACATTATATATGACATAATTGGAGTTCACGATCCAATTAGACCATACACGAGTTAAAACCATATTTACAATTTAAAAACGACAAATCAAACCAGCCAGGTTAGATAAATCACGAGTTAAAACCATAATTACAATTTTTAAAACAACATACTAAACCAACCAGGTTAGATAGACCAATCAAAACATATTAACTTTAATGGGTTAACCCGTTTTTTATTTATTTCAAAAAAGATACATTTTATTAACATTTTCAAAATTAAAAAAGTGGTAACAATATTATATTATCATAAACTCATACTTACATACACGGGCGCAGCTTAAGAGGGGCGGGGAGGAAGGGGGCCCGACCCCCTGAACTTTTCGTTCAGTAGCGTTATATATGTAGTTTTCGTATAAAATTTTTTGGGTATACACGTTTTCGACCCCCGGTTCTATAGAAATTTTGGGTATATACGTTTTCGACCCCCGTCGAAAACGTCAAGCTTCGCCACTGCTTAAATATACACTAAATGATATCATACATCTAAATACATACTAGATTAATACATGCATAGTTTACAAGATTGGCTTCAAGCTCTAAACCAGCTCTTAAAACCGAACCGTAAAACCAGCTTATCCGACCGGCATCATCCTTAGGTTAAACCAGCTGAACCCACCGATTTGATTTGCTTCGGTTTTAGTGGTCCAACCGGATATAATTATGATTAACAACTCTTATTATTGAGTATACTCAACAAGTCAAGAATTGAGGAGGCATAAGTGGCTAACATTAATTTTGATAGACACACTTTTGGCGTTACTAATCTAGTGGGCATTTCATTTCACTTAATAGCCACCAACGGTTGTTTGAGGTTTGGACGACACAATAAATGTACTTGACTGGACATACTCACTAAGTCAACAAACCTTTAATAACAACAAAATAACTAGATGAGAGATAGTGGTCAAGAGAATTTTGCTGACGTGAATGACCCAAGCTCAAATCTTAGAGTGGGGAGGAATTTGCGAGTGTAACCTTTGCTGTAAAAAAAAAAAACGTACCATTTGCAAGATCAAGCAGGAAATCAGCAGGATTCATCAGAAAAGATGGTCGGAAATCGACCGACTCGAAATACGACATAGCTTCGGACCCTTTTCCGAAGTAAATGCACCTTCCATCCGACAACACTAGCACTGTATCGAACGTTTGAAACACCCTGCTAGACGGTTGGTGCACCGACGTCACCACCGTCTTCCCCTTCTGGTGTGCCAACCCACCCAAAATGGACATCAGTTTGTGTGCCGCTGTGGAGTCCAAACCCGACGTTGGTTCGTCTAAGATCAACAAGCTAGGGTTTACCAACATCTCGTGTCCGATGCTCACCCGCTTTCGTTCCCCGCCTACAGTGACAGATCCGGAAATTTATTTCAGGTAATATAAATTACAGTATTAAAAAGTTAAAAAGACAAGCTAAACTTACTCTTTTTAAAATTTTACCGTAACCCCGTAAAAAATATCAAATAAAGAGTTTTATTTCTATTTTCTCGGTTTTCAACACGATCCGCCTATAGTGACAGATCCAGAAATTTATTTCAGGTTATATAAATTACAATATTAAAAAGGTTAAAAAGACCATCAAAAACGTACTTTTTTTTAAAAAATTTTACCATACCCCAGTAAAAACTATCAAATAAAGAGTTTTATTTCTATTTTCTCGGTTTTCAACACGACCCCGCCTACAATGACAGATCCAGAAATTATTTCAGATAATATAAATTACAGTATTAAAAAGGTTAAAAAGACCAGCAAAACGTACTCTTTTTAAAATTTTAACGTACCCCTTAAAAAATATTTTAAGGGATGGCAAAACATACTCTACCTGTACCCTTCTTATAAATTTTTGCCATAACCCACCCCCCTATAAAAATGTTAAATGTTAGTGATCAGACAAGTTAAGAAACAACTTGAACAGGTAAAAAATAAAAGAAAAAGTGAGGTACGTTTAACACAACCATAACATGACAGTCTAGTCAATGCCCACCTGAAACTCCACGAATAAACGTATTCCCAATAATGGTATCCACGCATTTACACAACCCCAACTCCGCAATAACCGAATCCGCCACCTCCATCTTCTCCCTCCTCGACAAACTCTTCGGTAACCGAAGAAGCGCGCAAAAGATCAACGTCTCCCGGACAGTAAGATGCGGGTACAAAACATCGTCTTGCGTTACAAACCCGGTTCGTTTAAGCACCGACTTGGTCATTTTTGCACCATTCGCAACCACTTTCCCACTAAAACACTGCTCCGGAAGCCGCCCAGCAAGCGTGTTAAGAAGCGTAGACTTCCCGCTTCCAGACGGGCCCAAAACCGCCAAAACCTCGCCCGGGTTAACCATCCCGGTTATCCCGGTCAGGATAACCCGCTCGCCACGATCCGCATTTGAACCTCCTTTGAACATATTTGGAACAAGACCATTGGTGTTGTTGTTGTCCGTTTTGACTTTGTAACATATGTCTATGAATTGTAGGTGAATTGGGCGTGTAGATTGGAGTCTTGGTGAATGATCAATGGCATGTTGTTGAGTCATGTTTTGTGTGGTGATAAGCATGGTGGGAGGACAAGAGTATTTATGGAGGATAATGGTGGATGTTTTGACAGTGGTTTCCTACGTCAAAAGATGGTGACACGTTGGGAGTGAGGGTACGTGGCAGGTGTAGGTGAAGGGGTGCTTAGGTTCAATGGTTTGTTCTTCTTTTGGTCACCATTTGCCACAAACCACCAATTATATATCTTCTCTTTTTGGTTTCTTTTATAGTTTTTGGTTTTTACATCTTGTTGGTTGGCGGGTTAAAAATTAAAATACTTACATCCAATCTTATATTTACATTTTATATTTGTTTGTATTTGCCTGTGGTATTACAGTTACTGGCATTTTAGAGGTAAACTAAGACTCAGGGATTCATGAGTAAAGCGGAACTAAGGGGAGTCGAGAGGATCATTAAGTTTTATGTTAACCTGTAATTATTTTTTTACTTTAATATTTAATATTATTATTAGTGTTGGCAATAAAATAAACAACTCTGGAACGTTAGTATTTTTTTATATTATTTGATTTATTATATATTATCATTTATCTATCATTTAGTTTGTATAATTATTTATATAACTTTCGTCAAAAAAAATTATCATATTTTATTTAGAAATATACAAGTACAGAACATTATATTTCCATAAAATAGAGATATAACTTTAGAAATTAATTAGATAAAAATATCTAAAATTAAACATAAGTGCTCATAAAATCCATTAAATAATGATAATCTTACTAATGAAAGAGTTCAAAATAAGTTGAATTATTGATACACCAAAAAATTTTAAAAACTATTACGACGCCCGGTTGAAAAGTTCTGGTTCCACCACTGATCATGAGGTTCTGGATTCGATTCTCACAAGAGGGGTTTTTCTCATATTTATTGGGTTTTCTTCTAAATTGGTACGTCAGTAATCCAAATTTATCGTTCAAAAAAGAAAATTTGTTTTGAAGTTGGTACTAGTTTTCACAAATTGGAGTATGTTGGGTAATGTTTGAACATATATGTTTATATGCATATTTGTTCATGAATTTATAAACTCTCTCTTAATGTTATCCTCAAAGTTTTGATTCCAAGCTTATGTTGTTGTCGGCTTTTTTCTAGTGGTTGTTGTTCCATCGTATTTACCTTTCTTCTATTTTGTCGGCTTTTGTCAATATGTAATGTATGTCTTCGTGTTGCCTCTTTTGTTTGTTTGATTTGTTTTGGCAGTGTACGTTTGCCCTTTATATTTCCTCTTTCGTTGTTTATGACCCATCGGCCTTGGCCATGCATAAAATGAACCCGTAACATCCACACGATACACACAACGCCTATCGTTTGCAAAGGGATTATGTAGCATTATACCTCTACATCACTTTTCAACTTCAAATCCCATAATGTTCCTTGCTGACTAGAATGCCACGTGTCGGATAATGTCCGAGAGTGAGTCTTGAAGTTCAAACCTCACTACACATGGTCTAAGAGTTAAGTAAGTAAAGTAGTTGTAGTTCTAACAAGGAGATATAACATGGTTTCTCGATCTAAAAACAAAAGTAAAACCTTAAACATATTTTTACAAAATATTGAAATCACCTCAATTTGAGGGCAGGGTAAGATATAATAATAACACATCCTTACACTTTGTCTTTATTCTAACATGAGGAACACCCTTGATGGGAAACATAGCCACAAGCTTTGTGAAGACCCTTAAAGAAGTGAAATAAATTTACAACTACTTGATGTCACAAGACAGTCTTATGTGCAATGTACCTTTGAGGACCTATGCACTCATCAATGGCACCACACACTTTTAATAGCTCATGTGAGGGTATTTTGTCTTGTTTCCCCTTCACCAAAGTTAAATTTTTTACATGCACCTTCATTTTAAATCAAATTAATACATTAAAGTTGCAAGGGCACCACTACATCTTGAAGCTAGTGTTAAAATCCTCCTCGAAAGTTTATATGGGAACCAATATTTTATGTGGGGGTATTGATCACTCTCATTATGGGAGTGGAAGATTTCCACATGACTTCTTGTGTTGGAATTTGTGTCTTAATGCATGGACTCACAACAAAGTGGTCTTCTTGGTAAACTTTTTGTTGTTGTTGTCTACATGTCCTAATTAATTGCCTAGCATGATAAAATTAAATACCACTTAAGGTTAATTATATGGTCATATACTTTGTCCAAGGTTCTTACTTAAACCAAATAAGTAAAAAAGAAGCGTCTTGGTAAAAGATGCTAGCGTTAAACCCTAAACTCTAAACACAATTAGATGTCAAATCCATTTATTGGAGTTTAACGTGTAGTTCGAAAACATGGTTTTTCTAGTCAAGTACGCTTATATGGTCGGTAAAAGATGCTAGCACATTTTTCCTTAACTTTACATTATGGGTCATTGGGTTAGTGATGCTATCACGTTTCCTTACATCTATATATATTGGCCTCCATTAGTGACTCCATCATCAGTCATGCAAGGCATTTGTCAAACTCGTTTTTCTTTGTCTCACTATTCCTAAAATTCCCATTTCCTACTTTAACCAATCGATGTGTTAAAGATAAAGGAAATAGATGGTGTGGAGGAAATGAATCAAACTCTTGTTGTTAAAGAAAGCTGTCAAATTTGTTTGTCATAAAACATAAATTTCATGTTATAATTGATATAGAAAAATGACAACCCATAGTATCATAGGCATTTCGGATACATTGAGTTGTCGATTCCAATATATCATCCATCACAATTCAGTGAGCTGAAACGTACTCCGAGTTTGATATAAGTTTGTTGTTTTATAGGTGCAAACAAAAATAGCAAACATAAAACAACAACACCCATAAAATTTTAGCGGAAACAATGAGAAAAAAAAGACAAACCTTATCGGCTGTCAAATTCATGTGTTAAAAATTGAGTTGTCAATTCCAATGTATAACCCATCATGTATTAGTGACTGCCAGTGTAACATTAAAGGTATACATTAGTGTTGACTACTTGTACAATTGCATCATAAATAAGTGGAATAATGATTTTAATAATCGAAAGTATTAGCCATTGGCCGACAATGGTCGCAACTTAAAAAATAACAAGTGGTGGTCCCACTTTTTTACGTATTGAAAACTAATGGACCTTTACTAACAAAACCTTAATTTCCTTTTGTCCCCTTATTCTTTTCGGTTTACTAAATGTCCATTAGTTTACAATATATGAAAAGGTAGGACCACCAATGGTTATTTTTTAAGTTGGGACCGTTGCCGGCCAACGATTAACAATTAGGATTATTAAACTCCATTATTCCTAAATAAGTCTACCAATATAGCAAAAACACACCTTATATGAGACGATTACATGGTATGGGCTCAAAATTACATCATAGTCCATTTTGATGGCAAATACGTAATCTCAATGTTTGTCAAATAGGCTCGGAAAATCATCATTGTCAACGAATCCTGCTAAAATCTAAAATACAAAGTATAAATCACTTTCAAAATGGTAAAGCATATATGCAAAAATCGTACATTTATTTAAAGTAAGGAAATAAGGATGAGGCACAGACATCGTCTTTATCATCATAGCCAATAAAAATTGCGGATTATTTAAAGTAAGTAAATAAGGATGAGGCTCAAACATCGTCTTTACCATCATAGCCAATAAAAATTGCGTTACTAGTCAACAACCGAAACAATAAATAAGCAACAACAAATGCAAAAAAGAAGGCCAAATTTGCCAAAATAAAAAAAATAAAGGAAAAACGGATTAAAAACATGAATGGTTTAGAGAAAAGGAACCAAAGGCCTTGTTGTCAAACCAAACACCATCAATAACAAACAACAACAAATAGGCTTAAGACTCATGGATGCAATTTTAAGTTGCCTAGCCATGAATCAATATTCATCATTAAATTTCTAAATCACCTTTGATATAATCATCATGGCTGCCATATAGAATCCTAAAGCAAACGCCATTAACAATGAAGGACACAACGAGTTTGTAATAAAAAAAGCGATAACACCAAGTGTTTGTCACCATAGTCTCAACATAATCAAAACATCAATGACCGCCACTATAAAAGGTTCAGATACTAGAATCTATAATTGTAAGCAACAACGACATTAACCTTCACAATCAATGTCATGCCAGGATAAAGACTACTAAGGTACATCTGTCATGGTTGGATGTTGTATAACTATCTCAGTTAACATGTAATCAAAAGAAACTACATGGCTGGTAATTCAAAGCTCAAGGGGCCAAACTTGCCAAACTAATAAAATGAATGACCAAAGTCGGGCCTATCAAAAACCGCACTTTCAATCAATAGAAATAACTCATGGTATTAACGAGTGAACATCATTGTAACGCCTCGCTTTTCGTACTTTCCTTAATTAGAAAGTATAATCGTATTTCTATTTATGGAAACTTGTATTCGTATCACATATGTATTTCATTTCCCAATCTTATAATTCGAGACTTTGATTGTAATAAAATAGCATAATCCGGAGAAAGTGGTTTCTTGCCCATGGATTGGTCCGTTTTGTGTTTGTTGCATTAAATGCACCCAACTAACAACCCCATAACCCCATCTATAAATACCCACCTCCTCCCACTTTCATTTCACACCTCAAACACTTCTCTCTCTCTCTAAAGCTCCCTCTCAATCAAGAAAGTTCAAGACTTTCAATATAACTCGGTGTTCCTCCAACTCTCCAAACCCTTCACGGAATACTCAAGTGGAAACTTGCAAAACCGTGAGTACACTTGACCCATTTCCCTTTTTACACATTTTGGGTTGTAACATGTTAACTTACAAAATACACGAATACACACACTACATGCTTTATACACTCGACCCATCATACATGCTTATTGTTATGCTTAGGTTCGTGCTAAATTCATACATGCTTCTTGACATTAACTTGGCTAGCCCCAACCTAACATATATAGCGCTATAGGAGTAGCACACCGCCCGTCAGGGTAATGTTAAGCTTAAGCTGATACTTATTCTTATTCATACTTTAATCTCGTTACTTCGTGTGACGAGGGACACTTAATTCTTGTGGACACTTGGGTTTGACAATTAGTATCGCGTGCTAGCTTACCTTGTATACAATTGCCATGTAGATTTGAGTAAACTCTTTTATACTTATACTATATACTTAAACTTGTGTACTCGCCAATACCTTTGTATTGAACTATACTTTTAACATTTTACAGGTTGATGTTGATGCTATGACGAATCTAGTAGGGACGGTATGGAAACGCATCTAGAATGTTAGGCCTTTATGTTGTAGTTCTGTTGAAAATGTTGTATTCGATTTATGTTGTATTTGACAATTGCTTTATGAAATTGTAACACCCTGTAAAATCGTGTCCAATAGTATAGTGACACATGGTTCAAATATATTCTGTTAAAGACCAATAAGGACTAAAGGCGTCAACATGCTCAAACTGAGCCTCTGAGTGACGGTCCGATGTCAACATGCATAAATAACAGCCTCTGAGTGACTAATATGTCAACATGCTTAAATCATTAGCCTCTAAGTGACATCGGAATCAACATGCTTATAATAAGCCTCTGAGTGATCCTTTGTGAAGTCCTAAACTCTCATACGTGCCAATTGTTGGACGAGAGAGTTCAATTTTGTAAATAAGTGAAAGTTGGATAATGGAGGGATTAAAAGTGTCAACATGTTAATTTATACCTCTGAGTGACCTTTTAACGAACCGAAAGCTCGACAATGTCCGGGCATAATCCCGGGTATGCCAAATATTGGCTACGGAGGGCTAAAAGTGCCAAAATGGTGTTTAAATAGGTTTTTATAAGCTGTTATAAGTTAAGGGGTTAAAGTGTCAAACTTTGAAACTGGCCAAAGGGCGGACTCGGGCCGCGAGAGACCAGGCCTGGGTCTCTCGCGGGGCGCGAGAAAGGCTCTACAGCAGAAAGTTTTGTTTGGTGACCAAGTAAAACTCCAAAGCCATTAAATCGAAACCATGGCTTCTCTAAACTGCTATGCCACGTTTTGGGACACTTGTAAGCTTCTTCTTACACCCCTAAACACCTGGCTTCACCTCCTTTAAGCTCTCCAACTATAAATAGGTGCTTAAGTTCACCATTTCAACTTACACCTTTCTCATTCACTCTTCTCCCTCCTCTGGAAGTTCCTAACTAAAAGGAGCAATCCAACATAGTTCTTTTGCATCTAGGAATCACTGGTAAGTGTTCCTTCTTTGTGCATTTTCGTTTATAGGCTTTTATAGCCAAAAGTCAAGCGTTTTCGTAAAACGTCTTGACTTTGGTTAAGACCATTATGATCTAGCCATTGTTCGAAATGAACATGGCTAAGTGATCGTAATAAGGTAGGTGTTAGTCCCTATAAAGGGAACCTCCTGAAGATCACGTTTGCTAGACCAATTGACGGGTCAAAGTTATAATATTAAAAAGTCAAACAAACAATTTTTCGGAAAAATTGTAAATTGATCTTATACATGTTATAAAACCTGTTTTGACACTTAAACAAGTTGGTAATAATTATTAGAACATGTAAGAACATGTTCGGCTCGTCAATTTTAGCTCTAGGGTCGGTTCGCAACCGAAAGTCGTAAAGTTTGACTTCTGCTTTGACTTTCGATTCTGACCCGATTTAGATTAGTTACCTACTGATCTAAAGTTGCATTATGATCATAATATAATGTAGCATAACCCTCTGAGGTTATATTACATGATCATAATCAGAATCCAAGTTTATGCACAAGTTCCATAATTATGTTATTTTGACCAAAATGTCCTTTTTGCATAAATCAAGGTTTTAATGATAATAAACTTGAAAATGAGTTTCCTACTGATGTAATATTATAAGTAGGCCTATTTGGGATATTAAACCAAGTTATAAACTGAGTTTTTAAGCAAGTCCTTAAACTATGTCGATAATTGACGATTTTAGCCCCTGAGGCTTATAAAATAGTTTTAATCAAATCTTTTTAAGGTATATCATTTACCTACTGATATGTTATACTAAATAACATATTTTAAACATTTTAATCTGACTTTAAACATCAGTTTTCATAAACATTACTTAAAGACGTCATATTACGACATAAGCGCCGTTTCGGCGCATAGTATGGTTTTAAACCATATTAATGGACCAAGACTTGTTACGTACTGATTTTAAAACTTATTCTAAACATATTTACAGTAGGTACATGGTATAAACTCAGAATCCCAAATAATTTATAAACTATGTGTAAAATTACCAAATTGTCCTTATGAGGCATAATTTCGTTTTAAAACCTTAACGGTCATACAAGTTGATATCCTACAGATATCTTAACTTATTTAAAAATATAATGGCATATAGAACTTGTCCATGACTTATTCGGTTACCCGATATCGCTATTAAGCGCATAGTTACGTATATGTAACTATTTTACGGAAATTAACCGAAAAAGGGTTTAACCTTGTCATTTAAGTTTCAAAATCCAGAATGTTTAAAGTTTACCCATATTAAACAAGTCAAAGTACTTGTTGAGATTAAACTACATTCTATCCGATCATCGTTTAATCAAGCGTTATACGTAATGATCATGTACACTATTCAGTTTATAAGACCGTTAGTATTTAATTGGCTAGCTTATGCCATAATCCAGACTATAGCCTTCTCGGTAAATGCTATATGCACTTGGTACTTTTGTATAGGGCTGAGTTATTTAAAAATAAAAGAAGAAGACTTGCTTAGGTAAATACTCTCGACTTATTTTCCCTATACGGGCTTGGGATACGGTAAATTATTACCGCTTGTCCAAAATGGGGTCAATCGAATGCCCGCTTGTGGCTAGTAAACCCACATATTTTGTTTTAATCAGTTTTGTTTGATAACTAAAACATCGGGGGTTAAATTACCGTGTCCTGGATATCCTGTGCCCAATACATTAGTTCTTGGCCACGACCTTAGCACGGGGTGTAGGCATACACCTTTTGATGCTCATATGCAATGTTCCCAAGACGTTGGGGATGACTCCTTCGTGAGTCCTGAGTGATGTGTATTTAATCATGTCTCAGTTTTTGTCCCGGGCCCTGAATGTATTGACAAACATGTGAATCTGATACAAGGTTGCAAGGTCAACTTTCCCAAGTTAATAAAAGATTTTGTGCCGTTTGCACTTAAAAACCATTTTAAAGTTTTCAAAATGAGTCAGTTGGGTGTATTTACCAGCGTAAGCTGACGTATCGTCCAAAGGCTAAACTGCAGGTACAATACGAAATAGGCCGGAAGCTGCTCGGTAGCAATAGAGGATCTTGCAAATCCTAAGTCTGCCTAAAGTCTGTTTTATATTCTTTCCATGTACAATTTATGATCCGCCTGTGGATCTTCTATTACAAGCTTGTATATTATTTTGTATTTTCGAACATTCAGTTTGTAATAGTAATTTTACTCCAACACTTCCGCTGTGCCATGTTTAATTGACTATGATGTTATCAACTGTTGTCACAATACTCCCCACCCGGGCCCACTGGTGTTTAGATTTCGGGATTGGAAATCCGGGGTGTGACAGGGTTAGTATCAGAGCCAACCTTTGAGAGAATTAAACACTAGCCTTTTGTGTTTAGTCTCAAACTTACGCGAGCACATTCCTTAGACTTCCGAGTCTAGGCATTGACCTAGGATTACTCATTTCATTATTAAGTTATAGTATGTTTTTGAATTGATTTTTAACAGGAAAATGCCGCCACGTGTGAGAGGACAAAGTGGACGAGGAATAGGTCCAATGAGAGGAGGACCATCAGGGCGTATTCCCAAGAATCAGGAGATTCGTCTCCTTGGCAACCAGCGAGACGTTCTGTCTCTAATAGAAACTCGCCCTCACATTCCCAAAATTCTTACCATCCATACCATTCTTACCATTCTCACCATTCTCATTCCCATCACGCCTACCATGAGGAATTTAACCCCAACCATTATCTTAACACGCCTCTAGCCGACCAAAATCAGTTGGACCAGCCACACCCTATGGACGAGGACTCCAACCCGGAGATGCCGCCGTCGGGATCAAATATGCATCCCATTGAAATGCCAAGCGATTCAAATTCTTACGCTGGATCGCCCTACCAAGGTCCTAATGAGTGGGACTAATACTGGAACCAATTCACCTTCACCCACACTCCCTCCCATCACTCTCAACCACCTTCTGTTCAAGAAGATGTCCACATGGAACCGGTGGACCAACCTGAAGCACCACCTGAACCACCAAGGAAGAAGCGTGGAGCACGTATGTTGGTACGTGCCGGACAAAGGTCGGGATCGCTGTCACCTTTGCCCAATTCTTACCCTACAATTCAAGAGGACCCGCAAATGGGTGGACCCTCTAATGTTCCATCTATAGTGGAACCAACACCAACACCTGCTGTCCAACCACCACCATCGGGTTATACTAACCCAATCCCCACGTATTCAGACACGTCTGGATACGAATCTTTTAACCGGTCTACGCCGGTAGACTATCAAGCGTGGTCACAAGACCCATACATGCATGCGGTTATGCATAATGCACTTTACCCGTCTCCTTTCTCACCTACTTATCCACCAACTGGATATCCAACTTATGGGTACCAGTATCCAGTTATGCTACAACCCCAACCACAACCTCCGCCACTACTTGAGGCCATCAATGAGGCCTTAGAAAGAATGAAAGAGATGCAGCAGCAGGCGGAGAAAACGGAGAAGAAGACAAATAAGTTCTTCAAAAATCTCTCCAAGCTAGTCAAAGGAAAGAAAGACGAGTGAAGTCTTTTCTATTATATGTAGTCCCTGCGTGGACATTGTTATTTCTTTAGTCCCTGTGTGGACATTTTGTTTCTTTTAGTCCTTGCATGGACAATCAGTTTCATTTATTTGTTTCAAGTATTATAATTTCTTATGAAAATTTAATGAAGTACTTTGGAATTATATATATGTATTCACCCTCTTGAAAACGAGCGTCTTGATTTTACTCGAAATTTATGCTCTGCGATATAATTGCAAATTGATCTTAGTGGTTTTGATTTTTGCCAAGTGGCACAGACCACATATTTGGCCAAATATATAAATGATAGTTAAGAACGGAAGGGTCTTCTATCATGATAGTTAAGGGAAGCTATCCTTCTATCTAGAGGTGGTGGACTAAGTTCAAGCCTCCAAGTCATTAAGGTCAATGCGACCGGACTTATAATCAACAATTAAGATCCTCTTATGTTAACTTTCAAGCAATGTGCATACTCTTGGTAGTGTGACTTGTGTAACGCCTCGTATTTTTTCGCACTTCCATTTCTTTTAGGAAATACGTGACATATCACTAAATATATCTATGCATCTATTTTTATTATCATTATTATTATTATTTACCTATTTGTTCTTTTTATAAAATAACAATAATAATAATAATAATAATGAACAAAATAATACGACGTTTTTATGAAACTCGTATTTGAAATCGGTCATGATACGTGACTTGGGCCGGTAATCAGACTTTAGGCCCAAAACCCGCTAAACGCTAACTAAAACCCTAATTATATTTATAAATACACACACACAAGGCATGTGCATACACACACACTCAGACAACTCTCCCTCCCTCTCAAACTTACCGGCCGGCGAATTAGGTTTCCGGCGGACTCTTCCAGCGGCGCCACACTGGCGATACCCAGACCCACACAACCTATATCTCTCTCCCTCACAACCAACCCTAACCCATTCTCTCTCCACGCGAACTCCAGTCATCAGATTCCCGGGTTTTGGCCGACGGACCACCACACCCGTGCAACACCCTCCAATCTCCTCCTCTCTACTCTCGAAGTCTCTCTCTGATAAACAAGCGGCTGGCCACCACCATTAGGTCGCGGCGCGCGATGACGACGGTAGAAACCACCACTGGCGTTAACGCCGTGGTGGGTGGCGCTCGGCGGCAAGCCGTTTTTCGACGAGAATCAACGACGGCAACAGACAACGAGCAGTCTCTGGTTTGGGTCTTGGCCTTTGTCTGGTTCAGTTGGTTCGGGGCTCGGTTCCGCTCGAGTTCACGACTGGTCAACCTCGGTTCAGGCGCGGGTTTCGAGTGTCAGTTCGGGACATTTCAGGTAAGGGATTCAGTTGCGAAACGAGTTTCTATTCAAGTTTGGTTTTACTTCAGTTTTAGTTCAGATCTGGTTGGTTCATTTCAAGTACTGTCGAGTTGTTTTGGGGATGTCTCGGGGGTTGGACTTGGGTCTCGAGGGTTCGGTCAAAATAGTCATGTTTGACTCGGGTCATATTTAGCCTTCGTTCGAGTTGTGTTTTGAGCTTCGATTCATTTTGTTGGATTCGGGGTACAAGCAGGCCCGAGCGGGACTCGGCTCAGTTTCGGATCGGGTTCAGAATAATTTGCATGCTGTAGGTATTGTTCAAGTCAAGGCTGGTCAACCCTCGGTCAACTCAGTCAAACTCACGGCTCGGTATACTTTTATCATCGCAATTTCATTACGTTATTTCTATAAGTTTATAATCGTTAGTGATGAAAATTATATATCTAACTACCTTGTTAACAGAAATTATACATTGGTAATGTTTTTGTCATTTATTAAAGCTAATCACAAGACTCGGTTTGTTAATGGCGCAAATAATAATTATATTGTTGGGTATTAATTAGTATTGTTATTGCGAACCGAATTTTATATAACTTTATAATCAAACGTAGAAATAAATATTTATATTGTTTAGTTATTGTTGCGTTTTGGAATGATTAATCGACACTTTGATTTGTCGGGATTGTCCAAAAACAGAGGAAACTCTGTCCGTTTTTCGTAAAATCCGTAAGACCAAAACATGAATTTAAGTTAAACTGTATCAGATTCTAGTAATCCTACGGAAATAATTATAAGTTTATCTTTATTTTTTATTTTTATAACACCTCGACAACTCCTAATATATTTATAATTTTCGTTACCCATGCGAGGTGATCTCCGTATTCCATCATTCGACCGTCGGCTCACCACGGACGACCCAGGAGAAGCTTCGTTACATGTGAGCATACTCGACCCCCTTTTTTTTACCTTTTAACACGTTTTGGGGTGCAACATGTAACAATTGACAAAATTCACAATACTCGAAATAAACGTATCCAATTTGTACGTACATGCTATTTGTCGCATTTATGTTAGTTATACGTGCTAGTTTTAAATTGAATGTCCATGCTATATCATTATGCTTAGGTTATTATGCATGCTAGTGGAAGACTTGAATTATATACTATTTGCTATGCACACTTTGTTTACATATGCTCGTTTTATTTGATTATAAAATGCCATGTGACTTGAGACAACTTTACACATATACATAAATTCAAACTTTTATGCTCGCCAGTATTGACTAGTCAACATTGCGTACACGATGGTTTGACTTGTTTATTCACAAGTTTATGTGGTAGACTCGTCATTAACTTTGATCAAGCCACACCTTAACATGTATAGCGCTTGTGTAGCGCTATAGGAGTGACGCCCGCCCGTATTTTTGAGGTCATGTTAAGTAAACTATTTTACACCCTCTTCGTTTTAACGATGATGGGTAGTCTACATTGCGGTACACGATGGTTTGACTTGTTTATTCACATGCCAGTAATCCGTTAATCTTGGTTAACTAAAATATATCATTCGTATTATGCACGAATGTGCATATACGCACACTTACACTTATACTCATACTTATACACTATACAAACTTTGATCACTCGCCACCTATTTCTCGATTGTACCCATACATGCTTCGAAGTGCCATCTTTTCTCAAGTCTTCCTCTTTTATAAATTTCGGGACGAAATTTCCTAAAGTAGGGGAGAATGTAACGCCTCGTATTTTTTTCGCACTTCCATTTCTTTTAGGAAATGCGTGACATATCACTAAATATATCTATGCATCTATTTTTATTATCATTATTATTATTATTTACCTATTTGTTCTTTTTATAAAATAACAACATAATAAAAATAATAATAATAATAATAATGAACAAAATAATACGACGTTTTTATGAACCTCGTATTTGAAATCGGTTATGATACGTGACTTGGGCCGGTAATCAGACTTTAGGCCCAAAACCAGCTAAACCCTAACTAAAACCCTAATTATATTTATAAACACACTCACACTTACACACACACAAGGCATGTGCATACACACACACTCAGACAACTCTCCCTCCCTCTCAAACTTACCGGCCGACGAATTAGGTTTCCGGCGGACTCTTCCGGCGCCGCCACACTGGCGATACCCAGACCCACACAACCTATATCTCTCTCCCTCACAACCAACCCTTACCCATTCTCTCTCCACGCGAAATCCAGTCATCGGATTCCCGGTTTTGGCCGGCGGACCACCACACCCGTGCAACACCCTCCAATCTCCTCCTCTCTACTCTCGAAGTCTCTCTCTGATAAACAGGCGGTTGGCCACCACCATTAGGTGGCGGCGTGCTATGCGACGGTAGAAACCACCACTGGCGTTAATGCCGTGGTGGGTGGCGCACGGTGGTAAGCCGTTTTCCGGCGAGAAACAACGACGGCAACAGACAACGAGCAGTCTCTGGTTCGGGTCTCGGCCTTTATCTGGTTCAGTTGGTTCGGGGCTCGGTTCCGCTCGAGTTCACGACTGGTCAACCTCGGTTCAGGCGCGGGTTTCGAGTGTCAGTTCCGGACATTTCAGGTAAGGGATTCAGTTGCGAAACGTGTTTCTATTCTGGTTTGGTTTTACTTCAGTTTAGGTTCAGATCTGGTTGGTTCATTTCAAGTATTGTCGAGTTGTTTTGGGGATGTCTCGGGGGTTGGACTTGGGTCTCGAGGGTTCGGTCAAAACAGTCATGTTTGACTCGGGTCATATTTAGCCTTCGTTTGAGTTTCGTTTTGAGCTTCGATTCATTTTGTTGGATTCGGGGTACAAGCAGGCCCGAGCGGGACTCGGCTCAGTTTCGGATCGGGTTCAGAATAATTCGCATGCTGTAGGTATTGTTCAAGTCAAGGCTGGTCAACCCTCGGTCAACTCAGTCAAACTCACGGCTCGGTATACTTTTATCATCGCAATTTCATTACGTTATTTCTATAAGTTTATAATCGTTAGTGATGAAAATTATATATCTAACTACCTTGTTAACAGAAATTATACATTGGTAATGTTTTTGTCATTTATTATAGCTAATCACAAGACTCGGTTTGTTAATGGCGCAAATAATAATTATATTGTTGGGTATTAATTAGTATTATTATTGCGAACCGAATTTTATATAACTTTATAATAAAACGTAGAAATAAATATTTATATTGTTTAGTTATTGTTGCGTTTTGGAATGATTAATCGACACTTTGATTTGTCGGGATTGTCCAAAAACAGAGGAAACTCTGTCCGTTTTTCGTAAAATCCGTAAGACCAAAACATGAATTTAAGTTAAACTGTATCAGATTCTAGTAATCCTACGGAAATAATTATAAGTTTATCTTTATTTTTTATTTTTATAACACCTCGACAACTCCTAATATATTTATAATTTTCGTTACCCTTGCGAGGTGATCTCCGTATTCCATCATTCGACCGTCGGCTCACCACGGACGACCCAGGAGAAGCTTCGTTACATGTGAGCATACTCGACCCTTTTTTTTACCTTTTAACACGTTTTGGGGTGCAACATGTAACAATTAACAAAATTCACAATACTCGAAATAAACGTATCCAATTTGTACGTACATGCTATTTGTCGCATTTATGTTAGTTATACGTGCTAGTTTTAAATTGAATGTCCATGCTATATCATTATGCTTAGGTTATTATGCATGCTAGTGGAAGACTTGAATTATATACTATTTGCTATGCACACTTTGTTTACATATGCTCGTTTTATTTGATTATAAAATGCCATATGACTTGAGACAACTTTACACATATACATAAATTCAAACTTGTATGCTCGCCAGTGCTTTTGTACTGATTCGTGCTTTTATTACGTGTTGCAGGTTTGCGATCGACGAATCTAGTAGGATTGCCTAGAAACACACTTAAATTTTAATATTCATTGTATTGTAAATTATTTCCAAACCTGTTGTATCCTGCTTCCTATTCTTGTACTAAATCATTATCGATGAAATGAAATTTGATTATTAGAGTCCCATGTTGCATTTAAATTATTTCAATTTGTTATGTATTAGATTTCAAGCATTGTAAAAGCAACTATTAATTATTTGTCGCGAAGAGTGTTATGAAGCCTCTTACAATCTCGTTTTCGTCTCACTCCGATGTTTCCGCCATCGGTTGGGGTGTGACAACTTGAGGAATCACGCTAGCCTTCAAGGTAAAGGACTATGTCCTAACCTTATAAATAAACCCTTGTGATCTATTTGATCCCGGCTAAATAGCCCTTGTAATCTATTTGATTCCGGCTAATATCACTAGTGCGGTGATTAAATATCCATTAGAGATGTATTTTATATAACCCTGTGATCTATTTGATCCCGGTTAAATAAGCCCTTGTGATCTATTTGATCACGGCTAAGTAAGCCCTTGTGATCTATTTTGATCCCGGCTAAATAGCGCTTGTAATCTATTTGATTCCGGCTAATATCACCAGTGCGGTGATTAAACATCCATTAGAGATGTATTTTATATAACCTTGTGATCTATTGATCCGGGTTATATAGCCCTTGTGATCTGTGTGATCCCGGCTAAAAAGCCCTTGTGATGTGTTTGATCCCGGCTAATATCACCAGTGCGGTGATTAAACATCCGTTAGAGATGTATTTTTATATAACCCTTGTGATCTATTTGATCCCGGTTATATAGCCCTTGTGATCTATGTGATCCCGACTAGATAGCCCTTGTGATCTGTTTGATCCCGGCTAATATCACAAGTGCGGTGATTAAACATCCATTAGAGATGTATTTTATATAACCCTTGTGATCTATTTGATCCCGGTTATATAGCCCTTGTGATATGTGTGATCCCGGCTAAAAAAGCCCTTGTGATCTGTTTGATCCTGGCTAATATCACCAGTGCGGTGATTAAACATCCATTAGAGATGTATTTTTATATAACCCTTGTGATTTATTTGATCCCGGTTATATAGCCCTTGTGATCTGTTCGATCCCAGCTAATATCATCAGTGTGATGATAAATAAAACATCCATTAGTGATGTATTACCCTTTCGGATTATGATCTATTCTATATAGCCTATGTGATCTATCTGATCCTGGCTAATATCACCAGTGTGATGACTAAACATCCATTAGTGATGTAGTGCCTATGTGCCCTATTGTATGTCCATTAGTGACAAGCCTATGTGCCAAATTTATGTCCATTAGTGACAAACCTATGTACTATATATGTAAATGTCAAATATGACAATGACATTTGTGACTTTGTGGTCCCCTGTCTATAATATATGGACTATGTCCAGATTGTAATTTGCCTATGATGGTCCTATTAAGACCTATGCCAAATATAGTTATATTAAGCCTAAGAGTTGTGATGTCATTCACACTAGTATATGCAATGGATTTTTATATCCGATGTTTAAAAGCCGATATGGTTATTATACCATGGCTAAGAGAAATTTTATTTGGTTTATAGAACCAAGGCTTTGAAGAATGACTAATTCTAATTAGGCACAAAGTAGCCATCGGAACACCAAAGACGCCGAAAATATAGCCATAAATGATAATGACTTCCAAGCACGCATTGATGCGGCTGTAGAAAAGGCCATGGGTAAAGCCATAGAGAAGTTAAGAGAGTCGAGTGCTACTCGCTCTAAGCCATTATCAATCCCTCCATCTTCAGCTCATAGGGAGAGCTCTGTTCACTCTTCTAATGCAAAAAGTGAACCAAGGAAAATAGATTTCACTGAAGGGACCCGTTCTGTTAAAGACGGATGTACCTACAAGTACTTTGTCTCCTGTAAACCCCGAGACTTTAATGGGGGAAAAAGGAGCCGTAGAAGCCCTAAATTGGCTGGACGAAATGGAGACTATTGTAGACATCAGCGGTTGTGCTGAAAGGGATGTCATCAAGTATGTATCACAATCCTTTAAGGGCGATGCCCTAACATGGTGGAAGGCCATGATTCAGTCTACAGGTAAAGTATACCTGTATAATCTGGGATGGTCCAAGTTTGTGGACCTTATTAAGGAAACATTCTGCCCACCACATGAGGTGGAGAAAATAGAGACAGACTTCTTGTCTCTTTCCATGAAAAACCTAGATTGTCGGAAATATGTTTCCGATTTCAATTCCCTATCTAGGTTAGTTTCCTATTTAATTACCCCGGAGCCCAAACGCATTGCGCGTTTTATTAATGGATTAGCGCCCGAGATTAAGGGCATGGTAAAGGCTGCTCAGCCTAATACCTATAGGTCTGCTGTAGACCTATCTTTTTCTCTCACCCTTGACCCTGTGAGACAAAAGTCAGTTAAGTCTGAAACTGACAGAAAAAGAAAGAGAGAAAAAGACAACTCCCATAAGTTTAATAAGAAAAATAAAGGGAGATTTGGGTTCAAAGGAAACCAAGGCAAGTCGGCTGTAATGCCATTTTGCAAGACTTGCAACCGCAGACACTGGGGACAATGTAATTCTGATCCACAAGCGAGACCTTGTGGCATATGTAAAAGGAGAGGGCATAAGACCCTAGATTGTAAAGATCTTAAGGATGCTGTATGCTATATCTGCAACGAAAAAGGGCAAATCGCAACTAACTGCCCTAAGAGTTCAAGGAATAATAATCCGAAGCCTGGAGAGGCCAAAAAGAGGAATGCACGCGCCTTTCGGCTGACTGCTAAGGAAGCTGTTAATGACAATAACGTCATAACAGGTACTTTCCCCATTAATGATATTTATGCTAGAATTCTTTCGATTCAGGTGCAGATAGATCTTTTGTTGACCATAAGTTTAGTAAACTGTTAAATCTACCCATAAGAACTCTAGACAAAATTTATGAGATAGAACTCGCCGATGGAACCTTAGAAACTTCATCCATTAAGAATCATTCCATCCCTATCTCTCTTTTGCCAATGAAATTTGCGGGGTTCGATGTTGTCTTAGGCATGGATTGGTTATCTCATAACCAAGCCCGCATTGCCTGCGATAAAAAGCTCATTGAGATTAAGACTCCATCTGGTGAAATGATCACCATTCCTAGAGACTCACACTATGGACTGCCAGATAAGGTGTCGTTATTTAAGGCATCCAAGTGTTTGAGAAGAGGCCGTGTCATCTACATGGCACAAGTCACTATAAATGAACCAAAGCCGAACCTTGAAGATCAACTAGTTATCTTGGAGTATCCCGATGTTTTCCCTGAAGAATTACCAGGCCTACCCCCAGATAGGCAAGTGGAGTTCAGAATAGATATCATACCAGGATCAGCACCCGTAGCTAGAGCTCCATATAGGCTAGCTCCAATCGAAATAAATGAGTTAAGAATGCAATTAGATGAACTCTTGGATAAAGGCTTTGTCCAGCCTAGTTCCTCACCTTGGGGAGCTCCTATTCTGTTTGTAAAGAAGAAAGACGGTTTGATGCGAATGTGCATCGACTACCAGGAGCTGAACAAGTTAACAATTAAGAATAGATATCCTCTGCCCAGGATCGATGATTTATTCGACCAACTTCAAGGGGCTAGTTACTTTTTTAAGATAGATTTAAGATCAGGATATCATCAACTGAAGGTTAGAAATGAAGATGTTCCTAAGACAGCCTTCAGGACCGCTATGGTCATTTTGAATTTTTGGTGATGCCTTTGGGGCTCACAAATGTACCAGCAGCATTCATGGATCTCATGAATAGAGTCTGCAAGCCATATTTAGATAAGTTTGTCGTTGTCTTCATAGACGGCATACTTATCTATTCTCGTAATCAAGATAATCACGAGAAACATCTTCGGTGCATCCTATAATTATTAAGGCATGAGAAACTTTATGCAAAGTTCTCTAAATGCGAATTTTGGCTTAGAGAAGTCCAAATCCTTGGACATGTTGTAAGTGAGCGTGGTATCCAAGTGGATCCCACCAAAATTGAGGCCATAATGAATTGGGAAGTGCCCAAGACCCCAACGGAGGTTCGTAGTTTCTTGGAATTGGCTGGTTATTATAGGAGGTTCATTGAGAACTTTTCAAGGATAGCCACTCCTTTAACTTCCTTGACCCGTAAGAATATTAATTTATAATTGGGGTCCAAAACAACAAGAATCTTTTGAGATTCTTAAACACAAGCTGAGCAACGCTCCTGTGTTATCTCTACCCGAGGGTATTGAGAATTTTGTTGTCTATTGTGATGCTTCGCACACTGGCATGGGCTGTGTGCTAATGCAAAATGGCAAAGTAATTGCCTATGCATCACGACTACTAAAGGTGCATGAAAGGAATTACACCACCCATGATTTGGAACTGGGTGCCGTTGTATTTGCACTAAAGCTGTGGAGACATTACTTGTATGGCACAGAGTGTGTTATATACATAGACCATAAAAGTCTCCAGCATCTGTTCAATAAGAAGGAATTGAACATGCGACAACGCCGTTGGATGGAAATGCTTAATGATTATGATTGCGAAATTCGCTACCATCCAGGCAAGGCAAATGTAGTTGTTGATGCCTTAAGTCGCAAGGAAAAGGTCAAACCTATTAGGATTAACGCTAAGAGCATTGAGCTCAGAAATAGCTTAAATGAAAAGCTACTAGATGCGCAAAAGCAAGCCTTATTAGAGGCTAATATCCCTAATGAGGGATTAGGCGGAACTGCTGATCAGTTAGCGCCTGAAAAGGATGAAATCCTAAGATTTAATAATAGAATTTGGGTTCCGATCTTTGGAGGGCTTGGAGATCTAATCCTCCAAGAAGCGCACAATTCAAGATACTCGGTTCACCCGGGAGGTGACAAGATGTATCAAGACTTGAAGAGGAATTATTGGTGGATGGGTTTGAAGAAATCCATAGCCACTTATGTAACTAAGTGTCTGACGTGTTCGCAAGTTAAGGCTGAACATCAGAAACCGTCAGGACTACTACAACAATTAGAAATTCCCACTTGGAAATGGGAAATGGTAACTATGGATTTGATTACCAAGTTACGTAAGACTAAAAGTGGAAATGACACTATTTGGGTCATAGTGGATAGACTGACTAAGTCAGCACATTTCTTGCCAATTAAGGAAACGTATAATTCAGATAAATTGGCTAAATTGTATGTGGACAAGATAGTGTCCCTATGTAACATCCGTCAAAAACGGATTTACCAAACCCGCTCCGTTTAGCAACCGAACAGTCAGTCAAAATTTTCGTTGCGAATTAAATGTCCAAAACATTTTTAAACGATCCGTAATCAATTATTATACGCGAATATATATTTAGTTTTTGAAAAACTGTCAAAAATCGCAAAATAAAAATGAAATACATCTGCCGGGTTTCGAACCCGGGTCTGTACCGAACCAGAATCATGACTTAACTCTCACACATAAACCACTGCGCCGCTTGTTCTTTTTGTTATATATTTCAATCATTTAATTGATAAAGTGTCGTTACAAATTCAAAACCGGCGCCCAAACGGTTCAGTCGTCGGAATCCCGGAATATTCGCGAGTTTTAACACCAATTTACGTTATAACGTAAACCTTTAATCACATATCGGTTATAACCGATGTTTAAAGTCCGCGACCAAATTCATAACCGCCGGAAAATTTAAATAACGAACACAGTCGGAATTCAGACCAAGTGCATTGGCGATTTGTCCTATAAATTGACCCACAACCGACGACAAACACTTTCGCTCAAAAATCACACCTTTTCTCGGCGTAATTCCACTCGCCGGAACTTTCCTGTTTTTCGCCGGAAAACCGAGTTTTAACTTTTGAACCTCACTGAGCCCCTGAAGCTTATACCGGAGATACCCTTACCTTTTCCAAGTTTTCCGGAGACTTGATGCTGCAAGACACCTGACGCCGGAGTTGAATCCTGTCGCCGGAGTTCTGCCGGAAAACAGAGGATCCAGTCGGTATACTTCTTCGCCCAATTTTTTTTCTTTTTTCACAATTACCTCACCATATTGAACTGTAAAACACTAATAAAACTGATAGAAATCTCGAACCAGTCAGACTTCATCTCTGGTTATTTTTCAGTGAAGAAGACGGTGCACTTTTGTATCTTATAAGTTTAATTAAAATCATGATATTAATCGGGTTAGACACACAGTCCAGCGGTGGACTGTGTGCACATATAAAACGCAAAACGTCTCAAGTTCGAATCCCGTCTCACACACGCTTCCTTAATAAAATCCATTTTTTTTGTTTACTGAACCGGATCGCCACAGATATATGTTAAATATATTGTTAACCGGAATAATAACCAAGTTAGACACACAGTCCAGTGGTGGACTGTGTGTTTGTTTATATCACAGGTCACGAGTTCGAGTCCGGTCTTCAGCACCGACTCGGACAATTATCTTCTCTTTTTAATTAAGGCAGAAAAGGAAATAAATAATTAGTATTTAAGTATAATAAAAATCGAATGTTATAACATGTTGAACACACAGTCCAGCGGTGGACTGTGTGTTGGATTAAACCACAGGTCCCGGGTTCGAGACCTGTGGATTGCAAGACCGTTCCGCTTAAAATGTTTTTAAAATAAAAGGATTTCTGTTTAATTCTAACTAATGTATATATATAATTAAAATCGGATTTATAACGGGTTAGACACGTAGCTCAGTTGGTAGAGCTGCGTGCACGCGTACGGGAGGTCTCGGGTTCGAGCCTCACCGAGCGCACAACAATATGCCTCAAAACCGGTCAACGACCAGTCAAAGTCAACAGGTCAATGTCACTGTAGCAGAAAAAAAATAAAATATTTTTATTATTTTTATTTAATTATTTTAATTAAAAATCAATTATAAATACTTAAAAATAACTTTTTTTTTAGATTAGAAAATAGCCTCAAACTCACAAAAATACACCCAACAATCCTACTAAAATAGTTTAATAAAATCCGTTTACTTACCAAACCATAATGCGATTTATCTAGGTTAAATCTCACTCGTGGTTAAAACCACTTCGCGTGCATTCAACGTCATCAACCGAACGCACCCACTGTGAGTGAATCTTACAATTCCCCCTTTTAAATTACACGTTTTGGGGTGTGTCATGTGTTATGAAATAATTAATTTATTTATTTAAACTTGTGCCATACCACATCATGACTTAAACTTAGATTGATTTATTGTTGTGATTTACTTATATTCCGTTTGTCAAATTACATGAAACTCATACATTAAGCCCATCAGTTCCTCGTGGGAAACGAGTAGAACATCGCGTGCTTCAATTCAATTCATTATTGTTCATGTGTGTTTTCATTGAGTTTATATTGTTTGTAGTTGTGTTATTCATATTATCATGTTTATGCAATTCATTCATCAGGCCCCTCAGTTCCTCGTGAGAGACGAGTTGAGCAACGCGTGCCTTTAATTGTTCCATTATTATTCATGAGTGTTTTCATTTAACATATTATGATTGTTGATCAAGTTACATCTAATTTTACTCATGTTTGGTTGTGCACATATTTCATAATCAATTTAAATGAATTGTTCAATTGTTTTCCATAGGATTCACTCGCCAACATTATGTTGATCCAAAAACCTTTTTACACATGATACAGGTGAACAGGTTGAAGCAAGGATAACATAGGATATGCCTTAGAAGAGAACAAAGAAGTTTAGATTGTAGTTAGATCATGTTGTAGCAATCATTGTAAATTTCCATTTAAATTGTATTAATGAATATGAAACGTTTAATAAATGTCATGAGCTTTGATGATAACCCAATCATGCCCCGATCACCTTATCCGCTGCGGGTCGGGGTGTGACAGATTGGTATCAGAGCCATGACTATAGGGATATAGGATAGGTTATTAGACCCTTAGAGCCTATACTATAGTCTGCCTAAATTTTAAATTGATTAGGTGGTTACATACAAACTTGTGATATTTATTTGTTTCATATTTGTTTACATTTCAGTCAAACATACATGCTCATATACATGTTCATTATACATATATACATATTCATTATACATATATCGATGTTCATGTATTCAATTTATTTTCATATTCTCATTATCCAAAGATTTTATGCAATTTTCAATTCTCATCAAAGTAAGTTCTGCGACGGGCATGTAGTAACTGGAAGGGTACAAGTACCGGTAGTCGGAACGTCCTGTCTAGGCTGGCATTCGTATAAATCCAATATAACGGACCAGTTTGCCTACCTGGGGACCAACGATGAGAGTACGAAGGACCTATTAGGCCAAAGCATGCCACACCAAACGTCGTTCGAACTAACCCTACTTTGAGGTGTCATCGTGTCTACACCTGGACACATTCCGAACATCACACGTTGTATACATATTTCTCGATTTTCCCGGGTTTTTGTGTACGCAACCAGGCAGAAACCGTGCGAACCATATGAAAAACCGGTATTCATGGGGGCCCACATGATTACATAAGGTAAAGTATGGCGGCATGACGGGCCTAACAGCGAGCAAAGCCCAAGACATCCTATGGATGTAGTATTTTTGTATAATTATTTTATAAATGATCATTCTTGAATGCGACCCATGATCCCAAAAGCATCCAACTCATACTCTTGTCATGTATTCATTGTAGATGTCTTCTAACCTCGCCCGTAGGAAGACGAGAGCAAGAAAAGCCCGCGATCGCATGGCTGCCTTAATCGCTCAACAAATGGCTGCCGTAATACCCAACATTGTAATCCAAGTTCAACAAGCACTTACCAATAATCCTGTCAATCAAGCAAACCAAAACATTTTCAACTCTTCCCCAAACACCACTAAATGCACCTACAAGCATTTCAAATCATGCGACCCTCCGAAATATAAAGGGACTGAAGGTGTCACCGCACTCCTCCATTGGTTTGAAGAAATGGAGAATACTTTTCTAAATTGCGATTGCCCTGATGATCGCAAAGTGCGTTATGCTACCGGTCGACTATATGGGATAGCACTTACTTGGTGGAACACAGAGAAGGCCAAACGAGGTGTGGAAGATGCTATGTCCTTAACTTGGAACGAATTGAAGGAAATCATGACCAGACGATTTTGCCCAAGGAGTGAAATCAAGAAGTTGGAAGATGAATTTTACTCATTGAAGCAAATGGAAGGAGACCACACCACCTACAACAAAAGATTCCTCGAATTACATCAAATGGTTCCCAACATGTTTACTCCTCTCTACCGTTTGATCGAGCACTACATTCGTGGTCTTCCGTCAAAGATTCAAGACCCTGTGATAAGTACCAAGCCTGCAACTTTGGAAGTAGCAATGGAGCTAGCAACAGAGCTCACCGAGAACCGAATTCGAAACAAAGACTTCAAGGAGGAAAAGAAGAAGGATAAAGAATCGACTGAAACCTCCGACTCCACCCAAACCGAATCCCCTTCTCAACCCAACCCTAAGAGAAGAAGAGTCGGGCGACTTTTCGCTGCTACCCAACGAAATCAACCCGTTTTTCACGCTATACCCATCCGAGCTGTCCCAATCACCCAAGTGGCACCCAACTCAGCTTACCCAAATAAGAAACCATATCTCGGACCTCACCCTCGATGCAACAACTGTTTTTATCACCATCCCCTTACTTTACCTTGCCGGCTATGTACAACTTGTGGACGTTATGGTCATTTGAGCAATGTTTGTCGCACCTTTCAAGACCAAACCTTTTCCCCTACTCAAAACATGGCCCAAACTTATCACCAACCCCAACACCCCATGTTCCCATATGCTCGAGCTTGCTTCAATTGTGGCGACCCTACCCACCTTAGAAACACATGCCCTCAATTGGTTAACGTTATCAACACTCAAGCCCAATCAAACCCAGTTAATCAAGTAAACCAAGAAAACCCAACCACTATGCCACCAGCAAGAGGAAGAGTCTTCAATATCAACGCCAACCCTGTCGAAGATAATGACGGCCCTGATGAAGATACTCAGCTAGTCCTCTTCGCCGAAGATCCAGATTCAACTTCTATTGTTTAGTCTTATGTTTTTCTTTATCACATGTGTAGACTGTTAGAGAAATTATTGGATATTATATATTATATATTGTTTTCGGTATATGCTTTTGCCGAGGCCGTGGCTCCCCATCCATCGAGGTTGAGTTGGATCCCCATTTTATTATGTGGTTGATCTTGGCGTGCCCGCACGATCAGCTCCGTTTGTTTGAGCCTTGATCGGTTACGTAATTTTACATTTCAATACATGCAATACGTTCGGCTCCGTTTGATTGAGCCTTGAGCGCACATTTCAATTTACATTTCCAGTTCATGCAATACGTTCGGCTCCGTTTGATTGAGCCTTGAGCGCACATTTCAATTTACATTTCATGCAATACGTTCGGCTCCGTTTGATTGAGCCTTGAGCGCACATACAATTTCATTATCAGTATCTTGTGGTTGTGGTGTTTGTAGTAGAGTCGCATCGAACTAACCATAACTTTCGGATAAAGTCAACGAAAATTTGACAAGGGTATGGTGGATACGCCGATGGTACTTCCTATATATAAGTATTCTTGTCAAATGATCGGAGGCATTATCAGGCGGTTATGAGAGGTTCCATGCATAGGCTGATTGTGTGATGGTTGTTTAAATTAAGTTGTTCAATTTCAGTACATTCAATACGTTCGGCTCCGTTTGATTGAGCCTTGAGCGCACATACAATTTCATTCAATACGTTCGGCTCCGTTTGATTGAGCCTTAGACGCACAGACAATTTCATTATCAGTATCATGTGGTTGTGGTGTTTGTAGTAGAGTCGCATCGAACTAACCATAACTTGCGGATAAAGTTAATGAGAATTTGACAAGGATATGGTGGATACGCCGATGGTACTTCCTATATATAAGTATTCTTGTCAAATAATCGGAGGCATTATCAGGCGGTTATGAGAGGTTCCATGCATAGGCTGTTTGTATGGTTAAGTTATTCATATTCAGTACATGCAATACGCTCGGCTCCGTTTGATTGAGCCTTGAGCACACAATTTCAATTTCAGTACATTCAATATGTTCGGCTCCGTTTGATTGAGCCCTGAGCACACAATTTCATTTTCAGTACATGCAAAACGATCGGCTCCGTTCGATTGAGCCTTGATCGCACAAGATATATTTCATTTCAGTAATTTATGTTTGTTGTATTGATTGTAGAGTTATAGGACTAATCATAATTCACTGTTAAAACCAATGAAAATTTGACAAGAATATGGTGGATACGCCGCTGGTACTTCCTATATATAAGTATTCTTGTCAAAGGATCAGAGGCATTAACGGATGGTTATGAGAAGTTCTATGTAGGATTTATTAGTTTCTTGGTAACCAATCATAACTTGTGGATAAAACTAATGAAAATTTGGCAAGAATATGGTGGATACGCCGCTGGTACTTCCTATATATAAGTATTCTTGCCAAAGGATCAGAGGCATTATCAGGCGGTTATGGGAAGTTCCATGTAGGATTTAGTATTGCCTTGGTTGGAATTTGTGTTACATTTATATCATCATGTTATTTAAAGAGATTGGATTGTGTTCCATTTCTACATAAATTAACCTCTCCATCATAACAAACGAGAGAGGAACTTCCATCATTCAAACATATATGTTATCAGAATGTGGATTCAAATATTTGCTGTTGTGTTTATTCATGTTCAAATATTCGCTGATGTGTCTATTCATGTTCGAATATTTGCTGTTGTGTTTATTCATGTTCAAATATTCGCTGATGTGTCTATTCATGTTCGAATATTTGCTGTTGTGTTTATTCATGTTCAAATATTTGCTGATGTGTTCATTCATGTTCGAATATTTGCTGTTATGTTTATTCATGTTCAAATATTTGCTGATGTGTTCATTCATGTTTGGATATCAGCTGTTGTGTTTTTATTTATGTTCCATGTAGATTGTAGTGTTAGAAGTTTTGCCTTAGGATATAACCATATTTTTCCCAAACGTATCTAAACTCTTATGCATGATATCATTTTAACAAATCATTTCTGCTTATCAATACTTATACAGTAGGCAACAAAAAGCGATTCCTGAATAGGGTACTTAACCCTTACAAGGAACGTTACCGCCTCGAACAAAAACTTAAGCCTTTATTTTGCTAAGCATACAACTGTCAAACAAAACATCATCACCCTTTTAGTCAAAATATATCATTATTTAAATTTCGGGACGAAATTTCTAAAAAGCAGGGATACTGTAACATCCGTCAAAAACGGATTTACCAAACCCGCTCCGTTTAGCAACCGAACAGTCAGTCAAAATTTTCGTTGCGAATTAAATGTCCAAAACATTTTTAAACGATCCGTAATCAATTATTATACGCGAATATATATTTAGTTTTTGAAAAACTGTCAAAAATCGCAAAATAAAAATGAAATACATCTGCCGGGTTTCGAACCCGGGTCTGTACCGAACCAGAATCATGACTTAACTCTCACACATAAACCACTGCGCCGCTTGTTCTGTTTGTTATATATTTCAATCATTTAATTGATAAAGTGTCGTTACAAATTCAAAACCGGCGCCCAAACGGTTCAGTCGTCGGAATCCCGGAATATTCGCGAGTTTTAACACCAATTTACGTTATAACGTAAACCTTTAATCACATATCGGTTATAACCGATGTTTAAAGTCCGCGACCAAATTCATAACCGCCGGAAAATTTAAATAACGAACACAGTCGGAATTCAGACCAAGTGCATTGGCGATTTGTCCTATAAATTGACCCACAACCGACGACAAACACTTTCGCTCAAAAATCACACCTTTTCTCGGCGTAATTCCACTCGCCGGAACTTTCCTGTTTTTCGCCGGAAAACCGAGTTTTAACTTTTGAACCTCACTGAGCCCCTGAAGCTTATACCGGAGATACCCTTACCTTTTCCAAGTTTTCCGGAGACTTGATGCTGCAAGACACCTGACGCCGGAGTTGAATCCTGTCGCCGGAGTTCTGCCGGAAAACAGAGGATCCAGTCGGTATACTTCTTCGCCCAATTTTTTTTCTTTTTTCACAATTACCTCACCATATTGAACTGTAAAACACTAATAAAACTGATAGAAATCTCGAACCAGTCAGACTTCATCTCTGGTTATTTTTCAGTGAAGAAGACGGTGCACTTTTGTATCTTATAAGTTTAATTAAAATCATGATATTAATCGGGTTAGACACACAGTCCAGCGGTGGACTGTGTGCACATATAAAACGCAAAACGTCTCAAGTTCGAATCCCGTCTCACACACGCTTCCTTAATAAAATCCATTTTTTTTTGTTTACTGAACCGGATCGCCACAGATATATGTTAAATATATTGTTAACCGGAATAATAACCAAGTTAGACACACAGTCCAGTGGTGGACTGTGTGTTTGTTTATATCACAGGTCACGAGTTCGAGTCCGGTCTTCAGCACCGACTCGGACAATTATCTTCTCTTTTTAATTAAGGCAGAAAAGGAAATAAATAATTAGTATTTAAGTATAATAAAAATCGAATGTTATAACATGTTGAACACACAGTCCAGCGGTGGACTGTGTGTTGGATTAAACCACAGGTCCCGGGTTCGAGACCTGTGGATTGCAAGACCATTCCGTTTAAAATGTTTTTAAAATAAAAGGATTTCTGTTTAATTCTAACTAATGTATATATATAATTAAAATCGGATTTATAACGGGTTAGACACGTAGCTCAGTTGGTAGAGCTGCGTGCACGCGTACGGGAGGTCTCGGGTTCGAGCCTCACCGAGCGCACAACAATATGCCTCAAAACCGGTCAACGACCAGTCAAAGTCAACAGGTCAATGTCACTGTAGCAGAAAAAAAAATAAAATATTTTTATTATTTTTATTTAATTATTTTAATTAAAAATCAATTATAAATACTTAAAAATAACATTTTTTTTAGATTAGAAAATAGCCTCAAACTCACAAAAATACACCCAACAATCCTACTAAAATAGTTTAATAAAATCCGTTTACTTACCAAACCATAATGCGATTTATCTAGGTTAAATCTCACTCGTGGTTAAAACCACTTCACGTGCATTCAACGTCATCAACCGAACGCACCCACTGTGAGTGAATCTTACAATTCCCCCTTTTAAATTACACGTTTTGGGGTGTGTCATGTGTTATGAAATAATTAATTTATTTATTTAAACTTGTGCCATACCACTTCATGACTTAAACTTAGATTGATTTATTGTTGTGATTTACTTATATTCCGTTTGTCAAATTACATGAAACTCATACATTAAGCCCATCAGTTCCTCGTGGGAAACGAGTAGAACATCGCGTGCTTCAATTCAATTCATTATTGTTCATGTGTGTTTTCATTGAGTTTATATTGTTTGTAGTTGTGTTATTCATATTATCATGTTTATGCAATTCATTCATCAGGCCCCTCAGTTCCTCGTGAGAGACGAGTTGAGCAACGCGTGCCTTTAATTGTTCCATTATTATTCATGAGTGTTTTCATTTAACATATTATGATTGTTGATCAAGTTACATCTAATTTTACTCATGTTTGGTTGTGCACATATTTCATAATCAATTTAAATGAATTGTTCAATTGTTTTCCATAGGATTCACTCGCCAACATTATGTTGATCCAAAAACCTTTTTACACATGATACAGGTGAACAGGTTGAAGCAAGGATAACATAGGATATGCCTTAGAAGAGAACAAAGAAGTTTAGATTGTAGTTAGATCATGTTGTAGCAATCATTGTAAATTTCCATTTAAATTGTATTAATGAATATGAAACGTTTAATAAATGTCATGAGCTTTGATGATAACCCAATCATGCCCCGATCACCTTATCCGCTGCGGGTCGGGGTGTGACACCCTACACGGTGTGCAAGTATCTATTGTATCCGACAGAGATACTAGATACACATCTCACTTTTGGAAAAGTTTCCAACAATCTTTAGGCACACGATTAAATTTTAGTACGACTTACCATCCGCAGTCTGATGGTCAAACGGAGCGTACTATTCAGACACTGGAAGACATGCTTAGGGCATGTGTGATTGATTTAGGTGGAAGTTGGGATGACCACTTACCCCTAATAGAATTCTCCTACAATAACAGTTATCATACTAGCATCAAGGCTGCTCCTTTTGAGGCCTTATATGGGAGAAAATGTAGAACGCCCGTATGTTGGGCAGAAGTTTGGGAGGCCCAACTATCAGGACCTGAGATTGTCCTGGAGACCACGGAAAAGATTGTGCAAATCCGTGATCGTCTCAAAGCTGCCAGGGATAGGCAGAAGAGCTATGCTGACAAGAGGCGTAAACCTCTTCAGTTCCAAGTAGGGGACAAAGTTATGCTAAAAGTATCACCCTGGAAAGGTGTGATGAGTTTTGGAAAGAAGGGCAAGTTAAGCCCTAGATATATAGGACCCTTCGAGATAATCGAACGTGTCGGCACTGTAGCTTATAAGCTCAGGTTTCCAGAGGAGCTTAGTGGAATCCATGATGTATTCCACATATCTAATCTTAAGAAATGTCTAGCCGATGAGTCGCTAGCAATGTCGCACAAGGATGTGCAGATAGATGAAAGCCTAAGGTTCGTTGAGAAACCAATTTTGATCGAGGATCGACAGGTTAAGAAGCTTTGAAGAAAAATGATACCTATAGTAAAGGTTAAGTGGGACGCTTTTAGATGTCCCGAGTATACGTGGGAGGTTGAGTCCACTATGCAACAAAAGTACCCCCATCTTTTTGAATAAAATCTCGAGGTCGAGATTTCTTTTAACGGGGTGAGGATGTAACACCCTGTAAAATCGTGTCCAATAGTATAGTGACACGTGATTCAAATATAGTCTGTTAAAGACCAATAAGGACTAAAGGCGTCAACATGCTCAAACTGAGCCTCTGAGTGACGATCCGATGTCAACATGCATAAATAACAGCCTCTGAGTGACTGATATGTCAACATGCTTAAACCATTAGCCTCTGAGTGACATCGGAATCAACATGCTTATAATAAGCCTCTGAGTGATCCTTTATGAAGTCCTAAACTCTCATACGTGCCAATTGTTGGACGAGAGAGTTCAATTTTGTAAATATGTGAAAGTTGGATAATGGAGGGATTAAAAGTGTCAACATGTTAATTTATACCTCTGAGTGACCTTTTAACGAACCGAATCATCCGAATCATCCTTGTGATGATTTGTGTATTGGTGGATCATACAATGAGGTTAATCATCCATGCTTGACTTACATGACAATCTATGATACTCTTGATGGACTTAGCTTAGAATTATTAAATAAACTATATATATATATATATATACACACACACATAACCAAATCCTTGATGATAATCGACATGGTTACTTGTCATGGTAATAGGTTATATTATCTAAGACTTGAACCTCTTGTTACGATTCTAATGAGCACTTAACCCATGAAATCACAACAACCCATACGGGAGATATAGTGTCAAAAACGAGTTTTTTAAGACTAGATAATTACTTTGTGTATACATACTTTTGTACTTAAATTATAGATTCCAAATTCAACCACTCCATAAACCCCGAATGACCTTATACCTTCGATTCCCCATTCTCAAACAACTCGTCACTCACGGATAATCGAAAAGCTTTGCAAAATTGTGAGTACACTCGATCCCATTTTTTTACGTTTTCACTTTTGGGTGCTGTAACATTTGTGTAAATAGGGTTTCGAAAACCCGCCCCAATTTATCAATCAAAGTGTATTTATTTTACGTCGTTATGTTAAATACAATATTACCATTATACAATAATAATCAATGGTAAAAATAAAATAATAATAATAAATCAGTTTAATAATAAATATTTATTAAATGATTTAACCTTAAATAGTTAAAATAAAAAGGGGGGATGAACCGGGATCAAACCCGGGTTCCCCAAGTTTAGCACACGCCACAAACACCACCACACCACACGCACACTTTGGTTAGGATTAGGAAACAGTTCAGTCTTATATTCAGAAAACGGGCGAATGCAGGCGGGTTCAAACCAGCAAACCCGCCAATTCCGCCGGTCAAATTCTCGCTGGATTCCGGCTGGCAATCCGCGTAGACACCTTCCAAATCGGAGCCAATCAATTCAAATTTGATGAAATCAATCAGTTCTTGTTTCCAAATTAACCGAAGACAACCCCACTCGGTTCCACCTATAAATACCGACCCCCAATCACCACACCAACTCGCTCAAACTTTTCGTCTGCAAGTTGTCTCTCAATCCCCTCTATTCCACCAGACAAAACCGCGGTTGTCGACGGTTCTAAGTCGCCTGAGACCCCCCTGCTAACCGGTAACTATCTTTAATTTTAATTTCAGTTCGTTTATATATATCAGTTAAGTGGGTCTAGCAACCGAGAAATGGGGTGAGTGTAGCAATCAGGGATAGGTAAATGCTTCTGGGTAAAGTCTTCAATCGAAGAAGATGAACTGATGTATGTATTTTTACATATTATAAACAGGGTTACAACCGGTTTAAGCACCCAGCCCAACTGGTTGGGCCGGGCGCTAACCAAGTCCGAGATCACCGGTTCGAGCCCAAGCACCCACCGGTCAGACCACCTTAAATTCCTTTTTAAATATATCGTTCTGAATAAAACATAACTAGTATATAAATATAATTAAAATGCTAGTATTTTCGGGTTAGACACCCAGCCCAGTTGGTTGGGCTGGGTGCAAATATTGTCATAGGCGCGGGTTCGAGGGTGGGTGTGCTTACCGGTTTGATTAATTAAAGCCTTTTAATATTATCAAATTCTGAAATGTTCCAAGAAGAGTATTAATATAATTAAAAACAAGATTTCTTCGGGTTAGACACGTAGCTCAGTTGGAAGAGCTGCGTGCACGCAACCGAGAGGTCACGGGTTCGAGCCTCACTCGCGCATACTTATAAATTGAATAAACCGACCGACTGACAGCCTTGTCAGTCTGACTAAATTATTTTTTGATATATTTTGTTTTTATTTTTATTCTAATATTTCATTTTTATGACTTATTTAAAATCTATTAAAAATGCTTAAAATATAATTTCAAAGGTTTTAACATGTCAATAAAAATCACAAAAATAACTTAAAATCTAAACAAAGGTTTTTAACCGAAATATTAATTTATTTATTTATCGGCATATCGCGTTATTATTTTAGGTTAGTACTCTTTCGTCGGTCAAATTCTCAACTCGTGCGCACTCATCATCAACCAAGAATACGCACCCACTGTGAGTGAATCTCTACAAATCGTTTTGGGTGTATCATGTGTCGTATCATTTCTTTATTTTATTTAACACTTGTGCCTATATCATTTCGTGATCAAATGTGTATTGCTTGTAGTGTGGTTTATATGTGGATACATTTTATCATTTCAGTGCACTCATTTCATTAGGCCCATCAGTTCCTCGTGGGATACGGGTTAAGCATCAGGTGCCTCATTAGATCGGCTCCGTTTGATTGAGCCTTGATCTCAGAGACATCATCATTTATGTCATACATTCATTCAATATGGTTTGTGATTGGTTACATATATACATTTGCTCACATGTGATTTATGCACAATTTTATTTAAATAAACATAAAAAATCAATTATTTAAATGTTTTATCAAGGTTCACTCGCCAACTTTTGTTGACCCAAAATTTCCTCTGTTTTACGCATGATACAGGTGATCAAGTTGAGGAAAGAAACACTTAGGATGACCTAGAAGAATAATCAAGTTATTTCGTTGGAACAAGCATTTAGATTATTATTTGTGTTTGTATGAAATTTTGTTGGATATTTGAAATTTTAATTTGAATTTAATAAATATGAAACTTCTTAGTAAATATCATCAGCTTTGGTGATAACCCAATCATGCCCCGACTTTTATTCCGCTGCGGGTCTGGGTGTGACAGGTGCAATATGTTTAACAGATCAAAATACACAATCACAACTATTCTTTATGCAAACACAATCAATCTATTATACATACTTAATACTTGATTTGTACTCATGGAACATTCTTATGTGATTTGCTTGTCATTAACTTCGTATGAGCCTCCCCTTAACATACATAGCGCTATAGGAGTAACGCACCGCCCGTATTCTTGAGGTCATGTTAAGTTAAATCATACAAAAACGGTTCTGGGTGTGACAGATTGGTATCAGAGCTTGTGGCTATAGGGATATAGGATAGGTTATTAGACCTTTAGAGCCTATACTATAGTTGACTAGATTTAAATTGTTTATGTGTTACATGCAAAATTCATGATGTTTATATGTTTCATGTTTATATTCACACACAACATTATGCAAACATTCTCACAAGTACATGTTAATATGCAATGCTCATCATAGATCATACCCTCATATCATATCATATCATATCTATGAAAGCACACGCCTCACAATTTCACAACTTCCGTTATTTCTTTTCAAAGATTTTTGCAATGTTTTCATACTTTTCAAATCACATCAAAGTGAGTTTTCACGACGGGCATGTAGTAACTGGAAGGGTGTGAGTACCGGTAGTCGGAACGTCCTGTCTAGGCTTGGCATTCGTATAAATCCAAAATAAAGGACCAGTTTGCCTACCTGGGGACTAACGATGAGAGTACGAAGGACCTATTAAGCCAAAGCATGCTATACCAAACATCGTGTGAACTAACCCCACTTTGAGTTGTCATTGTGTCCACATTTGGACACCCTCCGACCATACATCTCGCAATCATGTTTTACGATTTTCATTCGGGTGGTGCGAGTGTTAACCCGCCGACACCAATGTGAACCCTACCAAGCCCAATAGTCATGGGGGCCCACATGACTACACAGGCAATGGTATGGGGGACATTTGGAGGCCCAAACATGAGAAAACCCAAGACATCCTATGGATGTAGTTAAATTATTTCAGTTATGTTGTTTTCATTCTTTTTACGACACATGACACCTAGGAAATTCTTGAACTCACAATCTCCCTACATCTATTCCTGTAGATGTCTGCTAGGCAATTACGTGGAGGTAGAAGGTCAGGAAAGTCAAACGAACGCTTGGCCACGCAAATTGCTAAACAAATGGCCGCAGTCCTTCCTGACATCGTACTACAAGTTCAGCAAGCTCTCACCGCTAATCCCATCAACTCTCCCAACCAAGAAGACCAAAGTGTCGCCAACCCTCCTCCCAAAACCCCCAAATGCACCTACAAACACTTCAAGTCCTGCGATCCCCCAAAATATGAAGGGACTGAAGGTGTCACCGCTCTCCTTCACTGGTTTGAGAAGATGGAAAACACCTTTCTCAATTGCGACTGTCCCGAAGACCGTAAGGTACGTTACGCGACTGGAAGATTGTTTGGGGTAGCCCGTACCTGGTGGAACACGGAAAAAGGAAAGTGAGGTGTAGACGATGCCATGGCCTTATCATGGGAGGAATTAAGAGAGATCATGACAAGACGCTTCTGCCCTAGAAGCGAGATCAAGAAGCTTGAAGATGAATTCCATTCTCTAAAGCAAAAGGAAGGAGATCACACCTCCTATAACAAGAGGTTTCTTGAGTTGAACCAAATGGTTCCCAATCTGTTCACCCCTTTATACCACCTAATTGAACACTACATTTGAGGCCTCCCCTCGAAAATCCAAGATTCGGTTTTAAGCACTTCGCCTGCAACACTCGAAGCCGCAATGGAGTTAGCTACAGAACTCACTGAAAATCGCATTCGAAATGGCAAATTTAAAGATGAGAAGAAGAAAACACCCATTGAGACCCCAATTCCAAACCACTCAGGTTCATCCTCGAAGTTTGCTGGTAAGAGGAAGCGAAATGGCAAGAACTTTGCTGTCACCCAAACCAACCCTCCCATCACTGCTGCTCCAATCACGCAAGTCACCCCTCCAGCCGCACCATTCAAAAGGCCATACACTGGCCCACACCCAAAGTGTAACCGTTGCCAATACCATCACCCTCCTGAAAACCCTTGCCAACATTGCACAAGTTGTGGCCGTGCGGGTCACACTATCTAAACCTGCCGTACCCTTTAGCGATCGAACCGCAGTCAACCTCCAACCCAAACCCAAAATCAAATGGTGGGCCAAGCCTAACAACCCTTACTTCTACCACCTGCACAACTCGTAGCCCAACCTTACTACCAACCCAACTACCCCATGATGCAATCCATGCGAGCCTGTTTCAATTGTGGGGACCCAACCACTTCAGGAATACTTGCCCACGCCTGGTGAACATCATCCATGCCCAAGCTCAAGCAAACCCGGTAAACCAAGCTAACCAAGCTCCTCCACCTACTAGAGGAAGAGCTTTCAATATCAACGCCAACCAAGCCAGGGCTGACAACAATGTGGTCAACGGTACGTTTCTCATAAATGGTAGTTATGCATCCATATTATTCGATACTGGTGCGGATAAGAGCTTTGTGTCTTTAGAATTCGAATCTATTCTCGACCAACCTCGTGATAATCTCGTTTAATCTCTGACGGTGGAAGTTGCTGACGGAAAACCCACTTCATTAAATTCTATTATACGCGATTGTATTCTCACCCTAAATGATCACGATTTATCAATTGATCTCATTCCTATGAAATTGGGAAGTTTCGATGTTATCATCGGCATGGACTGGCTCAGCCAACATCACGCTGAAGTGGTGTTCCATGAAAAGTTCATTCATATTCCTCTCGCCGACGGTCAGACACTACGTATCTTTGGGGAAACTCCTTCGAAAAGGCTCAAATTGATGTCCTGCTTTCAAGCCAGAAGTTATTTTCGCAAAAATTACGTCGCATTTCTAGCTCACGTCATCAAGAAGGAAGGCAAGGGGAGGAAGCTCGAAGATATTCCAATTGTGAAGGAATTCCCGCAAGTTTTTCCCGACGACGTTGCAGGACTTCCTCCTATGCGAGAAGTCGAATTTCGAATCGATCTTATGCCTGGCGCTACACCGTTCACAAAATCTCCCTATAGGTTAGCCCCATCCGAGATGCAAGAGTTGGCCAGTCAACTGCAAGAGCTGACTGACAAAGGATTCATACGTCCTAGCTCATCGCGCCCGTTCTTTTTGTGAAAGAAAGATGGAACGTTTCGCATGTGCATTGATTATAGAGAACTCAACAAGTTGACGGTTAAGAATCGCTATCCACTGCCTCGTATTGATGACCTTCTAGACCAACTTCAAGGCGCCACCTGTTTTTCCAAAATCGACCTTCGTTCTGGTTATCATCTGCTTAGAGTGCGCGAGATATTCCAAAAATTGCCTTCCGAACTCGTTATGGTCATTACGAGTTCATGGTTATGCCCTTCGGTTTAACCAACGCCCCCGCTGTCTTCATGGATTTGATGAATAGGGTATGCAAACCCTATCTCGACCGTTTCGTCATAGTCTTCATCGACGACATTCTTATCTACTCCAAGTCAAATTCTGATCATGAGCGACACCTTCGACTCATTCTTACACTCTTAAGGACTGAAAAGCTTTACGCTAAGTTCTCAAAATGCGAATTCTGGTTAAGAGAGGTACAATTCCTTGGTCATGTCGTCAATGACAAAGGGATTCATGTCGATCCTTCGAAAATCAAGGCAGTACAAGAATGGCAAGCGCCACGTACCCCTACCGAAGTTAGGTCATTTCTTGGCTTGGCTGGTTACTACCGACGTTTCATTGCCAATTTTTCACGTATCGCCGTTCCGCTCACGGCCTTGACTCACAAGGGAAAACCCTTCATTTGGGGACCTAAGCAAGAGGAGGCCTTCCAAACTTTAAAGCAAAGGCTTTGTGACGCACCTATCCTTACACTCCCTGAGTGTTGCGATGACTTTGTGGTTTATTGCGACGCATCAGGGTAAGGTCTAGGCTGTGTATTGATGCAAAGAGGAAAGGTGATAGCCTATGCCTCTAGGCAACTCAAAGTTCGTGAGAAAAATTACACCACCCATGACCTGGAACTTGGAGCCGTTGTGTTCGCTCTCAAGATATGGAGACGTTATCTTTACGGTACCAAGTGTGAAATATACACTGACCACAAGAGTCTCCAGCATATCTTCAATCAAAAAGAGTTGAATATAAGGCAACGAAGATGGGTCGAACTGCTCAACGATTACGACTGTGAGATTCGGTATCATCCTGGCAAGGCAAACGTGGTGGCTGATGCGCTCAGTCATAAGGGTTTGCGAACTCTATTCATCTTCAATGTTCGCAAATTGTAACCGATATAAAAGATCGAATACGGGCAGCTCAACATATCTCTGTAACAGAAAATGACGTACGCGATGAGCTGTCATGTGGAGCTGAACTCAAAATTGAAACCAAATCCGACGGTATTCTATATTATTTAAACCGCATATGGATTCTCGATCGCGACAACCTTCGTGATTTCCTCATGAATGAGGCACACAAAACATGATACTCTGTACACCCAGGAGCCGATAAGATGTATCAAGACCTACGATACACCTACTGGTGGCCTGGCATGAAAAAGGATATCGCTGTTTTTGTTTCCAAGTGCCTTACATGTTCCAAAGTGAAAGCTGAACATCAAAGACCTTCAGGACTTCTAATCCAACCCGAAATACCTGTATGGAAGTGGAAAAACATAACCATGGACTTCATTACCGAGTTACCTCGCACCTCCAGTGGGTATGACACCATATGGGTAATCATCGATCGTCTTACAAAATCTGCTCACTTCATTCCGATTCGCGAGGACTTCAAGAACGAGAAGTTAGCTCGTATCTACATGAACGAGATCGTAAGCCGTCATGGTGTACCGTTAAGCATCATTTCAGACCGTGATGGTCGTTTCACTTCACGAACATGGCGAGCCGTACAAACCGCTTTGGGTACACGGTTAGACCTTAGCACCGCCTTTCACCCTCAAACTGATGGTCAATCTGAACGCACCATCCAAACCCTTGAAGACATGCTTCGAGCATGTGTCATAGACTTCAAAGGGAACTGGGACGCTCATCTACCGTTAGTCGAGTTTTCGTACAACAATAGCTATCATTCAAGTATCCGCATGGCTCCTTTCGAAGCTTTATATGGTCGTAAATGCCGATCTCCAGTATGTTGGCACGAAATTGGTGAAGCGCAAATCACCGGTGTCACACCCCGACCCGCAGCGGAAAAGGTGATCGGGGCATGATTGGGTTATCATCAAAGCTCATGACATTTATTATGTGTTTCATATTCATTAATACAATTTAATGGAAATTTACAATAGAGATTACAACATGTTCTAGCTATCAATCTAAGCATCTTTGTTTTCTTCTAAGGCATTTCCTATGTTTTCTTTGCTTCAACCTGTTCACCTGTATCATGTGTAAAAAGGTTTTGGATCAACATAATGTTGGCGAGTGAATCCTATGGAAAACATTTGAACAAGTTTATTTGAATTGATTATGAAATATGTGCACAACCAAACATGAGTAAAAATAGATGTAAACTTATTCAACAATCATAAGATATTAAATAAAACACACACGAACAATAATGGAACATTTAGAGGCACGCGATGCTCAACTCGTCTCTCACGAGGAACTGAGGGGCCTAATGAATGAATTGCATAAACATGATAATATGAATGACACAACTACAAACAATATAAACTCAATGATACACACATGAACAATAATGAATTTGATTTGAGGCACGCGTTGTTCTACTCGTCTCCCACGAGGAACTGATGGGCTTAATGAATGAGTTTCATATAATTTGACAAAAGGAAATAAGTAATCACAACAATATAAACAATCTAAGTTTAGATCATGATGTGGTATGGCACAAGTTTAAATAAACAAGTTAATTATTTTATAACACATGACACACCCCAAAACGTGTAATTTAAAAGGGGGAGTTGTAAGATTCACTCACAGTGGGTGCGTTCGGTTGATGATGTTGAATGCACGCGAAGTGGTTTTAACCACGAGTGAGATTAACCTAGATAAACCGCATTATGGTTTGGTAAGTAAACGGATTTTATTAATCTATTTTAGTAGGATTGTTGGGTGTATTTTTGTGAGTTTAAGGCTATTTTCTAACCTTGAAAATGTTATTTTCAAGTATTTTTAATTGATTTTTAATTAAAATAATTAAATAAAAATAATAAAAAATTTTGACTTTTTCTGACCGTTGACTTGACCGTTGACCGGTTCGAATCGTGTATATAAGTGCGCTGGGTGAGGCTCGAACCCGAGACCTCCCGTACGCGTGCACGCAGCTCTACCAACTGAGCTACGTGTCTAACCCGTCATATATCTGTTTTTAATTATATTTATATACTAATTATGTTAAACAGAAAATCCTTTATTTTTAAAAACAATTTTAAATCAAAGAAACGGTGCGCTCCACAGGTCTCGAACCCGGGACCTGTGGCTTATACTAACACACAGTCCACCGCTGGACTGTGTGTTCAACTTGTTAACTTTACTGATTTTTATTATACTTAAACACAAGTTAGTTATTTCCTTTTCTGTCTTATTTTAAAAAAATAGATAATTGTCCGAGTCGGTGCAGTAGCCCGGACTCGAACTCGTGACCTGTGATATAAACATACACACAGTCCACCACTGGACTGTGTGTCTAACTTAGTTATTATTCCGGTTATTAATATACTTAACATATATCAGTATGACTCCGGTTCGGTTAATAAAAAAAATCATTTTTATTAAGGCCGCGTGTGTGGAACATGATTCGAACTCGAGACGTTAGTGTTTATTGTGCACACAGTCCACCGCTGGACTGTGTGTCTAACCCGAGTTATAACTTGATTTTAATTATACTTATATGTTACAGTTACTTCGTCTTCTCCGTCAGATTTTAACCAGAATCGGACAATCCGACTGGTTCAAAGTCTTAATCGGTTTCTTTAGTGTTTTAGGTTAATTATAGATGAGATATAAGTAAAAAAGAAAGGAAAATTAGGCGTGAGGTATACCGACTATCTTCCTCTGTTTTCCGGCAGAACTTCGGCGACAGCAATAGGCTCCGGCGTCAGGTGTCATGCAGTAGCGAGTCTCCAGAAAGTTTGAAAAAGGTATGGGTGACTTCGGTATAAGTTCAAATGGTTTAGTAAGGCTCAGAAATGAGGAAACCGGTTTTCCGGCGATGAGCAGAGATATTCCGGCGAGTGGAATTACGTCCGGTAAAGGTGTGGTTTTGAGCGAAAAAGTTTGCGGTGGGTTGTGGGTGAATTTATAGGGAGAAACCGAGATGTATTTGGCCCGATTTCCAACTGGATTCATTGGTTTGAATTTCTCCGGCGGTTATGACTTTGGTCGCGGACTCAAACATCGGTTATAACCGATATGGCGTTTATGATTTACGTTATAACGGAAGATGTCGTTAAAACTCGCGAGATTGCCGGGATTTCCGACGACTGAACTTTTGGGCGCCGGTTTTGAATTCGGAACGTCAAGATATCAATTAAATGATCTTAATAGTTAACAAAAGACATCAGTGGCGCAGTGGTTTGTGTGTTGTGTGTTAAGTCTGTTGCTGGACCGGTACTGACCCGGGTTCGAAACCCGGCAGGAACAAAGTATTTTTATTTTGCGATTTTTAACAGTTTTTCAAAAACTAATTATATATTCCCGTATAATAATTGATTATGTATCGTTTAAAATTATTTTGGGCATTTAATTCGCAACGAAAATTTTAACTGACTGTTCGTTGATAAACGGAGCGGGTTTGGTAAATCCGTTTTTGACGGATGTTACAACCGGACCTGAATTGATTCAAGAAACAACCGACAAAATCATTCAAATACGAAACAATCTTCTAGCAGCTCAAAGTCGTCAAAAGAGTTATGCTGACAAACGACAAAAGCCCTTGGAGTTTGGCGTTGATGATCAAGTACTTTTGAAAGTATCACTGTGGAAGGGAGTGGTTCGTTTTGGCCAGAAGGGCAAGCTATCACCACGCTACGTAGGACCTTTCAAGATAGTCGAAAGAGTAGGTCCTGTAGCATACAAGCTTGACCTACCAGAAGAGCTTAACAGAATTCACCCCACGTTCCACGTATCAAACTTGAAAAAGTGCCTCGCTGACGAAAACCTCCATATCCCTCTAGAAGACGTTCAAGTCGATGAATCAATGCACTTTGTTGAAAGACCAGTGGAAATCATGGATTTCGGTGAGAGAAACGTTTAAGGCGAAGTCGTATTCCAATCGTCAGGGTGCGTTGGGAAGCAAGACGAGGGCCCGAGTTTACTTGGGAACGTGAAGACTCAATGCGTGAGAAGTACCCGCATCTCTTTCCCGTTACAACTACAACTTAAATCTCGGGACGAAATTTCTAAAAGTAGGGGATACCGTAATATTTGTGTAAATCGGGTTTCGAAAACCCGCCCCAATTTATCAATCAAAGTGTATTTATTTTACGTCGTTCGGTTAAATACAATATTACCATTATACAATAATAATCAATGGTTAAAAATAAAATAATAATAATTAATCAGTTTAATAATAAATATTTATGATTTAACCTTAAATAGTTAAAATAAAAAAGGGGGGTGAACCGGGATCGAACCCGGGTTCCCCAAGTTAAGCACACGCCACAAACACCACCACACCACACGCACAATTTGGTTAGGATTATAAAACAGTTCAGTCTTATATTCAGAAAACGGGCAAATGCCGGCGGGTTCAAATCAGCAAACCCGCCAATTCCGCCGGTCAAAGTCTCGCTGGATTCCGGCTGGCAATCCGCGTAGACACCTTCCAAATCGGAGCCAATCAATTCAAATTTGATGAAATCAATCAGTTCTTGTTTCTAAATTAACCGAAGACAACCCCACTCGGTTCCACCTATAAATACCGACCCCCAATCACCACACCAACTCGCCCAAACTTTTCGTCTGCAAGTTGTCTCTTAATCCCCCTCTATTCCACCAGACAAAACCGCGGTTGTCGACGGTTCTAAGTCGACGGAGACCCCCCTGCTAACTGGTAACTATCTTTAATTTTAATATCAATTCGTTTATATATCAGTTAAGTGGGTCTAGCAACCGAGAAATGGGGTGAGTGTGGCAATTAGGGATGGGTAAATGCTTCTGGTTAAAGTCTTCAATCGAAGAAGATGAATTGATGTATGTATTTTTACATATTATAAACAGGGTTACAACCGGGTTAAGCACCCAGCCCAACTGGTTGGGCCGGGAGCTAACCAAGTCCGGGATCACCAGTTCGAGCCCAAGCACCCACCGGTCAGACCACCTTAAATTCCTTTTTAAATATATCGTTCTGAATAAAACATAACTAGTATATAAATATAATTAAAATGCTAGTATTTTCGGGTTAGACACCCAGCCTAGTTGGTTGGGCTGGGTGCAAATATTGTCATAGGCGTGGGTTCGAGGGTGGATGTGCTTACCGGTTCGATTAATTAAAGCCTTTTTAATATTATCAAATTCTGAAATGTTCCAAGAAGAGTATTAATATAACTAAAAACAAGATTTCTTCGGGTTAGACACGTAGCTCAGTTGGAAGAGCTGCATGCACGCAACCGAGAGGTCACGGGTTCGAGCCTCACTCACGCATACTTATAAATTGAATAAACCGGCCGACTGACAGCCTTGTCAGTCTGACCAAATTATTTTTTTATATATTTGTTTTTATTTTTATTCTAATATTTCATTTTTATGACTTATTTAAAATTTATTAAAAATGCTTAAAAATATAATTTCAAAGGTTTTAACATGTCAATAAAAATCACAAAAATAACTTAAAATCTAAACAAAGGTTTTTAACCGAAATATTAATTTATTTATTTATCGGCATATCGCGTTATTATTTTAGGTTAGTACTCTTTCGTCGGTCAAATTCTCAACTCGTGAACCGAAATATTAATTTATTTATTTATCGGCATATCGCGTTATTATTTTAGGTTAGTACTCTTTCGTCGGTCAAATTCTCAACTCGTGCGCACTCATCATCAACCAAGAATACGCACCCACTGTGAGTGAATCTCTACAAATCGTTTTGGGTGTATCATGTGTCGTATCATTTCTTTATTTTATTTAACACTTGTGCCTATATCATTTCGTGATCAAATGTGTATTGCTTGTAGTGTGGTTTATATGTGGATACATTTTATCATTTCAGTGCACTCATTTCATTAGGCCCATCAGTTCCTTGTGGGATACGGGTTAAGCATCAGGTGCCTCATTAGATCGGCTCCGTTTGATTGAGCCTTGATCTCAGAGACATCATCATTTATGTCATACATTCATTCAATATGGTTTGTGATTGGTTACATATATACATTTGCTCACATGTGATTTATGCACAATTTTATTTAAATAAACATAAAAAATCAATTATTTAAATGTTTTATCAAGGTTCACTCGCCAACTTTTGTTGACCCAAAATTTCCTCTGTTTTACGCATGATACAGGTGATCAAGTTGAGGAAAGAAACACTTAGGATGACCTAGAAGAATAATCAAGTTATTTCGTTGGAACAAGCATTTAGATTATTATTTGTGTTTGTATGAAATTTTGTTGGATATTTGAAATTTTAATTTGAATTTAATAAATATGAAACTTCTTAGTAAATATCATCAGCTTTGGTGATAACCCAATCATGCCCCGACTTTTATTCCGCTGCGGGTCTGGGTGTGACAGGTGCAATATGTTTAACATATCAAAATACACAATCACAACTATTCTTTATGCAAACACAATCAATCTATTATACATGCTTAATACTTGATTTGTACTCATGGAACATTCTTATGTGATTTGCTTGTCATTAACTTCGTATGAGCCTCCCCTTAACATACATAGCGCTATAAGAGTAACGCACCGCCCGTATTCTTGAGGTCATGTTAAGTTAAATCATACAAAAACGGTCTTATAGTTGCTACGATAAGAATTACGCTAGCAGTAATCAGAGGGTTGACTTGTATAATTGAATGCCATGATACATTAATCTAGTTAACTATTTTTGTCATGTGGATTGTGCTAACTTTTCTTTACTTATATTCTAGTACTCAAACTTGTATGCTCGCCAATACTTTTGTATTGAACTATACTTTTAAATATGTTACATGAATTCAATGATGATATTGACAAATGGAACTTAGTAGGAAGAACTAGAATCGCGCCAAAATTTAAATTCATATTTATAGATTAGTCATACGTTACTTGTTGTATTTTGTTTCTAATTCATGTACTTGAACCATTAGCAATAAAATGAAATATTATTTATTAAATACTTGTTACATTTAGTGTTATGAAGTTTCGAGCAATCTCGTTCGTCTCACTCTGATGTTTCCGCCATCGGTTGGGGTGTGACACCAATTAAAAATGTAACGGGAATGCGAATGAGAGGTTCAACCGAAATTATAAAAGATGCGATCAGTATTTTAACTTATAAAATACACTAAATTATAAAAGGACAACTTATTTTACAATCTGCCATTGGTTTTCATTTGAATTATAGTCATATACCTAAGTAGTTGTTTCTTAAAGTCTCTCAAAGTTGATTTTGTGTAAAGCAAAGGAAATGTAAAAAGTAATTCCAAAGGTTCAAAATACTAATTAGACAAAGTAATACAATACACCATATAGGAAAACGTATCAAGACTCTTATATTATTGTTGCCCTTATAGCACCTCCATGGGTGTGTCATCCCGACAACGCTTGGTAAACATCAACATCTGATTCTTTCTCCTCTTTCCCCCTCACCTTTTCGTATGCTCATGTTCGAAAACCTAGATGCATCTCCGGAAAAACACCATCTGGACAACTCCTCCAATGCTCTCATCAGGATTTAGACACCAGATGTCATCCATGTGGTTGTCCGCATTTACCCGTTGGAGGTGCACTCACCTAAGAAAACTCCCCAATACGTGGCATTAATTACCATAAGGGGTTGTTTTGCAATTTCTAAAAGTGTGAGTGTTGAACCAGTAAGAGATCTGAACCATTAAAAGCCAGTATAATGTTTAATCGTTCAGAGACAAATGTCTAACCAATTCAGATAAGAGGTCTTAACATTCAGACTCAGCATAATGTTTAACCATTCAGAGGCAAATGTTTAAGGGGCTGTTTGTTTACATGTTAATGGGGCTTAATGGTTTAGACCCCTTACTGGTTCAACACTTAATGGTTCAGACTGTTTGTTTCGCAAGCAGATGTCTGAATGGTTCAGACATTTGCCTCTGAATGGTTAAGCATTATACTAAGTCTAAATGGCTAAGACCTCTAATCTGAATTGGTCAGACATTTGCCTCTAAACGGTTAAGCATTATACTGGCTCTTAATGGTTCAGACCTCTTATTGGTTCAACACTTAATGGTTCAGACATCTTACTGGTTCAACACTTAACCATCCAGAAGCTGCCAAACAGCCCCTAAACCATTTAGACATCTACTCGCGAAACAAACAGTCTGAACCATTAAGTGTTGAACCACTAAAAGGCCTGAACCATTAAGAACTCCTTAAAACCTGAAACAAACAACCCATTGTTCTATCGTAACCACTTAATAACACTAATGTTCATGGGTGGAACTAGACTATGTTCCATCAACCCTTAAACAAGGAAACTATCTATTAATAAGGAATCCAAAGTTACGTTGTTGTATTCTTGTAATTTGACATCTTGTCATTTGTAAAGTAATAATAGCAAATGAAAAAACTCTATTATAATCTAAGTTGAAAAGTGCTTTATGTCGTTATAGATAACAAGTGAATTTGGTAACTCTCGATAGCATTTCCTAGAGCAAGGATAATAAAGTGAGAATGTGTATTTGTGCAGTGATCTACGCATTAAGTATGGTTGCCATTTGAAAAATCAACTTTCGTGTTTCATGTATATATTTGAGTGTTGTGTACGTGTGTAACTAATATATAAAGACAAAATAAGAGATCACCACTTGTAGGCAACAACAATGTGTATATATATATATATTATATATATATTTATTTCTCCAACATGCGTGATGAACGTAACACGAAATAATAGGAATTTAGTTGTATTTGAGATTCACTAGCTAAAGAAATTGTAAGGATGACGACGATGAAAAAGTTTAGCCTAAATTGAAACTATTTAATAAATTTGCTAATCAAACTCAAGCTTCATATACCGAACTTGACTAATATTGTGAGCTTATATTTAAATAAGTTTTATTTTATTTTATATAAATAACAAAGGAAAGTAATTGAACGATGTAGGGTTGTTTATAACCACTATCAACTTCTCTAGACACCTTCTTTTATACTTACTTCTCTAAAGTTCGTTTGTTTTCATTCAACATTTTTAATACGGTAGAAATCTCAGCCGCAGATGGAGCAGCAGAAGCACCCCCTACATCACCAGCAACTTCTTCGACACATATTGTCTTCACTAACTTGATCCCAGTCACAGAGGCTATAATATCCACATCATCCTCTATCTACGGAGATAGGGTCGGAAGATTGAGATGTAGAACCAATAGAAGAAGTTGTCATGGTAGACCTCCTAACAGGGCATGAAGCCTTCTTCCCCATAAGCCTCTATAACTGGCTAAACAGGATTAACAACAAGATCATCGGCAGTATGAACATGCTCCGTACAACGGGTGATAAGGGGACGACCGACAGTAACCTCCTTTGATTCCAATTCCACAGCATAGGGATCCTCAAGCATGATGAAACCCAAAGCACTCATTTATTGAAAGCTCCACTTGAGACCACTACCTAACATAGAAAGAGCAAGTAAACAAGAAATGAACTAAACAAAGGAATAACCATCACACAAGACAATGCAACCATCATCTAACATGTATCTAAATGTTTGGTGTGTTTCAAAATGGAACATATATTTAGCCAAATAAATACTTACAACCATCTTTTTGTTAAAGTTTGATAAAAGTTAAAGGAAGTAATGAGAAAGAATTGGACTTGAATTTGATTTCTTGTTAGTCGATTTAGTTGTTGGTGGAGGTCACATGTGAAAAAAGTAACAATAAACTTATCCTTTATAATATGGATTTAAATTAATAAATGAATGACACGTCACATCGAAACGTTTACTTTTGTTAAAAAGACAATAAATAATGATATGTTCAAAGTGTAGATTATAAACGCAAATGATGTATCAATAGGTGATTTGATGATACAATTAGTGCCTTGAAATCAACTATAGTTTAATAAGCTTAAGTCAACTATTGTTTAACAAGCTTGTATCAAATCATCAATGTATGGTACATGATCTTGTTACGATACTAAGATGTGTTTGTTTTTTCCAAAAAAGATATGCACATGCTCTTCTATCTGCGTCGAGCAAACCACGCGCAGACATTGTCATTTGCCGACTGTTTGTTTTTCCGAAAACGTTTTATTAAAAAAGTTTGCACGAGCTCCTCTTTGTGCAGACCTCGTAAACACTTTTAAGATCTTCTAAGGTCTACAGAGGGTTAAACACCATCACCGTCTACCACGACCACCGTCCACGTCCACTACCCACCCACCGTCCACGTCCACCACCACCACCAATTTATTTTAGAAGTCTACATGCGTTAAAAAACAAACAGTCTTCTTCTTGCAGACTATAGAGGTTTGGTTCACATCTTCTTTTACAAATGTCGACATATGTGGTCCACATACTACAGACATTTTACCTCTTAAATACAATCAACACCTAAGTTAGTGACGTGATATAACATTACTCTTTAGAACATAACAAGAGATGAGAAGTTAAACCTTTAATGAAATCATTTGTTGGTTTCATTCTGAAAAGGAGTGTATTTTCATTTCAACTAGTTATAAAATTATACTAAATATTAGGAGTGTAAACAAGTCGAGTCAAGCCTAAGTCTGATTAAGTTCGAGCTCGGCTCATCACACTTTTATGAAGCTGGAGTATGACTCCGTTCAAGCCTAATACTTGGAGATCGAGCTCGACTCGAACGTAAAAACCAAGAGCTCGAGATCGGCTCGGCTCTAGGTAATTTGTGAACAATTTTAATCGAGCTACGAGCTCGTTTCGATAGCTTAAACAAACCAAAGCTCGGCTAAAGCTCGACTCGCCAATGTTAAATAGTCTTATATAAGTTTGAGCTCGTTTAAGCTCTCGACAAGTATACGAGTGATATTTCAGGCTTGAGCTCGTTAAGGTTCGGCTCGTTCTAGGTTTTTACAAATTGGATCCCTAACAGCTCTCGAGTTGCTTTGCCTCATTTACTCCCCTATGTAATATACTTTAATTTTGATTTGATGTTAAACACCGTAATCTAAAGTGATATTGTGTTTCAATCAACAAATAAAAAGAGTATAAAAACGTGAGACCTTCGAAATATAACCACAAGATAAATAAGATTGGATTAAGTCGTAAAGCTAAAGAAGTGTCATCTGTTTATTATTTATAACATGCACAAAATATGTACTTTAGTTACACCTTTAAACATATTTTTTTATGTGCCGTCTTGAATTAGAAAAATATTAAATAAAGGACAAGAAAATATTAAATAAAAGACGTTTATAATGATAATACACATCTAAGGCAGGGCAGACGGGGCATCCTTCGGGCAACCAATCCAGGTTAGAAGCCCTTCGGGCAACAATCCAGGTTAGAAGCCCGAAGAGAACGTTGCCGCCACCCCCACGGGGAGGCATGCGGGTTCCGTCCACAGGTACATCAAGCCGCGAGTCAAAAGTCCAAAAAGTTAGCCGTTCGACTGTTCGAGATTGTAACGGTCATTTTGATCGTTAAATCCAAATAATTTTTTTAATTTGGTTTTTATATTTAAACATTATAAATAACCACCCTCATTCACCATTTTACACAAATCTTTTAGCATTTTCACTCAAATCTTTACCATTCTCACTCAAGCCATCACCTTTTCAATCTCACTTCTCAATGGCTAATTTTCGGACGATAACTTGTGTATACTTTTACCGCCCGACGAATTTGAAAGCGGCTTTTTTGTAGTAGCTTAATTTTTTTAAAGGAAATGCTTGAGCAAGCCTAAGCTGAAGACACGACAACGTCGTCAAACATTCCTAAAAAATCGTCAAACGTGATCACATACAAAATAACTTAACTGTTGAATTTATTTAAATTAAAAAAAAGTTATAGGGTACTTAGGGTAGGGCCCCGCTAGTATTTTGTAGTCCAATGATAGTTTATAATAAATTTGACATGGAGACTCTTGATTGGTTTGGGTACTACCCATGAATGTCTCTTCCGCCTTAATTATAAAAAATACCAACATGTATATGTTGATTTTCGAACTCGAAGCAATCCAACATGACACAAGTTTGCATATTGTAACAGGCCTTAATTAGCATAACGTAAAGTCTTAATGGAGGTGCCTTAACAATAATGACACATTTTAAAAGCATCATAGAGAGATTATATAAGTAAAAGCAACATTTAAAAAGAAAAACGAAAAGAAGAAAGGGATATGTATTTATAGCCATAATGAAAAGCGGTCAACTAAGACCTTATCTTGAAAGCATACTTTTCGGAAACAAAATCATTATAAAATGAAAAAAACTTATAGATAGGTCTAAATGAATTTAAAATTTACTAATAACACACAAATATATATAATTAAATTATAAAATCTTATGTTAATTTTTCTTTTTAAATACAATTATGGCATAACATACATACCAACTTAATTTATAACACAAAACATGTTGTAAAAAATAATATAATATAAATGGGTCAACTCGTCAACCTAACCTGTTTGACCCGAACCTAACCTGTTTAACTAGATGAGTTCGTGTGTTCAACCTAAACTGACCCAACCCATTTAGATTAAGCCTAAACTTACAAATTTCGTATTAGTTTCGGGTCATGACAGAATTTCACACCCCAGGTTTTAGTATTATGTCACGTGGGGTTGGGGTGAAACAATCTTGAGTAGATAAAACGATATATGATGTATTACTTTATTGAACATCTCTTTCATTTTTAGATAACTAGTAAATTTCTTCGCGTGTTGTGGCGGTGGTGAAACATAAAGTAACTCGAACTTACACCGTTTAATAAAAACGTATTATATTTGACCTAACTGTTTTCTAACAAAAATTACGTCAAAACGTGGATCAACTGAAAACGTATATAAAAATAAGCACGAAAACCTATTATATTTGACCCGACTTATTCGTGAAAGAAATTTACATCGAAACATTAACCAACTTGAATTTATACAGACACGTACATCAAAATAAGCACGTAAGAAAGTTATATTTTTTGTAGTTAAATAATGGTACGGCGCATTGTGGTGGCATCAAAACGTAAAATAACTCGAATTTATATCGTCCAATGATAATGTATTATATTTTACCCGACTCATTTTAGAACCAAATTTATGTCAAAACATAGACAAACTAAAAACGTACATAAAAATAAGCATAAAAACGTATTATATCTGAGCCTACTCATTTTCCAAAAAAAATTACGTCGAAACCTAAGTCAATAGAAATTTATACCGACACGTAAATAAAAAAGGTTACAAAGTCTTTACAAAGTTGAGAGGTTACAAGTGTCAATACTAAATGTTCAAGGGTAAAAAACCTACTTATTTTCAAAAAAAAAATTATGTCAAACCTTAATCAACTGTAATTTACATCGACACGTAAAAAAATTATAAAATCTTTATAAAGTTGAGGAGTTAAAAATATTAATACTAAATTCTAAAAAAAAGACACTAAAAGAATGAAAAAAAAAACTAACGTAGATGCTACTGACCGCCCTTGTTATTGCAATACTATAATATCTATCATGTCTTGAGGGGTTCGATTTCATAGTACCACACGTTGGCATATATTTAATGGGCCCAAGAGAAGTTATATCAAAAGCCGAAACTAATATAGGTTTGGGCCCAAGTCATGGCCCATAAGAATAACAATATAGTGTGATGTGTGAACGTTGTGACCTTAGTGTGGTTGTGTGTCCATCTAGAATTTTATGTGAACCACGAATTTTATTTATTTAATCCACAAGTCATCTATGTCGAAAATTAGTAGGTCAACTAATATATAGTATGTACAAAATAAAAGTAAAAAACAAAACTAATGAATTCAATTAACCTTATTTGTGCGTAGAGTGGACCGGGCCATGTAATGTAAGTACTAAACATATTTTACATTGTTTTAATAAATTAGTTGAGTTTATATGTATAATAAGACTTATATATGTATAAAAAGATTTATATTAATTTAGTAACAATATATTAGTTACATAAAAACGATTTATAAGAGTGTAATTGTGTAACCACGATTGGATTTGAAACACTAAGCATCCAGATACTAGAAAAATACCAACACCAAAACATAAGATATTAGGGGTAGTAATTCGTGTGGAACTTGAGTCTAAAATCAACATCATCTATCTTTAAACATGACATGTTTAATTAATATTATAGAAAAACTCAACCCTATTCGGACTTACTTAACCCAAATAACCCATTAATCTTAATGTGTCAAATGAGATGGCAAGTTGTAAATGAGTTGATAATGTGTTTGTTGTTATTGGGTAATAAAACAGTGTTAAATTGGTTAAATGGGTTTCATGTTATACTTAGTTCACTACTTGGTGGACCAAGAAAGAGGCTGCCAATATAAAATAATAACAACACAACACACATTTTTTTAAACGTTGCTATAAGGAAAATGTAGCATGTAACAAGTCTTTACAAAAGGGACCAAGTCGAGATATCTCTAAATATTTCATCCTCTCTATACACTTAGCGACAACGCATAACATTAGTGTTAGTGTTATATACATATTCAAAGGCCTATGTTCGTGATCCCTTCGATATCAGTTTGATTCAAATATTGTGTTGATATTAACCTTGTCTAAATTATTCCGATACATGAACATGTGTGATTGTCACGTGTGATGGGACCTCAAACAAATTGTCATCTTTGTTTGTTTTGTTAATCTTTGTCCTTTAATGTTCTCGCGTGAACATGTTGTCATCTTTCTCATCCGCCATATCTTTCGTGTGTCCAGGGGGCATGTGTCTTCTATGTTGTCTTTCCGAAAGTACCACCTTGCTAGTTGTTGATTTTGTGTTGATCTTATTGGCTCCCGAATGGCATGATTATTGGAGAACCCAAGTTCTCTACTAAAATTATTAAACAATTCATATTGGATCGTAGAGATATAAAATATATCTTAATTTGTTTTTGCTTGATAGTGTGGTACAAGCTTTCTAACTGTCGCTATGCAACTATATTTAAACACAAGTGTTAGCGTGGTTAGTAATATTAGGGTACTTGTGGAATTAGTGTACCTGTGGGATTAGTTTACTTATCTAGATTAGTGTACTTATCCATTTGGGGATGAATGTTTGAAGAAAAATATTTGGTAATAGTATTTTTTTTATAATATGTTTGGGTCGGGTTTTATTGGTTGATCAATGGACCGCAAGAATATTGGGTTGGGTGTTACGGTTTATATTTGGGACTTATGTTAAAACTCTGCTTGGACTGGGATTATTAGTTGATTTCTGGGTCGTTTTCAAGGGTAGAGTTTATAGTTTGAAAGAGGAAGGAGGATATTTGTTGATTTTGATAGTTTTTTTTTTTCCAAAAAGAAGGGGAAGTAAAATTAATTGTTTTTTTTTTTTGCAAAAACGAAATGCTTGTTGAACGTTAATGAAACAAGATCATGCTACGGTTTTGGGTTTGATTGCTCGTGTCGGATCTGGGTGATGACTAGTTAGGCTAATCACTTAGTTTGGAATTCTCACGTTAGATGAACTAATTTGGGTTCTCATAGTGAATGATGATAAAATCAAGTGGGTTAATCGTTCTAGTTACTATGGGTTACATGATGAATACTATCGAGCAGGTGTGGTTATTTTTTTGTCAAGTATGCTCGTGATTTAGTTAAACGTGTTTGTGATGAAGATTGTTTTTTGAACGATTAGTCGAAAATTGAATCTTTATTATATGTTAGTTACAGTTGAGATGATTAGCATTGTTGGTCCTCTTCCCAAGTTGGTTGCTATGTGGATGCTTGAATTAACCTGGAAGTGTTCGCCTTGATGGGGAGATTGGATATAAAAGGCATCGGGTAATTGGTGGAGTCATGAAGTAACAATATTGAATCATGACGAAATGAAATCATACACATCTGGCCAGACGAAGATCAAGTTTTGGTAGTTGTACACAATATCGGAGTTCAGTTTGTTATTAACTTTTCAAATTGAATATATTGTCTTTGTGGAAACTGCTTTGTTTGATGTTGAGCATTAGAAGTTCCACTTCTCTGTCATATGTCGGTTAAGTTTGAAGATCAAAGGATCAAATGTTACTATCTTGGGTAGTTGGTTCGCGTCAGGTTAATTCAGAGGTGGTTACTGTTGAAGGGGAGATCTACGATGTTTGATATTGGATTCGTCACGTTTCACAAAGAGGCAACAAGTCTTTAGTTAAAAATGTTGAAGATCAAGTCTTGCTAGAACAAAAAGAAGAAGATCTGATATTATCAGCCAATGGGGAGTCTGTTGGTGCAGTACCAAGCCTTGTAATTGTCGCTATACAATTCTACGTAAACACAAGTGTTAGCGTGGTTAGTGTGGTTTTAACACATTAGCGTGGTTAGTATGGTTAAGCACGTTAATGTATTAGCGTTTGATGTGTGCAAAATGTAACATATAAATTACATCAAACAAGGCATAAAATCAACCCTTTTTTGGTACTAATGTTTGAAAAAACATGTTTCCTTGTTTACTTGTAAATTACAGGACCAAAAGAGATTAAACGAATAAAAGGAACAAATTAACAGCAGAAACCAACACAAATACAAAGAAGAAAGATTGACTCGACCTGCCAAACCCCCATCTACATCCAAAACAACAAAATAACAAAGACAGAAGCTTAGGCACGGGGACGTAACCCAACACGAGCCATGATAAAGACAACAGCAACAGACAACCCAACACGGGTCATGGTCAATTATAAGATTCGTAGAATCTGCAATAGTACAACAAGTACACTGACCACGGGGCCGTGCTATAACACCACGGGGCGTGTTAGTACAAGACCTGGCATCTGCAGTTAATGAATGGAGAGAAAGTGAAGCCCACGGGGCCGTGGTTGCCCTCTGTTTCCAGCTATAAATAGAGGTGCTTGGTTTAAGAGAAAGACATCCATTGGCAAACCACTTCTCTCATATTTGCCATCAGTCCACCACCACTACAACACCAACACCCACCACCATCATCCATATTTCATCTTATAGAGTGTGTAGTAGTCTCGGGATCCAAGATTGATTGTAAGAGTTCTTGTCAAACAAAGGCCATGTTTGGCTAAATCTCTTACATCACTTGGTGAAGACAAATCTTTTATGTATTACTTTCGATTTCCAATCTTTGGAAACCTTTTAATTGGGTATGTATTAGTGACTTTAATAACTAGTTTTTTATATTGAAAGTGAACTTTGGTTAAACATTTCTTCATGTTTCATTGATTCACTCATTCGTGTATTTATGGTCTATATAAAGCGCGTTAACCACCTGAAAGGGGGTTAGAAGGGTGTTTGGATAAAGTTCTTGTCTCGTTCAGTGTACAGATACTGTGAGGACTTGGTTCAAGCTTATTAGGACTTTCCTTGAGACAAATAGAATCAATTTGGGGGAAGTAGAAACGGTTTGAATCCCTTATAAATAAACTACTATTAAAACTTTATCCGGCCTTGCGGAACTATATCACTGCTGACTCAGACCAATATGGCCGAGGGTAACGTCACCTTCACAAGCGGAGCCTACCACTTTTCACATTAATAACTTATTTAATTATCTTTCAATATTCCGGGACTGTATCCCTGCTGACTCAGACCAATATGGCCGAGGGTAACGTCGCTTTCACAAGAGGGGCCTACCACTATAACTAAGATAATCTCTTAAAAAGCCCAAAGTGCATAAATCATCAAAGGATACGTAAAAGAGGAATCAGAACCAAGTGATTCTTTCTTGTCTATTTGTTTTTATTTATTTCTTTACGTTCTTACATTTAGTTTTATCTTTTAAAACTTTCAAAACTTTTATCAAAATTTGGTTAGATTGGACGATCTCTGTATCTTACCATCACTATACTACGTCTACGATTGGTGCACTTGCCCTAACGTGTGTAGAGTGATAGTATCATATCGTGTTTTATAAATTTAAAACTTGATACATGAGTAAAAAGTGGTTAAAATATAACAAAAATTATAACCACGCTCTACCACATCATCGTTCTTAACATATTAATGTGGTTAGTTATATTAGCGTGGTAATGGATTAGTTTGGTTGGTAATATTAGTGTGGTTAGTGATGTTTCTATAAATAGGAGTGTTTGTGTAACAGTTCATTTGATAAATCTGAGAGAGATGAAACTGTGTGTGTATGTGTAAAGTCTAAACCGTGTATTTGGACTTAGTGTCCAGATTGTCTAGAGAAAAAACTATGATGTGCTCTTTCGGTATATAATTTGTGTCGATTATATTGAATAAAGGGTATTCTACTTCTATATTTTTCGTTTTATGTTTTTGTCTCAATTAAGAGTGATATTTGATACGTGTTATCGACTACAGGGAGATCCAGGGACTTTCATCAATGTCAATTTGTCATTTGTTTCTGCTTGAAATAGAAATATATACAAACATGCGAAACAAACTTTTAGGCATTGTTACATAGGATAGACAAATCAGTTAAGATTTAGTTCGTTGTAAATTTGATTGATTCTAGAACATAATCAAAATATTGAAATTGATTTCTAAAATGTTGGGTTTAATTTAGTACTGAAAGGTGAACTTTTTGTTTATTGGTAGATGGGGACGATTCAACTCTTTTTGAGGCATAACGAAAAATTAAAATCAGATTTTTTTTTGTAGAAACATATTTTTTTTCCTTTTTATTTTATTTTTTTTGCATAAAGCAACAAATGAAATATGCTAGATATTTGTTGTGACTGTTAATTAAGATTTCCAAGATTACAATCGTATATTTTTGTTTCATATGTATGATTAGATTGAAGACTGAGGTACTGTTTGTTTTTTTTCTAAAAAGCTCTGCGGAGGTTTTTCTGTCTGCGCTGACCAAGCGCAAACATTGCCACGCGCAGATTGTTTGTTTTTACGAAAACGTTTCATTAAAAAGCGTCTGCGCAAGCTATTCTTGGTGCAGACTTGGCCCAACCACTTCTAAGATCTGCAGAGGGTTAAACACCACCATCGTCCACCACCCACCATCGTCCATCGCCATCACCACCGTCCACCACCCACCATCGTCCGTAAACCACCATCAGTTTATTTTAGAAGTGTGCATACGCTAAAAAACAAACAACCTTTTTCTTGCAGATTGCAGAGGTTTAGCCCACCTCTTTTTCTACAGATGTTTGCAGATGTGGTCTTCAGATTTGAGACATTTTACCTCTTAAAAAACAAACTAACACCTGATTGGTTCTACTAGTTTTGGTTTAATAACAAATGAGTGGTTGAACATGTTCGCGTTGATATCTTGATTGGTAAGAAACTCATGATAAGCAAAGATACAAGGCTACATAATGTCATTTTAACAAATAGAGAATTTTTTTAGCACAAAATTTGTATTTAAGTTAAAAATTACAATAACGATTTGACCTAGTAAATCTTACAAATAATAAAATTATTAACAGGATACAAGAAAAGTAATATTAGACAAACGTTACTTCTATCCGTAGGAACATAAAAACTGCTTGTAGAGAGGACCTCAAAAACACATAAGTAAATAAAGAAAAACTATAGATATATGTTTAAAAAAGTAAGATGATTACCAAGTATTCCATGCTTAATAAAATATGATGTATGTAATTTTAAAGCATTGAAAACTTAGTCTAATGCACGAATTTTTCAACATTCGTTTACTTACATGTCCTATACAGTCCGGATACACTTTTATAAACTGTTAACTTCTTTCATAGAAATCTTCAAATATTTTTTTCTATATGATTTTATATTTTATAAACAATACTAGGATTTTGACCCCCGCATGTTGCAGCGACATCGAAAGTGTAGCTAACTCGAATATATACCGTTAGTTATTTGACCTAACTCGTTTCTTAACAAAATCATCTCATAACGTAGATCAACTGAAAACATAGATAAAAATAAGCACGAAGACGTATTATATTTGACCCAACTTACTACCATGAAAACACACATGAAAATAAGCACGGAAACGTATTATATTTGACCTGACTCGTTACAGAGAAAAATTTACGTCAAAACGTAAACCAACTTGGAATTAACCAAAACGTACTTAAAGATAAGCATGTAAGAAAATTGTGTTTTTTTAAGTTAAGGAATGGTAATGCGTGCTGCGACGATGTCGAAATATAAGGTAACTCGAATTGATACCACCCTAGTGAAAACATATTATATTTGATCAAACTCGTTTCCGAACAAAATCTATGTCAAAACATAGACCAATCGAAAGCGTACATAAAAATAAGCACAAATGTATTGTACTTGACATACGTACATAAAAGTAAGCATGTAAAACTTGAGAGGGTCAAAATAATATTTTACAAAGTTTTTAAAAACTAAGAAAGTATAAATTCTAATACTAAAAATTGAGGGATAAAAAGAACAAAAACCTAAAAGCATTTTAGAACATTAACTACATTAGAAAAGCTTCCCTTTATACAACCTTTATATAATGTAACTAGTGGAATTCCTCCACGCTCGGGAACTTGATTTGGCTAATTATGGTATCAGAATGACAATGGAACTCATATAGCAATAAAAAAGAAAATCGATAAAATAAAGTTTTGATATGCCTAAAAGGATATCGAAATGTATTTCACATAGACCGGAAACTATAAAACGAATGTTAGTAATGGTTTTGTAAGTACCGAAACCGATACCAATGTCAATCAGAATCATGTTCTACAGATATAGTTGGAACGGTATCGGTTCGTTTCATCACGGTACCAATACAGTATCGACACTCGCTATAGCTTGCGATACCCAAAATTAGGAAACTATAAAAATGAATATCAATAATGATTCTGTTAGTACCAGCACCGATGTCGGTCGAAATCGGTGTACTACTATTATTGTTAGACGATATCGGTTTGATTCATTGCGTACCAGTATGGTACTAATACTACGATACAAAAAAAAGATACTCTTTATGAATACAAATTCCTTTTCATTTTTTTTGCAACCATAAAAATGAATAATGATATCGCTAGCGAAGTTCTTCGAACGGAATCAGTTCGATTTGTTGCGGTAAAAAAATATGGTACACATCATCAAAGAAAGCACAAACATGGCTAATCTAAATGACAAATATTATTTATTTTCATAAAGATTAAATACGCTAATGAAAATCAAATACCATAGGTTTTCTTGTTTTTCTTATTATAATTACTTTTATATTATTAATATAAGTTGATGTCTATGATATGAAGACAAATTAAATAATCACATTGATAACTTCAATGACAAGGATATAACTTGTCAAGTATTTCATGGAAAATAAAGTAAAACAAAACAAAAAACTCAACATTTATGTCGTTAAAAATAAAAAGACAAAAGATACACCGTAGCTAAGGACTTTAAATTATATGTAACATTTTTTAAGGATACACAATATGTATTCACATTTTGTAAGCATGCGAGATATAAAAACTAAAATTATCAAGTATCATAACCACAAAGAACAACTTACATGCAATATCATCAAAGCCATGTGCATTTGTTAAAGCCCAACACCAATTAGAATCATGACCAATAAAAGTAGAAGTTGTGTCATGACCAATAAAATGAATAGAAATTGAACAATAATGTTGTGAGGAGAGCTAATTTTGTTAATTAATACAGAGATAATAATTTGGATTTTTGGAAACCTGTTTATATACTACCATTTATCCGTAGCGTATTTAATTTTTTAACAACAAATATTTTTAATTTGTCATCAGATATTGGTTCAGTGGTCAAAAGGTATGCCATTCCTAGTGGAAACATATGTTCGATTACCGCTTGGCCATTTTCAAGGGACGTCTGGGTGAAGGGACGAACTGAGGCTTTAATCCCAGGTTCAAACTTGACGGGGGCCGAGGGTGTCACAACCAACCGATAGCGGAATCATCAAGGCAGACGTAAATAGATTGCTCGAGACTTCATACCACTAAATGTGACAAATATTTAATAAATAATATTTTATTTCATTGCTAATGGTTCAAGTACATGAATTGGAAAACAAAAATACAACAAGTATTGTATGACTAATCTATAAACATGAATTTAAAGTTTGGTACGTTTCTAGTCATTCCTATTAAGTTCCATTCGTCATAATCATCATTTAATCCCTGCAATACGTATTAAAGTATAGTTCAACACAAAAGTATTGGCGAGCATATAAGTTTTAAGTACTAGCATAACTATAAAAGTTTAAACGAATCCACATGGCATAATAGTTAACTTAAATTATCATACAATACTAGCATGCAACCATACGTGTCAACCCAAAGTTTACCGCTAGTGTAATCTTATCGTCGCAACGATAAGACCGTTATCAATGGCTTAACATGACCTCAAGAATACGGGCGGTGCGAACCTCCTATAGCGCTATACATGTTAAGGGATGCTTCAAACAAGTTAATGACAAAGCATAACACATGTAGCGATTCTAGCATATATGAATTCTAGCACAAATTATTAAGCATGTATGACGGATTGTTTGTTTGTAAGCATGTTTGAAAGTGTATGTGTGTGTTTTAATAAGGAACAAGCATTGCAACCAAAAAGTATCGAAAAGTAAAAGGGTCATGTATACTCACAATTTTGCAAAGCTTCCCGATTATCCATGTTTTGGTGAGTGGATGTGAATAGGAGAGTGAAGGTGTGTGAGTATTCGGAATGTTAACTGAGGATTCGAATTGGAATTTAAAGGACAAAAGTGTGTATACAAAAAGTAATTATCTAGTCTTAAACACTCGTTTTTAACACTATATATCCCGTATGGGTTGTTCTGATCATGGGTTAAATGCCCATTAGAATCGTAACGAGAGGTTCAAGTCTTAGATAATATAACCTATTACCATGACAAGTAACCATGTCGATTATCATCAAGGATTCGGTTATGTGTGTATATATATATATATATATATATATAATATATATATATATATATATATATTATATAGTTTATATAATAATTCTAAGCTAAGTCCATCAAGGATATCATAGATTGTTATATAAGTCATACATGGAGGTAGGAGGATAACATCCTTTAACCTCATTGTAAGATTCACCAATACACAAATGTACCATGATTACTATACCAAGTAGCCAAGTAACCTTTAACCAAGGTGAGCCGGCACCGGCATAGAAAGAGTTGTGTCGGAGGCTTGACGGGGTTATGTCACTTTCAAGCTAGCAAACCACTTGGGATAGCAATTGTAAAACATCAAGTGAAGTGGTGGAATGAAGGTAGGATAGCCAAGGCTTCCAAGTATTCACACCTATACAAAAGCACAAGTCTTGCCATCAACTTCATGGCAAGCTCGTATGGTTTCATCACTTGTGGGTTGCATAAACCCTTGCAAAAATAGAAAGTTTAGAGGTGTTTGTACCTCTTAAACTCATAAGAATCTATTCCTAACAAGTCTCATAACCTTATATAGGTTTTAGAACAAGTAGGCACAAGATTCAAACAAGTTTTAATCAAGAAAAACAAGATACAAAAGTATAAATGAAAGTAGAATTTTAATCCTACTTTGGACCTCAAATGTGGTGAGGTTTCACCTTAGTTTGCTAAAGCAAACTTGTGAAAACCTTCCTAGAGGTTATCCAAGTAGAAAGAAAGAAGAAAACATAAGAAAATAAGAAGAAAAGTGAGCTAAAACTCACTTAGAATGGTTACAACTTTCTGCAAAGTTTTGGAAATTAGAGAGTAACCAAGAAGATTTGAGAGTAATTTGAGTGTTTGGAGTGTGTGGAGGCTCCCATTTATAATGGGGGAATTAGAGTTTAGGTAATTAATAAAGTTGGTGGTGGTTGGGAGTTGGAAAACGGAAATAGAATCAAAATTCGCGTATTTTAAAAGATTCTGCCAGACTTGGTCATTTTGCACAGCCGTGCGGATCAAGTGCACGGTCGTGCGAATCGCAGATCGTAGGGTGGTGCATATCAGGTGCATGGTCATGCAGATTGCAGTGTGCATGGCCGTGCGCCTCAGTTGCATGCCGTGTACCACCAGCAAAATTTACCAAACTTTCTAGAATTTGCAGTTTAACCACTAGAGTTTGATAATTCCATTATTTTATTCTAGAAACTCATAATTTAGCATGTTTTTAGGTATTCAAAGTGTATCAAAGTAACGTATGATAAAGCACGTATAATTGATAATTTCGAGTATTTCAAGTGTAGGTTTTTGCGTATAAACATGTATTCGAAATTGTAGCGTATAACACAAGTATGTAACATGTATAAGTATAAAAATAAAATTCCATTATGATTAATGCCTCAAGTTGTGATAATGGAGATGGAGTACGATTGTAAGGTTTCTAAAAATAAAATGCAAATACGAACTTTCTAAAAATAGGTTCGTGTTACAAAGGGTTTACGAATTCTATCCAGTTCCCATGCATCAAGGTGCATGGTTTCATGACGACGAGGTGTCGACCCTGGACATAATCCCGAACAGAATGGGTTTACACGTAAAGTTATTTGTTGTTAAAAAAAATATTATTTCCAATTTACACCAATCATCCAAAATTACACCATTTATCCACGAACTTAACGATTTCGTATTTAATTTCATCAAGTCCTTAATAACACTTCTTGCAACTTCATTAATCTTGTAATCACCTTGCATTTATAGCCTTGAAGTTGACTTCAATTTGACCTAACCTTTAACCTTTTCATCCAAACCACCACAAAATCCCCAAAATTTCATGTTTGTGTAACCTTTGGTCAATCTCAAGTTCCAACAACTCTCTAACACACCTTCACCAAATCAACACTAACCAAATCACATCCAAACAGACTCAACCATCACCATCACTATCCACCACCCCTTGATCTCTGTGTGCGGGACCATGCAGAAATGGCTCAGCACAGGCAACCAGGAGCCAGCTTCTTCGACAAATTTCCAACCGATCAAGTCTCCCTTGGCGTTCGTGCTCCTCACTTCAAGCAATCGCGCCCTAATCGCCGATTCAGAACCCGTAGGGTTTCTGTTCGTGCGTTTGTGATTGTTGTTTTGATGCTCATATGTTTTGTTTCTGCTTCTGCTTTCTTCTTTTTGTCCAAAGATGATAAAGGTAGTAGTTTGTGTTTTTATGATTTATGATTTATGGCTTATCTCTGTTTCTAGGGTTTGTGTAGATTTTGAATCTCAGTTGTTTGAATTTGTTAGTTAAATAGAGTTGGATTTGTGTTATTAGTTGGGAGTGTTGAGGGGGCATTGTTTGTTGGAAACAAATCTAACTTAGATTTGTGTTGTTGGTGGGAAAATGCTGAAAAGGTTGGATTAGTAGAGAAAGCATAGTTGTTGAGCGTTCTGTGCAATGCGCTTAAAGGCGAGGGCTTTTTTAGGGGAGACACATAGTATAAAAGTACAGTTTTTAGGGGTTTTCGACGTGTGTTAGGTTTCTTTAGGGCTAGTTTAGGCTGTTTTAGGCATAGTTGTTGAAGGCGGAAGGTGCAAAGGGTTAGCCTTGGGCCTCAAGCACCTTGCACCGAGGCCCAAGGCTAACTCTTTGCGGATTGTGCATTCGACAACTGTGCCTAATAAAACCCTTGCATTTTTATACTATGCGCCTGGCCTAATAAAACAGGCGCATAGACATGTTTTAGGATTTTTTAGGGCTAGTTTAGGTTGTTTTGGGTTGATTTTAGGCTTGTTTAGGGTTGGTATAATTGTTTGAGATCTGTTCAGACGATTTTTGGCTGGAATTTCGTCGGAACTTGGTCTGAAAAAATGTGCATGAGGTACGAAAAGCGGGGCTTTTGAAGGGAAGCGAGAAGGCTGCGTGGGCCTGAATGAGCCTAGGCACGTGCGTGGGTGAGCCTTGATAACAGAGAGAGAGTTTATGTTTCTCAAGTTTATGGTGCTTAAAACAGATTAAAGAAGGTGTTTATTATGTCTTTTGGATTAGACAAGGGGGAGGGGGTTTAGATTCTTTTCTTTTAAGGTATGACCAATATAGATGCTTGATGGTAGATTTAAGATGTTACTTATAGAGGGAACCAAAGGGCTTGTAGCCTAGTGGTATGATATCAAGGTGTGTACATAATGGTGTTTCTTTCCGAGTGGTTGAGGGTTCTAGTCCCATAGTTGATAAAGGTGTAGATTTAGGAGTAGGATTAAAAGGTGTATAAAGAAACTGATAGGGGCATGTTTATTTGGCAGTACATCATTTTTTTAAGAAAATGACAACTTTATTTAACTTATGTATTTCTTTGCAGATAAAGATGATTTCACTGTTGAAACTGATGAATTTGGGACTGATCTGGACTTCCTTGCAAACGTGACACGGACAGAAAGATCAAAGATTCTTAAGTTCGGTCATGGTTTTGTTGGCCATGGTCGTGATTCTAGGTATTGGGATAAGGACGATAGGAGAAGAGACGAAGATTATGACGAGGATTTAGCGGTCCATTCAGAAACCGGTGTTCATGATGAATCTCATGTTAATGATAGTGTACAGTCAAAAATACATGATAGACAAAAGAAGCTATCTGAAGAAAACAAAAGGAGGTCGAATCACAGGGTAACTGGTTTGTATAACGAAGCAGGGCGTAATGAGCTGAAGATGTATGAAAAGGAGTACGAGGCCTCTTTAAAGGGTGTTGCAGTATCAAAAAATGCTGATGGTACAGATAAACAAAAACATGACGATGAAGATGATATGGATGATGAGTATAATGATGAGATTGATATGCATGACATTCGACTTGAAGACTATAACACTGGCCTAGGAAATGATCAACATTCGGTTGTAAAAGTATCACGAAGTGTAGACGATGGAGAAAATTCAGGCAAGGATGATACTGATGTGTCAGTTAATGAAATTAACCATGGCTTATCTGTGGATGTTCCGGATTCTGACAAACTCAATACTAATGCCAGTGATATTGGTGTGCTTGACGAGCATTCGTCAAGACGGGCCATTTCTGAGAGGACAATTGCTTCCAAGAAAAGGCCAAAGCGAAGAAAATATTCAGGCGTGACATCTGGTCTTGCCTAAACAATATTAGGGGGTGTATTATGTATAGTGTATTCATGTTGCAAATTTGTATTTATTTTTTGAAGCCGAATGGCGGCTGCACCTCCATAGAGTGTAGAAGAAATATAACGGTTTTCTTTTTTTCTTGATTAATATGAACCTGTACAACGTAGCATTAGGTGTTATGTTTTGGCTTATTCTTAGGTGAATTCATAATACCCTGCTTCAGCTATTAATTACACTTTGTTTGGGTCATTATATCAGGTGCTTGTGAGATGAAAGTACTAAACTCAACCATGAAGCTTGTGGAGCCTTCCGAAAATCGGAAATTTGCAAGATTTTCATTGAGTTATACAGAAGTAGAAGAGAATGTTAACAAGTTGGAACCATGGAATCCTCGATTTGCCGGACATCAAAATCTAGAACAAAGGGAACGATCGTTCATCGCACATGATCAGACACTACATTGCGGGTTTGTGAAGAGCCCTAAAGGATATCCTAGTACAGGATTTGATTTAGATGATGAGGATGAAGCGTATATCAGTAGCTGCCATATTGCTGTTGTTTCATGCATATTTGGAAACTCTGATCGTCTCAGATCACCCATGGGGAAAAAGGTACCACATTCTTTATCTTTTCTCAATATCTTTCCTTTATTTATTGATACACTATTGATTAACTTTTACGATTTCCTGTTTCCAGGTTTCTCGGTATTCAAGGAAAAATGTGTGTTTCGTGATGTTCGTAGATGATGTTACGTTACGAACTCTTTCTTCTGAAGGACATATGCCAGACAGAATGGGTTATATTGGTATATGGAGGATTGTGGTCGTAAAGAATCTTCCATACGCTGACATGCGAAGAGTAGGAAAAATACCAAAGCTTTTGGCACACCGTCTTTTCCAAAATGCAAGGTAATTATATACTGATTCTAGCTGTATACTAGATTCTTATGTCGATCTTAACAAGAGTTTTTATTATTAGCCTGTTCATTTGTATAATTTGTATGTTGCATCGAGATGGATTTAGATTAAGAACAACACTTAGTGACAGTACAAGATTTATGCCCATTTAATTTCATTAACCGCTAGGATATTAAAACTATAAGTCATTAGTAACCAGTAGCGAGCTTTAAATTATTTGGTTTATCAAAGTCAATGATTTTTTGAGCTGGATAGTTAGCAGTTAGTATGTTAACTTGAGCATTACTGCATTAGTAATTTTTCTTTATGTATTTTGTACCTTAAGTTAGTTACTTCCTTTTTTTTTAGTTTTTTCATGTTTATCTGCATATTATTGCTGCAAAAGTTTCAGAAGTACGTGCGTATAAATTGTTAGCATTTTGACGGATGCTCGTTATATAACTCTTTTATTTATTTTTTTTTATTGTTTTTTATTTTGTGGGAATTCTTCCAAATCCAGCTAATAATTGAAACAGTTGTAGAATATATTCTAAATAAAGTCTTAGTGGGCATGCATATATAGAAAGACGACCATCTCTAAACTAAACTCTAAGGCCTCATAGCATTACATACATAATCTACCGACACTCCCCTAAAGCTGGAGATTAAATATTGAATTATTGATCATGCTCCACTTGTTACCAAATATGATAAATTCGGCTTTCTTGTAAAGCTCTAGTGTGGTTGTGATTGCCCCATATATAACCTTTTCTAAGTGCCGTTCAAAAAAAAAATATAACATTTCTAAGTGAAGTGACAAATTGACAGTCAACTTCTTTGCGTTTGGTTCTTTCCTGGAATAATGACTGTCTCATAGTCACACCATAAGTTCATTGGTCTAGTTGAGGTTTGTTAAATTGACTTATCACGCTTAGTGAAAAGGCAGTATCATGACAAGTAATGGTAGGATAGTTTAGGTTCCCAACAATCCTTCTATATCTTTTGGATCTTGAAGATTATCCTGTTCAGATGCTTTCAACTTTTACATTTGATATTATCCAATGTAGTTGCTAGCAAACGCTTGGTTTCGGGAACAAAAACCGGAAAAACCAGCCTGCAGCGGTTTTGTTTTTTTTAAAGCCGTATAGCCATCTCCTTGCCATTTTTTTTACATGAAGTACATGAGATGAAAAACAACCAAATTTCTTTTATATTTTGAACTGTGTTTCAACCAAAAATGAATAAAATAACCAACTAGGTAAAAGGACCAAAATGCCCCTGGTTTAATGTTAAAGAATGGATGGAGTTAACCAGTTGGATGGAAATGACAAGATTTGGAAACCTCGGGGACCCAGATGTGAAGTAAAAATCTTTTGGATGAAAATGTCAAAAGTCATCAAACCACATGGACAAATGGCAGTTTACTCTATTTGTTGGAATAGTTTTAAAAATTAGTTTTTTTTTTTATTGTCGGACATTTTTGCGCTTAGGTGACATGCAATCTATTTGCACCTTGAGTGCGCTCTGCGCCTTTGACTACCTTGAGGGAGAATATGTAACATGTGATGAACGAGTAATTTTTGCATATGGTATGACTAGAGAGAATGCACTCTTTTTACATGTAACAATACAAAAATGGGTTTTGTGTGTGTAAACCATAACATGAGAAAGAGAGTTTCATGTATGAAGAACATGTGACATGAGGGAATTTGTTTCATGTATATTACATGTGATGAGAGAGAATGTGATTCATATTTATAAGAGAATGCGATTCATATTTGTAACATGTGATGATGGCAAAGTAAGTGTTTCATGTATGTACTATGTGATGAGAGAATATGTGTGTGTGTGTGTATGTGGATTAAAATGTCTAATGTGTAACCTTTCAAGACAATATAAAATAATAAGTAATTAAGAATGCTATTTTATTTTTAATATTTTAATCAAGCGGCTAATGACATGCAACATATGATGTTTTGTCGGCAGCAACAACGATCATTCGGGCAAGATGTTGCGTGTCTAAGATTTGCCACTTCCATGAACTCTTAAATGACTAAATAAAACACCTAATAACCTGATATCTCTTTAAGGTTTCACTTCATTTTATCAGCTCTCATCGTGCATCTCTAAGCATTTGTATGCATTAAATCTTTCAGGTACTCCATTTGGTTGGATAGCAAGCTCCGGCTCCAACTGGACCCATTACTCGTCTTGGAATATTTCTCGTGGCGAAAAGGTCACGAGTATGCAATTTCCAACCACTATGACCGCCATTGTGTTTGGGAAGAAGTTGCCCAAAACAAAAAGCTCAACAAGTACAATCATACCGTAATCGATGAACAATTTGCCTTTTACCAGGCTGATGGCTTGACAAAGTTCAATCCCATGGATCCTCAAAAGCTTCTCCCGAGCAGTATGCATTTATTTTTCTCTCTTTTTTTATTTTCTATTTATTTTTTATAAGCATTAATGGTGTTTTATATATTTTGTCGTAAATTGCAACTTTCAGATGTTCCGGAAGGTTCTTTTATTGTAAGGGCCCACACGCCAATGTCAAACCTGTTCTCGTGTTTATGGTTTAACGAGGTTGAGAGATTCACACCTCGTGATCAGTTAAGCTTTGCGTATACATACCAAAAGCTAAGGAGGATGAACCCAGATAAGCCCTTTCACTTTAGAATGTTCAAGGTTAGATATGCTTCTTACTCAACACATGATAGATGTTATCAATTTACTATATTTACAACATTCATGTAAATTCATGATCTTTTCAGGACTGTGAGAGGCGAAAGATAGCAAAGTTGTTCCGGCACAGGTCAGAGGAGACACGATATACACTTGCGCAAGAGATCGAGTGAACCTGATTTTTTTGGTTTTTATACATGAATTGTTGTTTTTGGGCGCTCAAAATCGTAAAGAGACGTGTATCTGCTGGTAACGCCATCAGTCATTGTATATGTTTCATTTGAAGAAATAACAGAAGTGAACGATCAGTTACCAGTAAAGATGTACACAATTATAGAACCCGGGTGCAAAACCAGTAGGCGTTTCTGTGTTTAAGTTTGTATAAAAACATTGGCGATGGCTTTTGTAATTGTTTTTTGGACATTTTTGTTCCGTGTTTATAGATATTACTAGATTAGTCGGTATTTTTTATGTAATAACATTCCGACTGTGAACCAAGATCCATTCTTTTTGGTAATACTGTTGCTTGTGAACCGAGATCTGTTCTTTTTTGTAATGCCGTTTCACAAGTCAGACGCTTGCAGTTATGCAACAAGACACCAAGCGATAAGTGTCGCCTTATATGCTTTACCTCAATTTTTTTATTCTAGGTTATATACGGAGAGTTCAACAACACTGATATAATGACATGATTACTTCATTACACATGCATTCCGCACGCGAACATGAGTGTTTTGAATAAATAAAAAAATCCCACTTTGTTAGATACATATCCACCCGTGTTCATCTGAGTTCATGAACGTGTTCGCTTGTTGTGTCCGTAATATATGTCTCATATTTATGATTCTGCATCATACATAAGAGACATCAACACCATTGACAATTTGACATAATAATTACTTCCCTACACATGTTCCTTTCCAAGATGCATAAAATATTAATGTTATAACTAAAATACCTGCTTGACTAGATTCATATCCACCCATGTTTGTATATGTTCATGTGTTTGAGTATCTCTTAGCGTGTCAATTTGTTGTGTCCACGTGTTCAATTGCAATGCATGGGAAAAGTATAAGTCTCGGAATATAAACTTAGACCAATATCATCATCATCATCATCATTATTATTATTATTATTATTATTATTATTATTATTATTAGTAGTAGTAGTAGTAGTAGTAGTTCATAATTTATATAAAGCTGGGAAATGAACCGAGTTAAAGAATGAATAATATTTCAACATGGACCAACAATGTTAACTCCAAAACCTTTTTGTTTTAACCACATCATAATTTTTTTATTTTATTTTGTATTTTCGGGTGATGGCCTTCATCATAATATTGTTTGAACTACTTTTGTAATTTTTTTTTGTTTTATTAACACATTAAAATATAGCATAAAATGAGTCAAAAACATGTACTACTTTGATAAATTATAAATGATGGAAGCTTTTGGCTATGTTCCATGGTTTATTTAATAAAAAGGTGAAGCCGATTCATCCCATAGCAACAATAGCTTCTTAATAGTGAATATAGGCATGAGTGTGTGTGCATGTATTATTAAACAACAGAAGAAAACACGCATTATGTAAAAGAAAAGAAAAGTTATCGAGTATGTAACATTAGAATAGTTTATGCAGTAAATTTGGTTAATGTTATAAAATTTATATTTTCTTATGAATCTTTCTTTTACCCATCAATATAAATAAATATGTTTTTATTGGCCAATGTTTAAATTTTATTTTGGTAAGGATGCATTTTTGATAAAACTTATATTATTTTAACACACACATATATATATATATATATATATCATATAAAAACTTATATAAAGAAAGATAAATTATATCTTAATTAAAAATTAGTAAAAGAAATAGAAAAATATATGTCGTGTGTCAAGAGTCAAATCATGTGAGGCATTTGGTGCAAGTAACAACATCACATACCCTCTTATTACTAATCATATTACTAATCATATGAGTGCTACGAAATACACTCTTTTAGGCTACTTGGTATAAGGGAGGGTAGTCCTTAGAGAATGACCCTTCACCTCAACGCTACGTCATAGTATTTGAAGGATGTACCTCCAAGGATGAACCAAAGAAATGGTTAATGACCCTACCCTACTCGTTTAATTTATTTATTATTTTAATTTTGGCAAATTAACTTGGCCAGAAAATTCCGCCGTTGATTCGCCGGCCACCGCCTCCGCTGCTCGTTCTCATCAGGTATTCACAAATTAGGGCTAGATTGTTTTAGTTTCATGATTTGTAGTTGTTGTGTTGAAGATTTGTTATGAAATAATCTGAACATCAACGGCTATATTTTGTCTTCATCCGGCACGTCCTCAATGTCTTGGCCAGGACTATTTTGTCTTTATGTTCGTTATGTTCATTTGGTTATGTTTGTTCGTTTATGTTCCTTTAAATTTTAATAAACGCATACATAGTTAGATTTATATAACTATAAACATATACATAAACATAAAATGTGTTTTCCAACAACTTATATAAATATAACTAACTAGTAATTGAGCTTTCTAGTAATGAGCATGTGCTTTCCAATTAAACTTATCGTAATTAATCATTGATTTATATAAATAAAACTACTTCATGTTTGTTTGTATTTGTTTATGTTTGGTTAACCATGTCCGTTTGTGTTCATTTTTTGCTCAATTATGTTCATTTGTGTTCTGCTATGTTTGTTAAAACATGTTCCTTTAAGTTTGCGTATGTTCATTTACATTCGTGAACTATTTATTAACGAACACCAACATGCCACATTCTTAATGAACGAACAGGAACAAAAAAATTGTTTGATTACATGTTCGTGTTCGATTAAAGTTAAATAAATGAACGAACACGAACATACCTTCACTCGTGTTCATTGGATTTCGGTTCATTTACATGCTTAGACAAACTTGTTAACCTAATCCGATCTACCCGAAACCCAACTAATTGACCCATATTAATTATAGAAAAAGGTACGTGAGATCTTTTTACTTGTAAGGCCCTATCTTAATTTATTGAATTTTCTATAAAAATTTCGCATTTTAAATGTGTAAATGTGAATACTCGTCCATACATATTTTTGAATTTATTAGAACTTCATAAATATTAAACATTTTAACATGTCATTGTTGATAAGTTTCGTAACAACAAAACCAAGTGCAGAAGCTTGAGCTTTGATCTTGTTCGGTTCTTCATAGAGTTTGGCCCTCTTCCGGTGTTCCCAATCATTATATATATTTTTCATAATTTATGAAATACCTTAGTTATAAATAAATTATAACGTAACCGAATAAGCCCGAAGGACCATAACATAAAAAACAACATTTTTGATAAATATCTGTCGTAAGCTACGGCTCCGGACCGTAGCTTGCGGTCCGTGAGTTCTGTTCCTGATCAGCAGCTGCCTACCGTAAGCTATGGTAGGCCACCGTAGCTTACCGTGGACTGCTGCAGCCTTTTCAAATATGCCGTTTTAGTTACGAAAACTTCCATAACTCATTCAATTTTCATCTGTTTTACTTGAAACTTATTTCCAACTATCCGTAAATTGTTTACCTACATATTTAGCTAGAAATCTTTAACCCAGATTCCTAATTATTATGAAGTACGCGTCTATTCCCGGTTTATGCGCATATTCATTTTGACCCGTTAAGAGATTTAAGCACTTGAGCTTAAATCTCACTTCCTTTTTCCTTACTTCTTATTTCCACACTAAGATATTTATTTATTTTCCATCACAACTATATTTGTGGTGGATTTGTTATAGAAATTCATATATTTCCAAATTATACCCTTTGGTTTGACAATTTACGCAAAAGACCCATTATGAGGCATTAAACCAACATAGCTTATGCCATTTGCTTTTACATTACCTAAAGGGTCTACTTACTTATAAACTTCTTTTAAACTACCCTCAAGGGTCGTTTGCTTATTTTATCATACGAGGGTGTTTTGGTCAACTTTAGCCACTTTTTACAGCGAAGAACTTTTAATAGCATATTTTGACCAAATGTACCCAGCTTAACCATAATCTATTTACAATCATTATGTTTCTAAGAACAAAATGTCTACAATTTTAAATTATTAGATTTACCTTACCTTAGGTAATCCAATGCTCATTCACGATTCGTTTAACTCTTATTGAACCTTAAGTCCTCAATGAGAGTTTGACTCATTATACATACCTGGCTCGGGGCATAGCTTTGACCCGTTTTACTACCTTGTACTACTAATTGCCAATTAAAAGTGATACAAGCCATACGCTATTCTCCATGTGAGCACAAAACTCGACAAGCAACTGTTAGTCAGTACTATCAAATGGTGATGACATCACCTTTTACTCGTTTGGTCTAAATGACCATTTTATTATTATGAGATGGTATTTATTTACCACCTCACCATTTAATCCGTTTTGATTTACATCGCATAATCATATTACTTAAATTCATTTCTCAATTCGTTCGATCCGTTATGGCATACACCATAGGGTATCTATTTCAAAATTTAATATTTATTTATCAACTCGTGACTAAATTACCATTTTACCCTTTTTACTCCTTATGGTTTGCACCATAAGGTAATTTTTCAGAATTCCTTGTTTATTTGTCATACATGACTAAATTCGTGTTTTACCCTTTTTACCATCAATATGGTTTATTACCATTTTCACTTATTCTGACCTGTATCAATTCACGTTGGAACCTTGTGTTTCAAAATCTCGTTCCAATTACCGAATCGCTTATTCTTAATAAATTACATAAGTAGATGTACTATGTTAAGGATGTAAGCCTTACTTATATTGCATCCAATTATGCTTTTCCCGCGTACTTGATTTGTTTGACTCGCTTTCTCTCAAGCTTCCACCTAGCTTGTCAAGCGTCAAATTATCATTCATCATTTGCAAGATGGTTAGATTAGTCATCTTCTATTACGACCATCCCATCTTACGCATTTTATATCAAAACTACCATTGATCTTATTATAGATCAGTTTGACTTTTAAAAGTCAACTGTCTATTAACATATGTAAATGCACAAATAAGTTCAACGAACTTTCTTAGGCATTTTATCAAATATCCGGTAGGCGTTATTTCTAGGCTACCATAATATCTAAATTCCCAACTAAGTTCATACAATTGTTAATATCAATTTAATACAATTTCAATCATTGTATATTAATATATCAATCTCATAAAAGAACTTGGGATTGTTTCATCATTATAAATCAACCCTTTTGCATCATATATATGGAATTTACCCAAACATCAAACTTAGCCAAATACTTTAAATATTCATAAACACATGATGATTTCAAATATCATTTAATATGAATATATCATAAATTTCATCATGTTATCAAAACCCATTTAACTAGGTGTGGTAAATCATCCAAGCACCCAATTCATAGCCATCTATTCAAAATTTTCAATAAGGGTTTGTTCCTAAGCAAGTATTCATCCCTTATCTTACTTCAATTACTGAAATTCATACATGGATTGAAATTCATGAAATCTACTTAAATTCATAATGTCACCAAATTAGGATTTTTGACATACCTCATGACCCCATAGTTTGGGTGATAATTAAAATGCGTTCATGCATAGTTTCTGAGTTCGATTCGTCCTCCAAATTGATGATTCAAGATGAACAAGGGTTTGCTCCTTGTTCTCCAGCCGTAGTCGACACACACACACACACTCACTATGTGTTTTATGTTTTAATTCTTGTGATTTTATAACACAAGTTCCCTTTTTGGCAGCTTTGGTCCCACAAGTTTAGTTTTGATTATAAATGAGACTACAACTCATTGTCTTGTTACTTATATACATGTTATTAACTAGGTTAATTTGTTCATACTTATTTTGTTTACGGGTTCACTTTTACCACTAGGGGTCTTTACCCGCTCTTTAGTATTAACATGGTTTGATTACTAAACTCGTTTTTGGGGTGTTACATTATTATTCCATATTTTTACAATTTTTGACCCTCAACTTTCATTTCTTTACACATCATACCCTTAAAAAGTTACAATATGACTCCTTAACTTCCATTTCTTACACATCTTCATCTCTTAACTTTGTGTAGTTCAACGTTTTTACGTCTATGATTTTTGTTGTTTAAAATTTCAGTCACAACGCACAGGTTCTGTGTTAGCTTAGTTATTTTTTATATATTTTACGTTTTGGTCTAATTCTTGCAAATTAACATGCCTAAATACACGTACATGCTTTAACATTGTTTAACTTTTTATTTGGTTTAATGGTCATAAATAAACTTATTACCGTGAGGTGATAATAAACCTTTGATCAATTTCAGGTGTAAAGTGTTCTATCATACAACACGCATCCTCGAAACCCAACAATACTCGAACCGACCGATCAATGGATGTGTCGGAATTGTGGGCGATATTCGGACCAGGTGTCGCCGGCGCCGTATTCGGTGCCGGGTGGTGGTTTTGGGTGGACGCCGTCGTTTGCAGTGCTGTTAAAGTCTCCTTTCTTCACTACCTTCCGGGTTCTTGTGCTCTCTTTTTCTTGTTGTTATGTGTTTGATTAATTGGTTGAAATGTTTTTGTTTGAAGTGTAAATTGTTAAATGTTTGTAGGGATATTTGCTTCTTTGGCTGCTTTGATGTTTAATAGTGTTAGGAGAGATGATATTGATTATTCTCCTTATGAAGAAGGCGAATGGAGGTTTGTTGTTCCTTTTTTATTTTTTTAATTAATGGGTTTGTTAAATTGGTTTTTATTGCATATATTGATGTTGTGGGTTTTGTTGGTAATTGCTCATGATGCTTCTTTATGTGATTTAATTGTATAATTATTGGTTTGTTTGCTAGTTTTGGTTGATCTCTAGCATTTTAGGGTTTGGGTTTTGCCCCAAGTTAGGATCTTTTTCAAGTGCACATACTTTTGTAAGTTTTTCTTTGAATGTGGAGGAGGAAGTGACCTACGGTTATGTTAGATATTTTAGTGTAAATGGGATTAAATTGGCGACCAAAGGGAATTATGATGTACATCGAACAAGTTAGGAGGTGCGGGAGTGCACGCTTGTTCGAGTTGTTATAATTCCAAGGGGGCAACGCCCCTCGGAGCAGGGTCCCAGGGGTGGCAGCCCCAGGCGGGGTCCAAGGGGCAGAGCCCCTGGCTGGGGTCGAGCTGCTTTATGGAAAATTTTATCTTAATTAAATTGCTTTATGGAAAATGCCTTAGAAAAATTATTTTTATAAAAATTCGTCACAATTTTGCAGATAAAAATTAAGGCGGCAATTTAATTAAAATTGAAATTTGAAATCCAACCGCTAATAACCGCCAATAACTGACAAGTGGCAGTTAGCTGCGAATTATCTCCAAAATTCGTGAGGGTGTCTTTTGGTCAGATTGGTTCATACGAATTCCACACAAAAATGTACACTGTTGTTCATTCTCCAAAATCAGAGTTGTATCCGATTGAATTATTCGGTAGAACCACCGAAATAATTTGATCTGAGAGTGACTACACGCCTCTCTGATCATCTGGTTTCTAAAAATTCCCCAACAGGTTATGTATATTTTAAATGCAGCTTGATGTCTTGTATGATGTAATTATGGTCGGTAGTTTTGGCGACTAGTAGTTCATTCTTTTTGTAAGATGTTTCAAGGTGTTATCTTATAGATGTTTCATGTTTGTTGCATAATGAATTTTGGTTCTCGTGGACAGTATTTTAGTAGTGATATGTGCGCAAGTGATGATTTACATAACATAGGGTACATATGAAGGGGTAGGACATAAACTGTAGCCATGGAACTCTACGTTTTTATGAAAGAGCTCATGTATTCCTAATTATGATGATGGTGATTTAGAAAGAATACATAGCATTTGTTTTGATGGTTGTATTGTCTTGCTTAGTCATCTATCCTTATCGATTGTTATGATGTTTGTTTTAGGAAGTGGTACTTGTAGGATTTTTTAGAGATGGGAGTGACGAGGGGTTTGAAATCTGCTAGCGGGTATCATGCAGAGAATAAAAACCTGAATAATATAGGGCGCATATGAAGGGGAGGACATAAGTTGCAGCCATGGATGTAGTATGTTGATATTTATGTTTTCATATGCGTAGACAAGAATAATCTTTTATCGTATGTATAGAAACTATGGTATAGTAATTCTAGGCGACGGTTTGTACATTGTTGGTATTATGAGGGTAACGGTTCGGGGATTCATGTAATTCTCATCTCAATAGATTTCGATGGTTGCTTATAGATCAATGAGTTGTGTATATGCTGCATTTGGAGATCACACCTTGATAAGGGCATATGGGAAATAATGAGCCTATATTCATTTCTTAAGAGTATAACTGAAATGAAAAAAAAAACAACCTATAACAAGCAGAGGAGATAAGTTTTAACTATATGAAGAAATAATGGTGGAGAATGTATATAAACGAATCATATGAAAAGAGTTTTATTTCTTTGGCGTGTTCATTAAGAACGTACAAGTCGCAAGTCATGGTTTTTTTGTTGGCTTTGGGGCGAAATTAAAACACATCTAGTAATGTTGTTATGAATCTTTTTTCCCTGAAAGATATTTGTACTCTTATGCTCGCTATAGTGTTCATGGAAAAGGTAACTTTAGGTGCTATAAGCTATTGTTGCTGCTATCACTTAGGGCAATTTGTTAACCGTTATAGCACAAGGAGTGACACTTTTTCTATTTTTATTATTTAACACATCAATGCCCGTATCTATGTTGTACTGAATCGATAGCTAAAGGACACTCAAAATGCATATGATTGTTAATTGTAATGGGAAAAAGCTTAAGTATAAGGTGGTTAAGGGTCGAATGTGAAACCTTAAGCAACCTCTGAAAATAATATTAGATCTAGTTTGTCAGTTCACATAAGCGTAATTTGTCTGCTATTGTCGAAACTCGAAACGTAACTCCCATCAGCCAAACATCGAGTTTCTCCACAGATAAGCTATGTCATTAAATGAAGAGTTTCATAATGGGCATATTATCTGAATCAACTTTGGTCGTTTCCATATAACTTCTGAATTCCGCTACAAGTTTTCTACTTTGTCTCTTTATGATATATACCCCATTATTCATAAGTAGTTTGTGTTAATGCAAGCATACATATCTACCTAAGGGAACACAAATGCGTCCGTCTACCACGAACGTTTTATATTGTATGTATGTTAGATATTTAACACGGTTAGGTTATGTCTATTTTATGGATATTTTACCTTTATGTCTGTTAGGATTTTCTTACAATTATCTCACCTGTAGTGTGTAATATTGCAGGTTGAAACTTTGGCTTTTTCTAGCTTATGTTGTGTCATTCGTCTCATTGGCGGCATCAGTAGGGTTGTTGATACAAGATGCTCTTTTGCCCGAAGGCCCTTCAGCGTGGACAGGAACCGCCGGTGTTTTGCAGTGTGTATTTGTGTTAATTAGGTAACTCTTCATCCCCCTTAAAAAGATTTTGTAGTCGCAATTTGCACTTGCAAGATGTTTAACTTCATAAAAAAATCGCATATCATAGTATTATAATAATAATAATAATAATAATAATAATAATAATTATAATAATAATAATAATAATAATAATAATACCACCGATGTGGAACACTTGTTTAAATCTTTTTTGTCCATATGGCGTTTCGTGCAGTGGGCTTGTTTATTGGACGTCTCATTCGGAGTGAAGTGCGGAGGCCAGTTGTGGTTTTGCTTCATCGCATTTGTCAAAATCATGCGTGTAAATGTGTTGATGAATCCAAGTAATGGTATGAGATAGTGATATAGACCTTTTGAGAAAGTGATTTGACTTGAGTTATTTTTCAATTAATGTTTTATCCTGTGTGTTGTTTAAAGCAAACAAAAATTCTGAATTAGGGCTTACGGGTTCATATACTTTCCCACACGAGTCGTTTAAATCAAACATATGGTTCGTACTGTAAGTTAGATGACTCGTATGGCCTTGCGACACAACGTGATTATCACGCACCTAGAGTTAACATTAGACTTTCTAGACCCTAGACAACAATTTTTTTCCTAAAATGACCCACTTCAATCTAATCTAATCCAATCTAAGCTAAGCTAAGCGCGTTTACAAGAATCCGTTATTATCCAAGCCATACAGGTTTAGGAATAGTAACTTCCTTAAGATGTGGAAGATGAAATTGATGTGTTAAGTCTGGTACTTGTATTAACTGCCACTTTATCCATAAAAGCTGGTAGTTTTGAATTGCAGATACAAAGCAAACATTGTCAAATCAAAATTTTTAACAAACAAAATGGAAACTGGTGATACAAGTATGCGGAAAAAAAATAATTCAAACACACAAATTGAATACTATAACTAGTATGATTACCGCGTGTTGGAGTGGGTACTCGGTCGATATCTGTTCGATTCGATAGTACACCGATATGATATCAACACTCGATATCGCAATCGTTACCAATGCCGATGATATTTGGTTAGAATCGATTCGTTGCGACACTTGTAGAATGTTGAGAAAACCATAAAAACGAATACAGGTAGCAGTCACAGTGTTGTTCAGATAGTATCAATTTGGTTCGTCACGGTAAAGAACAAAATAATAAGTTAAATTTGACAAGTTCGCCTTTGAATAAAACTTTTATCAACACGTAGATAAAAATAAACACGTAGCATTATATTATTACAATCGTCACATTTTATTAAAAAAAAAACTAATCCGTGAAGTAGATTTGAGGACATGTACGTTTGTACTTTAATCACTTGTATGTTATTATTCACAACTTGATTTTAAGTAAACTTTATATGAAGACGTAGATGAAAATAAGCACGTCACAACTGTATAGTCAACATTTTATAAAACATTGTACTTTGAAAGTTATTATAAAAACAAAATATACTTAAAGTAAGCATAATAATATAAAATATTAAAAACTAAAAAGTTACAATTACTATTCATAGATACACATCTTTTAATATATTCTAACACCCCATTCAAATGCAAGTAAGAAATAAAAAACAACTACGAGGTTATTTCGAGTAGAGGTGTACAAAACCCATTTGGGTTTGTAAACCGGCCCGATTTTTTTTAGTTTGGACTCAAACCGGTTCGGTTTAAGAACCGATTTAGGGTTGAAAACCCCATCTCACCCAGACCAATTTGGATCAGGCTCAAAACCAGGTTTTGTGTTTAAACCGGTTCTTTATTAGTTTTTTAGGTGGGCTCAAACCGATTCAAGTTGAAACTGATTCTTAACACAAATTACCCAAACCTATATCAAACCGCACGGTTAGGTTGGACCTAACCGGTTTGAGTTAAACCGGTTTTTATCATGTCCGGACCGGGGCTCTTTCCCAGTAGCTGGCCCAAACCGGTTTTTTTACACCTCTAATTTCGAGGGTGTTTGTGGGCGGATTTACGTTCGAGTTTATGTTCCTCAAATCGCTAAATCCATCACAATAACGTTCGAGTTTATGTTCCTCAAATCGCATATGCAAATGCTGTTTGTTGAGAGGCTTCCCAATCCCCAAGTCAGGCATTCCTTTCTATTTGTTCAGATTGTATTTGGGGTCAGAAAATTTATATGTCGTCTCTTAGTTAGAGAAAGAATTTCAAATAGATTACTTATTTCTTCCTTTAGGTAACATAATTTTTTAGGGCAAATAGAATCAATTTCGAGCACTATTGGGGCATTCACGGGATCAAACGGAATATTCTGATAGTAATCCACTTGTAAAGTTTTGTACTGAAGGTGTATTGCATATTACTAGTTAGGGATGTTTGATAGCTATGTAGTTAATATCCCGATATATTATCACCGATACATAAGTGATATATCGGTTACCGGTCCCCGAGTGAGATATCGGTGCAAAATATCGGTACCGATAACGTGGGCGATATTGACCGATATATCACTGATTTTCCCGATATCAGTACCTTTCTTCTGAGTTCTACCAATCATCTTTCTTCTTATGGTTGCTATTAGTGTTTTCTTAGTTCTATCAATCATCTTTCTTCTATTAGTGTTTTAAGTCTTAATTGTTAAATGTTAGTTTTTAAGTCTTAATCAGTTTTTACTTGCTATAATTGTTAAATGTTAGTTTTTCAGTTGCAAAAGGTTAATTTGTTAATGGTATAAAAGTATACTGAATTGTTAGTGTTAAATTGCTATACATATAAATTTAGCATAATACTAAAATTACCGATACCCCACCGCGATAACCGTATGTCAAATATCAATCCTTGACAGATATCCTATAGAGAAAAGTAGCCGGATAGTTCCTGTGATTTGCTCAGATTTCACCTATATTTCCTATATTTTTAAAATTACAGCTGTAGTCCCCAAGTTTTACAAATTCGTTCTCGAATAGTCCCTAACATAAATAGGTGTTAATTTTCTCTCTTTGAAATTACATAAAAACCCTACCTGTTAAAAAAAATAAATAAACATGCAAAATTAATTATCTAATATAAAAAGAAACTTGACCCATCTTTTACCCACCCCACCTAGAGGTGTACAAATCGGTTTTTTTTTAACAACCAGTTTCGATTTTTAATCGAACCAGTTTTTTACATCAAAAACAAAAACCGGTTTTTCTTAGAACAGGTTTCGGTTACTAACCGATTTTTTTAGGTCAAAACAATAACCGGTCCAACCGGTTAGGATCGGTTTTTAACCGGTAAAAAAACCGGTTTTTAACGGTTGAAACCGGTTTTTTTATAACCGGTTTCGAAGCACAAGATCTCTAACCGTCTATAACCGCCGGTTCGGTTAGGTTATAAAACTGGTTAAAAGAAAAACCAGTTTTTGTTTTTTTCCGGTTTCGGTTCTAAAACCGGTATTTTTTTACATCTCTCACCGTCCCCTTTCTCCAAAATCGGATGTGAAAGGAAAATCCAGACGACGAAGTGTGAGAAGGCCGAATCTTCAGGTTTTTCTCAAGGTTAGCAGTTTCTTCATCGATTAACTGCTTCATTCTTGTTTCTGGGTAAAGATTTTATATTCTACTTTTGTGTCTGTTTGTATGCTACTCCGGTTTTGTGTTTGATATATCTGCTTGATTTGAATTCAGTTGAATTTCGAATGGTTCTTAAACGTGTTCTGCGATTTCTCTTTTTATGTTGACAAATTATGTGGTTAGCTCGCTCATAGACTTCTTCTCTGTTTGTTTATCATCAAATGCTAGGGTTTAAGCTCGCTCACTGGTGTCTGTTGCTGCTTTTGTAGTTATCAGTATTCTTTTAAACAATTTCAGCAATAAAAAAACTTGATTGTGATTTATGAATACAATTGATATCGTACATTTATATGAAGTAAATATATATTTTTTTTTATCAAGAAAATCATATGAATGTTTGATTTCTGTTATCTGAATTGACTCTAGATGCTATCACATGCTAATTGGAACTTTTATGTTTATATTTGAAATACTGCTGAATTGAATTGACTAGTTGCTGTTAAGTTGGATTGAGTAGTATAATTATTTGATGTGTAAAACGAAAAGATACAATGGTTTTTTAACAGTTATCTTTTAATGATTCGTTGCATAGACATTTAGATGCTATCACTTTAACGTCTTTCTCATGGTTTCTAGGTTTCAGCCTTGTGCCCCTGAAGATAAAAAAAGCTCCAAGAAGTCCTCTTGTTATCATCTTTTACATTCACAATGAAGAACAAGCTGCAAAAGGAAGTACTTTCCGCTTGTTCTAATGCTGTAGCCACACTACCACAGTTGACCTTAAGACCGTAATCCATGACCACGCTCTGTTCTTTGACAAACTAGTCGAATTAATCCCACAAAGTTTTACCTTCCGGTTGACGAAGATTCAAAACCCTGGTTTCAAGGCCTCAGCAAAGACAAAAAAGCATCTCTTAAACAACAAACGCGCGAAAATATCAAGAAATCCCGCCGTGATCGCCTGGACCCTGAGAAATCACAAACCACAACCTTAGATCTTCTAAAGAAAAGCATCAGTAAGAACACGAACGATGATAAGGATTCAGACAAAGAGGATGATGATGACGAAGAGGAAGAAATTGAAATCAAAGTGAAACCGGTTTCGGAGTTTGACGGTGAAACCAGTAACAGTCACAAGTCTGTTAATATGAGGAGTTACAACAGAGACTGCATCATAAGCTTGAAATGCTTCGTGCGAACCGAGGCCAGGGGAAACGAACAATGATAATGAACGAGGTTAGAAAAAGGGATAATTATACCGGCAAGAAACGTAAACGGGAAGATAAAGACAGTGGTAGTAACAATAGAGATGCCAGTGGTAGTGGTAAGGGAAAGGGTAAGATCGAAGCTGATTTTGAATTCGGGAAAGTGAAATTGGGAGACGAAGATGGAAACAGGAAGAAAGCGAAAAAGGCGTCAAAACTGAAAGAGTTGGAGAAAGCGAAGAAACTTCAGGAAGCTAAGAAAGAAAATGTGGTGGTGGCTACAAAGCATTCGTGGAAGGCTGCAACGGAAAAGGCGATGGGAGTGAAGGTTCATGATGACCCGAAGCTGTTGAAGAGGAGTTTGCAGAATGAAGAAGAGGCGGGAAAAGAGTGCGGGGAAATGGAAGGATAGGGTGGAGACGCATGAGAAGATGAGGGAAGAGAAGCAGACGAAGAGAAGAGGGAACATAGAAGAGAGGGCTAACCAGAAGAAAGCGAGGAAGATTGCTAAGAGAGAGAAGAAGCTCATGAGGCCTGGGTTTGAAGGCCGAAAAGAAGGATATATCGGTGAAAGAAGTGGTTAAAAGGTGCTAAATTTTTATCCTTGTTTGGAATTTTCTTTGTATTTTGCTTTATCCTTGGAATTTTAAGTTGATTTTGATGATGGAAATTATATTAGTAGAGTTTGGTCTAAAGCTGTATGTTCTTGAAGTCGCATGTTCTGCTACGACTCGTAAAAAATAGGGAAAATGTAGCCTGATTGATGCGTTTTAGAATGAATTCGGCATGTAGAAAAGGCTGAGTTTCTTCAATCATAAATGTTCGTAACTCTTTTCTTATCATCTTTAATTTGTTTGATGGTATGGTGTTTTTTTACAAAGTAGTTTGTATGTCTTCTATGATTTAATCCCAAATGTTAATTGAATGAAAAAGTAACTAAATAAATTGAGTGATAGATGGATACCGAAATGTTGTTTGGATGTGGGTATTGGGAATTATTACTATGACAGTAAGTGAATAAATAATGCATAGTGTTGGGGGTGGAGATGGTTGTCATGTGTTTCTTTTGGTATAATTTATAATCGTGGTTTTAAAACACAGTTGAGACGTGTACCTTGTGGTGAAACGTTAAAAAAAGATTCGGAAGCGTGTTTCAGGGATTTATATTGTATGTGCGTTTCGGAGGGGCTGAGGCGCTAAAAGGGCCGCGTCTCAGGTGCGCCTTAGGGGTTTTTGATATTTTTGACTTTTTGTGTCAATTTCAAGCGATTTATGTCTTTTTATGTGTGTTTTTTATGATGAAATTGGTTAGTATTATTATGTTTATAAGATACATAATTTGTATAATTTTTTTTAATTCCGCCTCAGGCTTATGCCTCGGTTCGCCTTAAGGCGTATGCCTCGTAAGGCAAAGGAAAAACACCTTGAGGCTCGATTCTATTCTTTAAACCTTGATAATAATCACCTGATGATGTAGTGTAATTTCAAAATTATAATTATTATTTAAAACATGGTAAAATAAGTTTATATGACCTTTTTTTGTTAATCATAAGATGATAAAGGGTTCAGCAGATCACCACTTTCAAAGCAAACCTCCAAATAGCTAGTTAAGAAGCATTAAGTATAGCCACACCAAAGGCTTATTATGAGTTTATTTTTAATCGATTTTGACAGAAACTAGTTTTTGCAGCATTGAATCCAACAACACACTGAGATGACAAGTAAACGTATGTCTAAAGTTGAACGATCTTCTTTGGATATAATCAGCACACTTCCTGAACACATATTAGAAACCATCCTATGTATTTTACCGATTAAAGTGGCGGCAAGAACAAGTATCCTCTCAAGGGAATGGAGATACAAGTGGACCAAACTTGAGTTCTTTGTGCCGATGCGAATAACTATAGAGAAGCAATTCATGAACATGAGGTGTAGGCCTTTTTATGATACACTGCAAGTTCTGTTATCGCACAAGGGTCTAATACACGAGTTCAGCCTTCTCATGAACCAATTGACACCAGACCAAGACTTTTATGGATTTGATCAAGTAGTACTTCATTTGTTGAAGAACCATGCAGTCAAAAAGTAAAAACTTTATGGATTGAATTATTGTAGGTGGTATAAGTTACCCACATCTGTCTTCTCGATGCATCACTTAACTGACCTAAATCTCTCTTGTTTTGTTCTTGACCATCAACCAATATTCAATGCATTTGGTAGCCTTAGAAGCTAATCGTTGCGTAATGTAGGGATCTTTACAAAAACTCTTCAACATCTTTTATCTAAATCTCCATCGCTTAAGAGCCTCACTCTGGTAAGTCCTCACTTGAATATCATATTCAACTCTCGTAGCGTATCTGAATATATTAAGCTGTTAGTTTTAGTAAAATATGAAAAACCTTGTCTAGAGTCTTGAATGCTCGATGTTAACCATTCTTCATAAGATATGACTTTTGACGCATTCAACCCGTTTCATTTTAGTCGTTTTCCTACATTTAACCCATTATTAACAACTTAAGACTCAACTTTATTCATCCCCTAATAAACATGTGCATATACGTGATGAATCAGATGAACATTATAGGGAACCTAAGTTATTTCCTTATCATTACTATTTAGCACAACTTTGGTTGGGATGGCCAAAGTAATTAATCACATCACACTCAAAAACATCAATATCTCAGAATATATTCTAATGAATTGTATTTGAATTCCATTACCAATGTAATCAAAATCTAATCCTTGATGGCAAAACTAAGGCACACCATACAAAATCAGATTCCAAAACTATGATAACTCCCAATTACTACAAGTTGACTTTTCAACATGAATGACTAAGATTAAAAGATCAAAATAGTGGCTAAAAGTTGGCATCTTCAAAGAAGACGAATGATATTGCTTTTGGGGTTGACTATTTCTCCCGGCATACATTTGCGCTCCTGTGCTTTTTTCTGATTCGCTTGCCTACTTGTTCATTCAGTTGAGCATCATGTAAGATTTGAACACATTCTTTAATTTGAGAGTTAAATGCAATTTGTGTCCCTGATTGTTCTAGCCGGAGGTATGTTGAGTCCCCAAAATCCTTTTTTTGCTTCTTGAGTCCCGGTGTTGTAAAAAGCGTTGCCACCTGAGTCTCCCCACTAACCCAGTTCAGTTATAAGGTTATTAATACCATATGCCTTTGTATAAACCAAGATCTAGCCGAATGTCTTTGTATAAACCAAGATCTAACCGCATGCCTTTGAATAAACCAAGACCTAATCGTCTTTTTACTATATAAACATTCAGTATAATCGTATAATATAGTATACTTGCTGATTAAAATCGAACCAACCGTATACTTCGTGACCTTATATATGGGTTATAAAAGCGGTAATAATGGGTTATATTAAGGTTTTTTTACCATGTCAACCCCATTATATTACAAAGTCAACCATAAATTACCAAGTCAACCGTATATCTAACTGTATATCTAAGTGACACACCATATACGAACAAAGATCTACCCGTATAAAACAATCAAAAGTTACCTCCTAAACCACGGTGGTCGATGACTCGCCGGAACTCAAACGGGAGAGCCGGAAGACGATGGAGACGAAGACGGAATCGGGTAATAGTAGCCATACAAACAAGTAACAGTGAGTGGGTTGTCTGAAAAGGAGAGAGACCAGTTACAGTAGTCGTCTCCGTCGCCAGAAAACAAGAGTTAAATGCAGTCGTCGTCGACGTGTATCTTCTTGGTGGAGCTTCTTGGAAAATGGTAAGGAAAATGGATAGCTCCAAAGCTTCTTATGTAGGTTCATCCAGGAAGTTGCAAGAGAGTTTATAGGAGACTTACCTGAAGAAGGAAATCACCGGTAGAAGAAACAAGTGCAGGGAAGAAGATTAATTTTACAGGTGCCTTTTACAGGGACTCGAATTACAAACAGTAAATTGTACGGGTTCAGAATTATATAAATAACATATGACCGTTCTACCCCCATGGTGAATTGTGAAAAGACCCTTTTAGCCGCCGAAATTTTAAATTTTAACCTTATAACTGAACTGGGTTAGTGGGAGGGACTTAGGTGGCAGCTTCTTATGTATGACCCTTTGTAAGTAATCCTAATGTCACGAAGTTATTTCTTGACTCTCGTGCGGCGACTTAGAATCAATCTAAGTTAAGCCTTATGTCGTGATTCGGATGGTTTTACAGCGGAAGACTTGAATAAAAATGCAAGGATTCTTGTATTGTTGGAAGTAAAGTATTATAAGGTCTTTACAAAGTGATTTTGGAGGTGTCTTGTGCAAATGACAAACCCTCATATTTATACTTGCCTAAACAATGTACTAGACTATTCTATAATCCTCTATTCTAGATAATTCTTCTCCACAATTACAAGATAAATCCAGGACCTTCTATTCAGCCCTTGATTTCTCTAGATGGTAACACACTTGTCTGGAATATAGTGGAGTCTTCTGGAGTCTTCTGTAACATTCTAGGCTATTCCATGATGTTCTAGGTTGTTCCGGAATCCTCTGGGATGTTCTAGGTCATTCTGAAATCTTCCAGGGTGTTCTAGTTCGTTTCGGAGTGCCCTAGATGTTTCTAGTTTTGTGCAAGAAATTCTATAACTTGAGAAATGTGGCTCGTTTTTAGATGGGTCGTCAACTTACAGCCACTTTCAAAGAACACATCCAAACACCCCCAACTATGAATTTGAATGAGGGCAAGATAATGGCACCCAGTTAAGAAGCATAGCCACACAAATGTTGTATTTGGCTTATTATCTCTCTGTGTATGTAGTAAAGCAAGTTTATCTTTAATTGATTTGACGAAAACTAGTTTTTTCAGCATTAAATCCAACAACACAATGAGATTAAAAGTAAACGTATGTCTAAAGCACACTTCTTCAAAGCATATTAAAACCAAATTTTGCCTTTTACTAACTAAAGCGACATCAAGAAAAAGTATCCTCTCAAGGGAATGGAGATATAAGTGGACCAAAATATATAAATATGAGTTCTTTGTGCCTATAGGAATAATGATAGAGAAGCAAGTCTTCGACAGGAGGTGTAAACCTTTTTATGATTTACTCCAAGTTTTGTTATTACACTAGGGTCTAATACATGAGTTCAGCCTTCTCATGAATCAATCAACACCACACCAAGACTCTTTTGGATTTGATCAAGTAGTACTTCATTTGTCGAAGAACCATAAAATCAAGAAATTAAAACTTTATAGATTGAATGATTTTAGCTGGCGTAATTTACCCATATCCGTCTTCTCGTTGCATCACTTAATAGACCCATATTTGTCTTCTCACTGAATCTAGAAAGAAAAGTAACAAGTGCAACAACCATAGAAGACACAAATTTTAGACAATGATATTCTATCAAGCTCTATTCAGCCAAATAATTGCTCAAGCATAATATTTCGATTAGATCCTCAAACATTCGTAAGGCCCCAAAAACCGAATTTGAATATAATAAAATGTTTTCTTGTTTTATGGCATGAAATAAAAATAACTAAGTTATTTGACGTAGTTAAAACTACTAGTCTAATAGTAGAGAATAAGGTTTGTGGTAAATGGGATAGATGGCAAACTAGAGGGACTAAAGGTGGAGATTTTGATTAAACTTTGTAACTAAATAGAAGTTTAGAAGCTTATGTGTGTGTGTGTGTGTGTTTTTGTGTGTGTCGACACACATATGTGAGAAAGAGGGGGGGGGGGGGGTTCTCAAACAAGGTTAAATCCAAGAAATTGATGCTGAAAATTTAAGACAAATCATGCATGGATGAAGGATTAGCATCATCCAACCTTAACAAACACATGGTAAGTTGTAGAATTTAATTTGGTGATTTTGTATGAAGTAGGTTTATGATCAATTCATGAATTAGTATGAATTAAGCATCAATACATGTTAGAATCACCATATAGAACATGAACTATGCAAGATTTTGATGTAATTTGATGTTTGGGGGTGAAACCCACTTGTAGTAGTAAGGATGATGATATGGGTGAATCACCCATGTCTAATCCTTGTGCAATTTTGATGTATGATGTTATATGTGATGAATTCTTGTAGATAATTTGACTATGATAAGGAATTGATTGATGTTTAGTGGTGTTGATGAATGAATGCATGAAGTAGGAAGTAAACATGAAATACTTGTACATTGTGCTTAGATAGTGGATGCACACCAACTATTTGATGAAATGCCTAGGTGCTATTAATAGAAGAAATGGTATTCAAGTAATGGATGAAAATGAATAATATGTGGATGTTATGTATTTGGTGGTAATTGAACATAATAAATGTATTTTAGATGGAATACATGTAGGATTTGTGGTTGGTTATATGATTTGGTAAAAAGTATGCATTAGACGATTGTACTCTATGTTGGAGTGGTATGATGCTCACCATATGTTTGATTAATTTCTTAATAATACACTAAATGTGAAGCATGTGACATTTGTAGAAAGAAGTAATATTGGAATGATATTGATTTAGCTAAATATGTGTTATAGTGTTAGTTGTAGAGACAAGAAAGTGCTAGTATGAATGGAATGTATTACGTATATGTGTGCGTGTAACTAAGTAATTATATGTCAGTATGTGTGTCCTAGAACATGAGTATGACATGCATATGGTGTTATTAGTATGGTTAACTTCATCAACATAAATGTATGGTTATAAGGATAAAAACTTGTATGTTTAATAGTTGACTTTCTGGAAAGTCAACGAATGTGAGAATAGTATGGTAGGCTTCCTAACATGAATGTAAGACTTGGGAACTTATACGGTACATGTTATATCGTTAAGTGTTGTGTATGATGACATGTTGAATTATATGAGCTTGAAAAAATGTGATTGTTGATCTATGCCTTATGTAGTTAAAATTGATTAATGAAAGTCTAATGTAAGGTATGAATTGGAAATGATTGATGATTTCTATGCTAAGTGCTAATGAAGAATATGAATCGGGTGACATAAAAGGAAAGGAACTACATTAGCATAGACTCAAGCATGGAACAATGTCACTTTACGATTTGGGAAGTCTGGGATGCGCGATGGGGGGTCGAAACGGCAAAAAAACGAAATCCGGGCGCCTCTGCTGTAGGTGGCGTCGCTAACGCTGGGCAGCAGCTGGCCGACGCCCAAAACTACTGTCTACGCGCCTGCCGACGCTAGCATCTCCGTATTTTTTTGTTTTCTTTGACTGCGGACCCCGTAGACCCATTCCCAAGCCCCCTTTAACTCCCTTAATGTACCCCCAACCTTAGCAAATTGATTTGTGGGGTACTGGTGAGTATAGAACTCATTTTTAGCTCCCGAAATGTACCCCAAACTCATTTAAGTCTGTTTAGGAGGTGCGGGTAAGAATGAGGCGTGTATACAAGTATGTGTGGGAGCGAAATAAGTATGTAAGCACGTATGTATGGATTTAATTGTATGTTAGTAGATGAAACCCATAGGTAAGCATGAATAGTAATTAGCATGTACGTAGGTTTGTATCTATGGATTTTGTGTGAATGAGTCTTCCTGGCTATGATTTGTATTTATGAATATGTAGAATGAAGATGTATCTTATAGTAAGGATAGAAAGATATGTATGCTCGTATTGGATCTATATACATACGAATGAACGGGACTGGTACGCATGTATACGTGGTTTTAATACATAAGAGTATTAATGATACTAACGATGTTACTATTGAGAATGAAATGGAAGTGCAGGTATGATAACATTGGGCTCTCAAGGATCTGATGCCGGATTGGAGCGAATGAATTTGGAAGGATAATCGAATGGAATAGCTTATGTAGTTAGAATGCAATACGGACTTTTAAATAGATGTATTAAATTATGTATGATGTCACCATTTACTAATATGTTTGTTGTATATGGTGACCGCAGGTTACACGGATCATCATTATCAACATCAACACGAAGGACAAGTGGTGAAGATCAAGTTAAAGGACATAGATTGTACGGAAGATTGGTCACGTAGTTTGTATTTGCATGTTATATTTGATACATTAATTAAGCATGAATGATGTAATTCTTTTAAATGAGTTGTTTCCAAATGTTTTCAAGTATATTAGAATATTTATAAAGAAATAAATTTTATAGTTCGTATTTCCGTTGCGTCTTTTTGGTTAAAACGTGTAAGGGTCTTACACATTTCAGCCCTACCTTAAAAATGAGATAACTATGGGATTGCCAAACAGCTTGTTAATTTTTTTTTTAAATTATTTCCTTTTTAAACATTATAAATACTCACCCATTTTTTTTACATTTTTACCACTTCTCTACTTCTTCTATCTCTATATTTTTTTATAAAATCAACCCACTTAATCCTCTACAATGCATCCTTTTAACCGAAGCTACTACCCAAACAACCCCTTTGGATACCAAGAGAATCCGAACCCTAGCCCACCACAAAACCGTCCACCACCAAACCCGATCCAAATACCCCTTACATGCGGCCATCCACAACAACCGCCACACGGTTTAGTATACTCACCGTGTCCCGATCTAGCCGGAATGGCTTCGTATTTAGGAAACCATGTATACACGAACTTCCCATACAACGATTTATCTATTCCAGTTAACCTTTCCTAACCCGATTCCATGCCCGAAACACAACCGCAAGATGTTGGTGGTTCGTCATCCAAACCGGCCAAAAAAAGAAGCCACAAGAAAAAAAAATGGATGAAGAGAAAGCAATAGCCGCCGCTCAACGAACACAATTAAAGTGGACGGTTCAAGAAGAAACTACTTTGATAAGATGTTATATCGATGAATCGCGAAATTCGGTTCATGTTATTTTTTATATAACATATTTAGTGTTTACAAGATTATTGTTTTTAGTTTTATTGTAATTTTTTAAAACGTCTTGAATATTTTTGGAATAGGGAGCTAACGACACAAGAAGGATTTTTGGGATACCATAAAGAAATCACTTCATACACAAATGCAAAGGACGGAGGTGTATCGTGAAAATGATAGCCGCTCGTCCAAGTGTGGGGTGACATAAATACACACATCACCGCGTTCAACGCTTGTTTCCATAAGGCGAAGAACGCGCCAAGGAGCGGTGAAACCGAGTACTTTATCAACAATGCCATGCTAGCAAATAGAGAGAACAAGAACAACGAGTTCAAGTATATACATTGTTGGGATGTATGTAGGTACACTTCTAAATGGGCGAGAGTCCCTTCTGCTAGCAAGTCAACCTCATCCAAAAGGGCAAGAACTCCCTTATCCCAAGCTAAGTCCGATGCTCGTGATCAGAGTTTGATCATAATTTGGATGATTTTGATTATTCTCCTTCCTGCCTACCCGGTAAAGACAACTCAAAAAAACGGATGCAAAGAGCGAGATCGAGTTCAGCATCGGGTTCGGCCTCGGGTAAAGGGTTGTAAACTGACTAGTTGGAAGATCTTGGGACGAAAATTGATACATTTAGTTTCCTCCAACAACAAAGGATCGAGATGAGGAAAAATATCCAAGTGGATAAAAAGATAGAAAAACGCGAAGATTTAGTTTTTCGCCATAAACATAGATCACCTTACCGGCCCAGAATTGGCAATGACGTTGGAAATGAAACAAGAAATCTTGAAAAAATATAACATGAAGAAATCATGAAGTTTTTTAATTTTTTTTATTTTATGTTGCTTTTTTTTAAATTTTATGTAGTCTTTTTTTTAATTATATCTGTAGTTTTTAAAAATATTATACGCAATCTTCTATTTTTAATTAGTGTGCTAATTTAATTACATGAAATTTTAAATAGTTAAAATCAAAATCTACATGGCTGGTCACGCCAGCCGAAGCCACGCCACACCACATCCCTTGTTTTCAGGAATTACATTGTGGATCTCACACTCGCCACATATCGAGCAATGCTCCCAACCCAACCCCCCCACACCCTATAGAATTAGATAGAATGTTTAAAAGGATGGGTCAGTAATTATGGATAGTGAATAATTATGTATTTTTTGATTTTTTATAATTTATAAATGAAGTTCAAAATGTCACAACTGAATTTTGAATTTTAATAAAAGGCTTTTTTTTGGCACCCATGCAAATGGATTATCCGAAGAATAGAACATGGTGATCTGGCCCACCCTCCTTATAGGAAACTCACAACTAGGGCTGTCCTTTTTTATCTGAAACCCGAAAACCGACCCGAATTCGAAGTCATCTGAACCCGAATTAGAGAATAACCAAACAACCCGAACCCGAATAACCTAAACCCGGCCGAACCCGAACCTTAAATGGGTTGGTTATCGGGTCACTTTTTCCCAACAAAAAACCTGAACAATCCGACCCGAATAACGGGGAAGTTGAAACCCGAAGATTAATTGTTTTTTTTTTATAGATGCGGTTTAATTTGGAGTGTTTTATACTTGAAACATTAAGTTTTGAGACTTTAATATATTATCATACTAGATTGTTAAATGATGTTTGAATTATGATAGTATTTTTTTAACGACATGATATATTTGATAATATTTTGTGAAAAAAAATTATTTTTTTCATTTTACATCTAAACCCGAAAACCGAACAACCCGACCCGAACTAACCCGAACCCGAATAACCCATACCCAAACAACCCGAATCTTAAATGGGTCGGTTATCGGGTCACTTTTCCCTAGCAAAAAAACCGAACAACCTGACCCGAAAAACCCGAAACCCGAACAAATAACCCGATGAAACCCCTACTCACAACTGAGGAATCCCTCTAACTCAGTCCGAAACAAGTAAAAATATAGTAACATATGAAGACCGTATAAAGTAAAAGAAAAGGAAATTAAAAAAGATAAAAGGAGAACAATACAAAAACAAAAAATAAACGAAAAGTAAGACAGTTTAAAAGAAATTCCAAAAAAAAAAAAAGAAAAAACTTGAAATAATCAGAATAAAAAAGGTATTACATGATATATAATATCTTATTCTATTAAAGCGAAAATTTTGTCATTTAGCAAATTCTTAGGTCACTTTTACTACTTGTCACTTCGATAGCCTCCCACCCAATTCATTGACTCGTTTATGATTTACCGTGGATCTTAGACGACCCAAACCTGAAATCCAAATTGAAACGCATCTGCTAATTGGTTATAAACCCTAATAATCCAAATTCCTTGCCGCGACAGTTGCTCTCGTCTCTCAAGTCACCGATGTTGAAATTTTCTATTAGAATTGCATGTCCTCGCTTCGATTTGATTTTCAGGTGTTGTGTTTCAAGTTACTTATGATTTACGTTTCCCCTTTTCTATTGCTTATAATCAATTAATTCAAGAAATCGTGGTGTTATGGGTTATGCTTTTGATGGATTCGCATAGTGAGTGGTATGTATGTTATGGTCAGGATTGATCATGCCTCTTCTATGTATGAAACTGAAGACTAAAACGAGTAATGCGTTCTACAATTATGATTCCAAGTTCAGGATTGATCATCCCTCTTCTATATATGCATCTGATTTAATGTTTGTTTGACTTTGTTATTTGAATTTTTATAATTTGGTTGAATTTAAATATTTCTTCTCTATTCAAGTTTCACGATTTAAAATGCTTCTTTTGTTTTAAGTCACAGGTTTTGCAAGTGATGGCTTTGTTTTAGGATCTGAGGAGAAGGGCCTCTTGCACTTCCTCCCCTAAGTCTCGCCTACCATATCGCGTCACGTCATTAAGATCATCCACTACCTAAACTGCCTCTTTAGTGGCATCATTTAGACCTAATTCGGTTTCGGGTAGTAATGTCAGGTTCTACTAGACAATTGTTTTGAATGCTCTTGAATGGGTTAACAGTCAAACGACCATTTAATTTTAGAAAAAAGATCAATTAAATAAAACAAATTTAAACCATTTCACCATCTACTAAAATGAATTCATAATCTCTACCATTTTACCATTTTATTTCACTAGGTTATCCGTTTCTGATTGAACCAACGGAACCTTCACACCGTCGATGATCAACCTATTGCCGTGTAAACCGTCCACCTTCAAAATCTTAATAATACTAGAACTCAAATTTAATGTTTTGAGTTTTTCTTAAACATCTTTACCACGAACTCATTTTTGCTTTTGAGTTCTGTTTTGAACATGGTTGTAAAAATCACAACTAACTTTCAATTAGTTACCGATTAATCTCTAGTTGGAGGTTCACGGGTAACTTTTACCTAATCAGCCAATTAATCAGTAGATAGATGATCAATAATCGTCAAATCGAGTCCTAATTGGCCAAAAATCGATGGCAGCGTAGCGATTCCAGTCAGATTTTTGACCAAACCCAGTAACTTCCGTCAATTAATCTTATTTATTTTAAAACATGGGTCGAAGAAGGTGTTAAAACATGTCTACTTAAAATATACATATAAAACTGAAATTAAATATAAAATCCCAATCTAACGCCTAGCGATTCTTATAACACTAGTTTTAACTCATAATTTGTTTACGCTTTTCCTTGACATTTTACAAAGCTCATAATTTCTATATTAGTTGGTTTTAAAGAATACTATCTAGCATGTTAAATAACATATATTCAACCACAAAAGATAATTAAGAAAAAACTTGTAAAAAGCATATGTACAGAACAAAATCTTTCATGATACAAAAATAAGCTAACAAGTGAACTGGGTCAACCTAGGATACATGAAAAACATCCATATTTCTTTTGTGTTCTTGAAACTTTTCATTGTAACAAAGGCATCTACCAATGATCTGAATGTTGTCTCTTAAGAAATCAAAATGAAAACCGTACATAATGGTAATAAGTAAAACGCAAACTTTCAAAGCTGCAACGAGCATTATACAGGTTCAACGGATTAACAGGGTGATGAGAAGCCACCATTGTTAGTGTTCATATGAGGATTTCAGAAACATAAGCTTACACATCAATTTTAGACTGGAAAAGTTAATGCCAGCTAGTGAAAATGATGTAAACTGTAACAATAAATGAACTTAAGTGATGTCCAGCGTACCTACTGAAGTTAAAGGCCACCATCTACAAGTCATCACCCCTTCTTTAAAAATTTCTACCACCGACTCAAATGTATATAATTTATGAAACCATACAATCATACATAGTCTCCTAATTTATCTTTGTAATCTTTAATCAAAATCAGACTTTAATATCTTATAAAACGCTAAGTGATCAGAAACACCGACCTAAAATCTATACCAATTATACATGTTCGGCTTTTACATACCTAGTTCTTCACTAAAGGTCGATGTAAAAAAGTAATATCTAAGTATAATTTACATTAGATTCAACATTCAGTGGTTTTAAGTAAGACAAAAAACTAACGATTGCCAGAAACAAAAACCAGCGCGAAGTTGGTTACAATTGAATACAATAAACCCCTAACTATTTCATTATCTTCATAAATACATGCATGCATACATACATACTCATACATCCATCTCACAAACAAGTGATAGGTTACTATGAAGATGTAGCAAATAGAGCACTTACATGGTGTCCTAGTTCGAGTTTCCATCACTCTGGTCGATGTGTCGTAAATCGTAATCTCGTGTAGATGCCCAATCCGGTTTCATCAATAGGTCGGCATTGAATGGTGGAGATTGGTGTACTTTACAAAATAATGCTTCTTAATCATCACTTGATTAAACTAAATCTTACTGCCATTCTTTTTACATTTTAAACTACATATAATAAGCAAATTATGATCCAATTGAAAGAATTAATGTACAAACTTAACAATAATGCCGGAGGACGGGAAAGATTCCTCACAGCATCAGAAGATATACCTCCCAAGGGCGACACGAACAAAGAAATTGTAGTCATCAGACTTTGCATTTGCAACTGTCACAGGAAAGGCATTGAAGATTATGTTGGAATCTTATATATACAAATCGATATGAGGGGACGGGTGAGTTGCGCATCACTAAACCGTTGGAGCCGACTAAACCGTCCAAATCGAAAAAATTGACTGGTTCGGTTTTGGCAGATTAACGGCCTATCCGATGGTTAGGGGGCCTTTGTATTTATTTAATTTGCATTTTTGGAATATGAAGTTATGCATATTCATAACCATATTTATCAAGTAAAAAAATTCAAACCACGCTAACGATTTTGAATAGAAATTAAAAAATCCGGTTCAAAACACCAAACTCGAATACCCTAACGGACCTGTTAGCCGACCCATCCAACCCGGCCTGTTTGGCTAATTGTTTCCCAAAACTGTAGTCAGTAGTTCGGCTCAATATTTTCGTCAAAACCAGCCGAACAGGACCAATATCTTTGAAAATTAAAGTTTCATCCCTCCATCTTTTTGTTTTTTTTTTCTAGTAAAGAAATGGTATTGCTTGGTATTTCACCCTAGATATAGATATGGATAAGAATAAGTCTTTTAGATGGGAATTTATTTATACCTCATTCTTGTATCTTGTTTGATTCTTCTTCATGAAATTGAACTTGCTGTGGACAAAGGAAGCGGCCTTCTAACAAATGGATGGTCCAAAAGTTGACTAGCAGTCGGGCGATCTGCTGGATTAACACGAAAGCACTGAGATATGAAATCCCTTGCTTCTCTTGAAAGGTTATCCGGAATGGGTGGAGGAATACCATTTCCAATTCTAAATAATGCAGCCATCTGTTTATCACAACAATAAGACGCTGTCAGTTAATTTATTGCTTATATAGTTATATGACCAAATGCAATTTTTACTGTGGTAGACAATCTCGTTTGGAGGCATTAACCAATGGTGATTTTCAATACCCTTTTACCATTGCCAATGATTTTTTTTCTTGATATTATATATGAGGTAAAGCACAATACATAGAGGAACGTTCGATACAAAATCAATTTATAGTAGAGAACTATCAGACTCGCATAAACACTTATATGCATTGCTTTAGATGTGATACATAAGGTAGTTATGTAACCGCCTAACCGCCCCTTTTCTCTGTCCCGCTACATCTCATCAGCACTAAGTACCAGTGTTTATTGTGGTTCAGTAGTTAAGATTGGTTGTACTGAACGTGTATACATATACAACACAGACATACTTCACAGAAGAAATAAAAACAGTATCAAATAAGAAAGAAACAGTACGTACACATTCCATTGGGGAGTATGGAATCCTATGTGTCAACATCTCCAAGACAGTACAACCGAGGCTCCATATGTCTGCTGCAAGTCCATACCCCTTGCTTTTATTATTAACAACCTACAAAGTTCAATGACTCATAATGAGAAAGTAATGCCTTTAAACATATCTAAAATGAATGATGAAAATGAAAGATAATTCTTTTAACACTACTGAATCTAGCAAAAAAACTATTGCACATTTCATATTTTTTGACATAATCGAAAACAAGATACGTTTATGAAGGGCTGAATGTCAAATGAGACTGCATTAGGTGTGGTCCCAGAATCCTAAGTGACTGTTTACATTCAGAGAACAATATTGTGTTTTAACTTGTATGTTCTGGCAAATCAGTGGATGGTTTGGTAAAAGAACACAAAGGGCAAAAGTTTGCATTAATGCCCTATTGTAATTTAGATGATCTTAAAAAAGACAGTCACCTAATTTGTTTATTCACAAATATGAGTACTCCTTTTCTGGTAACGGCCTAACAGGTTCTCCATGAAAAAGGAAATACGAGTACTCCACAGTTGAGATTGTGTGTATATATATATAACGAGACAAACCTCAGGAGCCATCCAGAATGCAGTTCCCTTGCAAGACTTCACATCATTGAACGTAGTGGCCTATATAAGACGAGGGAAAGTTTATCAGGAGAAATACATAAATATAGCGACAAAACGTAACTTAATAAATGAAGATTAAAGGAGACCTTTGCCAGCCCAAAATCTGCAAGTTTTACTGAGCCATTAGCATCAACCAATATGTTTGCACATTTTACATCCCTGAAAAAACAAGCAAGATGGAAGATAAACAGATAATCCATTAAATATTTGGCAAATGGCAGATAGATGCAAGACATAAAAATTTAACAAAACAAGGTTCACATACAGACGGCAGAAAACCTGATACGGTATAAAAATATATACAGCCTAATATAAAAATAGCAGGTTCCCGTTGCAGTACCTGTGCACCACACGACGGTCATGCAGATACTTCAGACCATGTAGGATCTGGCGTGTGTATGAGGAAACTTGACAATCTTGAAGATGATATCTTTTATAGAGACTTAGAAGGGAACCTTTTGTTACAAGCTCAAGAAATATATACAGCTTTGAGTCATCCTGCAAGACACATAACGTATAAAAAACTTCACTTGATGTACAAGAATATCTTGGACAAAAAAGCTTCTATTTTGTAGACAAATTCTGCAACAAGTATCTAAGTGGGCTTCACTCCTACCCCATACGCATCCCAGCGCTAAAAATCATCAACTATAACTAACAACTTGTTAATCATATGAGGAATAGACAATTAGTCCCCATAAAGCTCATGATAAAGGTTACTTATAACAGTCATTCACCACTATGGCTATAAAGTTAATGTCTGATACTCTATGAACATGTCTCATCCTGTTTAGGCCTCAGAAGTAGAGTGGCACTGGCACATAGTCTGGTTATTTTCCCAACTAACTTTTTGTCTGCTACAACCCTAGACCCTAGTAATCTACATAAGTGGCAGTGAAACAGAAACAGGATGACTTGTATAAATATTACTTCAAAAAGACAAATGTAAACTGATTCCTGCAGAAATAAAGACACGTTCATGTAATGTTCACTTATAGATTACAAACACATAACAATATTGTCTGGATACTATCAAATTATCAAGCTAACACATGAAGAAGTATTTATTAACATCTTCCATCAATATCCCTAGTCTAGGTCTAGGAGAGAGGGGATTGAGGCATCAAGAGGGCAGACATATCATCTAGAACACTGTCATGATTCATAAACAATCTAGGAAAGCAATAAAGTGAAAGCTTAAAAGCAATACCTTATCAGTCCCATAGTATCGTACTATGTTGTCATGTTCAAACTGGCTTAAGAGAGCAATTTCCTAGAAAGATAAACAGATCCCATATCATAAACTGATATATACAAATTGAGATACTAAAATAGTAAGTACAAGGCAAAGGCACGAGCCTTGCTTACCTGTTCAAGTTGGGAAACACTTTGCCTTCCCTGTTCCCCTTGATCAAGCAAAGAGACTTCCTTTACGGCAATAAAGTATCCACCACTACAAGAAGAAAAAAACGTAACCGTTAAAATGTGATCAGTTTGCACATGTAGCGTCCTTCACATCAGATATAGAAGTTTGCACTTGTTCATAAGTCTACAATTTAAAAGTTGGCTCATTGCTTAAAGTCTCAAGGTACTTGAAGTCAGCCAGTAAGCATGTAAGCCAGAAACTAAGCATGTAAACCAGAAACTCAAACATCATACATTCATACTTACTCGCAAATGCCTTCATAGACCGATCCAAATGACCCACGCCCCAAGAGATCGCCCCTCTGCCAGTGAGTAATCGTGATGTGTCTAAACCTTCCATGGGCGGATATATGACACCCAACCCCATTCGGCGACACACTCGACGGAGGTTCCGTGGTAGTACTAGACGAATCATCATCATTCGAAGTCGAAAAAGAACAAGACGCCGAAATCCTCACCCTCTCAAGCCTCAAACCAACATCCTCAACACCAGCTTCATCTTCATCCGACAAGCTACACCGTTGCTCATTCACATTACCAGAACAACCTTCACGAGAAGTGAAATTTCTTAAACTATCCCAGTCACATCCAGCATCATGTTGTAACAAGTGTTGCGGTATCAACGGAGGCGAAAGCACTGGAGGCCGCACACCTTTAATCCCGTTCCCAGCTCTGTTACCACCACTAGCCCTAACAACATCACCAGAACAAACTCTAACTATATCATCATCACAACGATTTTCAACAATTTCATTCAATTCCTCATGTTGTTGATGTACAATCGCAATCGAATCACAATCACTTTGTAAATTCAAACGAGAGGCGGAAACCGCATCACAACTAGACCGGATCTTACTATTTTTCCATGAATCTATAGGAATACCTAAATCTTCAGCACTTTCTAACCCTAAGCTACGATAAACTTCATCAAGTTGACCTAAATCACTTCCGTCAATCCGAAAACTCGTAGGAACATCAACTAATTGAGTACCTGAACCTCGAAGAGCCGGTGACCATACACAACAGTCTTCCGACGAAGTGGACGCGATTGGAGGCTCGTAGTCGAAATTCTTCCGTGCATTCATACGCTCGAGCTTCGGTTTCGCTAACGGTTTCTTCTTCTTGCGTGAACCGCCATTGATGACGAGAAATTGAGACAAATGATGCATTGAGAGGTATAGAAGGATACAGATCTTGTTAACTCATCGGATTTGATATTGTTTGAGCGGTTAACGTGTGTGTGATTGGTAGAGTGGTTGAGTGGTGGTCCGGTGAGAAATTGGTTGACTCCGGCGGTGGTGAGAGGGGGTAAACGGTCGTTGGAGTCAAAAGAGGGGAAGAATGCGGTGGCGGTGTGTGTGTGGTGTGTTGGCTTCAAAATATCAGAAGCACTGAACGCATACGCATTTTTATTTTATTTTCTACTCTTATTCAATGAAGTTTCGGGTTGGGAACATGGATAAACATATAATCAAGATTGGCCTTGTTAAGAATTTAAATGAAAAAAAAAAAAGAGTTTAAATAAGCTTAAACTTTTATTAGAGCTCATATTTTTACCTTGTATTATAATTAAAAAAAATTACTTTTTATTTAAATAATACTTTTTAATACTTTTATCATTATATTTTCTTTCACTTTTATTTAAAACAACTTTTAAAATATATTAAAAATTTATTATGGGTAAACAGTGTTCCCTTAAATTTACAGATGAGTAGTAACATTTTCTTTTTTCTCTACTCATAAACACCTACAATTGCTTTTCATAAAATAAAAACTCATCTCACATAATTTGAGGGGTTGGATGTGAGTGCTCTTAGAACTTGTTATATGAACACGCTTGAACCCTAGCTTTACGTATCAAGTTTGAGACGACTCACAAGCCTAAACGAGTTTTCTATTTATGTAAATTTATTAATATAAAGATTATGATAAAAATATTAGAAATATTTACGTAATTAATTATAAATATATATATATATATATACATATATATGTGTATCTTTTATATCTATATCTATATGTTTGTATAATAAAAAGAAGGGTTATTGAATTTTAATAATCCTAAGTTTAACATGTTGGCTGATAATAATCTCAACTTTAAAAATTCCCTTCAACGATCCCAACTTGTAAAAGTTTGCCCCATGTTAATCTTTTTCTAACATATATGAATTTGGCCTCCTCAGATTCAAGTGCACTTGCAGACTTCTTAAATGATTTAAGTGCACCTATGTTGGAAATTGATCATTGGGGGCCAAATTCTTACAAGTTGGGATCGTTAAAGAGAATTTTTAAAGTTGAAATTATTATCGGCCAACATGTGAAACTTAAAATTATTAAAATCTAGTAACCCTAAAAAGAAAATGCTTAGGCTACTCGGTGTGGGTGACGAGCCTCCCTGGAGGACGACCCACCATGTCAGCATTCACGTCAGAGTCCTTGCAAGGAAATGGGTGACGATCCGACCCCACCTAGTTAATTTATTTTTTTTAATTTTGGCAATATATTTATAAAACTAAAATTAAATATTAATTCAAACATTACATTAAAAAAACCAACCTAATATTAAAAAAACTGCTAGTCTTCATTCGGCATGTCGTCGGTGGGTTCGTTTTGTGTATTGTTCCAAATGTAGTCCACCAAGTCCGCTTGTAAGTTGTGATGTATGTACTCGTTACGTAGAAAGAATCCGTTTAAATCTTGTTGTTCTGCACTCACTGGAACAGAATTCTCGTTAGACGCGTTTTCGTTGTAGTCACAGATCGCTCTACCCTCGTCTTCGATGATCATGTTATGCAGCAAGATATAAGCATACATAATGTATCGCAACCTCTGTGGTGTAAAAGAACGTGCTGGATATTCAATGATATGCCACTTTTTGTAAAACCCCAAAACGCCGTTCAATATCTTTTCTCGCCCCCTCTTGAAACTTGGCAAATTTCTTTCTTTTATCGTCTGTCGGGTGCGGAATAGTTTTAACGATTGTAGAGTACGTCAGGTATATTCCATCTGCAAGGTAGTAACCGCGGCTGTATTCCACCCCCGAAATCGTAAAACTTGTGTCTGGACCTATTCCTTGGATTACATCGTCAAATATCTGTGATTAGTAGATGATGTTAAGGTCATTAAGTGAACCAGGCAGACCAAAAAAGGCATGCCAAATCCAAAGATCATGTGACGCAACAGCCTCTAGTACTATAGTTGGATGACCATGATCGCCCCGAGTATATTGACCTTGCCAGGCAGTAGGGCAGTTCTGCCAGGGCCAGTGCATGCAATCAATGCTTCCGAGCATTCCTGTAAAACCATGTCTTTCTTCGTGCGCTTGATATAATTTTTGGACGTCGTTTGCGTTTGGTTTCCGCATGTATTTTTTGCTATATAACGTCACGATCCATTTGCAAAACTTGTGCAAAGATTCACGTGAAGTTCTTTCGGACATCCTTAAATAATCATCCAACGAATCGGGTGCAGTCCCGTATGCGAGTAGGCGAATGGCCATGGTACATTTTTGTAAAGTGGTGAATCCCCTACGACCCCTAGCGTCGTATTGAAGTGTGAAGTACGGATCAGACTGCGCCAAGTCGCCTGCTATACGTAAGAATAGTCGACGACTCATTCGGAACTGACGTCTAAACATCTCGTCCGTGTACACGAGTTCATCGGCAAAGTAATCGGCCACTAAACTATCTTGGTCAGCTGATTATTAACAACGAATTATATAAATTAGGAAAGCACATCAAAATAAAGATACATTAAAAAATTAAATACGTTATTAACAACGAATTAAATACCTTCTCATTGTCGATTTAAAGCGGTCGCCCTAGTTTGAGGTTGTGACGACGTTTCTTCCTCTTCCTCCTCCATGATCATATGTGTTGCGTGTATAATGAAGTTCGCAAAAAATAATTCGCCCTCACCCGAAGATGATGAACACCACGATGATGAAGAAGAAGAAGAAGACATGCTTATATTTTTAAAAATAATATGGTTGTGTGTGAAAAATTGAGAGAGATTGAAAAGATTTGGATTAAAAGTGGGGAAATAAGGGGTATATATTTATAAGGTGGGATAAAAGATTTAAAAAATTGATTTTTTTAAAATAACGGCTAGTTTTTAATATACGCGGCCCGTCCTCAACGTCTCCTAGGGGACCTCCAAGACGACGTCGGACCATCCGAGGCGGTGTTGCGAAGCGTCGTTAGATCAGGTCAGGGTTGGACGACCCCACACCGAGTGGCATTAGAGACATGTGTTATTCATTCAATACATCTAAATATTTGTTTTCCCGTTTAAATGTATGTACTTAAAAAACGATGAATTAAGTGTGTTCCTTAAATTTATTCCCTTTTTTTTCTATCAATCATCGCTTTCGATTTTCAATCTAACTTATTTACATCTTCCATTTTATGTATTTATTCATTTTTATCAATAATTTTGTTTAATTTAATTGTAAAAGACTGATAAAACAATCCTTTTTTAGATTTTTGTTTGTTTAAAAAATAATAGCAAAGCAATTTATTTGTAATTCAAATCTCACGTGAATTATTCAATTAGATTAACTTAAAAATTAGACCGAAAACATGTTTAATTATTATATTATTTAAGCCATGTAGTACACGACTACATAATCTAGTATTTAAATCAAATTATAAAATGAGCTGAGTTCGAACTTGAAAAACTGCTTATGATAAAGCTCGAGTTTTAGAGATAGAGCTCTAAACGAACCGAGCTCAAGCATTCTTAAGTTAAAATGAGGCGATCTCATTAAACCTAACAAGCTTGGGTTCGGCTCGACTCATTTACACCTCAATATTTTACCCAAAATAATTGAGTTTCTTTTTTTCAGTTTTTGTGTTACCCCTACATTTTCCACAAATAGTGAGTCTTTTTTTCAGTTTTTATGTTCTTTTTGAAAGTGTGTTCTTTTTCTCCCACCTTAATTTATATATACTTTTGTTCATTGTTGATTTTTTTTAGTAATTGAAGTTTTGATATGCATGTGATTTAGCACTATAAATTTAGCTATTTTCGGTAGTTAAATTTGGTTGAAACTTAATGTAAATTTACATGTGAGCTAGTATTTATTTCTCATTTTCGTCAATGTCTATTTCTGTATAAATATACTAGCAATGTGTCCATATTATGCAGCGTGAGTGATAATTTGTGTTGCAGTATTCGTTTTTGGTGGTTTGGTTATTTGTATAATATTATTATAGCATCATTGTGGTGGATATACTTGATAAACAAAGTTATCAATTAGTTCATTTCATTGTGGTGTGCACGGTTCGTCCGTACAGCTATTATTATCAACCAAAACTGAAACCGAAGTCATCGGTTAGCCTATTTTCAATCGATTTTCGTTTAATCACTTCAATTTATTCGGTTAGATTGATTGTTTTTTTTTTGTTATTTTAATGTCGGTTAGTAGCCAAAACAACACTTAGGCTAAAACTTTTGCTTATAATATATATGAAATTGAGGTATAAATATATGGAATGTATGTATAAATACATGAAGTGAAATAATAAATCCATGAACTGTAGGTATGAAATCTAGAAATATATAAAAATATGAAAGTTTTGGTTCAGTTTGTTTTGGTTAAACTAGGGTACAAAAAATGTGATAACCGGTTTTTGGTTAAAATCGATTTCAGCGAATTCAGTTTTTGATTGATTTCGATTCGGTTTCGTTTGTTTTCGGTTAACAGTTTTGTTGTTGTTCAATCCTAAACGCTGTTAGTCACATATCATTTTTAACTAAAAAACTATAACTATACTACACTCAATTATTGAGAATAAAATGTTTTTATGGTGTAAATCGTGAGGGTAAATACTTTTTTATAAAAGGATAAAACGTAACTATTAAAAAGATGAAGTAATAAAAGTGTAATTAAGATAACGATATTAAAGTGTAATTATTGTTTGAAAGACTTATTTACCCTCATTTTAGGGTTATACATCATGCATTAAACCAATAAAAGTTCTTAACTTTTGGGTATCTTAAAATACCTTTCCCTCATGCATATTATAATACTAGCAGGATGCCCGCGCGATGCAGTAGGAGCGACACATTGCTTTGCGATACTCGTTTTTTGTAGTTTTCTTATTCATATAATATTTATTTTAGCATCATTGTGATAGATATACATTAAAAACGAAGTGATCGGGTAATCAATTTCATTGTGTTGTGCATGGTTCGGTTATTATCCTTAATCGAAATCGAAACCAAAGTCATCAGTTAGTCTATTTTATTAACTAATTGGTTTTTGGTTAATCACTTTGGTTTATTCAGTTAGGTTGACGGTTTTTTGTTTGGTTCATTTGATTTCAATTAATAGCAAAAACCAAACTTGGGTTAAAACTTTTGCTTAGAAACATATGAATTTGAAATACATGAAATGAAAGTATAAATATATGAATGGAGATAAAATATGAAATGGAGGTACAAAAGCTATAAATACATGAAAATATGGATGACTCGGTTCAATTAAGCTAATTTTGGTTAAAAGAGAGTATAAAAAAAATTGATAACCGGTTTTTGGTTAATTCAATTTTCAGTTTTCAGTTTATTCGGTTTTTTGTTGATTTCAATTCAGTTTCTCTATTTTCAGTTTGGTTTAGGTTAACTATTTAGTCATTGCTCACCCGATAAACGGTTTTACTTAATAACCGATAGGGATGCGGCGGGAAACACATACATTGCCACGGTGTGCATTGTTCAGTTGGTTAGATTATTATCCTCGATGAAATCAAGGTCATCGAGCAGTCTATTTTGTTAACCAATTTGTTTTTAGTTAATCGGTTTGGTTTATGATTGACGGTTTTTTGTTTGATTAATTTAATATCGGCTAACAGTCAAAACCAAACCTGGGCTAAAACTTTTGATTAGAAAAACATAAAATTTAGGTATAAATAAATGAAATGAATGTATAGGTAAATGAAATTTAGGTATAAATACAAAAAAGGATGGTATAAATAGGAAATACATGAACTGGAGGTGTAAAAACTAGAAATATATGAAAATATGAATGGTTCTGTTCAGTTAATTTTGTTTAAATGAGGGTACCAAAAAATTGATAACCGATTTTTGGCTAATTCATGTTTTGGTTAATCAGTTTTCAGTTAATTCAGTTTTTTGTTGACTTCGGTTCGGTTTCGGTTAACAATTAAGTTATTACTTATCTTTAGACACTGTTAATCAAGTAACATATCAACTTTTTAATTAAAAAACTACAGCAATAATATACTCAAATTAAAGAGAATAAAATACTCGTTTGTATGGTGTTAATTTAAAAAAAAATATTAATGTAACAAAAAATTATGATCGTTTAAAAATTGTAGGGGGTTAGTTTTTTATAAGAGGATAAAGTGTAACTAGTTACTAATTATCTATAATTTTGTTGAAGATGAGAAATTAAAGTATAATCTAGATAAGAGGATTAAATTGACGGTATTTAATCACTTGACATTCTGTAACTATTAAACATTCTAGGATAATGACTAAGTACGTTGGGCTTTAATCAGTCGTACACTAAGGCATCATCTATTTGTACCTTTTCATCCACATGTCAATACTGACCAAGACAGCTATTGTGTAACACCCTGTAAAATCGTGTCCAATAGTATAGTGACACGTATTGTATTTTAAATATAGTCTATTAAAGACCAATAAGGACTAAAGGCATCAACATGCTCAAACTGAGCCTCTAAGTGACGGTCCGATGTCAACATGCATAAATAACAGCCTCTGAGTGACTGATATGTCAACATGCTTAAATCATTAGCCTCTGAGTGACTGATATGTCAACATGCTTAAAAGTTGGCCTCTGAGTGACTGATATGTCAACATGCCCAGTCTCTGAGTGACATGTCACACCCCGGATTTCCAACCCGAAATTCATACATCGGTGGGCCCGGGTGGGGAGTATTGTGACGTTATTTGATAATCATCATAGTCAATTAAACACGGCACAGCGGAAGTCTTGGAGTAAAATTACTATTACAAACTGAATGTTCGAAAATACAAAATAATATACAAGCTTGTAATAAAAGATCCACAGGTGGATCATAAATTGTACATGGAAAGAATATAAAACAGACTTTGGGCAGATTTAGGATTTGCAAGATCCTCTATCACTACCGAGCACTTCCAGCCTATTTTCGTATTGTACCTGCAGATTAGTCTTTTGAAAATACGCCAGCTTTTGCTGGTAAATACACCAAACCGACTCGTTTTGAAAACATTTCAAAAATGTTTTAAGTGCATATCAGCATAAAATCTTTTATAACTTGGGTTAATTGATCGTCCAACCTTGTTGACAGATTTACATATTTGTCATACATACGGGGCTCGGTACAAAGGCCGAGACACAATTAACGTACACACTACTTTGGACTCACGAAGGAGTCAATTCCTCCCAACCTTGTGGGAATGCATAATTGAGCGTCTATCGGGTGTATGCCTCCACCCGCGCTAAGGTCATGGCCATTTCTATTGTAATGAGCCGAGGATATCCAGGACATGGTAGTTAACCCCCAATGTTTAAGTTATCAAACAAAACTGAATAAAACAGAATATGCGGATTTACTATCCCCGAACCGGCTTTCGATTGAATCCCATTTCCAACCAAGCGGTAATAATTTACCGTAACCCAAGCCCGTATAGGGGAAATAGGTCGAGAGTATTTACCTGAGCTAGTCTTCTTTAATTTTTAATAACTCAGCCGTACACAAAAAGGACTAAGTGCAGATAGCATTTACCGGCAAGTCTCTAGTCTGGATTACGGCATAAACTAACCAATTAAATACTAACGGACTTATTTAAGTCATTGACTTAGACCGACTAGCGTACTTGATCAAAACGTATGACGCTAGATTAAACGATGATTGGATAGAATGTAGTTTAATCCCAACAAGTACCTTGACTTGTATAATATGGGTAAACTATAAACATTCAGGATTTTGAGACTTAAATGACAAGGTTAAACCCGTTTCAGTTAATTTCCGTAAAATAGTTACATATAAGTAACCGTGCGTATATTAGCGATATCGGGTAACCGGATAAGTCATGGACAAGTTCTATATGCCATTATACTTTAAATAAGTTAAGATATCAGTAGGATATCAACTTGTATGCCCGTTAAGGTTTTAAAACGAAATTATGTCTCATAAGGGCATTTTGGTAATTCCATATCATATAAAAGGAACTTGAATATAATTTATGTTATAGTTATAAGTATTATAGAAAAATACCTTATTTATGATATAATATCAGTAGGATATCAATTATATGTGTAAATTATCTTTTATGACCAAACTGTACACCAAAGGGGAATTTTGGTCATTTTACACATAGTTTATAAATTATTTGGGACTCTAAGTTTATAACATTTACCTACTGTAAATATGTTTAAAGTCTTTAAGCGATGTTTATGAAAACTGATATTAAGGTCAGATTAAAATGTTTAAAATATGTTATTTAATATAACATATTAGTAGGTAAATGGTTTACCTTGAAAAGATTTGATTAAAACCATTTTATAAGCCACATGGGCTAAAATCATCATTTATCGACATAGTTTAAGGACCTGCTTGAAAACTTAGTTTATAACTTAGTTTAACATCCCAAATAATCCTACTTATAATATTTCATCAGTAGGAAACTCATTTTCAAGTTCATTACCATTTAAAACCTTGTTTTATGCAAAAAGGGCATTTTGGTCAAAGATGGCATAATTGTGGAACTTGCGCATAAACTTGGATTCTGATTATGATCATGTAATATAACATCAGAGGGTTATGCTACATTATATTATGATCATAATGCAACTTTAGATCAGTAGGTAACTAATCTAAATCGGGTCAGAATCGAAAGTCAAGGCAGAAGTCAAACTTATCGACTTTCGGTTGCGGACTGACCCTAGAACTGAAATTGACGAGCCGAACATGTTTTTACATGTTCTAATAATTATTACCAACTTGTTTAAGTGTCAAAACAGGTTTCATAACATATATAAGATCAATTTATGATTTTTCTGAAAAATGGCATGTTTGACTTTTTATATCATGACTTGACCCGTCAATTGGTCTAGCAAACGTGATCTTCAAGAAGTGCCCTTTATAGGGATTAACATCCACCTTATTACGATCACTTAGCCATGTTCATTTCAAACATTGGCTGGACCATAATGGTCTTAACCGAAAGTCAAAGCATTTTCCGTAAAACGCTTGACTTTTGGCTATAAAAGCCTACAAACGAAAAAGCACAATGAAGGAACACTTACCAGTGATTCCTAGGGTGCAAAAGAACTATGTTGGATGCTCCTTTTAGCTAGGAACTTCCATAGGAGAGAGAAGAGTTATGATTTAGAAAGGTGCAAGTTCAAATGGTGAACTTGATCATCTATTTATAGTTGGATAACTCAAAGGAGGTGAAGCCAGGTGTTTAGGGGTGTAAGAAGAAGCTTACAAGTGTCCCAAAACGTGGCATAGCTGATTACAAGTCCATAGATTCGATCAAATGGTTTTTTGGAGTTTTGTTTGGAGACCAAGCAAAACTTTCTACAGCCTGTTCTCTCGCGGCCCGCGACCGCCCCTTGGCCAATTTCAAAGTTTGACACTTTAGCTCCTTAACTTTAAAAGCTTCTAAAACCTTTTTAAACACCTTTTTGGCACTTTTAGCCCTCCGTAGCCAATACTTGGCATACCCGGGATTATGCTCGGACATTGTCGAGCTCTCGGTTCGTTAGAAGGTCACTCAGAGGTATAAATTAACATGTTGACACTTTTAGTCCCTCCATCATCCAACTTTCATATATTTACAAAATTGAACCCTCTCGTCCAAAAATGGCACGTATGAGAGTTAGGACTTCACAAAGGATCACTCAGAGGCTTATTATAAGCATGTTGATTTCGATGTCACTTAGAGGCTGGGCATGTTGACATATCAGTCACTCAGAGGCCAAATTTCAAGCATGTTGACATATCAGTCACTCAGATGCTAATGATTTAAGCATGTTGACATATCAGTCACTCAGAGGCTGTTATTTATGCATGTTGACATCAGATTGTCACTCAGAGGCTCGGTTTGAGTATGTTGACGCCTTTAGTCCTTATTGGTCTTTAACAGACTAGATTCAAAATACAATACGTATCACTATACTATTGGACACGATTTTACCGGGTGTTACATCCTCACCCCCTTAAAAGAAATCTTGACCTCGAGATTTTATTCAAAAAGATGGGGTACTTTTGTCGCATAGTGGACTCAATCTCCCATGTATACTCGGGACCTCTAAAAGCGTCCCACTTAACCTTTACTATAGGTATCAACTTTCTTCGGAGCTTCTTAACATGTCGATCCCCGATCGATTTCGGTTTCTCAATAAACCTCAGGTTTTCATCAATTTGCACATCTTCGTGCGACATTGCTAGCGACTCATCGGCTAGACATTTCTTAAGGTTAGATATGTGGAATACATCATGGATTCCACTAAGCTCCTCTGGCAACCTGAGCTTATAAGCTACAATGCCGACACATTCGATTATCTCGAAGGGTCCTATATATCTTGGGCTCAACTTGCCCTTCCTTCCTAAACACATCGCACCTTCCAGTGTGATACTCTCAGCATGACTTTGTCCCCTACTTGGAACTTAAGAAGTTTACGCCTCTTGTCAGCATAGCTCTTCTGCCTATCCCTGGCAGATTTGAGACGATCACGGATTCGCACAATCTTTTCCGTGGTCTCCAGGACAATCTCTGGTCCTGACAGTTAGGCTTCCCCAACTTCTGCCCAACACACGGGCGTTCTACATTTTCTCCCATACAAGGCCTCAAAAGGAGCAGCCTTAATGCTCGTATGGTAACTGTTATTGTAGGAGAATTCTATTAAGTGTAAGTGGTCATCCCAACTTCCACCTAAATCAATCACGCACGCCCTATGCATGTCTTCCAGTGTCTGGATAGTACGCTCACTTTGACCATCAGTATGCGGATGGTAAGCCGTACTAAAGTTCAATCGTGTGCCTAAAGATTGTTGGAAACTTTTCCAAAAGTGAGATGTGTATCTAGTATATCTGTCAGATACAATAGATACCGACACACCGTGTAGGGACACAATCTTGTCCACGTACAACTTAGCCAATTTGTCAGAACTATACGTTTCCTTAATTGGCAAGAAATGCGCTGACTTAGTGAGCCTATCAACGATGACCCAAATCGTGTTCCAATTTTAGTCTTAGGTAACTTGGTAATCAAATCCATAGTTACCATTTCCCATTTCCTAGTGGGAATCTCAAGTTGTTGTAGTAGTCCTGACGGTTTCTGATGTTCGGCTTTAACTTGCGAACACGTCAGACACTTAGCTACGTAAGTGGCTATGGATTTCTTCAAACCCATCCACCAATAATTCTTCTTCAAATCTTGATACATCTTGTCACCACCTGGGTGAACTGAGTATCTTGAACTATGCGCTTCTTGGAGGATTAGATCTCTAAGTCCTCTAAGATCGGAACCCAAATTCTATCATTAAATCTTAGGATTCCATCCTTTCCAGGTGTTAATTGATCAACAGTTCCGCCTAATCCCACATTAGTAATATTATCCTTTAATAAGGCTTGTTTTTGCGCATCTAATAGCTTTTCGTTCAAGCTATTTTTGAGCTCAATGCTCTTCGCATTAATCCTTATAGGTTTAACCCTTTCCTTGCGACTTAAGGCGTCAGCAACTACATTTGCTTTGCCGGGATGGTAGCGAATCTCATAATCATATCATTAAGTGTTTCCATCCATCGACGTTGTCGCATGTTCAATTCTTTCTGATTGAACAAGTGTTGGAGACTTTTATGGTCAGTGTATATAATACACTTCGTGCCATATAAGTAATGTCTCCACAGTTTTAGTGCAAATAAAACGGCAACCAGTTTCAAATCGTGGGTGGTGTAATTCCTTTCATGCACCTTCAACTGTCGTGATGCATAGGCAATCACTTTGCCTTTTTGCATTAGCACACAGCCCATGCCAGTGTGCGACGCATCACAGTAGACTACAAAGTCTTCAGCACCCTCTGGTAGGGATAACACAGGAGCATTGCTCAACTTGTGTTTAAGAATCTCAAAAGATTCTTGTTGTTTTGGACCCCAATTTTACTTAACATTCTTACGGGTCAAGGTAATTAGAGGAGTGGCTATTCTTGAAAAGTTCTCAATGAACCTCCTATAATATCTAGCCAGTCCTAAGAAACTACGAATTTCAGATGGAGTCTTGGGAATTTCCCAATTCATTATGGCTTCTATCTTGGCGGGATCCACTTGGATACCCCCCTCACTTACCGTATGTCCAAGAAATTGGACCTCTCTAAGCCAAAAGTCGCACTTAGAGAATTTTGCATAAAGTTTCTCCTGCCTTAATAACTCTAGGATGCACCGAAGATGTTTCTCGTGATCAGCTTGATTACGAGAATAGATAAGTATGTCGTCTATGAAGACTATGATAAACTTATCCAAATACGGTTTGCGGACTCTGTTCATGAGGTCCATGAATCCTGCTGGTGCATTTGTGAGCCTAAAAGGCATCACCAAAAATTCAAAAGACGATAGCGGGTCCTGAAGGCTGTTTTGGGAACATCCTCGCTCCTAACCTTTAGTTGATGATATCCTGATCTCAAATCGATCTTGGAGAAGTAGCTAGCCCTTTGAAGTTGGTCGTATAAATCATCGATCCTGGGCAGAGGATATCTATTCTTAATTGTTAGCTTGTTTAGCTCTCGGTAATCAATGCACATCCGCATTGATCCGTCTTTCTTTTTAACGAAAAGGATAGGAGCTCCCCAAGGTGAAGAACTAGGCTGTATAAAGCCTTTCCCCAAGAGTTCGTCTAGCTGTGTTCTCAATTCCTTCATCTTCGTTGGTGCTAATCTATATGGAGCTCTAGCCACTGGTGTTGATCCTGGTATGATGTCTATTCTAAACTCCACTTGTCTATCAGGAGGTAGGCCTGGTAATTCTTCAGGGTAAACATCGGGATACTCCGAGATAACTGGTTGATCTTCAAGGTTAGGCTTAGGTTCATTTATGGTTACTTGTGCCATGTAGATAACACAGCCTCTTCTCAAACACTTGGATGCCTTAAATAACGACACCTTGTCTGGCAGTCCATAGTGTGAGTCTCCGAGGATGGTGATCATTTCACCAGATGGGGTTTTAATTTTGATGAGCTTTTTATCGCATGTAATGCGGGCTTGGTTATGAGATAACCAATCCATGCCTAAGACAACATCGAGTCCCGCCAATTTCATTGGCAGAAGAGAGATAGGGATGGAATAATTTTTAATGGATATAGAGCATCCATCAAGAATGGAAGAAGCAGTTTCTAAGGTTCCATCGGCAAGTTCTATCTCATAGGTTTTATCTAGAGTTCTTATGGGTAAATTTAATAGTTTTCTAAACTTATGATCAACAAAAGATCTATTTGCACCTGAATCGAAAAGAACTCTAGTATAAATATCGTTAATGTGGAAAGTACCTGTTATGACGTTGTTGTCATTAACGGCCTCCCTAGCATTCATTTGAAAGGTACGGGCATTCCCCTTTTGGCCTCTCCAGGCTTTGCATCATTACTTTTGGGTTTCATGGGGCAGTTGTACGTTATATGCCCCTTTTCATTGCATTTGTAGCAAACTGCATCCTTAAGATCCTTGAAATCTAAGGTCTTATGCCATTTTCTCTTGTAGATACCACATGGTTTGGTTTGTGGATTTATACTACACTGTCCCCAGTGCCTATATTTACAATTCTTGCACAGAGGTTTGTCACTAGACACGTGCTGGTTCTTCTTGAACCCGAAATTTCCTTTCTTCTTAAATCCTTGGGGATTATTATCCTCCCGTTTCCTATTTCCGTCAGTTTCAGTCCTAATTGACTTTTGTCTTACCAGATCTAGGGTGAGGGAAAAAGATAGATCTACAGCAGACCTATAGGTATTAGGCTGTGCAGCCCTTACCATGCCCTTTATCTTGGGCGCCAACCCATTTATGTAATGCACAATGTGTTTGAATTCAGGGGGTGATCAAATAGGATACTAACCTAGATAGGGAGTTGAAATCGGAGACGTATTTCTGACAGTCTAGGTTTTTCATTGATAGAGACAAAAGTTTGTCTCTAATTTCTCCACCTCATGGGGTGGGCAGTAAGTTTCCTTAACAAGGTCCACAAATTTGGACCATCCCAAATTATACAGGTGTACCTTACCTGTAGACTGAATCATGGCTTTCCACCATATTAGGGCATCGCCCTTGAAGGATTGTGATACGTACTTGACCACATCCTTATCAGCATATTTGCTGATATCTACTATTGTCTCCATCTCGTCTAGCCACTTTACGGCTTCTACAGCTCCTTTCTCCCCGTTAAAGTCTCGGGGTTTACAGGAGATAAAGTACTTATAGGTACATCCGTCCTTAACGGAATGGGACTTCTCAGTAAGATCTATTTTCTTTGGTTCACTCTTCGCATTTGAAGAGTGAACGGAGCTCTCCCTATGAGCTAAAGATGGTGGAATAGATAAGGGTCTAGAGCGAGTGGCACTTGACTCTCTTAGATTTTCTATGGCCTTCCCATGGCCTTTTCGACAGCCGCATCAATGCGAGCTTGAAAATTATCATCATTAATATCTTTGTTTTCAGCTTTGTTAGATTCTACATTCCTGTGGCTACTTTGTGCTTCATTTGAGTTAGCCATCTTTAAGTCTTGGGTTCTATATACCAATAAAACTTCATTTAGCCATGGTCATCAACCATATCGGCTTTCAATATTGGATATAACAATCCATTGCCTATACTAGTGTGAATAACATCACAACTCTTAGGCTTAACATATCTATATTTGGCCTAGGTCTTAATAGGACCATCATAGGCAAATTACAATTTGGACGTAGTTCATATATTATTGGACAGTGGATCGCAATGTCACAACTGTCATTGTCATTATTGACAATTATATAGCTCATAGGCTTGTCCCTAATGGACATAATAATTGGGCATATTAGCCGGTCACTTAGTTCATAATACGTATGGCATATCAGCCTGTCCATACGTATGGCACATTGGCCTACATCATATCAGATGTATATGGCATATCAGCCTGTCCCGCGGGACAATTAATTGGGCACATTGGCCTACATCATATCAGATGTATATGGCATATCAGCCTGTCCCGTTGGACAATTAATTGGGCACATTGGCCTACATCATATCATATGTACATGGCATATCAGTCTGTCCCGTTGGACAATTAATTAGGCACATTGGCCTACATCATATCAGATGTATATGGCATATCAGCCTGTCCCGTTGGACAATTAATTGGGCACATTGGCCTACATCATATCAGATGTATATGGCATATCAGCCTGTCCCGTTGGACAATTAATTGGGCACATTGGCCTACATCATATCAGATGTACATGGCATATCAGCCTGTCCCGTTGGACAATTAATTGGGCACATTGGGATGTACATGGCATACCAGCCTATCCCGTTGGACAATTAATTGGGCGCATTGGCCTACATCATATCAGATGTATATGGCATATCAGCCTGTCCTGTTGGACAATTAATTGGGCGCATTGGCCTACATCATATCAGATGTACATGGCATATCAGCCTGTCCCGTTGGACAATTAATTGGGCACATTGGCCTAATGGCTACTGTGGTTCTTTAAGCCACACTACCAAGAGTATGAACATTTCTTAATGTTACATAAGAGTACCTTAATGATTGATTAATGGTCCCGGTCACCTTCGACCTTAACGACCTTGGAGGTTGGACCTAGTCCATTACCCCTGGATAGAAGGATAACTTCCCTTAACCATCCTGATAGAAGACCCCTTCGTACTTAACTATCATTTGTTGGCCAATATGTGGTCTACGCCACTTGGCATAATCAATCCATTAAGATCTTTTGGAATTATATAGCAGAGCATAAATTTCGAATAAAATCGAGACACTCGTTTTCAAGAGGATGATTTACATATATATAATTCCAAAAGTACTTCATTAAATTCCAAATTAGAAATTACAATACTAGAAAAATGAAATAAACTTGTCCATGCAAGGACTTAAAGGAATAAAATTGTCCACACAGGGACTAAAAGAAATGACAATGTCCTTGCAGGGACTACTTATAATTAGAAGAGACTTCATTCGTCCTTCTTTCCTTTGACCAACTTGGAGAGTTTCTTGAAGAACCTTTTTGTCTTCTTCTCCATTTTCTCCGCCTGCTGCTGCATTTCTTTCATTCGTTCCAAGGCCCCATTAATGGCCTCAAGTGGTGGCGGAGGTTGTATTTGTGGTTGTGGCATAACCGGATACTGGTACCCATAAGTTGGATATCCAGTCGGTGGATAAGCAGGTGGGAAAGGAGACGGGTAAAGTGCATTGTGCATAACTGCTTGCATATAGGGGTCTTAAGACCATGCTTGATAGTCTACCGGTGTAGACGGGTTAAAAGGATCATATCCAGACGTGTCTGGATATGTGGGAATTGGGTTAGTATAACCCGATGGTGGTGGTTGAATTGCAGGTGCAGGTGTTGGTGTTGGTTCCATTATAGGTAAAACATTAGAGGGTCCACCCATTTGTGGGTCCTCTTGAATTGTGGGATAGGTATTGGGCAAAGGTGGCAGCGATCCCGACCTTTGTCTTGCATGTACCGACATACGTGCTCCATGCTTCCTTCTTGATGGTTCAGGTGGTGGTTGAGGTTGGTCCACCGATTCCATGTGGACATCTTCTTGAACAGAATGTGGTTGAGAGTGAGGGGAAGGAGTGTGGGTGAAGGTGAATTGGTTCTAGTATTGGTCCCAGTCATTAGAACCTTTGTAGGGCGATCCGGCATATGAGTTTGAATCGCTTGAAATTTCAATGGGATGCATATTTGATCCCGACAGCGGCATCTCCGGGTCGGAGACCTCGTCCATAGGGTTTGGCTGGTCCAACTGATTTTGATCGGCTGGAGGCGTGTTAAAATAATAGTTAGGGATAAATTCTTCATGATAAGAGTGAGAATGGGAGTGAGAATGGTGAGAATGGTATGAGCGGTAGGAGTGGTGAGAGTGGTAAGAATTTTGAGAATGTGGGGGCGAGTGTCTATGAGAGACAGAACGTCTCGCTGGTTGCCAAGGAGATGAATCTTCTGATTCTTGGTAGGCATCTGAGTTGTGAGGTTGAGGGGGAATGCGCCCCGATGGTCCTCCCCTCATTGGACCTTTTCCTCTTCCACTTTGTCCTCTCACACGTGGCGACATTTTCCTATTAAAAATCAATTCAAAAACAATACTAATAACTTAATAATGAAATGAGTAAATCCTAGGTCAATGTCTAGACTCGGAAGTCTAAGGAATGTGCACGTATAAGTTTGAGATTAAACACAAGAAGGATAGTGTTTAATTCTCTCAAACGTTGGCTCTGATACCAACCTGTCACACCCCGAATTTCCAACCCAAATCCATTCACCGGTGGGCCCGGGTGGGGAGTATTGTGACGTCAGTTGATAACATCATAGTCAATTAAACACGACATAGTGGAAGTCTTTGAGTAAAATTACTATTACAAACCCAATGTTCGGAAATACAAAATAATATACAGGCTCGTAATAGAAGATCCACAGGTGGATCATAAAATGTACAAAGAAAGAATATAAAACAGACTTTAGGGCAGATCTAAGGATTTGCAAGATCCTCTTATTTACTACCGAGCAGCTTCCAGCCTATTTCATATTGTACCTACAGTTTAGTCTTTAGACGATACGTCAGCTTTCGCTGGTAAATACACCCAACTGACTCATTTTGAAAACTTTAAAACTGATTTTAAGTGCAAAACAACACAAAATCTTTTATTAACTTGGGAAAGTTGACTTTGCAACCTTGTATCAGATTCACATGTTTGTCAATACATACAGGGCTCAATACAGAAACCGAGACATGATTAAATACACACCACTTAGAACTCACGAAGGAGTTATCCCCAACGTCTTGGGTAATTTGCATATGAGCGTCTGTCAGGTGTATGCCTACACCCCGCGCTAAGGTCGTGGCTAGTAACTAATGTATTGAGCCGAGGATATCCAAGACACGGTAATTTAACCCCGATGTGTAAGTTATCAAACAAAACTGATTAAAGCGGAATATGCGGGTTTACTAGCCACAAACGGGCATTCGATTGACCCCATTTCGGACCAAGCGGTAATAATTTACCGTATCCCAAGCCCATATAGGGAAAATAAGTCGAGAGTATTTACCTGAGCTAGTCTTCTTATAATTTCAATAACTCAGCCGTATACAAAAGTACTTAATTGCAGATAGCATTTACCGGCAAGGCTCTAGTCTGGATTATGGCATAAGCTAACCAATTAATACTAACGGTCTTTATTTAAGTCATAGACTTAGACCGAGTAGTGTACATGATCAATACGTATAACGCTTGATTAACCAATGATCGGATAGAATGTAGTTTAGATCCGACAAACACTTTGACTTGCATAATATGGGTAAACAATTAACATTCTGGATTTTGAAATTTAAATGACAAGGTTAAACCCGTTTCGGTTAAATTCCGTAAACTAGTTACGTATAATCAACCGTACGCTTATAAGCGATAATGGGTAACCGGATAAGTCATGGACAAGTTCTATATACCAATATATTTTAAACAAGTTAAGATATCAGTAGGATATCAACTTGTATGCCCGTTAAGGTTTTAAAACGAAATTATGCCTTATAAGGGCATTTCGGTAATTATATACCGCATAAAAGAAACTTGAGTATAATTTTAATGTTATAATTATAAATATTCTGGAAGAATAACTTATTTATGATATAATATCTATAGGATGTCAGTTATATGTGTAATTTATCTTTTATGACCAAACTATGCACCAAAGGGGCATTTTGGTCATTTTACACATAGTTTATAAATTATTTGGGATTCTGAGTTTATAACATGTACCTACTATAAATATGTTAAAATAAGTTTTAAAATCAGTAGGTAACAAGTCTTGGTTCATAAATATGGTTCAAAAACCATATTATGCGCCGAAACGGCGCTTATGTCATAATATGACGTCTTTAAGCGATCTTTATGAAAACTGATGTTAAGGTCAGATTAAAATGTTTAAAATATATTATTTAATATAACATATCAGTAGGTAAATGGTTTACCTTGAAAAGATTTGATTAAAACCATTTTATAAGTTATAGGGACTAAAATTGTCATTTATCGACATAGTTTAAGGACCTGTTTAAAAACTCAGTTTATAACTTGGTTTAACATCCCAAATAATCCTATTTATGATATTACATTAGTAGAAAACTCATTTTCAAGTTCAGTACCATTTAAAACCTTGTTTTATGCAAAAAGGTCATTTTGGTCAAAGATTGCATAATTGTGGAACTTGCGCATAAACTTGGATTCTGATTATGTCCATGTAATATAACCTCAGAGGGTTATACTACATTATATTATGATCATAATGCAACTTTAGATCAGTAGGTAACTAATCTAAGTCGGGTCAGAATCGAAAGTCAAATCAGAAGTCAAACTTCGTGACTTTCGGTTGCGAACCGACCCTAGAACTGAAATTGACGAGCCGAACATGTTCTAATAATTATTACCAACTTGTTTAAGTGTCAAAACAGGTTTCATAATATCTATAAGATCAATTTATAATTTTTCCGAAAATTGGCCTGTTTGACTTTTTAATATTATAACTTTGACCTGTCAATTGGTCTAGCAAATGTGATCTTCAGGAGGTGCCCTTTATAGGGATTAACACCTACCTTATTACGATCACTTAGCCGTGTTCATTTCAAACAATGGCTGGACCATAATGGTCTTAACCGAAAGTCAAAGCATTTTCCATAAAACGCTTGACTTTTGGCTATAAAAGCCTACAAACGAAAAAGCACAATGAAGGAACACTTACCAGTGATTCCTAGGGTGCAAAAGAACTATGTTGGATGCTCCTTTTAGCTAGGAACTTCCATAGGAGAGAGAAGAGTTATGATTTAGAAAGGTGCAAGTTCAAATGGTGAACTTGATCATCTATTTATAGTTGGATAACTCAAAGGAGGTGAAGCCAGGTGT